>JBBGZY010000359.1:1110000-1712500 GCA_037952925.1 Lithobates clamitans | reverse complement strand
CGAAAAAATGTCCGTTTTAAAACTTTTTTTTGCATAGATACATGTTCCCTGGGACAGGACCCGGGTCCCCAAACACTTTTTATGGCAATGCCTTGCATATAAGCCTTTAAAATGAGCACTTTTGATTTTTCACATTCTTGTTCCATAGACTTTAACGATGTTTGCGTGTTAAAAAAAGTTTTTGGTCTTTTTCCATGTTCGGCTGCGAACCAAACCGTGGGGTGTTCGGCTCATCTCTACTGCTGAAACAGCTCTGTTATGGCCTCTGTGCTCACAGGAAGTGATATGACATCACATCCCTTCCAATGTAAACACAATGCAGGAGCATTGTGTGCACAGCAATCTGCTATTGGCACTTCTATGGGCACTGTGTAGCATGAACAGAAGCCCAGGATCTGATCAATTTAGCTCCTGGATTCAGTGCTGGGTCCCAGCTAAAGCTGACAGGGGCCTCAGGACCAGCCGTCACTTTAATATGGTGGCTGGACCTCACGTGGTTAAATCCCAATTCAGGGCTCTGACTCCCAACTGTCCCATTCTACCCCCACAATATTGAGCATTATTTTAAAAAAAACTTTTTCCAAAAGTCTTCGGGCTGGATACAATAATTACATTTGAGATCAATTTCGTGTTTGCCTTTTGTCTGGCAATGGACAGTTCTCAATGACATCAGTACCACTCTCTGCATCAGTTCACTGTGAGAGCGGGGTGCCATGGTGACGAACCCTTAGAGGGCGGGTCCATGACACCCTGCGTGACGAACCCTCAGAGGGCAGGTCCATGACACCCTGCACTCTCTGGATATCCTCAGCCTTCCAGGTTGAATAATGGTGAGTGCCTTTCAACCTAGAAGGCTGCGGACATCTTTTGGCAGAAATGAACTACTTTGGGGGGACAGCACTGAAGAGGAGAGTGAAACATTTCAGCACGAGCTGCATTTTTATTTAAAGTGTTACTTAACCCTCCATCACTGATCCGCTAGGACGATCTATTATTCTGATATTAGAAATAAGAGCTATGGTATTTGCCTTTGTTAATATATATGTACCTCCTCCCTTTAATCAGCAGGTCCTGTACACCATATATGATAAATAACTTTCTAATTTTCTCCCAGCTATATATGGCTGGGGATTTTAACTCAGTCATGGACGTGCAGTTTGACTCATCCAACCCTTCAAGAATACACACTCCAGATTTACGCCAGTGGGCCCAAGCCTTAGACTATACTGAGATATAGCGCTGGAAACATCTGGGAATCAAGGCCTATTCATGTTTTTCTTCTACACATAAATCTGGTTCCCGGGTTGATCTAGCCTTTCGCAACACTCGGGCATTAACCGCAATTAAGAGTGTATCCTATTTGCCTTCTGGCCTCTCTGATCATTCACCCCTGTAACTGTGTATTACCCTGAAGGATACTTGTCTCTCCACTTGGCTTCTGCCACACATTTAGTTAGACCTGTGCACTGTGGCTGGCAAGGTGTTTGAGTTGGGGGACAAAAATGGGAAGATGTTAGCTAATCTGGTTACGCAGATGTGTTATGCAGATGACATTATTACATCTGATCATACTACAGGAATTTACAAAGTACTTTACCCAGCTGTATCTGAAGCAGTTCTGGGTCTGTCTGAAGATGCTGTTCAGGAGGCACTAAGTACCCTAGACCTTCCCACACTTTCACCAGAAGAAGCTGCGCTTCTTGATAGAACCATCACACCGGATGAAATTGAAGCAGCTATTCACTCCTTCCCAGTTTAAAAAACAATGCAATGGCCCAAAAAAAGGCCTCTACTGTTATGGGTATCTGGGTAGGTACCTTGGTTGAGAAGATAGCTATGTATGCAGATGATCTTGTCCTGTTCCTGAATGACCCTGGGCCCTCCCTTCAGGAGGACCTATGAATTTTGTCTTAGTTCTCTGTTTACTCAGAACTAAGAATCAATTGGGGGAAATTACAAATAATACCTATAGATAGGAAGGCTTGATGCAGTGCTGATTCTACCCTACCTCTTCTATGGACACGCAGTATTAAGTATCTTGGTATTGAGATCTCCTCGGATCCCTCAGAATATTGTACGTTAAATTTAGTCTCACTTCTTAACAACATGAAGTCTAAATTGAAGGCTTAAGCTAATCTCCCTCTGTTACTGATAGGCCGCATAAATCTATTTAAAATTAAATTGTTACCGAGTTTCCTGTATGTACTAAGACATACACCAATATGGATTCCTAAGAAGTATTTTAAAATGATAAATTCCAATATAACTCCTTTTATGTGGGGTTCGCAGAAACCGAGGTTTAGGCTGACGGTCGCAGGGGGGCTTAGCGTGCCCGACCTTCATAAATATTTTCTGGTTTCCATGCTCACACATGCCCACAACTGGCTTATAAAGAATGATTTTAATGCTGCACTAGTGCTAGAGGCATCCTGTGTAGGTTCCTTTGAAGCTCTTAAAAACCCCATATACACAGGGGCAGCTGCCTCCCTGCCCCTGATTGATTCTATGAAAGCTGTCTTAAAAGCATGGTCGATGGCCCAATCGCTACATTCTACCCCCCCCCCCCCCGGACACATTTCCCAACATACCCCTTTATAGCTTAATCCATTATTACCAGAATTTATCTCTATACCCGACCCCCCGATTTTGGTGGTAAACGCATTAAATATCTGGAACAGATATGTGTAGGAGGAGAAGACTTTTGATAATCTAAAAACACAGTTTGACCTTCCAAATGTAAACCTTTTTAGATACCTTCAACTGAGGCACACTTTTCAAACACAATTCGGGCAGCAACCAGTAGCCTTCTATACCTCTACCCTCAAAGATGTACTTAGAGATGACACCCTCACCAAACCTCTTTTCAATATATATATAAGACTATAGGGTAGATTTACTAAAACTGGTGCACTTAGAATCTGGTGCAGCTGTGCATGGTAGCCAATCAGCTCACAACCTCTGCTTGTTCAATTAAGCTTTGGCAATAAAACCTGTAAGCTGATTGACTTCTATGCAGCAGTGACCTGGATTTTGTACTCTCAAGCTTTAGTAAATAAACCCCATCTGTCCATTCGGGATTGGAGACTCCTAAATCTAAACGGGCACTAAACCTCCCTAACTTAGACAATGAAGATTGCGGGGAAAAGTGGGAGTGTTCCTTTCTGCAGCTAGTTTCTGCAAAGGATATGTTGATTCAGTACAAAATCCTACAGAGGAGTTACCTCACGACTGCACGTTTAAAACAGAATATACCCATCTGCTCCTGCGGAATGCTGGCGGTGCTCAGCAGACCCAGCAGACTTTATTCACATCTTTTGGCAATGCCCCCATATTCAAACATATTTACACTCTGTGACCACTATCCGGGTAGTCTGGACTGTGGAAGTATGTTTGCCGGATCTGGTGGACACTCTGGCCTATCTTAGGGCCTCCAGGACTCTGATTTGATTATTATTGTTCTATGCAAGAAAAACTATTCTGCTCCAGTGGAAATCCCCATTGGCACCAACTCTAACCTTGTGGAAAAAATGAATCAATGCTAGTTTGCCATTATACAAAGCCACTTATTTAGCGAGAGGGTGCCCAAAAAAATTCCACAAAGTGTGGGACAAGATCCTTCCACTAATATTGACCCTTAATAAATTAACTTGCAAGGTGCTAAAAGAATGTATAAGTATGGTAGAGAACCAAAAATCATTTCTTACTCGAGGGAACTTTGACTTCAAGCTTACTAGAACAAGGCTCAATATTAACCTTAGTAGCTGATACCCTATAACATACAAATATCCCCGTAGCTAATGGAGCAAGTTGTTTAGTTTCAGTGCCAATTTTGGCACTTAGGATAAGTTTTTTTGATGCTTGTTTTTTTTTTTTTTGTATGTATTGAATTGTATATGTGCCAGGCCTGGGTATGCCCAATAGGCTCTGTTTTTGTATCCTAATGTTTGAAACTGAAATAAAACGTAAATTGTGTAAATTAAATAAGTAGTATAACAAATGTATATATTCCAGTGCAATACAGTGTGAGTAGAGCTGCCCCTTTTTCAAGTGAATAAATCACCTTCTAAACAGTTTAAAAAAAAAAAAGCTTGGGGCTAACTCAAATTAGAAATAAACAATCATTTAGTGCATAATAAATATCAATATAGTGAATGAAAAGATGAGTAAGTCCTCAATAGAGATCCAAACACCAAAACAAGAAGAAAGTCTATGTAGTGACAGGTAATCTTGGTTATCTGTGCTCCACCATCACTCGTGTGGAAGAAATACACACTCACCGGATAACTAAATAAAATAAACCGCGTATTAATCAGATCCCTTGGGAAGCGATATAAGTCAGAGGGGGATGGTCCTTCCCTTAAACTCAATCCTTAGATGTCTTCTTATGCTTGTATGGTGATAAAGCTTCCTTATGACATGTTGATTACAAAATGCATTGAGGCTGCGCGCTCGCCCGCACTGATGTCACTTCTGGGGCACTTGGTTCCAATTTCCGGTGTGTTGGAACGCACGCCACAACTTGTAGGAACGCCGTTGTTCCTGTTCTACTGGCTGTACATGTTGGTGCTGACTTAATTGATACCTGCTTTATTAAACATATTGCGCTACGATATATACTTTGCTTCTGAGTTTTAACATCATACAAGCATAAGGAGACATCTAAGAATTGAGTTTCAGTGAAGGACCACCCCCCTCTGACTTACATCGCTTCCCAAAGGATCTGATTAATACGACTTTTATTTTATTTAGTTATCTGGTGAGTGTGTATTTCTCCCACACGTGTTTTGGTGTTTGTATCTCTATTAAGGACTTTTTCATTCACTATATTGATATGTATTATGCACTAAATGATTGTTTATTTCTAATTTGAGTTAGCGCCAAGCTTTTTTATTTTTTTAAAACTGAAATAAAATGTAAAAAAAAAAAAAGTGTTACTAAACCCACAACAGTAACATCAGTCTGTATATGCAGTAAAGCAGGGGTTCGGCAAACCGTTGACTGTGGGGAGCCAACAGGTGGATCATGACCATGGCTCTGCCTCCGCCCAGCCTCCGCTGCTCTTGTTCACTACAGTAGAGAGTGGAAGGCAGCTTAGTGCTGAGTGAAGGGCGGGGGCGGGAGCTGCTCAGTGATTGGTGCTAGGCGGCTCTAGCAACCAATCACCAGCTTATGAAATGTTAACTCCAGCAGCTCCTGCTCCCGCCTTCCACCCAGCACTATTCCGTCTCCCGATGTTCTCTCTGCTGTACTCACGCTGGAAGGTAGGAAGTGCTACCTATACAGCCTGTGTGTATGCAGGAGGGGGAAGAGATACTGTTGAAGGGGGGATAGAGGACACTACAGTAAGGGGGGTGGAAGGATGGAGAATACTGCTTTGGGTCACAGGGAGGCAGAGGACACCACTGCTTTCAGGGAGCAGAGGACACTGCTATGGGGGGGGGGTAGAGGACATTAAGTGGGGGGGGTGATGTAAGGGGGCAGAGGACACTGTTTTGGGAGGTATAGGACACTAGAGTGGGGAGGGGCGGTGATGTGAAGGGGCAGAAGACACAGTTTCGGGGGGTACAGAACACTACAGAGGGGGAGGGGAGTGATGTGAAGAGGGGCAGAGTACACTGTTTTGGGGGGTACAGGATACTACAGTGGAGGAGGGTGATGTAATGGGGGGGGGCAAATGATGTTGCTTTGGGGGGGACACTACTAGGGGGGGGCAGAGAACACTGCTATGGGGGTCAGGGGACGCTACAGTGGGGAAGGGGGGTGATGTGAAGGGGCAGAGGACACTGCATTGGGAGTACAGGACACTACTGTGGGGGGAGGGGCAGAGGGCACTGCAGTGGGAGGTTGATGTGAAGTGGGTAGAAGACACTGCATTCAGGGAGGGGGTACAGAACACTACATTTACTTCTTTTTATTGGGTGCTTGATAGGTTTTTTTTAGGGTGCAACCTCTGAAAGGTTGCCTACCCCTGCAGTAAAGCATGCTTGTTATACTTACTGTAGAATCTGAGGGGTTAATCCTCTGCATTGTTTAAAAAGGCTGTTTATTCCTGTCTTCTCTGAACCTCTTCTTCTTTTACTGTCCCCAATTCATCTGCTGATAGAACAGAGCCTTAGGGACACTCTGTACATGCTCAGTTTGGTGTGTATTGCTAGAGAGGTTTTTTTTGGGAGGGTGCATGTGATCAGCACAGGGCCAATCAGGTCTGTCCAGACAGAAATTCAGGGGTCATGCAGCCTCATAGGACAGTCAGAGCAGAATGAAAACTCCTCCTACAAGCTTTAACCAGTGCTCGGCTGGACACTAACAGAAGTCACAAGACTGCTATATACTGCTGATGAGAAAAGGTATTTAGCATGTTTCTATTCATTAAAATAATTGAATTTCCATGTTCTGTGTACCGTGGGAGACCAGACATAGTGAATGCAGGGTCCTGGGTTTAGTAACACTTTAACCATTCCTTAGCTGCTTAGTTAACTTTATTTAGCTTTTCATTTATATTGGCCAAGGAGCTACGTAACTGTTGGTGAACTAAAAGCTCTTTCATACCATGTCATCATGCCCCTGAAATAATATGTGTTTACATACTAGGACTGTGGCTCAGTTCACACTGCAGCGATGTGGGAACCCTGCGAATCCACTACGGGTTCCCGCATCGCATGTCTCCCAGCGGCAGTTCACACTGGCCTATGCGAACTGCTGGGAATGTCAATTAACCTCCCTGGCGGTATGATTATTTCTGATTTTAGGTGCTGAAAGCGGTACAATTATTTTGCACAGAAATTTGGTGTTTTATATTGTAGGCCTGTAATTCTTAGGAATAGTTCACTTAAATCTGTCCAAACAAGAGTCTAGTAGACATCCCGGGTATGATAAAGTTTGAAAAACGAAATAAAAAATTATAATATAATAAATAACTATAAATAATTATAACAAATAATAATATAATAATAATAAAAATTATATAATAATATAATCAAATCAAAAACACTGAAATTTGCTCAGTTGCAGAATTTTAGCTTTTGTTACTTTTAGTGTTTGATGACGGATCTCCCCACAAATCACTATCGCTCAATTCTGCGAGTGATTCTAATTTATTATCGCTTTTTTCTAGCTGCTCTAAAACCACTTTTGATGTAAAGAGACAGTTTTGGTTGCTATGGACAATCTCCAGTTTCCTGGCAGAAAGAACAGTTTTATATATATAAAACTGCATGCAGGACACTGGGCAGACCACTAGGGACAAAGGGGATGTGTAGTTATTTGATACAGTACTGTAATCTGTAAGATTACAGTATGCTGTATCTATACTGTGTGTTTCACTATTTGAATTTACCGCCGAACTCCGTCCCCGTGCGTCGCAACGCTCGCAGGGAACGGAGCTCGGCACTGTGAATCGAGCGAGACACGGCAGCTCGCCGATCACAGCGGGGAGACATCGCAGGATCCAGGGGACAAGGTAAGTATGCTCTTCCTGGATCCTGCGATGCGAGCCCGAGTCTGGCTCGGGGATACCGCTTTTGGTATGTAAAATCCAACCCGAGCCAGACTCGGGAATACCGCCAGGGGGGTTAAAAGTTAAAGCGGAGTTCCGCCTATTTTTTTTTTGTTTTTGTCAGCAGCTACAAATACTGCAGCTGCTGACTTTTAAAATAAGGACACTTACCTGTCCAGGGCGATGTCGGCACCTGAAGCCGATCTATCCCTCGGCTGTCGGGTGCTGCAGCCACCATCCTCAGTAAGGGAATCAGGAAGTGAAGCCTTGCGGCTTCACTTCCTGGTACCCTACTGCGCATGTGCAACTCGTGCTGCACTATCCCACTGGTCCCTGCTGACTTCTGGGACCCGTGTGTCTCTCAGAAGACAGCGGGGGGGATGGGAAGTGGCGTAGATACCTGCGGGTGGCTCGGTTATCTATGCCCAGAAGTGGGAGCAAAATACCTGTATTAGACAGGTATCTTCTCCCCCTCCCCCCTGAAAGGTGCCAAATGTGACACCGGAGGGGGGATGGAACCGGAAAAGTGGAAGTTCCATTTTTGAGTAGAACTCCGCTTTAATGACACCCCCAAATCAGTTTGCATATTGCAGTGCGAATTGCAAATTCGGACAGGAATCGGATCGCATGAGCTTTCACACCCATGCAATCCGATTTTGCTGCAGGCCAAAGAAAGGGTCCTGTGCAAGTTTGTTCCGAATGCGATGCAAATTCAACCATACTATCTGTATGGTTAAATCGCATTGCACATAGACCGCATGTGATTTGCACTGCAAGGCAGTGCGAATCACATCCGATGTCAGATATCACACCAGTGGGAACCGGTGTCTTGCCGAGAAAGTTCCCTCGGCGGATAAGTTCCCCCCTGTACTGCGCAGGCGCAGCGCCTGCGCAAGTACTACTGTCAGCCGCCAGAGATAGCCGAAGCTCAAACGCTTCAATCAGCTGTACACGGCGCCTGCGCCCTAGGTCCAGGTTCCTTCCCCACCATCCAAGTGGACCTAGAGGGGGAATCTAAAAGTGCCGAGCGCAGCGAGGCCGTGCCCGAAGCGTGGCGAGGGAAGCGTGGCGAGCGAAGCGAGCCCGCAAGGGGCCCTCTTACAGGCGCCGTGTACAGCTGATTTTCAGCTGTTCTGCTTCGGCTATTTCCGCTGGATCCTACTGTGCAGGCGCAGTAGAGGGGGGAACTTATCCGCCGAGTGGAACTTTCTCGGCAGAACACTGGCCCTAAGACTTGTAGTAGATGAATCCCCATCTGTTGCAATAGAACAGGGTAAAAGAATCACAGTACACGTTCCAGATATAAATCTTTGGGATCGGCATATGTGCAATTTTTCTATAAAACTGTAGTATTATATTTTCTAACACTTAATCATGTAATTTCTTGAAAGAAAATAAAAAATTGCTAATATAAAAGGAGTAATGCCTTATTTGTGTTTTTAGATACTGTAAATATATATATAATCTTTTTAAGTTAAAAAGAATACTTCTACTTCTGTTTCTGTCTTAAGGCTTGTTTTGCTATGATTACACCACAATGCTGTATGTTCTTTCCAGCAGTCATGTGTGCCCTCCTTCTGGTGACGTGGCAGTCCTGACATTCACCCTTTGTGGTTTGAGCTGACCTTGTTTATGTCTGACAGAAAAAATCATAATAGCAACTGTAGTGAAGACTAACTGAAACAAAGAGACACACTGCCTCTGTTATTGTGTAACCAGACCTTGCAGTTGTAGACTAGGCCAGTGCTTTCTGGTACTTGAAATTCAAGCTGTGACAAGCTGTGATTATATATTGCTGGCACAAAATGCAACTCCAAGGCAAACGGACTATGTAAAACTGATATGAACTGCTTATCCACTCAGATTTTAAATGTTGTAACAAACTGTAAAAGTGACCTATTTCTATGAAATACAATACTATTCTAAAACTAGGACCCTCAAGGTGGTTTGCTAGTTTTCAGAATATAAGGATTAGTTTGGTTTTTTTTGACCCAGAAATAATTTTTCTTTATTATACATCACAAGTCACAAGGTGATGACATTCTGGTATTCTTAGACCATTGGGTTATGCTCCACTTCCAGGTCATGGGAATGTAGGCTGTATAAATAAAATAACTAGTAAACCATATAAATAATAATAAACCACACCAAATTAATTCATATATCTTTATTTAAATATTTATTAAATACAGTTAATATATAAATTTTTTTTTTTTTTTTTTTTTGGTAATACAAATGGCCGCGGCACTTTTATTGGTATAATAATAAATAAATTAATTTATTCCTTAAATTCATAAAATAATTTAAAATTAAAAACTTTTAATATCAATTAATATCTCGCTCAGTCATAGAACTCGAGCGAGTATACTGAATAACAACATCAAAGTCCCCCCTTGATCCAAGGGTGACAAACCACATAAAAGTGCTGCGACAGGGTGGGAGGGAGGGGAGCTCGCCAAATCACTCTGGGTCACACTCTGACAGGAGCCTTACTGCGGGGGTCTTATATAGCCCTTACTCACGTGTTACTACCTTTGAAACACGTGTTTTTCCCGCCTCAAGTCACGTTTTTCCCGCTCGCAAAAACCTGTGTCCTGTCCTGACTAACCTTAAAGTGACAGTAACACTAATTTATTTTTTTTTTTTTTTTTTTTTTTTTAACCGCCACAATCCCATGCTGTGGGCATCTAATTTAATGCCCACTTATATCATGGGAATGTAGGCTGTATAAATAAAATAACTAGTAAACCATATAAATAATAATAAACCACACCAAATTAATTCATATATCTTTATTTAAATATTTATTAAATACAGTTAATATATAAATTTTTTTTTTTTTTTTTTTTTGGTAATACAAATGGCCGCGGCACTTTTATTGGTATAATAATAAATAAATTAATTTATTCCTTAAATTCATAAAATAATTTAAAATTAAAAACTTTTAATATCAATTAATATCTCGCTCAGTCATAGAACTCGAGCGAGTATACTGAATAACAACATCAAAGTCCCCACCAGCCGATTTTTGTCAATAAACAAAAAACGGCCTACCCCATAACCGCGGCCATTTCAATCATGGATTGTAAACCCAAATTAAAAATATCTAGGCCAACATCAGACAAGTGAACTCCGTCTTGTCTATAGAGGCCTGAAAAACCACCTTCCAAATCCACATGCCGAAATGAAAAGCCATTCACAAGCGGCATGAATTTTGAAATAGAATGATTCACCCGTCTTCTGATTCGCTCCAAAGGTTTTTGCTCTGGAGCGGATAACCAGACGAGACGCGGAACCATTTCGGAAAAAATTAACCGAGTATGTGGAAAAGAAAGCCGTATGCGATGTAAATCATTTTTTATCATAAAAAGTAAATCTAATGTTTTAAGCTTACCAACATCATTACCACCTAAATGAATAATTATAACCGCAGGATTAGGCCATAATTGGGCCAAACTGGAAAGATGCAGATTAAGATTCATCCATTGCAACCCACGAATACCTTTCCAAAGAATTCGAAAAGATGCAGGAGATAAAGATAAGTTGGAAGTATAACAGCGTCTGCATGCTCTTTTGTGGGCCCAATGAACAAACGAGTGTCCAATTATCCAAACGTAAAACTTGTCACCTAAAGGATCAGAGAGATAAATTAGGACGAACATAGATATTAAAACGATTGGATTCCCACCTCCCCAATCGCATAATAATTGTATCATCCAGGCCCAATCTGGCTGCTTCTGTGGCTGCTCCAATACGGAACGAATGGGTCGAGAATTTCAGATGAGAAAGGCTTAAGTGGGACAAACAACGTTGAAAAATGGCTGAGAATTGAAATTTAGTGAGGGGAAAAAGGTCTAAATGAATCAAAAAATTACCCGAACACGACGGTCTGCGGGAAAGATAGTTTGAAATTACCTTATAAGGGCAAATAATAGGATCACCGCAAGCATGCAACGCTAACCAGTGCCCTCTACCATTCACGTCGGTTTTGGATTTTCTAATAAAAACCTTTACAAAACCTGGTGAAATGGAAACATCTTCAAATCTTAAACCCGAAAGACCCCTCTTATTATTTGGAAGTAGTTCCGAAATACGCAGCGCCGCAAAGAATATCAAAACGAAAGCTGAATGAAATAACAATGCTTCGTATTCTGATCTACACAACAAAGGTGTTGCTAAACAGAGTCTTTTTAAAAGATCTATTGAAACTGGCCTTCTCGAATCAGGTGTAAAAGTTTTCTTTCTGTACCCTTTTATCGCTTGACGTACAGAGAAAAAACTCTTACATACTGGTAAGTTATAAAATTTTAAGAAAAAGGAAATTCCTGCTAAACTCTTATTAATATGGTGAACAGATAGCTTCTGTTGCATGAGTGAACAAAGAAAAGCCAAAACCGTTTGTTCTGTAGGATCGTAACCACAAAAACCTAGTTCATTATTAAACAAAAGCCACCTATTCCATGCGACCGAATATTCGGTCCATGTTTTAGGAGCCACAGAATTTTTAATAGCCGAAAAAACTGTGGCTAGATCAAATCCCACAGGTGACTTGGGCAAGAATGACCGACTAGATCCGCTTCTGGAAAAAACTGTTTGAAACGAGCCATCTGGAAACGAGATAGTGCATCAGCTACTACATTTTGTTTTCCAGGAACGTATTTTGCTTTAACCCAAATATTGAATTTTAAGCATAATAATACAAAATAACGCAGAAGCTTTATTACACCTATTGATTTTGAAGATAAACAATTTAAAGCAAAAAGCACTCCTTTGTTATCTGAATGAACTAAAATCCTTTTATTAGCGAAAAATTCACCCCATAACTCAAAAGCCACAACAATGGGGAATAATTCCAACAAGACAATATTTTTTGTTGCCTTGGTATTAACCCAAAATTGAGGCCAAGAGCCACAACACCAGTGAGTACGCCAAATCGCTGCAAAACCATATGATCCCGCAGCATCAGTGTACAATTCCATATCTGCCGAAAAAACAAATTCTTCCTGAAAAAAGGTTCGTCCATTATAATCCATAAGGAATTGTGACCAAACCAAAAGATCATCTTTAAGATCTGAAGTAAGGCGGATGTGAGAGAAAGGTGATTTTAAACCGGACATTGCTAATGACAATCTTCTAGAAAAAATTCGGCCGACGGGCATAATGCGAGACGCAAATGCTAATAAACCTAAAAAAGATTGAAGTTCCTTTAGTAAAACTTTTTTCCGACGTAAAAAACAACAAATCAAACTCTGAAGACGAGAAATCTTTACTAAAGGAAGTTCATACTGAAACAAATTTGAGTCAATTTTTATCCCTAAGAATTCCATAACTGGTGCAGGAAGAAAAGTTTTTTTAAGTGCGATAGGAATGCCAAAAAATTTTGAAATAGCCAAAAATAATCGTAATAGTAATGCACAAATCGGTGAATCTGGAGGGCCTATAAAAAGAAAGTCATCTAAATAATGAATAATGCCCTCACAGCCCGATTCATGCATAACTACCCACTGTAAAAAGGAAGCAAAAGTCTCAAAATACCTACAAGATAATGAGCAACCCATAGGTAAACACATATCATAGAAAAAGGCTCCCTCAAAGCAAAATCCCAGGGAATTAAAAGACTCCGGTGCAATAGGCAATAACCTGAATGCCGATTGAATGTCAGATTTTGCTAATAAAGCACCATTGCCAAAACGTCTTATTAATGCAATTGCATCATCAAACGTAGCATATGTCACAGATGCCAGTGCATTATCAATCTCGTCATTCAGGGAATTGCCCTTGGGAAAAGAAAGATGATGTATTAATCGATAAGAATTTGGTTCTTTCTTTGGAACTATTCCTAAAGGTGAAATACGGAAATTCTTAAAGGGAGGAGATAAGAAAGGACCTGCCATTCGGCCTGCTAAGATTTCTTTAATCAATTTATTCCTAACCACTTGACTATGTGCCTGAACAGATTTAAGGTTATCTACGATCTTACAACCTGAACCAGAAAAAACTGGGAGCTGAAAACCAGAAGAAAAACCTTTAATTAAAGCTTCCGCTTTCACCTTGTCGGGATACAGCAGTAGCCAAGGGTACATTCTTTCCAGCTTCACTGGTGTGAACGCTTTTGGAATTGTCCCTGATTGGGGTATAGGAATGGGACCTTTTGAAACACTTAGATAAGGGGTGAGTCCCAAAACAAAAAGAACACTCGTGTTTATAACGACAAGATGTAGACCATTTGCACTGGGACTCATTAAAAGCGTAGCATACCCCTTTCTTATAAACCGTAGATACGTTTTGAGTATTAATTGATTGTTTATTAAAAACTGGTTTTGCAGGAAGGATAAGGTTTAACCATAAACCTACATCCTTCATACCCCATTTTAATGTAGGATAAATAGCCATCTTTTGACGGAATGACTCGTCATAATTATACCAGCCGAAACCGCCAAAATTTTTATAAGCCTCAAGAATATGCTCAAGATGTTGAAACAAACCACTACATTTTTCTGGGAACTTTTCGCCAAGCACAGCCGAAAAAATGCAGAAGGCCTGTAACCAATTGTAAAAAGATTTTGGTACTGATCGCCGTCTATCTACAAATTCTTCAGCTCGTTTATCATGTTTTTGCATAAATTCTTGATTATTAGGGAGCAATGATAATATATCAATAAACTCGCCTTTCCAAATTTTGTCCTTTATGTGTGACGCTAAATGAAAACCTAAAGGTGAAATATCGCATGGTAAAACTTCCTTGAAACATGTTTCAGGAATTTGGGATAAAACAGGCGACATTTCATTATGCTCTGAAACATTACTATTTAATGAATTATTCCTGGCAGCAAAGGAATTCTCCATAGGCCTCTTAAGATTAACTGTACTGGACCAAACATTGGCAGGCGAAGAAACAGGGGCAGAAAAATTAGGGTTGCTTAATGACTCCGTGAATTTAGAAAATGAATGAAGTAACTGTGACAATAAATGTTGTTGTGTTGACTCACCCGACTGAACAACATTACTCGCAGAATGATCGCTGAGTGTACCACCGATCTGCACATCCACCCCTGCATCGACTTCAGTAGGCGCTGACATCTGATGAGCCATCGCGGTGTCCAGCTGAGACAGCCTAGACGCTTGCGACGCTGTGGGCGCGACAACCTCTGATGCTGGTCCTCGAGGCACCTGTAATGAAAGAGGAGGAAAAATATCCCTAGGCGGAGACTTCCGCGATTGCTCCCTCCTATCTTTTACGCGAGCAGGGGATGGAGAGAAAGCCCTCTTCTTCTTGCGCACACGCTGCCCACTGCGCAGCTGCGCAATGCCGACATCCAACTCTTCCTCACGTGTGCGGGACTCTTCGTGTTCTCGCGAGGTTCCGGCGGAGACCGGACGCTCCGAAGGTAAGCTGCGCTGGATTCTCCTAGGACGAGAGGTCTGGCTGGGAGAGGGGGGAATAGGAGGAGATACAACCGGCTCTCCATCTCTTACTTCACTAACAGGATATGTTAGTATATCCTCCACTTCTTCATTCGGCGCCGACTCCGCTGTAAATGTGGATAAGCATTTTTTCAGCCATTCCTCCCCTCCTTCCGACGCCGCCTTCTCCAAGACCTGCCGCAATAGTGTCTTCATAACCTCACGTGATAGGCGAGCTCCAGTATTATAGCTCTGGTATTATAGCCTGCGGAGCTCGCCAAATCACTCTGGGTCACACTCTGACAGGAGCCTTACTGCGGGGGTCTTATATAGCCCTTACTCACGTGTTACTACCTTTGAAACACGTGTTTTTCCCGCCTCAAGTCACGTTTTTCCCGCTCGCAAAAACCTGTGTCCTGTCCTGACTAACCTTAAAGTGACAGTAACACTAATTTATTTATTTATTTTTTTTTTTTTTTTTAACCGCCACAATCCCATGCTGTGGGCATCTAATTTAATGCCCACTTATATCATTGGACACTGGCAAATAGCAAAGCTGAAACCTACAGTAGCTCTGTGTACGAAGGTACCAATGATGGACACTAGCCTGTCGCGCTGGGGAAGAGTATTGGAATCCTTATTGGTACTGGGGACATGATTGTTATATAGTTACATAGTTACATGGTAGGTGAGGTTGAAAAAAGACACAAGTCCATCAAGTCCAACCTATGTGTGTGATTTTATGTCAGTATTACATTGTATATCCCTGTATGTTGAGGTCATTCAGGTGCTTATCTAATAGTTTTTTGAAACTATCGATGCCTCCCGCTGATCCCACCGCCTGTGGAAGGGAATTCCACATCCTTGTCTTTCTTATAGTAAAGATCCCTCTACGTAGTTTAAGGTTAAACCTCTTTTCTTCAAATTTTAATGAGTGGCCACGTGTCTTATTAACCACTTCAGCCCCGGAAGATTTGGCTGCTCAATGACCAGAGCACTTTTTGCGATATGGCACTGCGTCGCTTTAACTGACAATTACGCGGTCATGCGATGCTGTATCCAAACAAAATTGACGTCCTTTTTTTCCCCACAAATAGAGCTTTAATTTGGTGGTCTTTGATCATCTCTGCGGTTTTTTATTTTTTTGCGCTATAAAAAGCGACAATTTTGCTATAATAAATATCCTCAATTTTTTTTTTAATAAGCTAATTTTTTTTCTCAGTTTAGGCCGATATGCATTCTTCTACATATTTTTGGTAATAAAAATCGCAATGAGCGTATATTGATTGGTTTGCGCAAAAGGTATAGCGTCTACAAAATAGGGGATAGATTTGTGGCATTTTTATTATTATTATTTTTTTTACTAGTAATAGCAGCGATCTGCGATTTTTATCGTGACTGCGACATAATGGCGGACACATCGGACACTTTTGACACATTTTTGGGACGATTGACAATTATACAGTGATCAGTGCTATAAAAATGCACTGATTACTGTATAAATGTCACTGGCAGGGAAGGAGTTAACACTAAGGGCGATCAAGGAGTTAACTGTGTTCCCTGATTATGTGTTCTAACTGTGGGGGGAGGGGACTGACTATAGAAGATGACAGATCGTGGTACCTAGCTTTTACACACACATGTCTCTGTTCTGCCGCTCATGCCCATGATCATTGCGACCGCCGGTCAGGAGCATCGGCACTCCTGAAGTGCAGCGATCCCGCTTAAAGGAGCCGACATACAGCTACGACGGCTCACGGGAACGTGCCAACCTGCCGCAGTATAATGAAGACGGCTGGTCTTTTAGCGGAAAAGTTTTATCCCTATTGTGGGGTCACCAGTATAGTATTTGTAAATTGAAATCATATCCCATCTCAAACGTCTCTTCTCCAGAGAGAATAAGTTCAGTGCTCGTAACCTTTCTTCATAACTAATGTCCTCCAGTCCCTTTATTAGTTTTCTTGCCCTTCTCTGTACTCGCTCCATTTCCAGCACATCCTTCCTGAGGACTGGTGCCCAGAACTGGACAGCATACTCCAGGTGCGGCCAGACCAGAGTCTTGTAGAGTGGGAGAATTATCATTTTATCTCTGGAGTTAATCCCCTTTTTAATGCAGGCCAATATTCTATTTGCTTTGTTTGGAGCAGCTTGGCATTGCATGCCATTGCTGAGCCTATCATCTACTAGGACCCCCAGGTCCTTTTCCATCCTTGATTCCCCCAGAGGTTCTACCCCCAGTGAGTAGATTGCATTGATATTTTTGCCACCCAAATGCAATATTTTACATTTTTTCACATTAAAGCTCATTTGCCATGTAGTTGCCCATCCCATTAATTTGTTCAGATCTACTTGCAAGGTTTCCACATCTTGCGGAGAAGTTATTGCCCTGCTTAGCTTAGTATCATCCACAAATACAGAGATTGAACTGTTTACCCCATCCTTCAGGTCGTTTTCGAACAAATTAAATAGGATTGGTCCCAGGACAGAACCCTGGGGACTCCACTTTCCACCACTGACCATTCGAGTACTCCCCATTTATCACTACCCTCTGAACTCGCCCTTGTATCCGGTTTCAGTCCATGTACTCACCCTATGGTCCATGCCAATGGACCTTACTTTGTACAGTAAATGTTTATGGGGAACTGTATCAAATACTTTTGCAAAATCCAGATACACCACGTCTACGGGCCTCCTTTTATGTAGATGGCAGCTCACCTCCTTATAGAAGGTTAATAGATTGGTTTGACAAGAACCATTCTTCATGAATCCATGCTGATTACTGCTAATGATACCGTTTTCATTACTAAAATCTTGTGTATAGTCTCTTATTATCCCCTTCAAGAGCTTGCATACTATTGATGTTAGGCTAACTGGTCTGTAATTCCCAGGGAATTGGAGGAAGCTTGGCTACTAATCAATGTTCTGGTGTCCAGGGTGTTTGGGTTGCCTTGTCAGAGTACAGTCCAACAACTCCATGTGTCATATATCAATCACTGGACGGTAGGGATGAGCCCGATGTTCGAGTCGAATGTAAGTTCGACTCGAACATCGGGTGTTCGCCTGTTCGCCGAATAGCGAAAAATTTGGGGTGTTTGTGGCAAATTCGAAAGCCGCGGAACATGCTTTAAAAGTCTATGGGAGGAATCAAAAGTGCTAATTTTAAAGGCTTATATGCATGGTATTGTCATAAAAAGTGTTTGGGGACCTGGGTCCTGCCCCAAGGGACATGTATCAATGCAAAAAAAAGTTTTAAAAACGGTCGTTTTTTCGGGAGCAGTGATTTTAATAATGCTTAAAGTGAAACAATAAAAGTGAAATATTCCTTTAAATTTCGTACCTGGGAGGTGTCTATAGTATGCCTGTAAATTGGCTAATTTTTCCCGTGTTTAGAACAGTCCCTGCACAAAATGACATTTCTAAAGGAAAAAAGTCATTTAAAACTACTAGCTGCTATAATGAATTGTTGGGTCTCGGCAATACAGATAAAAGTCATTGAAAAAAACGGCATGGGATCCCCCCAGTCCCTTAACAGGCCCTTTGGGTCTGGTATGAATATTAAGGGGAACTCTGAACCAAATTTTTTTTTAAAAATTGCGCGGGGGTCCCCCCAAATTCCATACCAGGCCCTTCAGGTCTGGTATGGATATTAAGGGGAACCCTGAGCCAATTTTTTTTAAAAAATGGCATGGGGTCCCCCTCAAAATCAAAATCCATACCTGGATTTTAAGGGGAACCCTGCGCCAAAATTAAAAAGAAAATGGCGTGGGGGTCCCCTCAAAAATCTATACCAGGCTCTTATCCGAGCATGCAACCTGGCAGGCCGCAGGAAAAGAGGGGGGATGAGAGGGCCCCCCTCCTGAACCGTACACAGCCACAAGCTCTCAACATGGGGAGGGTGCTTTGGGGTAGTCTCATTCCCACTACCCTTGCCCAGTGGTTGTGGGGGTCTGGGGGCAGGGGGCTTATCGGTATCTGGAAGCCCCCTTTAACAAGGGGACCCCCAGATCCCGCCCCCTTTCCTGTTTGGAATGGTAACGGTAACATTGTACCCGCACCATTTCACAAAAAAAGTGTCAAAATGTTAAAAAACCACAAAACACATCTTGGGACAAGTCCTTTATTAAAAAATAAAAAAATAAAAATGTCCCACAAAGTCCATGCATCTTCTTCTCTCGCTCCGCCGACGGACCGAAAAAATAAATAAAAAAGATCCACCTCCATACATAAAATGGGTGGCCCCGCCCCCTCTGACGCCATGGGGAAGCCATTGGGAAGTCCCTGTGCATCAGAGGGGGCGGGGTCACCTTGTGGCTCCACCCTCAGTTATAAAGGAACTGTCATCGCGCTGAAGTGTCATAAGGTGGGTGCCTCCCATGGAAGCGGATCTTTTTTATTTCTTTTTTTGGTCCGTCGGTGGAGTGAGAGAAGAAGATGAATGGACTTCGTGGGACATTTTTCTTTTTTTTTTTTAATAAAGGACTTGTCCCAAGATGTATCTTGTGGTTTTTTAACACTTTTTTGTGAAATGGTATGGGTACAATGTATCCGTTATCATTTCAAACAGGGGGGGCGGGATCTGGGGGCTTCCAGATTCCGATAAACCCCCACCCGCAGACCCCCACAACCACCCGGCAAGGGTTGTGGGGATGAGGCCCTTGTCCCCATCAACATTGGGACAAGGTGCTTTGGAGGGCTACCCCAAAGCACCCTCCCCATGTTGAGGGCATGTGGCCTGGTACGGTTCAGGAGGGGGGGTGCTCTCCCTCTTTTCCTGCGGCCTGCCAGGTTGCGTGCTCGGATAAGGGTCTGGTATGGATTTTTTGGGGGGATCCACATGCCATTTTTTTTAATTTAGGCACAGGGTTCCCCTTAATATCCATACCAGACCTGAAGAGCCTGGTAACTGACTGGGGGGGATCCCATGCTGTTTTTTTCAAAGACTTTTATCTGTATTGCCGAGACCCGACAATTCATTATAGCCGCTAGTAGTTTTAAATGACTTTTTTTCCTTTAGAAATGTCATTTTATGTAGGGACTAGTCTAAACACGGGAAAAATGCGCCACTTTACAGGCATACTATAGACACCCCTCAGGTACGACATTTAAAGGAATTTTTCACTTTTATTATTTCACTTTAAGCATTATTAAAATCACTGCTCCCGAAAAAACGTCCATGTTTAAAACTTTTTTTTGCATTGATACATGTCCCCTGGGGCAGGACCCAGGTCCCCAAACACTTTTTATGAAAATAACTTGCATATTAACCCTTAAAATTAGCACTTTTTTCATGTTCGTGTCCCTTAGACTTTAACAGTGTTTGCGTGTTCGAACAAATTTTTTGCCTGTTCACATGTTCTGCTGCAAACCGAACCGGGGGGTGTTCGGCTCATCCCTACTGGATGGCACCAAAGTCAGGCCACTCAAAGAAGAAGTGGACCCCTCCCGTCTGTCTATGACCACTCCTATACTGCTTGCTTTAAAAAAAAAAATTATTAAGACATACAAAGAGTGGGAGGGGTTATGCAGGGCTGGGTTTCAGCTTTGCTATTTGCCAGTGTCCAATCACCTGGAGGTGGAGAATACCCAGTGGTTCAAGAATACCATTCTGTGTCCTGTGATGTACTTAAAAAAATATATATATATACAGGTAAATCTAAAAATCCTGTTATTAGACTTAAAGGTGTTATAAAAAAACCTTCTGCCTTTACCTTAATGCATTCTATGCATTAAGATAAAAAACCTTCTGTGTGTGTGTAGCAGCCTCACTCAGCCCCCCTAATTACTTACCTGAGGTCCTTCTCTCTCCGGCGATGTCCACGATTTCCTCAGCCATCCAGTACACTTCTCCTGATGGCTGAGACAGAGCAGTGGCCCCATTGGCTCCCCCAGGCTGTCAATCAAAGTCAGTCAGCCAATCAGGGGAGAGAGGGGGTGGGGCCAGGTCGGGCACCCGTGTCTGAATGGATACACGGAGCTCTGACTCGGCTTGGGTGCCCCCTGTAGCAAGCTGCTGGCTGAGGGGCACTCAAAGGGGGGGGGCTAGGAGCAGCAAAGAGGGACTTGAGAAGAGGAGGATCTGGGCTGCGCTGTGCAAAACCAACTGCACAGAGGAGGTAAATACAACATGTTTGTTATTTTTTTTTTTTAAACGAGTCTTTACAAATACTGTAAAGTGCTTCTAAAGTCTAAACATTTCTTACCCCAATACACTTCCTGCATTAAGGTTCTAAAGTCCAAACTTTCAGCTATCTTCTCTACCCTCCACCTGTCCCTAAACACCTACAGTACCTGTCTCCTCTGAATGATCCAGCATTGTGCCTGGCTGCAAGTCTTGTCCCTTCACTTCCTGGTCTCACAGGAAACGCTGGCAGCAGCGGGTTAATCACATCCTGTGAGGAGGGAGTGGGGGGGGGGTGTGGCGTAGAAGCGCTGTGTGTGTCTATGATTGCACACAGCTTGGCTCGGGAGTGCACCCGTAGGAAGAAGATGTGCACTGCACTGGTGGAAGACCGCTAAGGATTAGGTAAAGGACAAGGGATCACTCTGTGCAATATTGTTGCACAGAGCAGGTAAGTAAAAACCTCCTTTTTGTTTTAATAATGAAAAAAAATGCTTTGGTATCACTTTAAACCCCACAAACATCTCTATTAACCTCAATCTATGTTTAAACCTAACTGTGAGGATCTTGGATTGTATGTGTGTAGAGGAGCGAAGGTGGCAAAGGATACTCTGAGCCACCAGGATAATGGAAATAGGCTTTTGCCAAGGTCCAGACTTTTCAGGAATATGGTCCTAACTAGAACCCCTTCTTGTGGAGTTGCAAAATTGTACAGCAGCCACTTCCAGAGTGCAGTCCTCATGATGGCCTTGCGGTAGTCAGCTGATGGCTAAGCAGGCTAATGCAGAGAATCCGTTTTTGTGCAAGTACAACATTGTGGATAGGCCAAGGGGCACACTGTATCCAGCCATATGCAGTCAGTGCAACAGAAATATAGCTGGGGTGTGTAGAAGTTGTTATTGGTTATATCAAGACCAAAACATCCAACCAGTGTGAGGAGCAAGCATATTGTCTGGGAGTTTATGACAGACAGAGTGCAAGGGTGGTTAAGATGAACAAAACTCAGTCTGAAATAGATTGCCACTTTTGCAAAACCCATATGAGGAAACTTGAGTGTCACAAGCTGCCTTAAAAATGGAACCCAGTAAGGGATGATATGAGGGGAGGATAGCGAAGAGCAGCAGGACCCACAAAGTGCCTCCAGAAAGATTTAGAGCAAAGGTAGGCAATGAGAGATAGAACGAGGCAGTGGATTACCAAGCAGGATGTAGACGAACTCTGATTGCCTGGCTGAATGGGAGCTCTAAAGGTAATTTAATAACACTAACCCTCAACTCGAACATAATCTATATATGTAGGCCTAACCTGGAACTAACCATTAAACAAACCTCAGGTTAGATTTAAGCTACCATGGGAATGCAGGAGGCTATATACTGCGATGTGGCACAGGAGAACCTTCATAGTCTGGCTCCACAATTATTTCTTTAAGGTATTTGAAGGTTGAACAATTAAATGCCTAGATTGTATAATTAAAAAGATTGCTATAAAAGCAGATTTGTGTGCTGCATTGTTAGCGATTATTTTTAGAATAGCATGATTTCTAGTAATTAGACTGCCATAAAAAAGGTAGGTTTCAGAGTCAGGGGCTCGTAAATTATTTTGCAATGGAGACCCTAACGTATCTTATTACAATAATAGTAATGGTGCACTGTGTAGTAACAGTGATATTTACCCACCGACAGAGATATGCATAGGTGTTTTAACATAAATAGTGGTTGAATGTAGCCAAGAAGTAGTAGTACATATCTGATATATATATATATATATATATATATATATATATATATATATATATATATATATATACAGTGGGGACGGAACGTATTCAGACCCCCTTAAATTATTCGCTCTTTGTTATATTGCAGCCATTTGCTAAAATCATTTAAGTTCATTTTTTTTCCTCTTGAATGTACACACAGCACCATATATTGACAGAAAAACACAGAATTGTTGACATTTTTGCAGATTTATTAAAAAAGAAAAACTGAAATATCACATGGTCCTAAGTATTCAGACCCTTTGCTGTGACACTCATATATTTAACTCAGGTGCTGTCCATTTCTTCTGATCATCCTTGAGATGGTTCTACACCTTCATTTGAGTCCAGCTGTGTTTGATTATACTGATCGGACTTGATTAGGAAAGCCACACACCTGTCTATATAAGACCTTACAGCTCACAGTGCATGTCAGAGCAAATGAGAATCATGAGGTCAAAGGAACTGCCTGAAGAGCTCAGAGACAGAATTGTGGCAAGGCACAGATCTGGCCAAGGTTACAAAAAAATTTCTGCTGCACTTAAGGTTCCTAAGAGCACAGTGGCCTCCATAATCCTTAAATGGAAGACGTTTGGGACCACCAGAACCTTTCCTAGTGCTGGCCGTCCGGCCAAACTGAGCTATCGGAGGAGAAGAGCCTTGGTGAAAGAGGTAAAGAAGAACCCAAAGATCACTGTGGCTGAGCTCCAGAGATGCAGTCGGGAGATGGGAGAAAGTTGTAGAAAGTCAACCATCACTGCAGCCCTCCACCAGTTGGGGCTTTATGGCAGAGTGGCCCGACGGAAGCCTCTCCTCAGTGCAAGACACATGAAAGCCCGCATTGAGTTTGCTAAGAAACACTTGAAGGACTCCAAGATGGTGAGAAATAAGATTCTCTGGTCTAATGAGACCAAGATAGAACTTTTTGGCCTTAATTCTAAGCGGTATGTGTGGAGAAAACCGTGAAGCATGGTGGTGGCAGCATCATGCTGTGGGGGTGTTTTTCAGATGCAGAGACAGGACAACTGGTTGCAATCAAGGGAAAGATGAATGTGGTCAAGTACAGGGGTATCCCGGACGAAAACCTTCTCCAGAGTGCTCAGGACCTCGGACTGCGCCGAAGGCTTACCTTTCAACAAGACAATGACCCTAAGCACACAGCTAAAATAACGAAGAAGTGTTCTTGAATGGCCCAGCCAGAGCCCTGACTTAAACCCAATTGAGCATCTCTGGAGAGACCTAAAAATGGCTGTCCACCAACGTTTACCATCCAACCTGACACAACTGGAAAGGATCTGCAAGGAGGAATCCCCTAATCCAGGTGTGAAAAACTTGTTGCATCTTTCCCAAAAAGACTCATGGCTGTATTAGATCAAAAGGGTGCTTCTAATAAATACTGAGCAAAGGGTCTAAATACTTAGGACCATGTGATATTTCAGTTTTTCTTTTTTAATAAATCTGCAAAAATGTCAACAATTCTGTGTTGTGTCAATATGGGGTGCTGTGTGTACATTAATGAGGAAAAAAAATGAACTTAAATGATTTTGGCAAATGGATGCAATATAACAAAGAGTGAAAAATTTAAGGGGATCTGAATACTTTCTGTCCCCACTGTATATATATACACACACAGACACACACAGCGGGTAAAATAAGTATTGGACACGTCACTATTTTTTAAGGTAAATATATTTCTAAAGGTGCTATTGACATAATATATTCACCACGTCGGTAACAACCCATGCATTCCATAAATACAAAAAATAAAAATAAATAAGTTCAGAAATTAAGTTATGTGTAATAAAATGGAATGACACAGGTAAAAAGTATTGAACACGCTAAATAAATTTTATTTAATACTTGGTACAAAATCCTTTGTTGGTAATGACAGCTTCAAGATGCAGGCTCCTGTATGGGGAAACTAGTTGCATGCATTGCTCAGGTGTGATTTTGGCCCATTCTTCCACACAAACAGTCTTCAAATCTTGAAGGTTACGTGGGCCTCTTCCATGAACTCTGATCTTTGGTTCTTTCCATAGATTTTCTATTGGATTCAAGTCAGGTGTTTGGTTGGGCCATTCTAGCAGCTTTATTTTCTTTCTTTGAAACCAGTTGAGAGTTTCCTTGGCTTTGTGTTTGTGATCATTGTCTTGCTGAAATATCCACCCTTGTTTCATCTCCATCATCTTTGGTAGATGGCAGCAGATTTTTATTAAGAATGTCTTGGTACATTTTTCCATTCATCCTTCCTTCAATGATATGAAGTTTACCAGTACCGTATGCTAAAAAACAGCCCCACACCATGATGTTCCCACCTCCAAACCTCACTGTTGGTATGGGAGCGTTTTTGGGGTGATGTACAGTGACTTTTGACCTCCAAACATGGTGTGTATTATGACATCCAAAGAGTTCAATTTTGGTCTTATATTAGACTATATTCTCCCAGTATTTCACAGGCTTATCTATATATTGTGCAGCAAACGTTAAATGAGCTTCAACATGATTTGTCTTCAGCAATGGAGTCTTGCGTGGTAAGCATTCATACAGACCATTGCTGTTGAGTGCATTACTTATTGTTTTCTTTGAAACAATTGTACCTGCCAATTCCAGGTCTTTCTGAAACTCTCCACAAGTGGTCCTTGGCTCTTCTACAACTCTTCTGATAATTCTTTTCACTCCTCTGTCAAAAATCTTGCGAGGAGCACCTGGTCGTGGCCAGTTTATGGTGAAATGATGTTCTTTCCACTTCCGGACCATGACCCCAACAGTGCTAACTGGAACATTCAGAAGTTTAGAAATCCTTCTGTAACCAATGTCATCAGTATTTTTTGCAACAATAAGGTTGCAAAGGTCTTGAGAGAGCTCTTTGCTTTTTACCCATTATGAGATGTTTCTTGTGTGCCACCTTGGTAAGGAGACACCTTTTTATAGGCCATCAGTTGAGACTGGAGCGAGCCTGCTTGGGTGATGCTACAGCAAGCTACTTGCTCTGGGGGCACTCGGCAGGAGGGATGGGCCTGGAGCACCGCCGGGGACCTGAGAAGAGGAGGATCTGTACAAAACCACTGCACAGAGCAGGTAGGTATAAGATGTTTGTTTAAAAAAAAAAAAGAAGTCTTTACTTTCACTTTAAGGAGTAAAGCCTAAAACTTCATACACAATAGCACAATGTGAAGATTTGTATTATTTTAATAAATCTATGCAAATTTACATTAAAAATTGTATGGAAAGAGCCATTGCTGATAGTGTTTACTTTACAAGATTGGATGATTTCCATAAATGCGCAGTCTGCTATATTGAGCATTACAAGCACCAAACACGAGTAGGGCACAACTTCTATGATCTCTTCAACATTTTAAAAAATCATGAATAGGGCCAATATTTGAACTACTGTGGCTGAAGCTCTCCTCGGGCCTTTCAGACTGAACATCATGATCTAATTGCCTAAGATTGTGTAGCATGGCCCCCCTTGGGGACTGCTGAGAATTACCTGCTCATCTGCAGGGCCATGACCAAGTGAACCTTCCAACCCACCTGACACTCTGGGTTCAGACATCCTCGTAACACTGTGCAGCAAGAATCAAACAACTCAGTAATATTAGGTTCTGAAATACTTTGCTTGAACCAAAAAAGGGAAAGTTGTTTTACAGAAAGAGATAATAAATCTGCTGAGCCAGGATAACAGCAACAACTCAGCAAACAAATTCCTCCCAATGACACAAACAATGGTTCATCAACAAACAATATTATATACATATGTACACTATATTCAGATCCGAAGTCATCTCCTCTTTCAGTTATCTACTTATGTTGCCACTCTGAAATAGATGTACGGTAATCTAGCCAGCCTATGCTATCCTAATGAAAGAGCAGGTCTACAGAAGGTAATATAAAGGCTTTCCTATGAATAATGGCAATACAGTTCCACGTTGCAGAGCTGATGTTCTTCACTAGCTAGTTGGAGGTCGTTAACTGTAATCCATTTGGTTGTAGATAAAGCAATAGGTTCCTAGTGGTGAAGATCTAAGGCATCTAAACACAGTGTTCAAGTAATGCAGTAAAGTGTTCTTGGGGTAAAAATGTCTGTGCACAGTGTTCTGTAATGGTGGCAATGAATAGATAAAAGGTCAAGCAATTTGCCCTCTCACTAGTGGTAGTGGCACTCTGGCAGCGGATCCGCTGTCTCGGTCTTCTGAAGTCACTTGCCCCACCCACCCACACCGATGGGCAGGCGATCCAAGTGATGTTAGCATCAGGATGTCCGACAGCGAATAACAGAGCTAGGCCCCCCTTGGGCCACAGGGTGGAAGTAAGGCTCTGCATGGTAGGCTGCGACCCCTCTCTCCCTGTTACACATAGAGGTCTGTCTGGCGTCAGGCCCAGGAGGAAGAGAGCTCTGCGCGGGCTTCTCGCTCCTTTTATGGTCACTTCCAGCAACCTTCATGTCACCGTAAGAATCTCTGGGATGTGTAGTCTTAAGGTACATGGGTGCATAGCAATAGTCTGAAGGAGAACTATATGTCCCATAATTCACTTTGTTGGACATACAAGTATGAGGTCACTGATTACATGGAGGACCAAAGGGACAAACGATGTCTAGAAACATTGGAAGGTACAGTGCTTTCTGTTAACAGTCCATATCGCTACATCCTCCCCCCACTTGAAAGTCTTTGGTCCCTAAAGACAAGGTATGACCCAAAATCACTTTACTGCTTAAGGCTAGTCAATTATTGGTTTACTAAACTAAAGGCTAATAACTGGCTTAATAAAGGATCCTCTGATAACAAACTATATACATCAACAGAAGAGGAAGTCATGTTAAGTTTATTATGACAGGCCAAATGTAAATTAGTGGCACACCCAGTAGTGTCAGGGGATGGATCAAGGTCATCCTTCACTAAAGACTCAGTGAAGGAGGCAAGTGCTTGACTGGGGCCCTGAGCAGTGGGTATGAGTTCATCTGAGTAGGTCAACATCTTTGGGGGATATATCTTTCATCTCAGCCGAGAGTGCATGTCTTCCAAAGACTCAGGTTCCTGTTCTGTTCCCCAATGACTGCATCCAGCTTCTGGTTCAGACCCTACCTTGGTCTCTGGCTTCATTTCAGGTTCTGGTTCTATTGAAGGTTCTGACTCTATTTCAGGCTCTGGTTCTAGGACTATCTCTCTCCCTGTTATGTTAGTAAGAGGGATGAGTGCATCAACCGGATCAGACACTTCACTATGTTCCAGCTTGACTCCTTCAGTTTCCAGAAGCGCGTAGGGAGCCATAGCCTCAGTGTCAGGCATGTGAGGGCCTGTCCCTAAACAGTCTTCTTCTCCAGCTTCAGGGACAAGGGGATCATCTCCCAGGGAGTGGGCCCACAGCCAATCCAGAGGTACTTCCTCATCATCGCTTTCTTCCTCCGGGGATGTGAGAGGACAGGGTTTTCTGACCCGAGGCCTCAATGTCAGAGACTGAAGGGGTTTGGAATCAGGGGCTGAAGGTACCCGGACAGCCTCTGAGATAGGTAACAGATGGTTCCGATGCCAAGTATTTAGCGGCCCCGTCTTCCCTTCTGGCCTGATCTGATACAGAGGAAGTCCAGGCATTCAATGGCAAACAATGTAAGGTTGGGGACGCAATCGATCAGATAGCTTATGTTTCCCTGGCACCCCTAGATTGCGTAACAACACCCAATCCCCAGGTTGTAGATCTTGAACTCTTACTTTAAGATCAAAGTTCCTCTTATTTCTTTGTTCTCTGATGATGGAGGCTTCCTTGGCTTTCTCATAGGTTACCTTTAGATTCTTCCTTAGCCTATAAACGTGTCCCTTATAAGAGGCTTGTGAGGTGTGATCTGTGGAGGTTCCAAAGGCTAAATCCACTGGTAAACGAGCCTCTCTCCAAAACATCAGTCTGTAAGGGGAGTATCCTGTAGAATCATTTGCGGTGCTATTGTAGGTATGGACTATGGCAGCAATATGGTCTCCCCAATTTTGTTTCTTCTCTAGTGGGAAGGTTCCCAGCATGTTCAAGGGAGTACGGTTAAACCGCTCTGGTTGAGGATCACCTTGAGGGTAGTAAGGGGTAGTTTTCGACCTCTTTATGTTCAAGACTTCACACAGTCTGCAAACTAATTTGCTCTTGAAGTGCCGGCCTTGATCTGAGTGTAAACGCTAAGGCAACCCGTAATGAACAAAGAACTTCTCTACTAGGGCCCTGGCCACCGTGCTGGCTTGCTGATCCCTGGTGGGGAAAGCCTGGGCATATCATGTGAAATGATCTGTCACAACTGGGACATTACTCCACCCACTGAGATCAGGTTCCAGACACAGGAAATCAATGCACAACAACTCCATAGGCCCACTGGGGTGGCCCTGCCTGGTAGCGTCTTTCTCTGGCTACACCTGACGCAAGGGCGACAGTAACTTTCCACTTCTGTTCTCATGTTCGGCCAGTAGAATCGGTCCCTGACTAGTTTGAAAGTTCTATCTGGGCCTAAGTCACCATGGTCGTCATGAAGGGCAGTTAACACAGTCAAACAATGTTTCTCTGGAAAGAACAACTGATTTACACTTTCTGCCTCTTCGGAGGGACCTCTTCGATAAAGGATCCCCTCTTTTATTTTCATTCTTTCCCATTCCCTATGAATCACCTTTGCGCCCTCAATGGGACTATTCATCAGTATTCCAGGGTCTTTAGTCGATAGTGACTTTCTTATTAGATTTCCTAGCAGATCTTATCGCTGATCTCTCCTCATGTCCTCCTTAGTCAGCTGAGGCAATTCTTGACTGCGTACTTGGGTCAGGTTACAGTAGTGTTTTGGTACTCCCCCAGGGGTGACTCCCACAGCTTCAGCCCCTATGGCTCCCCTGTATTTATATTCCACCCTTTGGCACACTGCTTGTACTCGTTTGGGAGGTAAGTGAACCCAACTTCTCTGATCATTCTGGGTGAAGTGCGGTCTTCAAGAAAGAGCATCAGCGTCTCTAATTCCCACTCCCCGATTTTTCAAACTGAATTGGAACTCCGATAAAGCTGCTAACCACCGATGCCCAGTGGCATCCAACTTAGCAGAGGATAACAGGCAGGTCAGGGGGTTTTTATGCGTTTTCACCACAAAGGCTGCTCCATATAGGTAGTCTCAAAGTTTGTCCACTACAGCCCACTTGAGGGCCAAGAATTCCAACTTGTGCACCAGATAATTCTTCTCAGGGGGAGTAAGGCTGTGGCTCATGTATGCCACTGGGCGGAGTTTCCCCCCCGACTCTTGGTACAACACTCCCCCAACACCATCTCTGCTGGCAACCACATGTACAGTAATTTATAAGGCTTCAAGAGGTCAGCATAGCCCAACACCAGAGCTTTGACCAGATTCCCCTTCAACCTCTCACACTTTACTGTCCACTGGTCCTGGATAGATTCCCTAAGCTTCCTGCCTCCTCCTTTCTGTGCTTTCTGCTGTTCTCTATCCATTTGCTTATTTAGCATCTTGTTCAATGGCCGAGCAATTTTAGAGAAGTTCTTCACAAACCATCTGTAGTAGGAGCAAAAGCCCAAAAACAACCTCAATTCGGTGACTGTGGTTGGGCGAGGCCAAGAAGTGACAGCCTCTAGTTTTTGTGGGTCAGTGGCTATCCCTTCTGCAGATATCACATGTCCTAAGTAGGTGACAGAGGTCTGATAAAATTGGCACTTCAATGACAGCTTTAACCCCCTTCATGTAATCACTGGAAAACCTTCTCCAATCGGGCCTCATGTTCTTCCAAAGTTTGGCCACAATCATGTCATCAAGGTAGACTAGTACTTCTACCAAGTTCATATCACCCACTGTATTCTCCATCAGTCACTGGAACGGCTGTCTTCTCTCAGTCTTCTGGGTGCATAGGGATCTGGTAGTATCCACTCTTCAAGTCTAACACGCTGAACCATTTGGCCCCGGATAAGCACTGCAAAGCTTCTTCTATGCGAGGGATCGTGTATTGTTCTGGGATAGTCCTTCGATTCAAGGATCGATGCACATCCGGAGAGACCCATTCTTCTTTCTCACCACCATGATCAGAAAAGCATAAGGGCTTTCGGGACTCTTTAATCACTCCTGACCTTTTCAGTTCAGCCAGTTGTTTCCGAAGTTCTTCCAAATTGCATAAAGGGACCGCCTTGCCCTCTCTCGGAAAGGCTTATCCTCAGTCAATCGAATTCGATGTTGGGCACTCTTAGCACTGCCCACGTCCAAGTCATTTTTCGAGAACATCTTCTCCCACAAAGCTATTTGAGTTTTAATCCTACCTTCCCAAGCAGGGGGGAGGCTTGGTCAGTAAACAGTGGCATTCCTTCCAACTCCCATTTGGGCTTTCTCATTCTGTGCCACCGGGGTGGCAGCACTCACTTTCCCAATCACCATTCAAGGCTTCTGGCTGACCAGGTGACTAGTGATGTTCCACACACTAATGCCCCGTACACACGGTCGGATTTTCCGACGGAAAATGTGTGATAGGACCTTGTTGTCGGAAATTCCGACCGTGTGTAGGCTCCATCACACATTTTCCATCGGATTTTCCGACACACAAAGTTTGAGAGCAGGCTATAAATTTTCCGACAACAAAATCCGTTGTCGGAATTTCCGATCGTGTGTACACAAATCCGATGCACAAAGTGCCACACATGCTCAGAATAAATAAAGAGATGAAAGCTATTGGCTACTGCCCCGTTTATAGTCCCGGCGTACGTGTCAGAATGATCGGATTTTCCGACAACTTTGTGTGACCGTGTGTATGCAAGACAAGTTTGAGCCAACATCTGTCGGAAAAAATACTAGGATTTTGTTGTCGGAATGTCCGAACAATGTCCGACCGTGTGTACGGGGCATTACAGGAATTTGCCCCCCACTCCTTAGCAAAGCCAGAGTGAGTATAATCTCTGGAACTAGCTCTATCCTGACTTCTTCCTTTGTGGGATCAGCTTCTACCACCACGTACGGACCCGGCTGGTCCCAGGACAACTTGACGGTGGCTTTAAGGTTGGCTCTTTCCCCAGGCTGTAGCACCCTTTCTTGAGTGTCTAGTCGCCACAACGTTCCCACTCCTTTGGCAGGTGCCTTCTTTTCTTGCAATACCCTCTGAAATGCTTGCCTTAACTGAGGATAAGAAATGAAACAAGATCCCCTGGTGGTGGACTTTTAAGGCACAAAATGGTAAAAAATTATTCTAATATGAAAAGTATTTATTGAAATATGAAAAATACACAACATTTAATAAAAAATATGTTCAAACTGAACATTCCAGTGTTGTCGTACAGAGCAGAATACATATAGCGAACTAATATTTCTTGTACCCCAGGGTACAAGAAATATTAGTTCGTTATATGTATTCTGCTCTGTACGACAACACTGGAATGTTCACTTTAAACATATTTTTTATTAAATGTTGTGTATTTTTCATATTTCAATAAATACTTTTCATATTAGAATAATTTTTTACCATTTTGTGCCTTAAAAGTCCGCCACCAGGGGATCTTGTTTAATTTCTTGTAAATATTGGATGTGGCACAATTAAATGCCCAATCAATAAACCGACTCACCCTCGCCTCAACTGAGCATCCCTAGGCGCAATACTACAAGGATGGTGAACTGGCATAGGCAAGGACACGCTGACGCCCATCAGCGCACAAGGATGCGCAGCACCACAATCAGGCGGACGCGCGGCACCGCGATCAGGTGAACGCGCATGTGCAACGGCACACGCACAACGTGATAGGGGCACCACTGCCTATTTAAACTCACTGCTGACAGTGGCGCATCGCTGGTTTATCGTCAGCTTCCCCTGCATCCCTGTGCCTTGTATCTCCTGCTTATCTGATCTCCTGTGTACCAACCCCGCTTGTCTGACCTGCTCCTTCTGATTCCTTGGCTTGACCCCCCGGCTTGTACCTGACTTCTTCCTGCCTGCTTCCTGCATCTGACCCCGGCCTGGCTAATGGACTCCGCCTATTCCTGTCTCCTGTACTAAGGGCTCAGCTGCTCTTTGATCTCAGACTGTCTTGCTGTGTTTGACCCCTGGCCTGGCTCCTGACTCTGTTACCTGAACATTCCACTGGTCCCCATCCACTGGACCTCCTAAGCACGCCTGCTTCAAGTAACTTTGCCTGTCCTACCAAGTTCCTGGCAACCAGCTTCACCAATCAGGCAACCCGTGCTTCTGTGGGCACCGCATCCCTGTGTCATCTTCAGGGTTGTGCTGCGATCGGCCGCAAGGGGAGCCCTCCCAGCATCTTGGCCCCCTACCAAACTCCTGACACAGCCTCTGAAACACTCCACTCTTCCATAGCCTGTAAAGCTTGACATCCTCGTAACAATGTGCAGCAAGAATCAAACAACTCAGCATAGGCGTGCGCACAGGGTGTGCCAGGTGTGCCTGGGCACACCCTAATCACCCTGTGCTGGGCAGATTCCCCCTGCTGCTTGGCTGCAGAGAAATGGACTGGGGAATCTCTGTGCCCAGTCCCTTTATTTGTCTCAAAAGTGAAACATCAGGGGCCTGTTTAGACCCCTGATACTTCACCAAAGCCCCCAATGGGGCCCATAAAAAGATTGTAACAAACAATAATAAAAATGATTGTATAAAAATATTATGAAAAATAATTCAATTGTAAAAATGTAATAAAAAAAGAAACTACTGAACCAACCTCTGCCCTATTGACATCGTCCACTGCTCTACCGATGCTGTCCATTGTTCTACTGCCCTATATATATATATATATATATATATATATATACACGCACAAGTGTGTTAGAGCTTTGGGGGGCACACCCTAATGCAATAGGCTGCGCACACCTATGCAACTCAGTAATATTAGGTTCTTAAATACTTTACTTGAACCAAAAGAGGAAAGTTATTTCACAGAAAGAGGTAAAAAACCTGCTGAGCAGGGATAACAGCGCCAACTCAGCAAACAAATTCCGCCCAATGACACAAACAATGGTTCATCAACGAACAATATTATATACATATATGTACACTATATTCAGATCCGAAGTCGCCTCCTAGCGGATGTTTCAGTTAACTACTTATGTTGCCATGCTGAAATAGATGTAATCTAGCCAGCCTATGCTATCCTAATGAAAGAGCAGGTCTACAACGAATGTGAGAGATGACATCACTGAGGGAGCTAGAGAGGAGGTGGAATCCTTATGGGTAGAGCTCCAAAGGGATGAAGCTAAGGGGAAAATAATACTGGGAGTATGCTATAGGCCCCCTAACCTGAGGGAGGAAGTGGAGACGGATCTCCTATCACAAATTGGATTAGCAGCAAGGATGGGAAGTGTTATCATAATGGTGGATTTTAATTATCCAGACATAGACTGGGCGTAGGGAACCGCGCATTCATTTAAGGCTCGCCAGTTCCTTAAAGTCTTGCAGGTAGACGCACCAACTAGAAATAAAACATTACTGGATCTACTGATTACCAACAATACAGACCTGATCACGGATGTGTAAATACGGGGCAATTTAGGTAACAGCGATCACAGGTCAATTAGTTTCAGTATAAATCACACAAATAGGAAACTTAAAGGGAACACAAAGACACTGAATTTCAAAAGAGCCAACTTCCCTAAACTACAAACCTTGCTAAAAGGCATAAATTGGGATAAAATATTAGGAACAAAGAATACGGAGGAGAGATGGGTCTGCTTTAAGAGCATATTAAATAAGGGTATTAGCCAATGTATCCCATTGGGTAATAAATTTAAAAGAGCGAACAAAAATCCTGGATGGCTTAACTCCAATGTAAAAATGCATATAAAAGCAAAGGAGAAGGCCTTCAAAAAATACAGGGTTGAGGGATCATCCTCAGCATTCAGACTTTATAAAGAATGCAACAAGAAATGTAAGGGTGCAATTAGGACGGCTAAGATAGAACATGAAAGACACATAGCGGAGGAGAGCAAAGAAAATCCCAAGAAATTTCACGAGTCTTCACGAGTGAATCGGGGGCTTCAGTAACCAAAACTGCAGTGTTTATCCTCATGACACAACACAGGAAGCACCTCCATGGTTAACAGAGGACAGAATTAAAATTAGACTTGTGAAACTTAACATTAATAAATCACCGTGACCAGATGGCTTGCATCCGAGGGTACTTAGGGAACTCAGTCAAGTGATTGCCAGACTGTTGTTCCTAATTTTTACAGACAGTCTATTGACTGGAATGGTACCAGCTGATTGGAGAAAAGCCAATGTAGCACCAATATTTAAAAAGGGCCCAAAATACATCCCTAGGAATTACAGACCAGTTAGCCTAACATCATAATAAGAACGATATCATTAGCAGTAATCAGCATGGATTCATGAAGAATCGTTCTTGCCAAACCAATCTATTAACCTTCTATGAGGAGGTGAGTTGCCATTTAGATAAAGGAAGGCCGGTAGACGTGGTGTATCTGGATTTTGCAAAAGCATTTGACACAGTTCCCCATAAACGTTTACTGTACAAAATAAGGTCCGTTGGCATGTACTATAGGGTGAGTACATGGATTGAAAACTGGCTACAAGGGCGAGTTCAGAGGGTGATGATAAATGGGGAGTACTCAGAATGGTCAGGGGTGGGTAGTGGGGTTCCCCAGGGTTCTGTGCTGGAACCAATCCTATTTAATTTGTTTATAAACGACCTGGAGGATGGGATAAACAGTTCAATCTCTGTATTTGCAGACGATACTAATCTAAGCAGGGCAATAACTTCTCCGCAGGATGTGGAAACCTTGCAAAAAGACCTGAACAAATTAATGGGGTGGGTGACTACATGGCAAATGAGGTTCAATGTAAAAAAATGTAAAATAATGCATTTGGGTGGCAAAAATATGAATGCAATCTATACACTGGGGGGAGAACCTCTGGGGGAATCTAGGATGGAAAAGGACCTGGGGGTCCTAGTAGATCATGCAATGCCAAGCTGCTGCTAATAAAGCAAACAGAATATTGGCATGCATTAAAAGGGGGATCAACACAAGAGATAAAACGATAATTCTCCCACTCTACAAGGCTCTGGTCCGGCCACACCTGGAGTATGCTGTCCAGTTCTGGGCACCAGTTCTCAGGAAGGATGTACTGGAAATGGAGCGAGTACAAAGAAGGGCAACAAAGCTAATAAAGGGTCTGGAGGATCTTAGTTATGAGGAAAGGTTGCAAGCACTGAACTTATTCTCTCTGGAGAAGAGACGCTTGAGAGGGGATATGATTTCAATTTACAAATACTATACTGGTGACCCCACAATAGGGATAAAACTTTTTTGCAGAAGAGAGTTTAATAAGACTCGTGGCCACTCATTACAATTAGAAGAAAAGAGGTTTAACCTTAAACTATGTAGAGGGTTCTTTACTGTAAGAGCGGCAAGGATGTGGAATTCCCTTCCACAGGCGGTGGTCTCAGTGGGGAGCACTGATAGCTTCAAGAAACTATTAGATAATCACCTGAATGACCGCAACATACAGGGATATACAATGTAATACTGACACATAATCACACACATAGGTTGGACTTGATGGACTTGTGTCTTTTTTCAACCTCACCTACTATGTAACTATGTAGCTATGTAACTACAGAAGGTAATATATAGGCTTTCCTATGAATAATGACAATACAGTTCCGCGTTGCAGATCTGATGTTCTTCGCTAGCTAGTTGGAGGTCGTCAACTGTAATCCGTTTGGTTGTAGATAAAGAAATAGGTTCCTAGTGGTGAAGATCTAAGGCGTCTGAATACAGTGTTCAAGCAATGCAGTAATGTGTTCTTGGGGTAAAGATGTCTGTGCACAGTGTTCTGTAAAGGTGGCAAGGAACAGATAAAAGGTCGAGCAATTTGCCCTCTCACCAACGACCACATCGATCTTTCCCCAGAACAGGACATGCAAAGCAATGCCCTCCAGCAATCACTTAAGCAATCTTTCCAGGCCCTCAGCCCAACACCAGCCACGACCCAAACTGCAACTCCTGCCTCACACTTAGCTGCCTCTGAGGCTCAACAACTCCAGGAGAAAAGGAACCCCCCCCAGCATAGAAAGAACCCTCTGCCAATGCCCCCTGTAAACATTTATCATCTCCCCCAGTCACCTTCTGGGTGCCCCCTTCCCAAGCATTGGCTGAGGTCTGATAAATACGGTATTTATCGGCGTATAACACGCACAAGTGTAAAACACGTACCTTAACTTTAAGAGAGACTTTCAGGAACCCCCCCCCCCCGGCATAATACACAACCCCTGCATAGTACACACCCCGCTGGCATAATACACAGCCCCCTGCACAATACACAGCCCCCTGCACAATACACAGCCCCCTGCATAGTACACAGACCCCTGCACAACACACATCCCCCTGCATAGTACACAGCCCCCTGCATAGTACACAGCCCCCTTTTATTATAAAGCTCCCCCCCTGCACTCCCAGGAGACTCCCCAGTATCCTGGGACAGCGCTGCCCGCATACTCTAATATTGAGGAATTGTCACTGTCAGCCCCTTCTCATACACTGCTCTTTCATTGTCAAGCAAAGCTTCTAAATACCTCCATTAACGTCGGACCCGGTCATGTGACTGCTCTACTCTCTTTCATTGATGGTCACATGACCACTCTCCTCCTCCAATCAAAAGCTACACTCGAGGAGGAGGAGCGGGAGGAGGAGAGCGGCCACAACGAGCGGCGTTAATTGAGGGATTTAGAGGCTTAGCTTTACATTGAGAGTTACAAAGGAGGAGCTGTATATGACAAAGGGCTGGCAGTAATATTTTCTGAACTTTAAAGTATACTGGCAGCGCTGTCCCATGGCCAGGAGAGGCGGGGCGGCCAGCCTGACACCCTCCCAATGGGTGGCACCCGGGGTGGACTGCCCGCCCCCCGTTGGTAAAAAAAACTGATATCGGCGTATAACACGCAGGCACAGTTTACCCTCTATTTTCAGTGTAAAAACTATAAATAATAACGATAAATACGGTATTCATAAATCAGTGGTTGATCCTTCTATTGTATTTTCTGAAAGCTTCTTGTAGAAGCAGACAGGCACAACCAGTCATTGAGCTTAGGGAAACCCTGACTAGACCAAAAAACAGATCATTACCACAGAGTAAAGTGGAGCCAAAAACTAAATTCAGCCTAACTTTTGTCAGGGTGCTACATCCACCCCTTCCCCACCACCCTAAATATCTGGCCCTGTCCTTATGGGCCAGGAAAAGTGCCAAAACGCTCTTGAGCCCAGGGGTGGGGTATCTTGCTTAACAACAAAAGGGTAGTGTGAACAGTAACCATAGTAAAAACACCAATATATGTGGCATGCCACATAAAACTTTGAAATAGCAATAATAGCAACATAGTGCAGTTGAGACTATCACTGGGCAATCAGCCATCACGACAGGTACTCCTACAAGTAACATATTATAAATAGCCTAACTGAGGTAGAGCCCTAACACTAACTAACCATAAGAAGTCAATGAATCAATTTGCAAATTAGTACAATAAATATTCTTTGAAGTGTAGATCTCTCGCAAATGTTCCCCGTGCACCTAGACAAAAGCAGACAACAATTAAGCCGGCCATAAACGGAGTGATTTTCTTTCCTGCAACCACAGGAATCCCTCCCAAGGAGCCATTGTGTTCTTCCGGTGGAGTGGTGTGGGAACAGCCGCTAGCAATAATAGCATGTAAAATCCAACAGGCTAGTTGTACCCAAGTTAATAGATCGATCAGCTTGGGTACATTCAGCCTGCCCATACATGATTTGAATCTCGGCTGGGATTCGAACTGTCTATGGCTGGTTTTACATTATAATCTTAAACTTAAAGCATCATCTCTGCAAATATGATCCTTCAATTCGTTAATGGTATTTAAACCTCCTACAGTTCTAAGGTACAAAGTTTAAAGATCCCTCTGCCCAGACCAGCCTGATACCACAAGTATCTGCCTGTATTCCTCAGCATTGAGGACACCAGTGATCGGGCAACGTTGAGGACCATGGACACACTGGTCAGCCAAGGAAACTTAAAACTTCATATTTCTGATATGTGCCTGCTGTACCATTTACTTGTATGAGAAAGTGTCAAGTTTTCTTTGTATTGCTTCCTTTATGTGAAATCACTGGTGTTCCTGCCAGTCCCTCTGCTTTCCTATTAAAAACTGACCACACTTAGCTCTCTTTCAATGATCAGACTTGTCCTGACATGCCCCAGCTGCACAGCCATTCACTGGGAAGCTCAGTGTGCTTCTGTTTTTTCCTCCCACCAACTCTCATGCAGCTGAGAACAGAGGGAATGTGATAACTTATAAAAAAGGGAAAAAGGTATTTTTAATTTTTTTTCTTATATCTATACTAAAATGTTTTACCTTTGATTTCTATTTTAAACTGAATGGGTTGTTTAACAAGGTGATTGTTTACAATCACTTTATTGCAGCAGATGAAAGACGTATCATACTTACTTCCCTTTGACATCAGAAGATGCCCAACAGTGCCATCAGCACAGAACAGGCGAAAACCAGTAGGTCCCAGTTACACCCCTCTACTGACCAGAAGAATACAGGCAGATACTTATCCATCATGGAGGCATGTGACTGGCCCCAAATTTATTCTGCAGCAGAGTGTGCACTGGTCTCCCGCTGCCCGCAGCAGCATGTGAGGAGGACAATCGTGGCTATCCACTATTTCTCTTGGGACGCTGGGTTGGCTTGCTAGAGTCTCCTGCTGCCCACAGCAGCCTGTTGTGAGGAGGGCAGAGGACAAGCGTGGGGCGCAGGCTCTGGTCTCCCGCAGCAGCCTGTGTGACAGTGAGCCGAGGAGGAGGACTATCTGTTGACCGGGAGTCAGGGACACCCGCTCCATGTGTCTTCACTCCTCTCCTACACCAGCTAGACACACAGCGACACTGGGGGCTGGGGATGATGTCAGGAGAATAGAGGGTGCGGCTAATGCCCGCATCTCCTTTCGGCTCCGTTCGGGGAGGCAGGGCACAGCGCCTTTCGGCTGCTTTTGGCTCCATTCAGAGAGGCAGTGCAAACCGGCTTTCGGCTGCTTTTGGCTCTGTTCGGAGAGCCAGGGCACAGCACAGCTTGGCATTGGTTATGTCGGTCGTAGCATTGATGCCGAATCATGCTGAATCGTGATGCATCAATGCTGCGATTAAATTCAACACCCCTAGAAGAAATGCACGGAAAGGTTTTTATTTTTTATTAATATTTATTAATTTTATTTATTTTATTTTATTGTGTGTTAAAAGAGAGCATCCTTCTATCTCTTGGCAAAGAGAAGTGCCTTTTGATGGAAGGCATTTCCAGCACAGAATTCAAATCTCCTAGAATTGGAGACCATTAGATGCGCTCTGCTAGCGTTCCAGCCGATGTTACAAGAGCAAGCATTCACAGTTCTCTCGGAAAACAGAACCACAGTGGCTTACGTGGCCAGGCAAGGTGGCATCAAGAGTCTGCCACTCAGGGTGGCTTGCCAAATCTTCCTGTGGAAAAGAACATCTGTTTTCTTACAGCTATTTATATTGGGGTAGGGAGGGATATACCCACTGCATTTATCCCTTTCAATATCTTTAGAGATATTTCTCAATCACCCATTTATCTATGGGGAATTGTTTGTATTATTAGGAGTTTACCCCTTTTTAGGTACTCTTTAGGGATATAGGGATTTTAGTACTGGTGTTGTTTGTATTTTGCTCTTTCTTAGCGAATAAACATTTTTGTAGTACAACTCTTTAGGGTGTGTGTTTTTATCACTCTGTTTTTTACTTTTTTGTGTTTCTTGCTAGCTATTTCTGATTACATACCCCCCGCTATTTATGCGGTGAGTGCTACAATCTTTGAATATAGGCAGGATTCCCATGTATCTACATTTTGTTGTTCTCTTAAAGCTGCCCATCTCCCAGGGACCGAGAATGTTCTAGCAGATCGCCTGAGTTGCAAATTCATAGATCAAAACGAATGGGGCCTCAATCCACAAGCTATTCAAGGTCTGGGGAATGCCAGCCATAGATCTGTTGGCAACAGAGAAGAATTTCCAGCTTCCTCACTACTTCTCCCGAGTTTGGCATCCACAAGCTCTGGGCCAGGATGCTCTCTCCAAGCCGTGAAATTTTCCTCTAGTCTATGTGTTTCCTCTGTTTTCATTGATTCTCAAAGTCCTGTTGAAAATCCGTCGAGAGAAAGTAGCGGCAATAGCGCTGCCACCCTTCTGGCCCAGGAGGCTGTGGTTTTCTGTGGAGGATGAAACTGTGTCAGCCAATTCCACTACCTTCTTCTTAAGATCTTCTACTGCAGAACGGGCTGTGTCACCCGCACCCAAGAGAGACTGAAATTAATGGCATGGAGATTGAAAGGAGATCTTTAAGACATTTGGATCTGTCGGATCGGGTAATGGGTACCTTGTTGCAGGCTCGAAAGAAGACAACTAACTCTACCTATCACAGGATTTGGAAGTGCCTTTTTGGAAGGCATTTCTCTACAGAAATAAATTGGGATTCTGTGTTCCTTTTGGTTTCTAATATATTAGAGTTCCTCTAAGGTGGTCTGGATAAGGGCTTGGCCTACAATTCCTTAAAAGTCCAAGTTTCTTCCCTCTCTGCTATGTCAAACAGGAGATGGGCTTTAGAATCCTCAGATTTTTTTGAGGGCAGCAATCAAGATCAGACCTCACATTTTCCCCAAATGAGACTTGCCTTTAGTTTTGAGAGCCTTGTTAGCCTCTCCATTCGATCCAGTTTCCTTGTGCTCGCTGTTTTATTTAACGTTAAGGACTATACAGGTGATACTCGAAAAATTAGAATATTGTGCAAAAGTTCATTTATTTAACTAATGCAACTTAAAAGGTGAAACTAATATATGAGATAGACTCATTACATGCAAAGCAAGATAGTTCAAGCCATGATTTGTCATAATTGTGATAATTATGGCTTACAGCTCATGAAAACCCCAAATCCACAATCTCAGAAAATTAGAATATTGTGAAAAGGTGCAATATTCTAGTCTCAAAGTGTCCCACTCTAATCAGCTAATTAAGCCATAACACCTGCAAAGGGTTCCTGAGCCTTTAAATGGTTCCCTCAGTCTGGTTCAGTAGGAATCACAATCATGGGAAAGACTGCTGACCTGACAGTTGTGCAGAAAACCATCACTGACACCCTCCATAAGGAGGGAAAGCCTTAAAAGGTAATTGCAAAAGAATTTGGATGTTCCCAAAGTGCTGTATCAAAGCACATTAATAGAAAGTTATGTGGAAGGGAAAAGTGTGGAAGAAAAAGGTGCACGAGCAGCAGGGATGACTGCAGCCTGGGTAGGACTGTCAAGAAAAGGCCATTCAAAAATATTGGGGACTTTCACAAGGAGTGGACTGTCTGAGGCTGTAGTCAGTGTATCAAGAGCCACCACACACAGACATCCTGGACATGAGCTTCAAATTTCATATTCCTGTTGTCAAGCCACTCTTGAACAACAAACAACGTCAGAAGCGTCTTTCCTGAGCTAAAGAGAAACAGGCCTGGTCTGTTGCTCAGTGGTCCAAAGTCCTCTTTTCTGATGAGAGCAAATTTTGCATCTCATTTGGAAACCAAGGACCCAGAGTATGGAGGAAGAATGGAGAGGCACACACTGCAAGATGCTTGAAGTCCAGTGTGAAGTTTCCACAGTCTGTGTTGATTTGGGGAGCCACGTCATCTGCTGGTGTTGGTCCACTGTGCTCCATTAAGTCCAGGGTCAACACAGCCATCTACCAGGAAATTTTGGAGCACTTCATGCTTCCTTCAGCAGACCAGTTCTATGGGGATGCTCACTTAATTTTCCAGCAGGACTTGGCACCTGCCCACACTGCCAAAAGTACCAAAACCTGGTTCAATGACCGTGGAATTACTGTGCTTGATTGGCCTGCAAACTCGCCTGACCTGAACCCCATAGAGAATCTATGGGGCATTGCCAAGAGAAAGATGAGAGACATGAGACCGAACAATGCAGAAGAGCTGAAGGCTGCTATTAGAGCATCCTGGTCTTCCTTAACACCTCAGCAGTGCCACAGGCTGATAGCTTCCACGGCACGCCGCATTTAGGCAGTAATTGCTGCAAAAGGGGTCCAAACCAAGTACTGAGTACATATGCATGCTTATACTTTTTAGAGGTTGAATATTGTTCTAGTTACAATTCTTGTTTTATTGATATCATGTAATATTTTAATTTTCTGAGATTGTGGATTTGGGGTTTTCATGAGCTGTAAGCCATAATCATCACAATTATGACAAATTACAGCTTGAACTATCTTGCTTTGCATGTAATGAGTCTATCTCATATATTAGTTTCACCTTTTAGGTCGCATTAGTGAAATAAATGAACGTTTGCACAATATTTAAATTTTTCAAGTATCACTTGTATTTTTGATGGCAATTGCTTCAGCCAGGAGAGTGTCCGAGTTGTGCGCTTTCTCAGCCAAGGAGTCGTATTGCTTAATTTTTAGAGACAGAGTGGTGCTCGGGCCTGTTCCAAGTTTCCTTCCGAAGGTGGCAACTTTGTTTCACATGGATTGGCAGTCAGTCTTCCCGGCGTTTCCAGAGGGCAGGTCAGACGATGAATGGTCAAGGCTGGATCTGGTACTCTCTTTATCAACCTATCTGGACCGAACTAAAGATTTCTGAAAACAGCATTAGCTTTTTGTCTTGTCCAGCAGACAAAAAAAAGGCATGGCTGTCACACCTAGAGTTGTGTCTTCTTGGATTGTCAAGACTATCCAGATGGCGTACAAAGTTTTGGGCTTTCCACCATCCTCGAAAGTCAAAGCACATTTTACAAGAGGTATGGCAGCTTCCTGGGCGGCATATGCTAAAGTTTCGGCAGAAGTGGTGTGCAGAGCAGCAAGCTGCAGTGCACCTGATACAGTTACCCGACACTACAGGGTGAATGTGGCTCTACCTTCGTCAGAGGCTTTCGAATCTACAGTTATTGTGGTGGATCTACTGTTATTTACAGCATTAAGTTCTCAGTCTGGTGGTTTCTGGCTAAATTAATCTCTTGCCCTCCCCTTTTATACAGGTTATTGCTTGCTACGTCGCATGGTAGGCTGACATTCGAAGGTCCAGGAATAAGGAAAATTGTTTTCTTTACTTACTGTAATTTTCCGTTCCTGGATCCTCCTTATGTCATTCAGGGACTCCCACCCAAATTCTGACGCGTAGTGGGTATTTTTGAACACTGGCTAGAGCAGACAGCCTTGGTGGAGTGGGACAAAGGCTCTGTGGTGTTCCCCTCAAAATGCTGCATTCAAGAAGAAAAGTGTACGGTGTCATGGGAGAAGAGTGACTCACAGTAAAGGGCCTCAAGTTAACCCCTTCGCACTTAAGGGTAAAACAACTCTAAATGCCTAAGCCCAATTTTGCAATTTTGACATGTGTTTGTAAAACTGTAAATACAATAACTACTTTGTGCATCCAGGTGGATTATACAGTATACAGATTATACAGTAAAACCTTGAATTATGAGCATTATTCGTTCCAGAAACATGCTTGTAATCCAAAGTACTTGTATGTCAAAGAGAATTTCCCCATAATAAATAATGGAAACTCAAATAATTTGTTCCACAACCATTTATTCATAAGTCCTTCAGTTTATAGTCCATATAAAAAGATTATAGCAATGTGATGGTTTGCGTAACCATAAAATTTCCGTCCACAAATTAAAGCCTCCACAAGAGGATTAGAAGCTAAATCCAGCAGGAGCTACAGAGTATGAAAGAGGCGCCTCTGATGCCCCGTACACACGAGCGGATTTTCCGTCGGAAAAGACTTGGATGGTTTTTCCGACAGAATTCTGCTCAAGCTTGGCTTGCATACACACGGTCACACAAAAGTTCTCTGAACTTTCGAACATCAAGAACGCGGTGACGTACAACACTACAATGAGCCGAGAAAATGAAGTTCAATGCTTCCGAGCATGCATCGAATTGTTTCCGAGCATGCCTAGCAATTTTGCACATCGGAATTTGTACAGACGATCGGAATTTCCGATTGGAACTTTTTCTGACCGAAAAATAGAGAACCTGCTCTCAATCTCCGATGGAGCATACACATGGTCAGAATTTCCGACCAAAAGCTCACATCGGACTTTTGCTGGGGCAATTTCCGATCGTGTGTACGGGGCATAAGTGTAGCAATATGGTTACATTTAATGAAGGTACAACATTTAGCAACTCACATGGTTGATCATTAAAAGAGCCACGTGGCACAGGCATCTGGGGTAAAGCTGTCCACCATCCCCCGCACCGCTGGCTCTCACCACTGTCAGTCTACAATTGTGACCGGGAAGACTACCCTGCAGTAGAGTGATCTGAAAGCGTGGCTTGAACCGTTCGTGGAGCGCAGTGGGGAAGGGATGACATTGATGGCTGTATGGAGGATGGTCTATGTGTAAAGCTTTACCCCGGATGCCTGCATACTCAGATACTTACATAGGTACATAGTAGGTGAGGTTGAAAAAAGACACAAGTCCATCAAGTCCAACCTATGTGTGTGATTATATGTCAGTATTACACTATACTGGATGCAGGAGAGAGTGAGAGTGAGCGTGTGAGGTGCGGTGCAGTACTTCTTCTCCGCTTCTTACCGCTTTGCCACCTGGGGGTCCCCCGCCTGGGAGTCAAGGGTGTCCGGCCTGGGGAGACGCTTGACCCCCCTCCTGGCTTCTCTGGCGGTGCAGTGTGAGGGGTGATGGGCTTTGGAAATGAGAGCCGAAGGTGAAGCGGAGACGCCGAGCTTGTTATCCCGCTTGTGACCCCGCGACATCGCGTGAGACTTCGGCCAAAGGAGACTATGCTGCAAGCACTCGCTGGTGTGCAGCGACGCTCGGCTCGGCTGGTACGGAAGGAGGGACGTGGAGTGTGCTGACAGATGGGAACATACAGGGACCTGTGAGTGGAGTGGAGAAGCGATCCTGCGGAAACTCTAATCCCCCCTCCCCCCCCGGATCACATCCCAATAGTAACAATATTTGGAAAGAAAGGAGGGTGGAGGGAAGGGGGAAAAGGAAAGGAAAAACAAAAGGGAAAAGCCTTGGAAAATAAAAAGTCAATATGTCTAGAAAATGAGGAGCAGAGGAGCAGCCATCCCAAGAGGGGGCCCAATTAACGCGTGCTGCGAAGGAGAAAGGACAGAAGGCAGCAGTAGCTGCAGCAGCCAAACTGCAGCGATACGCACACACAGCCTCCCTGTCACCTGTTAAGGGGGGCGGCCAATAGGCAACAGCGCGAGCCAAACCGCAAGCCAAATTGCAGACGGCTTCCTCAACAGACAGGAATAGCCAAGGGCAGACCTCCCCAAACCCAACTACTCCTTCAACCATCAAAACAGTGAGTACCAAAGGGCCAGGGGGAGGAAAACCAGTATCTGTATTTGCAATCCCACCTGTGGCACCTGATATGGCCCCTGTGGTGGGTCCTATATGCCTGATAGAGGAACCCTCATTGAGAGATGTACTCAATGTGGTTAATGACTGTAAAGATTCAATCATTAGTCTCGATAGCCAGCTAAAAAACATCAAGGAGGAAATACTTACCATGGGGCAAGAACTTTGTAAGAATATGGAAAGGATTACCACTTTGGAAGAAAGAGTAAGCACAGTTAAGGATTATCTGTACCCACTGAGGCGAGAAATTAAAGGGCTCAAGGAACAAATGGACATACAGGCAGCTAAACTCGATGAAATGGAGAATAGAAGTCGCAGAAATATTGTGAGGGTGATAGGCTTGCCAGAGCAAAGTAAGGTCCCCAACCCCATAGCATTTTTGGAGGGGTGGTTCAGGGAAATTTTTAGCCCTACTATTTTTACACCATTATTTGCGATTGAAAGAGCACATTGAGTCCCTTTTAAAACCCAACAGACGGGCAGTTACCCTAGGCCCCTACTCCTGAAACTTCTTAACTACAACGATAAGGTGGTCCTGTTGCAGAAGGCCAGATAGATGGGGGAGATTAAGTATAATAGGTAAATAATAGCTGCGCTGAAAAAGTGATCTAAAGTGTAATGATCACACCAATACTAGAAACGGTTACCCAAATATTAAATGTCCAGACAGTGTGCAATGAGCTGGATATAAAGTGTAACAGTGCAATCTTCAAGCAGTAAACAATGAGATCTTCAAAAAGTAAACAGTGAGCAGGATTCAAGGTGCAACAGTGCAATCTTCCATCACCAGTGATATTGAACTCCAAAACAAATGCACGCTTACCAGAGGCAAGCAAAGAAGGGTGGTCAGTAAGTAGTATGGGCCCTCCGGTGCCGTAACATCAAGGCATGGAAATAAGAATGTTGAAGGTTGATGGTAAACAGAATGGCGGACCAGGAAGAATGCATGTCCGCCATCTTAACTGATGGAAAACCATTTTCGGTAAAAGGCAAAATATATGAAATGGATAATAAAGCAAGATTAATATTAAAAAGAGGGTTAATGATAAGCCTCCTTATAATGATAAAGAAAAAAAGAAAAGGGAAGGAAAAAAGAGAAAGCTGCTCATAGAACCAAGAGCTGGCAAAAAACCAGTACCAGCCACCAGAAACGTGACAACTGTCAGCAGCATCAGCCCCTAAAAAAAAACAAAAAAACAGCCAAAACAAAAATTGAATCATAAAAATAATGATTAAAAATCTCGGTGCTCAGCCCACATCGAGTTAACATAAGGGTTAATAGAAAACGTATATATATGACCGAGTAAACCTAAATAGGGAAAAAAACTCAGTCTGCTCCAATATACATAATATATGCATATCGCAAAGACCTAAATTACATAATAAATTTATTAGATAGGCATCGGTTACTCATTATGTATAGTAAAGAAATTTTTTTTTTCTTTCTTTTACTAATTAAAAAATTAAACATTAAAATGTGAGACGTAATATTTTTTAATATGTAAAAGGAAATACACACAAGCACCCAAAAAAAGGAAGATCAAGAATTATCTATGAAACAATTGACATCAACGTCAATGTTGAGGCCAAAAGGGGCGTAACATTTCAAACGGTGGATCATTTCCAGCCTCGATATGCTCCTCACAGGAGCACTACCTCTCCACTATAGTTTTATGTATGCAGGTTCTGGCCCTTTGAGCCGAGATCCAAATCAATGGGGTTTTCACAGACCCGGGCAGGGTACCAAACTCCCCATAGACCGAAGAGAGGAACTAGAGTTGGGAGGAGGGTACGATCAAAAGCGAAAAAAAACATAACCTCCACAGGGATTTTCAATCTAAGCTCAGTGGTCTTGAGTGATTCTGAAAAAGCGGTTCTTGACAAAGGTCTCAAATTTGCACCCCCACGGAGGCGCAACAGATTTGAGACCTACATGGACATACATAGGTTCATCCGAAAGCTAAACATAAAAAGATACATGCTTTCTAATCCTGTTAGGGACTGACGAACTAGCACCACAGATTACCTACATTCAGAGCTTTCAAACGCTTCCCTGTTTAACCCCCCGGGAGGTTTGGCTCCCTCGATCAAGGTCTTTAGGGATATTCTTCTTAGAGATCTTGACAAATTGCCCCTTAAAAAAGTGAGAACCAGCCCCACCTTTTCTGCTGGCCTGGACTCCCTATGTGAAAATAGGGAGCTTGTCATTAGGCCGACAGATAAAGGTGGGGGGATAGTCATCCTTAATAGGACTGACTACATGTCAGAGATGTATAGAATTTTAAGCGACAGGGATACCTACACTCCTCTTAGATCTGATCCGAAGTTTACATATCTCAGGCAGTTGGAGGATTTTGTTGGTAGAGGATTCACTCAGGGCATTCTGAATAAAAAAGAAAAAGCCTTTCTTATTCTGAGGGCTCCCCGGACGCCCATCATATATTATTTGCCAAAAATCCACAAGCACCTTACTCGGCTCCCGGGACGCCCCATTGTCAGCGGGATTGATTCCCTTATGTCCCGGGTGGGGAAATACATCGATTTTTTTCTTCAGCCATTGGTTTCTAAGATGCCATCCTATCTCAAGGACTCACGCCAAGTAATCAATTTATTGGCTGGTTTCACTCCTACTGACACCATGTGGTTAGTGACAGCCGATGTGGCGTCATTGTACACCATAATACCCCATAAGTTGGGTTTTTTGGCCGTTGAATTCTACTTTAGACGTGATTCCGGCCTCTGTGATGAACAGATCTGTTTCATTATGGAATTGTTACAGTTTGCAGCCACGCACAACTATTTTCTGGTTCGATCAAAAAAATTTTCGCCAGGATAGGGGAGTGGCTAAGAGGGCCAAATATGCCCCCAGTCTGGCCAACCTCTTCATGGCCTTATGGGAGGAGGATGTCGTCCATGTTTGCCGTAAGCCCCAACTTGTGTTGTGGGCTAGGTACATTGACGACATCCTCCTCCTTTGGGATGGCAGTCGGGATGACTTGGATGATTTTATGAAATTGCTCAATGACAACACTAGGGGGATCTGTCTAAGTTTTGATGCTAGCTTGTCTAGCATCAATTTTTTGGACTTGATCATTACCAAGTCACATAATCAGTTCATGACCTCCACCTTTTTCAAAGATACCGATAGGAATTCCTATATTCCTACTGATAGTACCTAAGAGCCAGCTTATGAGGATCAGGCGCAATTGTACCAATATGGACCAGTTCATATCACAAGCTGACACTCTCATTAAACAATTCCTAGATAAAGGATACACGGTTGATTCCCTGGTAGAGACACTTGAAGAGGTGAAAGCCTTAGACAGGGTAGATCTCCTCGAGGATAAAGCCAAACGGCCTCCTAATATGGGGACCTTTTTTTTTCCCTTTATTACCACATATTTGGTTCAACATTCAGGTATTAGGAAGCTGATTACCAAACATTGGCATATTCTGAATAATGATCCAGTTTTGAACTCAGTATTACCAGCCAGACCTCAGGTGGTATACAAAGGTGCACCTTCTCTCAGAAATCGACTGACTCCTAATATTCTCAAAGGTTTCTTTGAACATCTTACTGGGTTCTACCAGTGCAGAAGATGTCGGTTGTGTTCAATCAATGGGTGCACCACTAGACGCACTCTATCTTTTGCCTCAACTAGTACGTCTTGCCAGTATACCATTGAGCCTTTTATTACATGCTCTACAGAGGGGGTCGTCTATCTACTTCAGTGTCCTTGTGGACTCCAATACTTTGGAAGGACTAGATGACCCCTCTCTGTTTGTCTCAATGAACACATTACTAATATAAAGAATGGTTTTCCTAAACATTCTGTATCAAGACACTACCTTGAGGTTCATCACAAAGACCCCAGTATTCAATTTTTTTGGGCATTGACAAATACCGCCCACATTGGAGAGGTTGATTTGGTTCTCAGCTCAAAAAGCCTGAACCTGCATACTCGAAACTATAGTGGAGAGGTAGTTCTCTTGTGAGGAGCATATCGAGGCTGGAAATGGCCTGGATCCACCGTTTGAAATGTTACGCCCCTTTTGGCCTCAACATTGTTGTTGATGTCAATTGTTTCATAGATAATTCTTGATTTTACTTTTTTTTTGGGTGCTTGTGTGTATTTCCTTTTATATATTAAAAAATATTACGTCTCACATTTTAATTTTTAATTTTTTTAATTAGGAAAAGAAAGAAAAAAAAAGAAAAAACATTTTTTTTTTTACTATACGTAATGAGTAACCGATGCCTATCTAATATCTAATAAATTTATTATGTCATTTAGGTCAATATTTGCGATATGCATATATTATGTATATTGGAGCAGACTGAGTTTTTTCCCCTATCTAGGTTTACTAGGTCATATATATACGTTTTCTATTAACCCTTATGTTAACTCGATGTGGGCTGAGGGCCGAGATTTTTAATCATTATTTTTATGATTCAATTGTTTTGGCTGTTTTTTTGTTTTTTTTTAGGGGCTGATGCTGCTGACAGTTGTCACGTTTCTGTTAACTGGTACAGTTTTTTTGCCAGCTCTTGGTTCTATGAGCAGCTTTCTCTTTTTTCCCCTTTTTTCCTTCCCTTTTCTTTTTTTTCTTTTTTCTTTATCATTGTAAGGAGGCTTATCATTAACCCTCTTTTTAATATAAATCTTGCTTTATTATCCATTTGATATACTTTGTCTTTTACCGAAAATGGTTTTCCATAAGTTAAGATGGCGGACATGCATTGTTCCCGGTCCGCCATTCTGTTTACCATCCACCTTTGTCCTCATCTCACAACGAGGCTTGGTTTCCTTGTTTATGCTTATATACGCGGTGTGTCAGTGCGTCACCCGTGCCCCAGACGAAGTCATCGTATGACGAAACGTGCGTCAGGCGGGAGGACGTGCTAACGTACTGCGTACTGTCTTCGGAGAGCCACGGGCACTCGCAGGCCATTTGTTTTTGCCTATATTTGACTCCTTATCTGTAAGTGTTAATCTTTTTACTATAATACATTTGTACATGATGGTATCACACTATGGGAAACATTCTTTCTTCCATGCCCTGATGTTACGGCACCGGAGGGCCCCTACTACTTACTGACCACTCACCGATCCTGGATCAGTGCTCCCTGAGAGTTCGGCATCCGTCACTCTCTCAAAGGCCCTGGCTGGGTTTAAGCCGCAAGCCCTTCTTTGCTTGCCTCTGGTAAGCGCGCATTTGTTTTGGTGTTCAATATCACTGGTGACGGAAGATTGCACTGTTGCTCCTTGAATTCTGCTCACTGTTTACTTTTTGAAGATCTCATTGTTTGCTGCTTGAAGATTGCACTGTTACACTTTATATCCAGCTCATTGCACACTGTCTGGACATTTAATATTTGGGTAACTGTTTCTAGTATTGGTGTGATCATCACACTTTAGATCACTTTTTCAGCGCAGTTATTATTTACCTACTGATTGTGCATATGTTCTGTATTTCATATGTTAGCTGCTGCTTTCACCTTATATTTTGTTTATTTTACTTGGTGTTTAATTTATGCACTCTGAGCGTGGTATTCATATCCGTTTTTCTTATTAAGTATAATAGGGTTAAGGTCTCATTGTACCCGGACTTCTCGCCAAACCTTCAAAATCGTGGAGCTGAATTTATACCGATTAAGAGTAGCTTGATGAAACACAAAATTGTATATGCACTGTTGTACCCGGCCCGCTTGCGGGTGACAGCATTTGGCAGAACTCTTACTTTCAACTCCCCGGCTGAAGTGACACAGTGGTTGGAGAAAAATAAGAAGGATTTATAGCTTAGTAGAATATAATGGGCATGGAACCATTGCTGTTTTGATTTAATTATGTATTGGGGGGGGGGGTGGAGAGATATTTTTTTCCCCTTTTTTTTCGGGAATTTTTTTTTTCTTTTTTTTCCCTCTCTCTGCCCCCCCCTTCTTCTTTTTCTTTTTTTTTTGTTCTTGCTGTGCTTTATATTTATATGTATTTTTTTATATGTGTGTGCATTTTCTATATACACTTCCGTGGGAAAGGGAGAGAACTTTTTCTCTTCCCCCCCTTTTTTTTTTCTCCACATTTGGACTAGCACTAGAATATCACAAGCAATAATATGTGATTGAGACCCATATATATATGTAAACATAGTGTGCATCCACCTCTCATATGATGCACACACATCTTAAAATAGTAAAAAAAACTCTAAAAGAGAAGTATACACAGCGATAGAAGAAAAGGGGAGGGGGGGGAGGGGGAAAGAGGGAGAAGGGGAGGGAAAGAAAAAGGGGGGGGGGAGAAGGAGGGGGTTTGGAAGGTTATCGTCATGTGTGTAAAAGAAATAAAAACTAAAATAGGTGCATGGGAGAAGGACCCATCATATATATATGACCATATAAAATTGCTACAATACATAAGAAAAGGAAAGGGAATCTGGGGGCATATTAAGAGAGTTAAAAATCACTAAGAAAACAGTTGAGATCAAACTCGATAATCAAACCTCTGGGCGAGAAAGTGTCTAATGTGTATATCCATTTGGATTCTAGCTGGCTAAGGGTCCTCACCTTGTGCCCACCCCGCCAGTGTCTAACATATGGTTCTATTCCCCAGAATCTTAACTGAGTGGGGTCCTTGTGGTGTAACAGAAAATGTTTCGACACACTGTGCTTGTCATACCCATTTAGGATGTTTTGCACGTGCTCTTTAATGCGCACTCTAAGGGGTCTTTTTGTGCGGCCTACATACTGAAGGCCGCAACTACACTCTAGGGCATAGATGGCTCCTTCAGTATTGAAGCAAATAAAATTGCTGATTTCATACGATTCTCCTGTGCTAGTGGACTTAAAATGGAATTTTTTCTCATTTGGACGCTTCGTTCTCAGGCAAGCAAAACATCTTTTGTAAAGAAAAAAACCCTTACCAGTAAAAATGGAGAAACTTTTCTTTGGTGGGTCGATTACACTCTTAACTACTTTATCTCTAACAGTAGGTGCTCTCTTGTATACAAATTTTGGATTAATAGGTAGGGTATCGTATAGATCTCTATCCGCCAGAAGAATGTGCCAATGTTTTTTAACTATCTTCTCTACCTTCTTGTACTGTACGTTAAAATCTAGAATTATAGGGGTTACTGCCGGTGATGTCTCCTTCTTGACTTTCTCTTTAATTAACTCATTACGATTCATTTCTGTCACCTCCGTGATTTTCTTCTTGATAAACTTCTGGTCATAGCCCTTTGTGACAAATCTTTCTCCTATTTTTTCTGCTTGATCCAGAAAGGTCTCCAAACGGGTGCAGTTACGTCTTACCCTCATCAGTTGTCCCTTGGGTATATTAAAAAGCCAGTTTCTGTGGTGGCAACTTTTTACTGGCAAATAGCTGTTCCTATCCACATTTTTAAAGTGCGTTTGTGACCATAGTCTGGAATTTTCTTGTGTGATATCTAGATCGAGGAATGTTACATTCTTCTCGCTCATTTCCCAAGATAGTTTAATATTCCTGTCATTAGTATTCAATCTTTCTAAGAAACAGGTCAGCTGATCGGAGTTACCTTTCCATAATATGAAGACATCATCAATGTATCTTTTGTAAATTACCAGTTCGTGGGGTCTGTTATTAAAAACGTATTCTTCTTCCCACTGGGCCATGAATAGGCCGGCTACACTCGGGGCAAATTTTGCTCCCATTGCCACACCTGTCTGCTGGTGGTAGTAGTTCTTGTCATTGTGCATGGGAGTGTAGTGAAAGACCTCAAGCCCCATTTAGCAGCCTCACACGCTTGGTGGTGGAGTATTATCGTGTATAAGGATGACACGTCCGCGGTTGCCATAATCCAAGGGCCTTCTTCTCTAGGGACATCCTCCAAAATCTGTAACATTTCCTTAGTGTCTCTTAGATACGCTTTCGTGCTCTGAACAGCTAATTGCAGGAAAAAGTCTATGTATTCGCCTGTTCTGGCAGTCTTTGAATCTATTCCATTTACTATCGGTCTTGGTGGTGGATCAGTTTTGCTTTTGTGTATTTTCGGTAATGAGTATATGATCGGAGTCCGACAGGAGTCCAGTATTAAAAAACGGGCTTCTTTCTTATATTTATCTTTGTTTTGCACTTTTTTTTATTGTGTTGCACATGTTATTTTAGTATCATATATGCATGTGGTATTTTTTGTCTGATTTTTTGCTACAATACTGATGTTCTTTGCACACATATTTATGATTATATCTTATTCATATACTTTTATGGACTGCACAGTGGCACATTAGCACTTTAGGCTTGATTTTGCACATGCCACAACGGCATCATGTGTGTATGAGGACTATTTATGCTGGTTCCCTGCACACAATGTGCCGTTACAGTTTTTTACACAAGGTTGATTTGATATGTATTAGTTATTTATACACTATACACTGTTGGATTTCGTCACAGGATACTGTGCATACGAGCGCATTGCCCGTATATCTTATTTATCTGATTTACATCTTTATAAGTTATCACATTTTTTCACCTTATTGGACTAGCGCAGCACCTATTCTTTTAAGTTTTGCACTGCCCATGGGCCCTGTTTGATCCCATTCGGTGTTTGCAACTGTCCATGTGTACCATTCTTTTCCAAGGTAGCGCAGGAATAAATTCCTTTATAGAGTCTACTACACCCCCAAAAAATGTTCAAATTTGGCTGGAGACAAAATGATGAATGCCCCAGGTGCAGGGCATCGGGGGATTTTATTCATATGGTATGGAAATGCCCAAAGCTATATAGATACTGGGTGGAGATAGTAGATAGGAAAAATAAAATCTTTAAGACCGTAACAGAATCGATGGCCAAGACCTGTCTGTTGGGGGACATGGAGGGGGGTAGAGCTTTGAATAACACCATTGAAGTAGTGCTAAGATGCCTCTTTCAGGCGAGACCATCAACTCAGTAGTTTCGAATGAGAGAGTGATATACATTAGGCAAGGCAACTATAGGAAGTTTGAGAGAATGTGGAGACCCTGGATGGATGAGATGGGGTGTCCCCCATAGAGGGGAGGGCCGGGAGCGAATAGAGATTCATTCCTCTTTCCCTTTTTTTGTTTTTTTGTTTTTCTCCCTGCTTATCTCTTGCCGCTCTCAGCCCTCCCCTCTGGAGAACTCTGGATGTTTTTTTTTCTTTTTTTTTTTCTGTGGACTCCAAGACCTTTTGGAGTATTCTGCTCCATTCTTTTGAGGGGCACTGTAATTAGTAGAATGCTTGCATTGCTAACGATTAGGTGGTGTGGTGTAGGGGAGTGGGTGAGGGTTGGGTGGGAGGGAATAGGTGGGTAAAACAACAGTGGTACTAGTCACTGTAAGATATTGCACAATATTGTATGATGTTGTATTTCTTGCTTTTTTCTTGCTACTTGTGTAATAATACTATAACAAAATAATAAAAAGTATTTAATTAAAGTGAAGGGAAAGGAAAGGGGGAAAAAAAGAAAAAAAAAAAAGAAAAAACATTGTATATCTCTGTATGTTGTGGTTGTTCAGGTGCTTATCTAATAGTTTTTTGAAACTATTGATGCTCCCCGCTGATACCACCACCTTAGATGTGCCTGTTTTAATCATCAGCCATGTGAGTTGCTAAATGTTGTACCTTCATTAACCTCTTCAGATCCGCGCTATTGCTGAATGACGGCAACAGCGCGGACCTACATTGTCGGGACAACGTCTATTGACGTTGTCCCATGCATGAGCGGCCTGCGCGCCCCCTGCAGGGCGCGCGCGGCGCGCTCGGTGATCAGCGAGTCTATGAGACTCGCCTGATCACAGATCGTAATAAGGGGTCGGTCCTGACCCCTTACCACATGATCAGTTGTCAGCCAATGACAGCTGATCATGTGATGTAAACATAGCCGGTAATCTGCTATTTTTTCTACTCGCGCTGACAGTGTGAGGAGGAAAAAAAAAGCCGATCACCGTGAGAGGGACATCAGTCCTGATCACGGCGATCATCTGTGCCCCCTGCCAGTGACACCTAGCAATAGGCAGCAGTGCTGCCTACCAGTGCCCACCAGAGTCACCCATCAGTGCTCACAGTGCCACCCATCAGTGCCCACAGTGCCACCCATCAGCGCCCACAATCAGTGCAACAACAACAGTGCTGCCCATCAGTGCCACCTATCAATGCCCATCAGTGTCACCTACCAGTGCCCATCAGTGCCGCCCATAAACTGCCCATCAGTGCCACCCATCATTGCTCCCCATCAGTGCCGCCCATCAGTGCCCCCCATTAGTGGAACCTATCAGTGCCCATCAGTGCCACCTATCCGTGCCACCCATCCGTGCCACCCATCAGTGCCACCCATTAGTGGCCATCAGTGCCGCCTTATCTGTCCCCATCAGTGCCGCCTTATCTGTGCCTATCAGTGCCGCCTTAACTGTGCCTATCAGTGCCGCCTTAACTGTGCCTATCAGTGCCGCCTTAACTGTGCCTATCCGTGCCCATCAGTGCAGCCTATTAGTGCCCACCAGTGCCGCCTCATCAGCACATGTCAATGAAGGAGAAAAATTACCTGTTTGCAACATTTTATAACAAACTATAAAACATGACTTTTTTTTCAAAATTTTCCATTTTTTTTTGTTTGTTTAGCAAAAAATAAAAATCCCATCTGTGATTAAATACCACCAAAAGAAAGCTCTATTTGTGGGAAAAAAATGATAAAAATTTCATTTGGGTACAGTGTTGTATGAACACGCAATTGTCATTCAAAGTGCGTCAGCGCTGAAAGCTGAAAATTGGTCTGGATAGGAAGGGGGTTTAAGTGCCCAGTAAGCAAGTGGTTAAATGTAACCATATTGCTGACACTGTTACTAATTTTAAAAAAAATCCAGTCCAAAAAAATACTGAACCTGACCTTTGACCATGACCTTGACCCAAACATTAACCCTGGCACTGACCTAGATCAAACCTTGATCTAGTTTTTTTTTTTTTTTTCATTCCCTTTTTTTTTTCTATCTCAGCAAAGGACAGAGAATGATACAATGTATCTCTCCCGTCTATTCACAGAGACAGAAAACATGGGCAGGCTTCACAGTGATTGACCACTGTGATAGCCAATCAAAGGCTATCACAGCAATCAGGTGACATGGAATCCGTCATTCAGAGTCTCGATCATTAGAACATGGCCCAGGGCTCTTGGTGCGGCACACTCCGAGCACAAAGGCAGATATGCAAATATGCAGCCCCACGGAAAAATGCCCAGTCCAGTGGGGCCGCATATTTGTGCACAGTCGGTCTGAAGGGGTTAATGTGTATCTGTGCAAAGTGAATGGCTCACTTTTAAATACAGGGTGCCACTTTAATGCTGATTTCCACATAACCGCGGCCCCACATAGTCTCGGGCACTAGTGAGTGCATTAAACGGAGAGGTCCCCATCTATACAGTGAGTAGGCCCTGCCCACAACTCTGCCATGATATGCTAATAACTTATGTGTAATATAGGTTCACCTTCCAGTAGAACAACGACCCTAAAGTCCAATTGAGAATCAATGGCAAGACTTGAAAATTGTTGTTCACAGATGCTCTCCATCCAATCTGACAGAGCTTGAGCTATTTTGCAAAGAAGAATGGGCAAAAATGTCACTCTCTAGATGTGCAAAGCTGGTAGAGATATACCCAAAAAGACTTGCAGCTGTAATTGCAGCAAAAGGTGGTTCTACAAAGTATGTGCCACTTTGTGTTGGTCTATCACATGAAATACCAATAAAATACATTTACCTTTTTGGTTGTAACATGACAAAATGTGGAAAATTTCAAGGGGTATGAATACTATTTTCAAGGCACTGTATGTGAGTCACCTTTTTATAGACCATCAGGTGACCATCAGGTGAGACTGAACCAGCTGATATTAACCAGTTCCGGACAGCCCCACGTACATTCAACCATAACATACAGGGATATACAATGTAATACTGACATAAAAGCACACACATAGGTTGGACTTGATGGACTTGTGTCTTTTTTAAACCTCACCAACTATGTAATTTACTGAAGCAGGGTGGCCCTTCAGCACGAAATCACGTACCTGTGTACAGGTAGCCATATTGCATTGCATTTTACAGAAAATTACAGAGCTGCAGATTAAAAAGCAAAGCTAATTTTTTTTTTCCAACAAATTTTTATTGTAAATAAAAGTCATATTTCACAATAGCGATACAGGATGATAACGTTCAAGGATTAATACAATGTTTTGGTACAGAATGTGAGATACAGTACGCTCAAGTTTTGCACTGTACTATATAATTAACTATTGTAGTTAGAAACTGAAGTATGGTATATCATTTAGCAATCAAAAACAAGTATTGAACATTCAACAAACAGGAGTATCTAGGCCTTTAGTTAATTTGGTTATTAGATTCTCATTACTGGAGTCCCGTTTGATCTTCACAGATTAGATATCTTTAGCCCAATGAGGTGTTCTATCGAGCCTGTCTGGGTTATTGAGAGCCATCTTGTTTCCCACGATGTTACCGTTGTAACAATGCAGGTTGATTTCAGAGGCCTTCAGGTATTATGGCTATGATGGTGGGTGTGTGTAGGCTCACTCAGTCATGAGCCCAACTGGTGTTTGTTTGTTTGGGATCGGTGAATTATCAGTGTAAAGATTTCTACCTATGGTTGTATACTGCCTCTACATAGGTTAATATCTGTTAGGATTGCGGTCACCGGACCACTGGCAATCCTTGGAAGTGTAAGTCTGAAAGGCTTGTAGATATTTCGGTAGGGACATGTAGATTGCGGTCCTAGAAAGAATAGTTCCAGGGAGGGGGTGGAGAGTGGGTAGGTGAGAGTGGCAATGCCATCTCTAGCTTTGTGTAGTAACCCTACATGTGGGGTGGTGATGATAAGGAGGGGTAGGACAGAGGGGGTGGTGAGGTGAAGGGTGGTGGATGAATAAAATAGACTTTAACGTTTCCTCCTCCGACTAGGCCTCATGAGCCCGTGTAAGTCCTTGAACCAATCAGCTATGGTAGGGGGCTTGGAGGACTTCCAGAGAGTCGGGATGCACATTTTTGCAGCATTTATCAGGTGTAAAGCAAGAGAACGATGGTATTCTTTTTTTGGGATGGAGGAGTGGTGTAGCAGCATTTGGGCTGGGGTGAGTTCAATCTGGTATGTGGTAATGGCAGTGGTGATGCGTTGGACCTCTTTCCAAAAAGGTTGGATGGATGGACAGGACCACCATATGTGGACAAATTAACCTTCTCCCTCTGAGCATCTCCAACAGATGGAGGGGATATTGGGGGAAATTTTGTGTAGTCTAAGCGGAGTCTTGTACCACTTACAGAAGATTTTGAAGCCATTTTCTTGCACTGATACGTTAATTGATCCTTTGTGGATATAGGAGTATATATTTTCCCATTCTTCTTCTGATAGGTCTATTGATAATTCTCTTTCCCAACTGCGGGTTGCTATATTAGATTTAGGGTTTTGGTCAGAGAAGAGGAGAGAATATATATCTGAAATCACATGTCTTTGTGGTTCTGTCTCGGTACACAGTGATTCAAAGGGTGTGGGTTGTCTGGAATAATCGGAGCTCTTGTGGGGATGGTTAAGAAAGTGTCGTATTTGGAAGAATGTCCATAACGGGAAGGGTCGTCCCGGCGTTTGTTTGGGCAAATCGGGAATGGTCAGAAAGGTGTTTCCGGAGAAGAAATGTTCTGCACGTATATCCGTGTGGGGCCAAAAGTCTGTGAGGAACGTGTTCGATCGACCCGAAGGGAAATCTGGGTTGTTTCGGATGGGTGTCATTGGGCCTGGTGTGGAGGAGATGTTGTGTTTGCGGCACACTATCTGGAAGGATTGTAGTGTGTTGGAGATCAAGGGATGTTGTTTGCAGGCCAGAGGGACATGTATTGGGGAGATCCATGGAAGTTGTCGGACTGGGATTGAAGTGAACTCATTTTCAATTTGTGTCCATGCTTTCGTGTGGGAGTGTATGTTCCAGTCAACGATTCTCAACAATTGGCAAGCCCAGTGGTATTTGGTAATGTCTGGGAGAGCTATGCCTCCTTTCAATTTGGGTAGAGTTAGCCTATCAAAGCTGAGTCTAGGGCGGTCCTTACCCCATATGAAGTCGCTGCATGCTTTGCGATACAAAGTATAGAAGGCTTGTGGTAATTTTATGGGGACCGTTTGCAGAATATATAAGATTCTTGGTAGAATGTTCATTTTAATTATTGATGCCCTCCCATACCAGGAGAATATGCCTGACGACCAGGACTTTAGGTCCTTTTGAATATGTTGGAGGATCGGTAGATAGTTTTTGGAGTATAGGTCAGATAGGTGAGCCGGTAGGTTGATCCCAAGATATGTAATCGCGTCTCGGTTCCATCTGAAGGAAAAGTTAGTTTTACAAAGTGCAAGGGTCTCCCTCTGTAATGAAATGTTTAGGGCTTCTGATTTTGCAAAATTAATTTGTAAGTTAGTCAAGGAGTTAAATGTGGCAAAGTCTTTAAGTAAGTTGGGTAATGTAATGTGCGGATCTGTCAAGAACAAGAGTATGTCGTCTGCGAAGGCAGACAGCTTGTATGTATTATTTGAGACGGATACTCCTTTGATGTCTGGATTAGATCGTAGGCGTTGGAGAAGTGGTTCTAGCGTGAGAACAAAAATTAATGGTGAAAGCGGACATCCCTGGCGAGTCCCGTTTGATATGGAGAAGGCATTTGACAGGTGACCATTGATCCGGACCTGTGCGGTTGGGGAGGCGTAAAGGGCCAATATGAATTGTAGCACACGGTCCCGTATTCCGATCATTTTGAGCACTTCAGACATATAGTCCCATGCCACCCTGTCGAATGCCTTCTCCGCATCCAGAGACAAAAAGAACCCTTGTTGTTGGGTGGAAGTTAACCATTTATGAATATTGATGGCCTTGATTGTGTTTTCTCTTGCCTCTCTACCCGGTATAAAGCCTACCTGGTCTAATGAGATGAGTTTGGGCAATAGGGGCACAAGACGATTAGCCAATACCTTGGCGTAAATTTTGAGGTCGACGTTCAATAAGGAGATTGGGCGATAGTTAGACACCTTAGATGAGACTTTATTAGGCTTAGGGATTACAGTAATGTGTGCTGTTAGTAGATCCCGAGGTGGGGGGTTGTCTGAAGAGAGAGAATTGAATGCGGTCAGGAAGTGTGGTTTGAGAGTTTCAATAAATGTTTTGTAGTACCCTGTCGTTAAACCATCAGGCCCGGGGCTTTTGCCTGGTTTCAGTTGTTTAAGTACTGTGTCAATTTCTGTGGGTGATATAGGCTGTTCCAGGTCAGTAGCTGCGTCATTGGATAAGGGTTCGGGGCAATATTTTGTGAGGAAGTCTTTGATTGATTTTGTTCTTTGGGCACTTTCCGACTGTGGGTTAGTGGGGTGTAGATTGTATAACTGAGTTTAATAGTGTACAAACTGATCTGCTATTTGGTTATTTGATGCTATTTTTTGCCCTTTAGCGTCTGTTAGTGAGTGAATCGTCGTGGATGCTTTCCTAGTTCGGATAGCTCTTGCCAAGAGTTTTCCGGACTTGTTGCCGTATTCATAAAATACTTTTTGAGCAAGTATATAGTTTCGTTTCGTTTGTTTGTTTAGAGCCTCTAGAAGGTCTGTCCTGGCTTGAAGTAAATCTGGAAGGGACGTCAGTGCTTGGGAGGTTTTATGAGCACGTTCTAATTCTTGTATACGGGAAGTCAGTATAGTAATGTGTGCCTGCCTATCTTTCCTTCGTCTCGCCGAAATTGCTATGAGTTCCCCCCGTATAGTGCTTTTATGGGCTTCCCATCTCATCATAGGTGATACTTCTGGGGTGTCGTTTTCCTGGAAGTAGAGCGAGAGGCATTTGTGTATGTCACTCGTTATGGCGGTGTCTGTGAGAAACGAGGGGTCTAGATGCCAAATTGGGGATTTGGGATGGCTATCTGATAATTCTAAGGTCATGGATATTGGATGGTGGTCCGAAAGAAACATGGGGTCAATTGTGGCTGTGATTAACATTGGTAGGTCCCTTTGCGATAGGAATAGGTAATCAAGTCTGGAGTATCGGTCATGTGGAATCGAGTAAAATGTAAAGTCCTTCACATTTGGGTGAAGAGTACGCCATGAGTCATGTAATGATAGCTCCTTTAGTTGTGACTTAATAGCCCTTAACGCACTATATGGCATGGTTGGGGTACCTGCCGATGTATCATGTAGGGGAATCAGAGGGACGTTGAAGTCCCCTCCCAGGACAAAAAGGCCTTCGTGGAACGAGGAGAGTTTTTGTAGTGTGGACCTGAAGAAGGGGACCTGTCCTGTATTGGGTGCGTATATATCGGCGAGTGTGATTCGTTTTCCAAGTAGCGTGCCTTTTACAAAAAGGTATTGTGCTTCCTCGTCTATGCAGGTATCTTTGATTTGAAACGGACAATGTTTTGCAAATAGGATAGAGACTCCTTTGGTTTTTGCGGAGTGGTTAGTTGCGTGAATGAAGGTTGGGAATCGGGGGTTGGAGAGTTTTGGGGTGGAGTCCGTTCTAAAATGAGTTTCTTGGAGAAAGACAATGTCCGCTTTATTTCTGTGTAGAGTAAATAGTAATTGAGAGCGTCTTTCTGGGAGGTTAAGGCCCCGTACATTTAGGGATATTATTTTGAGTGTTTTGTTTTGGGTGCGTGACATTTGCGGCATGGTGTGGGGATGGTTCAGGTCTTAAACTACTAGCAAGCAGAGGTAACTGTCTGGTGTAGTACAGTGATTGCCCGTCGGAGGAGGAGGAGGAGGGAAAGACTGGGGAAGTTGAGTTTAGAGAGCAATTATCTATGTTCTATGTAGAGAGGTGTTAGTTCTGGATAGGGGGGTAGAATGAGAGGAGGGGGTAGAAGAAAATGTTATGTAGGTAGTTCAATAGGAGGATGTTTGAGAAAGAAAATGTCAGGTGCGCCTGTTTGGATGGGTGGTCGTTTCCGGTGGATAGCGAGAGCCTGCTCGCTAGTCCGTGGAGAGTATATACCCGTATCCAGGTATGACCGGAGTGGGTCAGTGGCGGAAGGTGAGGTCAGATGTATATATCGATAGTTATGATGCGAAACGCCACTGAGAGGGGGAGCAGCTGAAATCGGTGATAAGAGGTGAGGTCTGATGAGGAGGTGCTGTCCGCTAGACAAAGAGGGAGGAGATATGAGCGGGATGAGGAGGTTAAAAAAGTATCAGATTAGTGTCAAGGTATACCACTGAGTTCGATGTACCATGTATGGGGTAGAGCAGATAGTTTGGAGAGGGAGGGTATGTTACGTGTCCGATCAGTGTGCTTGAGAGGTGTGAGGGTAGGTTCGGGATTCACTAGAGGACTCCATTCCACAGAAAGTAGGATTGCAACAAATACAAAGAGATTAACAACAGGTTGTAGTAACAAATCTTAAGAAGCCCTGTATAATAACCAGGATTTAATGAACAATGTGATAAAAAAATAAAAATAAAAATAAAAATAAAACAGACCCGTATCCCACATGAGAGGATTGTTCAGCGTTTTCCTACCCATTAAGGCTTGATATAGTTTCTACCTTGTGTGAGAGTTAAGTACTTCAAGGCCCTGTGTAAGGTCCTGTGGTGGGTCAACTATTGCATAAGGCATCTAAAGCGGAGTAAGCCTGTTTCCCGATCGGTTATTGGGGAGGTGGGAGCGCGATCATGGTCCTGTAGATAGGAGGGTGAGTGATCGCCTTATCGAGTATGCCATGTCATCCACATGGGTCGTTATTTACAACTTGAGGGGTTAGGGGCCCGTTGGGGGCCAGTATGCTAACCTACTATGGGCTTAAAAAATGCTGGCAAATGGGGATGCAGCATGTGGCGTATACGTGTGGGGGGTCCTCAAGTTGTAGTTTCTACCCTTCCTATCAATATAAAATATGTAGTGTGGTATCAAAGAATATCCGCTTGAATCAAGAAAAATGTCTGGGGTGTCGTTCCGTCAAAATAATGAAACACAAAGAAGAAAAAAAGAAAAGGAAAGAAAAGGGGAACACGACTCTGCTGGGCTTGCAGTCAGTTCGGTGGAAGCGGTTTATCTTGCAGCTACCCATGTAGAATACTGTCATGGGGCGAGAAACCTCAGTAAAAGTGGGAGGCGATCGAATAAAGTCAGAAACATTGGGGATGATTCATTTGTAGTGTTAGGGCATGATCCCAGTTGCTTTGAGTAATGCAGCTGAGGATGTAGGTAATGTGTTCCCCTTAGAGTATCCCCCACAGCGTGGTTATATTGTTACAGTTGGATAAGCGGGTAGCGGTAGAATAATGAACATAATAAATCTGTACACTAACAGAGGCACCCCCGTGTCTATTTCTCTACAATGCAGTTAGTCATAGAGTATCATAGGTGGTGATGATGATGATCCGCAGGGGTCCAACCCCTTGGTCTCTATACTCGTGAGGGGGCGGACATGAGTAAGCATTGATATTGGTGACACTTCTGGGTTTGGAGTCTCTCATGTCGAGGACTGTGCGTTTTGTGGTAGCCATTGGCAATTGGTCATTACTGGCATTACCAGAAATGTCTATGTCTGTCCGAGATGTCTGTCATAGCCCACAGATGGGGATTTGTGCGTTGTGTATCAGAGTATGTAGCCCCACGGATCATCACCCGCACCATCACTGTTCATGTAAGTCTAGATCACTGACAGGAAATAAAAAAAAATAAAAATTCAAGTAAAAATGAAACCAAGACAAAACTACACAACAGCCCCCCCCATAGGGACATGTTAGTTATATTCTTCACGGTAAGTATCTCCTATGGAAGAAAGAGTGTTGGACCGTGTCGGTCCCTCATGCATGGCATTAGTATATCAGTCTCCATCGTGCTCCCCGGGGAAGGGCTTACCCGCAAAGTTTTGTAAACCTGTGTGGTAAACTGTATGCAGATGTGAAGTCCTAGGACGCAGGGAGGACCTGCTTAAATTGTATGGGAGGAACGAGTCAGTTCTTAAACAAAAGAGTCATTAGAAGATAGTAGAGGGAACAGGGAGGATTGAAAAATAACTAGGAGGTAACTCAGCTGAGTATGGCGGGATCCTTCGTCGCCGTTTAGCGGTCTCGCCGTGCTCTCCTGGATTGCGGGGCTTTCGATGGGCTGGAGCCGTGGTGCGGACCTGGAGCTGGGTGATGCAGTCGTGCTTCAGACGGGGAGCGCTGCCTCCTGTAGCGGTAAGTTTGGGTCTCCATGGGTTCGCCGTTAGGTGGGGTATTTCTTGAAGCAGGGGGACGGAACTCCGCGTACCATTCGGGTACCTCTGTGAAGGGGATGTCTAGGGTTACACAGAAGTGTCGTAGATCCTCTGGCACTCTAAGGAGTGCGGAGCGGCCTTGTTGATCGAGCTGACAGGCAGAAGGGGAACTTCCACCTATATGGAATCCCCTTGGTACGCAGGACTTCCAAAAGGGGGCGCAATTCTCTTCTGCGTTGCAGCGTTATAGTAGAGAGGTCTTGGAATAAGCGAATGGCAGCACCATTATGTGATATCTGTGTTCTGGTGCGGGCTTTTTGTAGAATCTCTTCTTTCAGCTGGTAATCAGTTATATTGCAGATCAAATCTCTAGGTGGGTCTGATTCTCTACCTTGTGGGCGAAGGGCTCGGTGGATATGTTCTATTCCTATTGGAGTAGTGGGGGGTTGCTCCAGGAGGTTGTTAAACAGGCTTGTCACTTCTGCTTGCAGCCAGTCTGCCTCGATCGTTTCCGGTAAGCCTCGTACACGGAGATTGTGGCGCCTGCCGCGATTGTCCAAATCTTCAGTGTGGCGATTGAGGTCCCGTAGTTGCAGGGTGTGGGTGTCTAAGACCTGACAGGTTCTGCGCAGCACAGTTGAGTGAGTTGTGGCCGTCTTTTCTACCTCTTGAACCCTGCCTGCTATCGCTTGTATGTAGATCCTGAGGTCCGTGATTGCGGCCGTGAGTGCCGCCGTGAGGGTGTTTTTGATGTCCGTTGCCACGGAATGTAGATCGTGTAGGCTGGGGTGTGAATGCGGTGTGAGGATTACCGCTCCATTGTCCGGGGAGGGGTTAGTTCCCGTCGTCAGGCCTGATGACTGAGGAGAGCCTCGTGTGGGCGCCATGTTGCCAGAGTGTGAGTGGAACATCTCTGGGATATTCTGGCTGATCCTTCCAGTCAAATCTCGGGGCGACCTGGAGCGAGATGCAGAGGAGCTGCGGGAAGAGGTCCCCATGGTTCTCAGGTATGCTGGAGTGTAGTAAACCTCTGTTTTAGTCAGATTATCCTCTCTGTCAGCGGGAGCATAGGATTCAAGCTGCCATCTTCTCCCGAGGTCAGGCCACGCCCCCCAAAAGCAAAGCTAATTTTTAACAACAATCAATTACAATATGACATGTGTCGCAATTGTATACGCTATAAAAAATTTTTTAATTTGGTATTTTTTTTCCCCATGAAAGTGGAGTTACCTTTTAAAGGCTAAGTTCACCTTTGTTCACTTTTTTTCTCTAAATTCCAGCTCCCCTATGTACAAATATAACATGTACATTGTATATAGTATTAATGTATTTTTGTAAAATTAAAACAGCTTTCCATTAATTCTACACACGCTTACCTCACTCTCTTCATAGCTGTTTAAATACACTGCTCGATTACTTCTGCCTTACTTCCTGGTCAGACTTTAGGTCATGACACAGGAAGGAGTTTACCAGCTGATCTCATTAGCACACACCCTGCATCATCTACCCTCAGCTGGTCAACTCCATCCTGTGTCATGATTTAAAGTCTGACCAGGAAGTAAGGCAGGCGTAATCGAGCAGTGTGTTTGAACAGCTATTAAGCAAGTTAGGTGAGTAGGTGTAGAATTAATGGAAAGCTGTTTTATTTTTGCAATATAAGTACATTAATGCTATATTGGTACATAGGGAAACTGGAATTTAGAAAAAAAAGCAAACAAAGGTGAACTTAGGCTGTGTGACTGAGGTTTGGAGTACATGGCGAATGGTCTTGAGAATTGCATTATCAACTAAAGCATGTGTTGACCAATATTTATTAGTGGTCTTATATTTTCGGTAAGCCTCCTGCTTTTTACACCCGGGTGGCGTGATCCTCTCTTGGCTTCATGGATAACTTTGAACTTCTTCTGTTGACAACCCTGCACTAAACTTTGGAAGGACTGCTCTTTTGCCAATGTGAATCATTTTCACTCTCTATTTGGAATTGACATTCATATTCTATACAGAGGATTATATTCCTATATGATTCCCATGTTCACTTGAATTCAATTGTCCCTTGAACTTTTCTATTCACTGGGGTTTTAACATTTTTCTGCACTATATTATTATTTATATGTGTATTCTATTTGGGGTTTATTTCACATGATTTGATGTTTTCTGTATTAGGTTCATTTTACATATTCATATTTTTATTTCCACTGAGATATAATTTGTAGCGCTGCACATGTTTGCTTCATTCACTTTTCACTTTAGTCTACTTTATTCTAGTATTTCTTGTTGTCCATTTTATTTTTTGTTTTTTTTTTATTTCTGGTCCCTTTACCTGGTGTTTACAGAAATAACACAACCAAAGGGTCTAAGGGGGTTGAAGAGTAATTTTTTATGCTTATCAGACACACCTTTACTGCTAACTATTTGAAATACATCAGTATATCCATCTTACAAAGTCTCACAATCTTACATCCAATATATTGTTGTACGGTAAGAAATTATGATTCATTAGAAGCCAGGGCTCCACTACAACTTTTGCCTAAACCTTTTACAGGGTGATGGTGGATACAATTGGGCCAGTAGCCATCACCAGGAGTTCAGGGAATCGATACAGCCCAAAAATAGTGAACTATGCCACCTGGGACCCAAATGCTATGGCCCTATCCTCCATCAAGTTGGACAAGGATAAGAATGCTTTGCTGGGAATCTTTATGAGAGTAGAGTTCTCTGCATAGCTCCTTGATCTTAGGGCCACAGTTTTTTTCTGACCTGATCCAGGCTGTCCTTACTGCCCACAAATGTATTGCCTGTGCAAGCATTTCAATGAGACTTTGAAACAAATGCTGAGGACATTTGTCTAGTTGCAGTGACAAGACTGGGGCTAAATTTTTCCCGACTTCTGTTTGCCTACAGAGAGGTATCCTTGGAGTCCACAGACTTTTCAACATCTGAACTCCAAAGTGGAAAGTGAGTGAGAGGACCCTTAGACATAATCTGCAAGACTTGAGAGGTAAAGATCTCTGGCTCCTGAGGTCTCTAGGGTGGACTATGTACTAAGGTTCCTGGACAAAATAGACACACTGGTTGGGATGGTACAGGAAAACCTGACAGGGGCTAATGCAAAGCAAAAACACTGGTAGGAATGCAGTGCCAGAAAACTGATGTACAAAAGGGGTCAGAAGGCTTCTATCCTACTTTCTGTACCGCAGAAGTTACAGGCAGCCTACTAGTAGGCAAAGAGTAGCTGAAAAGCTACTATATCAATCAGCAGGTGTGATCAGGCGACGCCTGAGATTGCCAGACTAGTTCAATGGCTATCAGAAATCGTTCACATTAAATAGAAACCTTCCGTGCAACCCCGTAAAGAGGGGAGGTGTGACAATAATGAGGTCTGATGAATGCCAAACTGTGTGGATTGAATAGGGACGTTGTACTGATCACAGTGCCTGCCTTATATTCCCCAAAAGCACAAGCTTGGACAGTCAGATTTAATTCTCATGTCTGTGATAGACACTGTACAGGCAGAGAAGGTAACAGTACATAAACAGCTTTAGATACAATTGGACACAAATTTAGAGAATGGTAGATGGAATAAAGGTAAGCCATAAGATCTTATCTAGCAGAGTCTGCACAAGACTCCAAATAGGCACTGTTTGTAAGTAGTTGTTGTAAATAGTCATTTAGTAAAACAGTCTGGAATGGCAGTCTGGGTGAGTGATAGATGTATTTTTTTTTTACTTGAAACTGCACTTTCTTATACCTCAACTCTCAACTTCACTCTTCTTTAAAATCACTTACCCTAAAGCAGTTATATTGAAAAAAGTGGTTACACTGGTGTATGGGAAGATGCCAACCAGTTGGACACCAAACGCGCTTATGCTACCAGGTTCAGCAGGCAAACATCACGTTAGCCCCCCTAAGTGAGGTGTACATAATATTCATACCATATTTGATGTTGAATAAATTGTAATTTCCTTTTGTGCAATAATACATTGGTTGTTGTATTGCGAAGCAAAGTTACATGGAAATATTGATGTATTGGATTTTGTAAGTGAATTCAATTCTGAATGAAACCAAAGACCAGGGGTATTTTGCTAAGTATTTTTAATCCATATATTTTACGCTTGTTTATCTTTTGTTTTGTAATATTCTTCTTTCTGTAAATATTTCCTTGTACCATTTTACTTTTATTACATTAAATTGATATATAAAAATCATTAAGCTGAATCTCTGCATGCTCTAATCTAATTAAAGAACTTTTTTTTGCCTCTGTGAATTGTTTGCCTCTAGCTATTATGATATACTGTAAGTCTGTTACATTCCTCGTCTGGGTGTGGCAGTGAATGTCAGACTTTTCTTAGGCCTCGTACACACGGTTTGATTGGTGGATGACTGAGCGTGGGGGTCCCCCCAAATTCCATACCAGGCCCTTCAGGTCTGGTAAGGATATTAAGGGGAACCCCGCACCAACATTAAAAAAAATGGCGTGGGGGTCCCCCTAAAAATCCATACCAATCCCTTATCTGAGCACGCAACCTGGCAGGCCGCAGGAAAAGAGGGGGGAACGAGAGAGCAGCCCCCCCTTCCTGAACCGTACCAGGCCACATGCCCTCAACATGGGGAGGATGTCCCCATGTTGATGGGGGCAAGGGCCTCATTCCCACAACCCTTGCCCGATGGTTGTGGGGGTCTGCGGGTGGGGGGCTTATCGGATTCTGGAAGCCCCCTTTAACAAGGGGACCCCCAGATCCCGCCCCCCGTGTGAATTGGTATTGGGGTACAAATGTACCCCTACCATTTCACAAAAAAAGTGTCAAAAATGTTAAAAAAGACAATAGCCGTTTTTTTGACAATTCCTTTATTATTGTCTTCTTTTCCCGCTTCTTTTTCCATCTTCTTCTGGTCTTCCTTCAGGTTTCTTCTTCTTCCTCCATCTTGTTCTTCCCCCGCTTCTTCCTCTGCTTCATCCTCCGGTCTTCTCCTGGCATCTTCCTCCGGCTTCTTCTCAGCTTCAACCTCTGGAAGATTCCGCCTCAATGGGAGTCTCCCACTGTGTGGCGCTTCTGTTCTTGTGACAGGTCTTTTATAACTGTGTAACCCTGCCCCCCTCTGACGCACGTGGACTTCCCTATGGCTTCCCCCCTGGTGTCAGAGGGGGGCGGAGTCACCCGTTTAGGCCCCCCTCTGACGCCTTGGAAAGCCATAGGGATGTCCCCGTGTGTCAGAGGGGGGCGAGATCACAAGGTTGCGTGCTCGGATAAGGGTCTGGTATGGATTTTTGGGGGGACCCCCACGCCATTTTTTAATTTTGGCGTGGGGTTCCCCCTAATATCCATACCAGAGCTGAAGGGCCTGGTATGGAATTTGGGGGGACCCCCACGCAATTTTTTTTATTTTGGTTCGGGGTTCCCCTTAATATTATAACCTGAAGGGTCTGGTATGGATTTTGAGGGGGACCCACAGGCCATTTTTTTTATTTTGGCACGGGGTTCCCTTTAATATCCATACCAGAGCTGAAGGGCCTGGTATGCAATTTGGGGAGACTCCCACGCAATTTTTTTTTATTTTGGTTTGAGGTTCCCCTTAATATTCATACCAGACTCAAAGGGTCATAGACTGGGGGGAATCGCATGCCATTTTTTTCAATGACTTTGATGTGTACTGCAGGGACCAACAATTCATATAGCCGCAAGTACTTTTAAATGACTTTTATTCCTTTTGAAATGTCATTTTGTGCAGGGACTGTTCTAAACACGGGAAACATGCGCTACTTTACAGGCATACTATAGACACCCCCCAGGTCCGAAATTTAAAGAATATTTCACTTTTATTGTTTCACTTTAAGCATTATTAAAATCACAGCCGTTTTTAAAACTTTTTTTTGCATTGATATATGTCCCCTGGGGGAAGGACCCGGGTCCCCAAACACTTTTTATGACAATACCATGCATATAAGCCTTTAAAATTAGCACTTTTGATTTCTCCCATAGACAATTCATTATAGCCGCGAGTACTTTTAAATTACTTTTTTGCTTTAGAAATATCATTTTGCTCCTGGACTAAACACGGGAAACATGCGCTACTTTACAGGCATACTATAGACACCCCCAGGTACGAAATTTAAAGGAATATTTCACGTTTGTTTCACTTTAAGCATTATTAAAATCACTGCTCCCGAAAAAACGGGCGTTTTTAAAACTTTTTCTTGCATTGATATATGTCGCCTGGGGCAGGACCCAGGTCCCCAAACACTTTTTATGACAATACCATGCATATAAGCCATTAAAATTAGCACTTTTGATTATTCATGTTCGTGTCCCATAGACTTTAACAGTGTTTGCATGTTCGCATGTTCTGCTGCGAACCGAACCAGGGGATGTTCAGCCTATCCCTAATAAAGAGGAAGTTCATTTCTCAAGCACCATCCTTTGGGTCCCTTATGCTAAATTCGTGTTAGTAGAAGTTAGTAGAATTTCGGTAAGCGCTGATTCGTGATTTTCAGATCGTACAAAACAAATGCCTTTTAAAACATGTTTGGCATAGCTACATCAGTATCACCAGCAAAGCATTATTATACCATTAATGTGTGCTACATTCCGACATTTCATCAGCTGCCGCATCAGGAATGTTAATTCTAGATTACGAACAGTAGTTTACAAGACCAAACTCTTCCAGCTCGTTCCTTGACTCCGAGCATGCGTGTTTGTACTTTCGACTTTTGTTTGACGATTTCTGTACTGACCATCCGAAAATCAGATGTTGAGTTCACATCCGACAAAAAATTTATAGCCTGCACATCCAGCCTTTGTCTGATGAAAAAGTCAAATCAGCTGTCAAAAGCACCGTACTAACGATCCGAAAATCCGCACACAGCTCGTCATATGACTTTTCCCTTCTGATTTTCGTACCGTGTGTATGAGGCCTTTAAGATCAGAATTGCAACAGTGAATGCTGTGAGCAGTGTGGGTTTCTGTGCTGGAAGCTACTGTGTGTAAAGGATTACCTGCTCAGTTAACCTGCTCCAGTGATGATCACACCCAACATGCTGGTACTAAAATTATTGTCCCTGAGCAGGAAAATCTTTGCATGGGGTGGGATCTGAGAGTGTTATCATCCACATATATCTGTTCCCGTTCCAATATTGAGAGTAGATACAAAAATATATATTTTCTCTCGAATTCTGGCATTCAGAATGGCTAGAAAAGGATTCCTTCAATTAACCACAACTATAATATAGATAGCTGCTTTAAAACAAATCAGTCAGCTTGTGCTATTAAAGATGGTACACCTTGTATTGCAGCTGTCCCAGCTTGCAGCTTGCCACAGCGCTGCAATGTTTATTTTTTGTTTATTTTCTTTTTATTAAGAGTCGGTTTACACTGGGGCAACACGACTTACAGTGTGACTTGGAGGCGACTTCAACGCAACTTCAACGCGACTTTGAGCGACTTACAACACGACTTCAAGTCGCCCCCAGGATAAGCAACTTTGCCTGTGGCCAATCGGAGCTAATCAGCTCTTGTGACATACAGTACCTGCCCGCGAGAATGTGTTTCCAGCGCGATCCTATCGCACTGGTTCTCGGCGACAGGGTACTGTACATCTCACACTCGCTGAAATAGGAAAAACACATTTTCCTATTGCAGCGAGTGCGAGAGAGAATTCCACTCCAAGAAAATACCAGGCTCTTAGGTCTGGTGTAGATGTTAAGGGGAACCCCCTATGCCGAAAAAACGGCATGGGGTCCCCCCAAAATCCATACCAGACCGTATCCAAGCACACAGCCCGGCCAGTCAGGAAAGGCTGCATGCCCTCAACATGGGGGGGTTAGGTGCTTTGGGGAATGGGGGGCCCCCCACCCTAAAGCACCTTGTCCCCATGTTGATGAGGACAAGGGCCTCTTCCTTGGTTGTTGGGGTCTGCGGGCGGGGGGCTTATCGGAATCCGGGAGCCCCCTTTAATAAGGGGGCCCCCAGATCCCGGCCCCCCACCCTATGTGAATGAGTATGGGGTACATTGTACCCCTACCCATTCACCTGGGGGAAAAAAGTGTCAATAAAAAAAACACACTACACAGGTTTTTAAAGTAATTTATTAGGCAGCCCTGGGGGTCTTCTTCTGACTTTGGGGGTCTCTTCTGACTTCTCTGCTCTCTCCTCTCTTCTCCCGCTATTCAACCTCTTCTCCCGCTCTCCGGCCTCTTCTCCCGGTGTCCGGTTCTTCTCCCACTCTCCAGTTCTTCTGACGGGCTCCTTGCTATCTTCTGCTCTTTTGCTGCTCTCTTGCTAGCGTTGGCCCGGTCTTCTCTATCGTCTTGTTCCCTCTTCTCTTATTCTGATGTTGACACGACATTCTCTCCCGCTGTAATGCCGTGTGCGCGGTGCACAATGACTTATATAGGCATGGGAGAAGAACTGGAGAGCGGGAGAAGAACCTGACAGCAGGAAAAGAGGCCAGAGAGCAGGAGGAGAGAGCGAAGAAGTCGGAAGAGACCCCCGAAGTCGAAAGAAGACCCCTGGAGCTGCCTAATAAATTACTTTATAAAACCTGTGTGCACTTTTTTCCCCCAGGTCAATGAGTAGGGGTACGATGTACCCCATACTCTCTCAAAAGGGTGGGGGGCCAGGATCTGGGGGCCCCCTTATTAAAGGGGGCCCCCTAATCATCAACATTTGGACAAGGTGCTTTAGGGTGGGGGGTGCGCAGGGTGCCCTCCTTCCCCAAAGCACCAACCCCCCCATGTTGAGGCCATGTGGCCTGGTATGGTTCAGGAGGGGGGGCGCTCGCTTGTCCCCACCCCCTCTCCTAACCGGCCGGGCTGCGTGCTCGGATAAGGGTCTGGTATGGATTTTGGGGGAACCCAACCCATTTTTTCGGCATAGGGGGTTCCTCTTAAAATCCATACCAGACCTAAGGGCCTGGTATGCTCTTGGAGGGGAACCTATGCCGTTTTTTTATTTCAAATTTGGTGTGGAGTTCCCCCTCATGATCTTTTCTTTTTACTGTAAAGTCGCTTCACTATAGATGAGGATCCGACTTGGAGGCGACTTCCATTAAATTCTATGGGTACAGGTCGCCTAGAAGTCGCCTTGAAGTAGTACAGGAACCTTTTCTGAAGTCGGAGCGACTTCAGTAGTGTACATTAAGACGGCTCTCATTGACTATAATGTAATTCCCAATGTCAAACGACTTGGGGCGACTTGAGGGCTGACAAGTCGAATCCCAAGTTACGGCAGTGTAAACCGACACTAAGGGTTTAAAGGGAATCACATGTACAACAAACACTGCCCTAAAATCATAATGCATTCTAATAACATTGAAACTGCAAACAGTATTTACTGTAGGAGTTCCATATATTAGGAGTATTACAAAGATAAGGTACAAATTATAAAATGTGTAAAAGAAGACAGGGTCTATATAACATTCAGTAAAACCTAAGAAAGAATGGAGCAGGGGGGGTTGGCACCTGTGGTTCAATGCTGCATGAACAATTACATATCACTGGAGGCACACTTCTGAACTTTTCTTTAATAGTTCTACAGAATGTCTGTACGTATCCTGGAAAGTTTTAATTCCATTCCATGACTACCAGTTTTTTTTTTCAAATCTAAGGGCAGAGGCTCTGAGTGTAAATGACTACATTAGGCATATGTAGTCTAATTTGTGGAACCAGTCTTTGATCAATGTGGTAGCAAGGGCGTGTCAGTGTGTGGAAATTAGTATCTTGGCTGCGTTTAATAAATTTGGAAGCATCAGCCCTTTATCGTGATTGATGAGTATCTCAGAGCAGAGAAACAGGTAAGTCTATGGGTCCTGTGAAAATGATTATCCAGGTAAAATAGAAATTAACTTTGGAAGATAGGTGCACAGCTAAGTGACATAATTGCACATACGACCAGAACCGGAAGTGAGGTATTTCTGAGATTGGGGATGCTGAATCCTCATCTTAGGAGGGCAATAAATTATTATTATTTGGAGCATTTATTCTAGTGTGCTGAATTAGAGTGCACTATATTTGTAAGTGGCTCTGCATTCATTTAATTTAAAAAAAAATACCTATTTTACATAATATATTGCCCAAAGATAGTTTTATCATTTTTTGAGCTAATGTTTTGGCTAATATTGCCTGCATTATCAAGAGACACTCTGCAGCATTGCTACAATGAGAATGTTCTCTCCTAGTGCTCAGCCCAAACTCTGTCATCACATCCTGAATGTAGAGTGAATGAGACCTAGGAGTGGAGCAAAGCATCTTGGGACATGTAGTCCAAAGAGCCAGGTCTTACATCCAGTCGAACTGTTGTGGACTGCAAATCCCAGCTGGCTGGGGAACAGAACAGAATGCTGGGAGTGGTAATAAAAAGCCTAGGTGGGGTGGAATCATTCTCTTGGGACCAGGATCTGCAAGCAGTGACTCATGTGGTATACTGAACTGCGGCCTGGTTTCCGGCTTGCACTATAGGGAGAGATTCATCGCAAGAGGGTGCAGGTTTTTCCACTGCCAGCCACATCTGATCGCTTGGCGGCAGATCCAGCTGGACGGTAGCACAGAGTGACATAGGATCAAGTGCTGTCCCTTGAGCTAGACTCTGCAGAGGCCTGCTGCAGAGCCCCCACACCATTCTTCAACACCAGAGGACACTGCATGCAGACACTGTTGCCTTGTTTCCACTAATCAAGCTAGCAGGGGAAACCCTTACCACACTTGTTCCCTGTTTAGAGGCCACAGTGTTCACCCTGATGTCAGGACACCACCAGCATACTTTAAACCACCTTGCTTGACAGGACACTACCAGCATTCTTTAAGTCACTCTGCTTGTCAAGACACTTCAAGCACAACCTAAAAGGCTAGCTGAAGACTCAAGACTTCTTCCTTCAAAAGGACTACAACATCTCCCCCCCCCCCCCCCCCCCCCCACACACACACACACACACACACACACACACAAAACACACACAAGATAAAAGTCACTGGTGTCACAAGGGCCCACCCTTGAACTCAGGTCTCTACCCACTTGAGAGAAGGGTTATTTTGCCTGGTTTGACTACAGAATTAATGTGCCTTCTGGGGCTGTGGTGTCAAGGTAAAGAGTGGTCTGACAGAAGTTGGTCATTCCTCTGCCCTTTTGCCTGTAGCCATAGATCCTGTTCAGGGCGGTATCTTGCTGTTATGAATACGTGCTCTTTTCAGTATTCCATATAGTTGCAGGTATTTCATGGTTATTATTATCTCTGCTATCAGGGTTATTTAACCTTGTACAATTCCTGCATAAAACAAGTCTATATTGCTGAAGTTCATTAACACTACACTTTTAGTAAAAAAGATTCAAGTGGTTTAATTTTCTTGTGTGTGTTTTTGAGTATATTTGCCACATCAAGAATGCGGAACCCAGAGTATTCAGAGGTGTAAGAGGACTTGTAAGGTCAGGGCAACCAGTGGGGTACAGATACTTTGAGCGGCCCTCAAGGGGTTGGTGCTACAATTGTATAATATTGAAGGTACCCATAGACTTTAGACCAGGGTTTCCAAGAGTGGTCAATATATGTCACTCTCTCACTGTACTGGGGGCTGCTGTTGGGTGCTGACAAAACACTAAAAAGATACTTTGGTGGTAATGGACAGGCCTGGACTGGGACAAAAAATAGGTCCGGGCATTTTAGAATGAGCAGCCCTTTTTTTTAAAAAACTAAATTACATACTGTTAAAATGTCTGTTAATACCATCAGACCTCTGAGAACAAATACATTGCCCAGTTTGGATTTTGTCAGCAGATAGCACCCTTGAGATGCTGGAGTGTCTTCTGAGTGCAAATACATGCAATTTGTGATATATAGCTGTCTGTTTCAAATGCACTAGTTAGGTTGGATCATATATGTTTGTAAGATATCTCAACAGATAAGGTTGTTTTAGGGAGAGACCAAACCTGAAAGTGGAACTTCACTCTCTCAATCAACTTTGACATTTTTAATCCTTATGCTGTTAGCATTAGTAAATAGATGGAAAGCATATCATATTTACTTGTTTTACATTACTTTAGTTACTTCCTGGTTTCCAGGCCTAGGAAAATGATGTCATACATCCCAGAAGTCTTCAGTAGGAATTTTCTCAGCAAAGCACACCCTACTGCCTGCATGCCTGCGTTAGGGGCAGATGGATTGCAGGAAATAAATGCTATATAAAAATCACCTGCCCTTACTCAAGATGGCCACAGCCATAAATGCTAGGAGGGGGATTTTTCAAAGTGATTTCTCAGCAAAATAAAGTAAAGAGACATGGATGGATGTGAGAGTTTGCTTTGAATATGAAAAATGAATTAAATAGTGTTTTTGGTTTGTGGTGCCTAGATGCAGTGTAGTTCCACTTGAATGACTTAGGGTCAGATATTGAGGCTGGGTTCACATTATTCAGAATTGGATGCGGGTTCGCCGCATCCAATTCGCAATAGCAGTAGATTTTGACCGGCTCTCTATGGAGCCGGTTCACATATCTCCGCTGCGGCTCCGGTGCGAATTTGCACAGGGGTCCTGTGTGTCTTTTGGTCCATTTCAGGTCTGAATTCGGCCCAAAATTTGGACTGAAAGCAGACCTGAAATGGTGTACGGGGACGCACCGGACCCCTGCTGTTAGCCACATGCGAAGATAATGTGAACCCTGCCTTAAAGTCTTTAAAACTAGGTTCACACTGCTGCAAGCCGATTTTGATCCCATCTTCAGTGTAAATATGTAGTGCGACTTGGTTGCATTTTGGATGCGGTTTGTATATTCTATGAGGCCAATATTGCACAGGAATCAGACCAAAGTAATACAGAACCCTTTTCCAAAATGTGCTGTGCTGTGCTGTGTTGCATTGATGTGAACAGGCACCATTGAAAATAATGTGATTTCCATTGTCATGCGATTCTGCTTGTCAAATCCATGAAAAATGACTAATGATAAATGTACAGAAGTGTCTTCACCATAAAACAGTGAAACATGCAACAAATATAGGTGAATGTAAATACAGACAGCAGTAGACACTTGTTCTGTTTTGCACCTTATAAACTGCCCCGTAAATATCTTTATTTTTTTCAGTAAGGGTTATTAAACCAATTATAAAATAGTATACTTGTTTTACAACTGTGCTCTTACTAATGCATTTGTAACTGTGACCTTTATTTTGTCTACACATGAAGCAAGTGAATTGAGAGCTTCATGCTGGCTCAGTCACCTCTGCTACAGCTGTGGGCTCCACATGCCAAGTCTGCCTTGGCTCTGTCGACTAATAATTGTTTGTGGCTTAGAGCCAGGGACTGCCGCCAGATTCAGTCTCACTTGACTGAATGCGAGACGTAGAGTTTATTAATTCTCCGTAAGCTCTATTGTCTGGGCTCCGGCCTGTGTGTTTATTTACTTCAGCAGGCCCTCTATTGACTCAGGCAAAGTATGGCCTGACTGCATTGTTTAACTCTGCAACGACCTTGTGTCAACTCTGTGAGGTGTCTAAAACAAGGACTGTATATGTACACACTCAGCTGAGAGTATAAAGATTTTGAAACTGTGGACTTATTTACAAAAACTACAGCAAAGAAAACTACCTACTAAATTGTAATAGCCTTACATATGTCATCAGCCCCTCAAAAAGTTGCAATGTGTATTTTCATGGAAAAAACATTTATGGCAAGTATGTCTGTGATAATTTATTTTTTTTATAAAGCAAACAATTAAACCCTTGTTATTGTGCCACTTTGGAGTTCACCAATCTTTCCATCAAACTCAAGCCCTGAAGAAGCAAGATATCTTTAATCCCCCAGACTGCATTGGCTCTTCTGTGTTGTCTTCCTGTGAGTCCATTCTTCCACACAAACAGTCTTCAAATCTTGAAGGTTCTGTGGGCCTCTTCTATAAACCCTGATCTTTAGTTCTTTCCATAGATTTTCTATTGGATTCATGTCAGGTGATTGGCTTCCCCATTCTAGCAGCTTTATTTTCTTTCTTTTCTTTGAGAGTTTCCTTGGCTTTGTGTTTTGTATCATTGTCTTGCTGAAATGTCCACCCTCCTTTCATCTTCATCATCCTGGTAGATGGCAGCAGATTTTTATCAAGAATGTCTTGGTACATTTTTCCATTCATCCTTCCTTCAATGAAATGAAGTTTGCCAGTACCGTATGCTGAACAGCCCCACATCATGATGTTCCCACTTCCAAGCTTCACTGTTGGTATGGGGGTGTTTTGGGGTGATGTGCAGTGACATTTGACTTCCATGGTGTGTATTATGGCATCCAAGTAGTTTAATTTTGGTCTCATCTGACCAGACTATATTCTCCCAGTATTTCACAGGTAAAAATGTTTCACTTGGAAACATTTGTACCTGCTAATTCCAGGTCTTTCTGAAACTCTCCTCAAGTGGTCATTGGCTCTTGGACAACTCTTCTGATTATTATTTTTACTCCTCTTTCAAAAATCTTGCGAGGAGCACCTGGTCATGGCCGGGTTATGGTGATATGAGGTTCTTTCCACTTCCAGGTTATGGCCCCAACAGGGCTCATCCCAACTTAATAAACTTAACATAGCAACAACAGAAAACTCATCTTGCACCCGAAGGCAGGCAGGGAGAAGCATGCTGTATTTGAGCCCTTTCCGACGTAGAGCAAGCTTCACCTGATCGAAAGAACGCCGGAGCCTCTGTGTCTCAACCGAGTAATCAGGAAAGATCATGGTTTAGCGGCTTCGTGGAGAAGATCCTCTTGCTTCCTTGCCTCCCAAAGAACCACATCTTGGTCACAGAAATTAAGCAGAGAATAGAGGTGCGAGGAGGTGCAACCAGAGGGCCTTTAGTCAATGGCATTCTGTGAGCCCTCTTCACAGTGAAGAATGGAGAAAATGGCAACCCAGGCAGCAAGGCACGGAGGAGCCTCTCTGAGAAGATTGCTGGATCCTGACCCTCAGTACCCTCCGTTAGGCCTATAATGCGCAGATTATTCCTGCGGTTGCGGTTTTCCACATCCTCTGCTCTAGACTCCAAAGATTTGACTTTAGTGCGGAGAGTATGCAATAGGGCCAATAGGTCCTGGATCATATCCTCTATGTCCCCTATGCTCCTCTCCACCTCCAACAACTGGTCACGGAACTTGGAAATGGTTCTGCTCAGCAGCCTCCGGCCTCAGTCTGAGTCACTATATTGACCGTGTGGCTTGGTGTTTCACTCACTGTATTCATTGCTCATCAGGTCCCAATCTGTTGGCGACCTCTCGTCATCACCCACAGGGGTGCCCAGTAACAAAAAGGGTGATATCACCCTGCTGTGTTCCAGAATCACGGAGAAATAGTAGGCAGGGTAACGGAGCTCCTCTTTCTGCTCCCGTCACCATCTTGGACATGCCCCCAATTCTGAACTCTAAGAATTGTCTGTGACACATGTCTATACAGGAATGTACTGAGTTTAAACTATAGTAGCCCCCATAGAGGCAAATATTATTTAATGTCTGGTTAAAGCATTTAGAGATTGCACCTAATAATTTTTAAACATGGCCCTAATCATAGAAGAAAACAACACTGTTAGAAAAATATTATAGAAAAGATATTATGAAATAGACAATAAAAACAGTGAAATAAAAAGGAAAGGTGTGTAGCAAAGTTTGCATGTTTTTTGGTAAAGTATAGGCTTTGTAGATGCCAATTCACTTTCGAGTTAAAGTGGTTGTAAAATCAAAAGATTTTTTATCTTAATGCATTCTTTGCCTTAAGCCTTCTGTGTGCAGCAGCCCCCCTCATACTTACCTGAGCCCCATCTCTGTCCAGCAATGTTCACGAGTGCCTCAGCCATCCGGGACTCTCTCTCCTGATTGGCTGAGACACAGCAGCAGCGCCATTGGCTCCCGCTGCTGTCAATCAAAATCAGTTAGCCAATCAGGAGTGAGAGGGGCGGGGCCGAATGGCAGCTCCATGTCTAAATGGCTACACGGAGCTGCAGTTCGGCTCGGGTACCCCCATAGCAAGCTGCTTGCTGTGGGGGCACTCAAAAGGAGGCGCCAGGAACTTCAGCCAGGGACCTGAAAAAAAGAGGCTTTGGGCTGCCCTGAGCAAAACCACTGCACAGAGCAGGTAAGTATGACATGTTTGTTATTTTAATAGAAAGAAAAAACTAGACATAACAATAACTTTAAGTCTGGTTCTGACAGTCACTGGCCCTCAGAAACTACTCTAATGCCGCATACACACGAGCGGACTTTCCGGCAGAAAAGGTCTGACGGAACAAATCCGTCTGACATTCCGATCGTGTATGGGCTTCATCGGACCTTTTCTGTCAAAAAATCTGACGGACATTAGAAATATAACATGTTTCATATCTTTCAGACTGACTCCATTCCTATTGAAAAAAACGTTCATCTGTATGCTAGTCCGATGGACCAAAAACAACGCAAGGGCAGCTATTGGCTACTAGCTATTGAACTTCCTTTTCTAGTCCAGTCGTACGTCATCAGGTTCGAAACGATCAGACTTTGGTGGGATCATGTGTAGGCAAGTCCGTTTCGTCGGAACTCCATTGAAAAGTCCTTTGGAGTTCAGTCCGACGAGAAGTCCGCTCATGTGTACACGGCATTAGTGTTCTAACATGGTTCTGGTGGTGGAAAGTGAGAGCCCCGAAACAATCACATGGATTCAGTTCATCTTATACATAGTCAGATTATCCACAATGCAACCTAGGTGGGAGCCCCTACATCCTTCCTACTCCTAGATTAATCCAGGGGTATACAGCCATTGGTCAAAACTGTGCACCTGCTTTAATCCACCTAAATCTTATATACTATAGAGCAATGTTTCTTACACTATCAGTTGGAACCCACATTGGATCATATCATTGGTTAGAATTTTCAGCAGTGTGACCTAAAACCATACGTGGTGCCACCATCCCAATGTTTTTAAGAATACAAAGGAAAGGTGAAAGGTACTTTTAACGCAAGGTATATTAGACAACCAATTTATAAAATTAACAAAGCTTTATCATTATTAGACTAAACACATACAGTAGAAAAAATGTTTACAGGCCATAGATGATTACACATCATTTATTTGCTTACAACGACAGTGTATCTATGTGTGACACAACGTGTACCAACATATTCATGTCATACATCACATATATTGTGCCCACATGCCTGATGAGTTTGCTCTTCATGTTAAAAATGAAAAGTGTAATAAGAATTATAGTTACATATATAGTTACATAGTAGGTGAGGTTGAAAAAAGACACAAGTCCATCAAGTCCAACCTATGTGTGTGATTATGTGTCAGTATTACATTACATATCCCTGTATATTGCGGTCATTCAGGTGATTATCTAATAGTTTCTTGAAGCTATCAATGCTCCCCGCTGAGACCACCGCCTGTGGAAGGGAATTGCACATCCTTGCCGCTCTTACAGTAAAGAACCCTCTACGTAGTTTAAGGTTAAACCTCTTTTCTTCTAATTGTAATGAGTGGCCACGAGTCTTATTAAACTCTCTTCTGCGAAAAAGTTTTATCCCTATTGTGGGGTCACCAGTACAGTATTTGTAAATTGAAATCATATCCCCTCTCAAGCGTCTCTTCTCCAGAGAGAATAAGTTCAGTGTTCGCAACCTTTCTTCATAACTAAGATCCTCCAGACCCTTTATTAGCTTTGTTGCCCTTCTTTGTACTCGCTCCATTTCCAGTACATCCTTCCTGAGGACTGGTGCCCAGAACTGGACAGCATACTCCAGGTGCGGGCGGACCAGAGTCTTGTAGAGCGGGAGAATTATCGTTTTATCTCTGCAGTTGATCCCCCTTTTAATGCATGCCAATATTCTGTTTGCTTTATTAGCAGCAGCTTGGCATTGCATGCCATTGCTGAGCCTATCATCTACTAGGACCCCCAAGTCCTTTTCCATCCTAGATTCCCCCAGAGGTTCTCCCCCCAGTGTATAGATTGCATTCATATTTTTGACACCCAAATGCATTATTTTACATTTTTCTACATTGAACCTCATTTGCCATGTAGTCGCCCACCCCATTAATTTGTTCAGGTCTTTTTGCAAGATTTCCACATCCTGCGGAGAAGTTATTGCCCTGCTTAGCTTAGTATCGTCTGCAAATACAGAGATGGAACTGTTTATCCCATCCTCCAGGTCGTTTATGAACAAATTAAATAGGATTGGTCCCAGCACAGAACCCTGGGGGACCCCACTACCCACCCCTGACCATTCTGAGTACTCCCCATTTATCACCACCCTCTGAACACGCCCTTGTAGCCAGTTTTCAATCCATGTACTCACCCTATGGTCCATGCCAACGCACCTTATTTTGTACAGTAAACGTTTATGGGGAACTGTGTCAAATGCTTTTGCAAAATCCAGATACACCACGTCTACGGGCCTTCCTTTATCTAGATGGCAACTCACCTCCTCATAGAAGGTTAATAGATTGGTTTGGCAAGAACGATTCTTCATGAATCCATGCTGATTACTGCTAATGATATCATTCTTATTACTAAAATCTTGTATATAGTCCCTTATCATCCCCTCCAAGAGTTTACATACTATTGATGTTAGGCTAACTGGTCTGTAATTCCCAGGGATGTTTTTTGGGCCCTTTTTAAATATTGGTGCTACATTGGCTTTTCTCCAATCAGCTGGTACCATTCCAATCAATAGACTGTCTGTAAAAATTAGGAACAACGGTCTGGCAATCACCTGAATGAGTTCCCTAAGTACCCTCGGATGCAAGCCATCTGGTCCCGGTGATTTATTAATGTTAAGTTTCTCAAGTCTAATTTTAATTCCGTCCTCTGTTAACCATGTAGGTGCTTCCTGTGTTGTGTCATGAGGATAAACACTGCAGTTTTGGTTACTGAAGCCCCCCGATTCACTCGTGAAGACTGAGGAGAAGAATAAATTCAATACCTCTGCCATCTCCCCATCCTTTGTAACCAGATGTCCTTCCTCATTCTTTATGGGGCCAATATGGTCTGTCCTCCCTTTTTTACTGTTTACATACTTAAAGAATTTCTTGGGATTTTTTTTGCTCTCCTCCGCTATGTGTCTTTCATGTTCTATCTTAGCCATCCTAATTGCACCCTTACATTTCTTATTGCATTCTTTATAAATTCTGAATGCTGTGGATGATCCCTCAACCTTGTATTTTTTGAAGGCCTTCTCCTTTGCTTTTATATGCATTTTTACATTGGAGTTAAGCCATCCAGGATATTTGTTCGCTCTTTTAAATTTATTACCCAATGGGATACATTGGCTAATGCCCTTATTTAATATGCTCTTAAAGCAAACCCATCTCTCCTCTGTATTCTTTGTTCCTAATATTTTATCCCAATTTATGCCTTTTAGCAAGGTTTGTAGTTTAGGGAAGTTGGCTCTTTTGAAATTAAGTGTCTTTGTGTTCCCTTCATGTCTCCTATTTGTGTGATTTATACTGAAACTAATTGACCTGTGATCGCTGTTACCTAAATTGCCCCGTATTTCCACATCTGTTATCAGGTCTGTATTGTTGGTAATCAGTAGATCTAGTAATGTTTTATTTCTAGTTGGTGCGTCTACCATCTGACCCATAAAATTGTCCTGCAAGACATTAAGGAACTGGCGAGCCTTAAATGAATGCGCGGTTCCCTCCGCCCAGTCTATGTCTGGATAATTAAAATCCCCCATTATGATAACACTTCCCATCCTTGCTGCTAATCCAATTTGTGATAGGAGATCCGTCTCCACTTCCTCCCTCAGGTTAGGGGGCCTATAGCATACTCCCAGTAATATTTTCCCCTTAGCTTCATCCCTTTGGAGCTCTACCCATAAAGATTCCACCTCCTCCCTAGCCCCCTCAGTGATGTCATCTCTCACATTCACTTGTACATTATTCTTGATATATAGGCATACCCCTCCCCCTTTTTTACCCTCTCTATCCTTGCGGTATAGGGTACACCCTTGAATGTTTGCCAGCCAATCATGAGAGCTGTTGAACCAGGTCTCTGAAATTCCCACAAAATCCAAATCCTCCTTGTACAACAGTATCTCTAGTTCACCCATCTTGTCCGCCATGCTCCTGGCATTGGTGAACATGCCACATAGTTTAGACCGGTCGCATATTGTCCTCGTATTGGGTGTTTCAAGATTGCAACTTGGACTTGCTACTATACTCACCTTGCGTTTTTGTGCTTTGGTTAACCTACCACTAATGCCCCCAATACTACCCTCTGGAATATCTTCCGCGCTGGCTATCACTGTCTCTGGACCCTCCCCCCCATTGCCTAGTTTAAAAACCCCTCTAACTTTGTAGTGTATAATCACAGCACCACTTACAAGAATTGTATATAGATGGTACACACATTTTAAAGAAGAATAGCCTGCGAGAATTAATTAACTACTTGCCGCCAGTGCTATAGCCGAAAGGCGGCTGCAGCGCGGGCCTTAATTGCGGGGAGGGCATTCATGGACGTCCTCCTGAGCAAGCGCTGTCTGCTCGGCCCCGCGGGTGGCGCGCTCTGTGATTACTGAGTCTATGAGACTCAGCTGATCACAGATCCGAGTAAGGGGTCGATTCCGGCCCCTTACCAGGTGATCAGCCGTCAGCCAATGATGGCTGATCACGTGATATAAACAGAAGCTCAGTAATCTGTATTTTTTTTCCTCATGCTGTCAGCATGAGGGGGAAAAAAGCCGATCACCGGCATTTGTAAGAGGGACATCGGACCCTCACACAGAAAGCCGTGGCTCCATTTTTTGTGCCCACCAGTGTCAGCTGCCAGTGTCCACTGTGCCACCTATCAGTACCCACCAGTGCCCACAGTGCCACCCATCAATGCCCACCAGTGCTGCCAATCAGTGTCTCATAATCAGTGCCACAGATCAGTGCTGCCTATCAGTGTCACCTACCAGTGCCCACAGTGCCACCCATCAATGCCCACCAGTGCTGCCAATCAATGCCAATCAGTGTCTCATAATCAGTGCCACAGATCAGTGCTTCCTATCATTGTCACCTACCAGCAGAAGTGGCTCTTTAATTAAACAAATTAGGCGGTCGCTTAAAGGCCTCGCGCTCACAGGGGCCTCGTGACCGCCTAATTTGCCTACTGAAGGAAGGGGAGCACTGGCGTAACGTGGGCAGCCGGTGGACCCGTGCTGTCCCTGGGTCCGATGCCACAGATGGCTGTGTTGGGACAATACCGCCTGCCCTCACTGAACAGTGAAGGGGATCGCTGCAGCGGGGAACAGTTACATGAACCATGCCCTGTATCTGTGTCAGTCCAGCAGCTGAAAGCTCTAAGACCCGCCCCCCCTTCCCCGCTGGACGCTGGTCAGACACAGATACAGGGCACCATGGTTCCTGAATTGCTCCCTGGCAGCCTCGTCTCGGTCAAAGTCTTGTGTCAGACGGAGTTTTCTTCTCTGACCGACACATCACATCAAGTGCTGATACAGAGAACAGGACTTGCGGGCGGAGGTAGCGGGAAGCGGGAAGTACACGCACCACGGTGAGTAGAGGGCTGTGTGTGATAGAGGCGGAGGCTGAGCGTGACTATGGGACTACAATCTCCACCATGTCTACGGAGGAGGAGCACTTATTGTGAGGCTGGAGGTGAAAGCATGGTATATCAGACACACTTGCAGTGTAATGCCCCGTACACACGGTCGGATTTTCCGATGGAAAATGTCCGATCGGAGCGTGTTGTCGGAAATTCCGACCGTGTGTGGGCTCCATCGGACATTTTCCATCGGATTTTCCGACACACAAAGTTTGAGAGCAGGCTATAAAATTTTCCGACAACAAAATCCGTTGTCAGAAAAATTCCGATCGTGTGTACACAAATCCGACGGACAAAGTGCTACGCATGCTCAGAATAAATAAAGAGATGAAAGCTATTGGCCACTGCCCCGTTTACAGTCCCGACGTACGTGTTTTACGTCACCGCGTTTAGAACGATCGGGATTTTCTGACAACTTTGTGTGACCGTGTGTATGCAAGACAAGTTTGAGCCAACATCCGTCTGAAAAAATCCTAGGATTTTGTTGTTGGAATGTCCAAACAAAGTCCGACCGTGTGTACGGGGCATAAGTGAGATCACATGTGTCTGGATGGCAGGAGGAGCTCAGAATACCCTGATATTTATCTGCAATCAATGGTGGCTGGTGTTTTCTCTGGGGGGGGGGGGCACGGCAAACAATCCACCCCCCGCCAGCCCCCCGTCAGGTCGCGGATGGCACAGAGGCCCTCCCCATGTCATGGGCGGCACCACCCCTGTCGGTTAGGTTAGTCAGTCAGGGCCCACACTTACTCCATCTAGCAAACATCTCATCCATCTGTTCCCCAGTGTCTCCTCCGTTCTCCTCCCGGCAGCCAATCGGATCTCATCTCCTTTTGGCCAATCGAGTGACGGATCTCATGACCCGCTTCCTGATTGGCTGGGAGGAGGATCAGTGTGAGAATAGCGAATATTGATTCACTAACTCTCACACAACTGGGTGGCCTTGGAGAGCAATGCTCTGCGCCCCAAGACCACCTTTTTTTGAAGCCTATTAGAGCCTCCAGCTCTAACCTTGTGCTTAAAAAAAAAACACCCCCCATTGGAATCCATGCACTCAGCGCCCTGTATATAGAACAGGGGGCCGGGCACATAGATGGGGGGCGGCTCCTGTGAGCCCCTAATGGACGGGCCGCCACTGTCTACGATCCTACAGTGGTACAAAACTGGCCACCTATCCTAATTATCATGTCAGCCCCTCCCCCCCTCTTCTCCTTCTACCTACCCTCCCCTCTATCCCCCTCCCTCTGCCCTCTAACCCTCCTATCCCCCCTTTCCCCCCATTATTTCCATCACCCCTCCCTTTCTCTTCTCTCCTCCCCTCTCTCCCCCTCCCTCTCTCTACCATTCCCCCCCATGTCCTCTCTCTCCTCCCTCCCCATTTTCTTCCCCTCTGTCCTTTCTGCCTCCCTCCCCCTGTCCACTCTCTCCTCTTCCCTCCCGCTCCCTCTTTCTATCCTCTCCCCCCTCCCTCTATCCACTCTCTCCTCTCCCCCCTCCCTCTCTCTCTTCTCTTCTCTCCCCCCACCCCCTCTCTATCTATCCCCTCCCTTTGTCCACACTCTCCTCTCCCCCCCCCCCTCCATTCTCTCTCCCTTCCCTCCCTCTCTCTGCCCCCCAATTCTCTCTCTACCCTTTCTCCCTCCTTCTCTCTGTCCTTTCTCCCCCCCCTCCCTCTCTCTATCCTCTCCCCCTCCCTCTGTCTGCTCTCTCCTCCCCCTCTCTCTATTCTGTCCCCCCTCCCTCTATCTTCTCTCCGCCTCCCTCTCTCTGTCCTCTCTCTTTCTCTCTCTGCCCCCCATTCCCTCCCTCTTTCCTCTCTGTCCCCTCTCCTTCCCATCTCTGGCCCCCCCTGCTCTCTCCCCCTGTCCTCCCCCTCCTTCTGTCTTCTTTTCCCTACCGATATCCTCTCTATTCCCCTTCCTCTGTCCTCTCCCTCCTTCTCCTCCAGGGTCATGAATTGTGTAAAGACCACAGACCTCTACACCGGAAGCATGGGGTCTCATGGGCACTATGAACAGCGAGGTCCAGAGGGGTGGCCAGCATACTTGGAGTTAATTCAGCTTTTCATTTTTTGTGAAAAGGTGAATTTACCCTTTAAGCCTTCCAAACTATTTCAGGGCATAAAAGAGGCCCTATAAGTGCTGCATTCCTCTTACCTACCTGGTGGAACATTCAGGAGACCTGAGTCCCCAAAAACTCTATCATATACAGATCTAGACCAGCCAGAGGAAGTGGTAAGGCTCCAATGGTTGTTTTTGGCTTATAACTTTGATGGATGGCCTCCTTTACCAGTAGGGTGGAGAGGGCGGGCCCAAGCATTCTACAACAGTGGCTAGTAAAGATTTGCATAATGGAGTGCCCAAGGTTTAGGGGTTCAGAGGTATGTGACCTTAAAACCGCCAACAACAGATGGGACATGGGAACCTGTGGGTGATGTCATCGCTCCAGGCTTTACCATTCTTTGCCAAGCGCTCTCTCCTCTCCCCTGCAGCCACCGATGACTGACACAGGGGATCATGTGACCAGACCAGAGCTTAAAGTTCACTGGTTAGGGGGGTGCAAATTACTTGCCTTGCCCCAGGCGTTGACAGCCCGTGCTATGCCACTGGAGGGGACAGCCCAGCATCGGGAAGAAGGATGGCGCTGCAACCTTGAGCTGTCAATGTTATCTCTTTGTGCCGCTCACAAATGGCGATCTGCTGACAAGGCACACCCAGCAAGAGAGCACAGCACAGCCTGGGAAAGGGAGGGACAGTCTGGGTGAGCTCGCTGGTGTGATATGATCCAATACCATGCTGGAATCCTTGAGGACTGGTGATGGATGGATTGCCATCAGTTCATTTTACACTGTACATTGCAATGTATTATTAAATTTTTATTGCTTTAATTATTCTTCCCATTATGGGCATGAGAGGGCCTCATGTCTAAGTTTTGCCTAAGGCCTCACAAAGCCTAGAGCCGCCTCTGCCTACCAGTGCCCATCAGTTCCACCCATCAGTGATCATCAGTGCCACCTATCAGTGCCGCTTATCAGTGCCACCTATCAGTGCCACCTATCAGTGCCCTTCAGTGCCGCCTTATCAGTGCCGCCTATCGGTGCCCATCAGTTCCGCCTATTAGTGCCCATCAGCACAGCCTCATCAGGGCACGTCAGTGAAGGAGAAAAATTACCTGTTTTCAAAATTTTATAACATACTATGAAACAATTTGGGGGTTTTTTTTCAACATTTTCTGTCTTTTTTGTATTATTTAGCAAAAAATAAAAAAAACCAGCAGCAATTAAATACCGCCAAAAGAAAGCTCTATCTGTGTGAAAAAAATGATAAAAATTTAATTTAGGTAAACTGTAGCATGACCACGCAATTGTCATTAAAAAGTGACAGTGCTGAAAATTGGTCTGGGCAGGAAGGGGGGTTTAAGTGCCCAGTAAGCAAGTGGTTAAAAACATGCCACTCTGTGTATTCCCATCATGGCCAGAGGAGAGGAGGGGGGGACCTGCACTACAGAGATCCTATAGCAGGGGTAGTGAAGTAAAATTCAAGGAGGTTCGGTCACTATAAGAAAATTGTAGCCGAGGCTCGAATCTCAAGTCTGTGCAATGAAAGATTGTACGCAACTTTTTTTCTTTTTTGGCGCAAGCTACGCTTTTTTACTGTTTCCTCCACACACTCTGATAATACTCTGTAAATGTAAATGTCCCCAATAGTGTTCCCCTTACATCAGGTGCCCCTACCAGAGTAATTTATTCCATTGGGTGCCCTCATCAGACTAACCCCATAAATCAGTACCCCCTTATATAAGGTGCCCCCATCAGAGTGCCCCCTTACATCAGGTATCCCTGTCAAAGTGCCCACTTACATCAGTTTTTTTCTTTAGAAGGCCAACTTACATCTGGTGTCTCCCATCCTTGTGCCCCCATCAGAGTGTCCCCTAACATAAGGTGCCATCATCAGAGTGCCCCTTTACATCAGGAGTGCCCCTTTACATCAAGTGTCCTCATCAGAGTGCCCACTTACATCAGGTGTCTCCATCAGAGTGCCCCCTTACATCAGGTGTCCCCATCACAGTGCCCCCTTACATCAGGTGTCCCAATCACAGTGCCCCCTTACATCAGGTGTCCCAATCACATCACGTGTCCCCATCAGAGTGCCCCCTCAACATAATATGTGCCCATCAGCGTGCCCCCACTAACATATGTGCCCATCAGTGTGCCCCTACTAACATATGTGCCCATCAGCATGCCCCTTATTTTATGTTACATTTTGTTTTGCCCAGAGTGAACCTTACATTAAATGTGTCCATCAGTGTGCCCCTTAACATAAAATGTGCCCATCAGAGTGAACCTTAACATAAAATAGGGGACATTCTGATGAGAACATTTTAGGTGAAGGAGCACTCTGATGGGCATATTTAATGTTAAGGTGCACTCTGATGGGCATATTTATTGTTAAGGGGCGCTCTGATGTGCACATTTTCTCTTAAGGGGCACACTGATAGGCACATTTAATGGAAGGTTCACTCTGATGGGCACAACAAAATGTGCACATCAGAGAGCCGCTTAACATAAATGTGCCCATCAGAGTGCCCCTTAACATTAAATATGCCCATCAGAGCGCCCCTTTTTTTACATTAAGGGGCATACTAATGGGCATATTTTATGTTAAGAGGCACAATGATGGGCACATTTTGTTGTGCCCATCAGAGTGAACCTTACATTAAATGTTCCCATCAGTGTACCCCTTAAGAGAATATGCGCCCATCATCGTGCCCCTGTAAACACCTCACATACCTTGAGGCAGATAGGGAGTGGAAGCCAGCAGAGAGCTGTGCCGGGAGTCGTGCTGAAGGGAGCAGGCGCACATATTAAGTCTTACCTCGGCCAAGGGAGAGCCGCGAGATGACGAACAGCAGGGGGTGGGGACACGCATGTTACATCAAGTCTCACCTTGCGGCCCGGCCGAAAGCCACCAGAGAGTAAACAGCAGAGGGCGTGGTGAACACGTGACGTCATTGGTTGCAGGGATGTTCATGGTCCCAGCAACCAATGACTGCGAAGTGGGAATGTTGCACTGTATACTGGCAGCCTGGCAGTCTGGAAAGGAGTGTCGCTCGGTCCGTGTTCAGACCGCGGGTCGCCATTTAATGACAGCTGTCCTAGAGGCACTGAAATAACACAAAAATTGATTAAAAAAAGGGGAAGGGGGATCAGAACGTTCCTGTAAAAGGGGCATAAATATTTAAGAAATGAGGACCAGTTGGTTGTTTACTGTTGCTTATGTCTGTTTTGTTAAAGATTTCCTGTAAATATTTCTTGCACATTTTTCTTTTCATTAAATGATATTTAAAAATTGCTAAGCTACATCTCGGAGTGTTGTAACTAGAAATAAAGGAACTTTGGGGTTGATATACTAAAGGCAAATCCACTTTGCGCTACAAGTGCACTGCAAGTGCACTTGGAAGTGCAGTCGCTGTAGATCTGAGGGGAGGATCTGAGATGAGGGGAAGCTCTGCTGATTTCTATCATAAAATCATTTACAAACAAAAATGCTGTTTCTTTTATTTTCCTTGCATGTCCCTCTCGAGTCTACAGCAACTGCACTTTTAAAGGTTATAATTGCAACAGTGGATGCTGTGAATGGTGTATGTTTCAGTTAAAACACATAGTAGTGGCTATTGTGTGTGTGTGTGTGTGTGTGTGTGTGTGTGTGTGTAAAGGGTTAACTGCTCAGCTGACCTGTCCCAATGATGGTTACTCACACTGTTGACCCATTAGCTGGAAAATCTCTGGGATTGGCGAGGTTGACTATATGTACGCCACACTATCCCAATTTTCCTCTGCTCCAGCAATATTTACTATGCTGCCTACTAATGTCTTCAACAGGTTTATAATGACAGCATATTTGGAATTATGGACAGTGACAGTGGTGGACAGATTCACTAAGACCCCTGGTGTAAGATCAACTTTGAGACCCAATTTACCGATTCAGTAAAAACACTTAAAAAATTGGGCATTGATTGACAACTAGATGGAAGTGGGCCATGCTTAGGTCTATGTAACAATGGGAGGGGTCCCAGCACCCACCTGACTCACATCTATTATAAATAGACCGTAAGATCTGGAGAGCCCGTGCAATAATGGTATGTCAATTCCCACAGAGTGATTATTTTTAGTCTTGCAAACATTTTCCTTTTTAAATATATAGGTTGTCCTGAAAGTATGGATCCAAAAGGTAAAAACGTATTTTAAAAAGTTTTGTAGCAGTGAAATCTCAAATTGGCAGCATTGGACTTTGCAACACTTGTCTAACGAGCAGGGCTCTCTGATTCCTTTTGTGTCAAATTGTATTCTAACTGTACTGTCTGCCCTCGTGTTGTAAAGTCCTGCGCAAACTGTTGGCACTATATAATTCCTGTATAATAATAATAATATGCCGAATAGAGAAACGTTGAATATTTCTTAATGTATGTAGCACCCTCTAGCTATGTAATAGTGTACATAGTTGTTAGTGTAGAAAAATTTGGCCTGAGAGACAGGCCTGGGTTAAATCTGGGTCAGGACTGAGTGACTCAGGAGGCTGGATGATTCAGCAAGCAGCACTTTTGGTAACTCCCCCTGCTCTCTGGAACCTTGGAGAAGCTTCCAGAAGTAGAGGGTGGCATTTAGGAGGAGCTGCTTGGAGTATTGATGAGGGCCCCAGGCAATCCCCAGCAAAATGGGCTGGCAGGAGGCAGGTACCTCATAAATACTCATGAGTCATGCCAGCAGGGGCAGTCAGGTGGAGGATGGAGAAGGAGTGCTGAGGATGCTGTTGGATGGCCCTTGAGGGTGTCCCCTATTCTGGGGGGTGACCTCGGGCCTGGGGCTTGAGTGCTGGAGGGACCCTCTACAACATATGGAGGATATCCTTCCTGGAGGCAAAGGAGCAAGGAGAGGACACAAGGAGCAGATCACTGCATCCAGAAATCTCCAGGAGAGTCAGTTGGGTGGGCTGGTTAGTGAATGCCAGTCTGGGAGGACTGTGGAGAAATAGCCAGGAGGGCTAGTGAAAGGGGCAGCTGAAGCCAGGCGGGATGGCAGTCCCTAAAGAGGTGTGCAGGGATCAGTAACCACAGCAGTGGCGGCTGGTGGATTTTGTTTAGGGGTGGCAACTCAAACACCCCCCCACTGTCTGCTGGTCGGTCCACCGACACTTACCCCATCTAGGCAGCGGGCATCAGCAGGCATCCGAGAATCAGCGGCTGGGATCGGGCATCCAGGCATCGGCGGGGACCGGGCATCCAGGCATTGGCCAGCGGCTCTTCTCTGCCTCGCTTCTGCCGTGTGTCTCCTCCCCTTTTGCTAGGCGTTCAATAGGATCGCCTGTCCTTTCAGCCAATCAGGTGATGGGTATCAGACCCGCTTCCCAATTGGCCGGGGGGAGGATCAGTGTTGCAACAGCGAATATTCATTCGCTGTTGCAACACACCTGAGTGGGCTCTGGTCGCACTCTCTGCGTCCCGAGCCCACTATATTTTCAAGAAAAAAGAAGGGAAGAAACTGCGCTCTGGTGAAGCAGACAAATAAACAACAATAATGTGTGAACTAGAAAGCTGCAATTCCTCTGTGCAACACAAACACAGTGAGTAGTAGATGGGAAAAATTGGAATCGCGCTGAAAGAAATAATGTCCTGGTGAGTAATCACCAATCAACAATAGGTCCCTGTATGTGTGTCATACAAATGGGCAAAGTGAAAACAAATAATAAATTTAAAGGTGACATTACATCAAATACAGTAATTCATGCATAAATTAAAAAATAAAATAATAAGCATAAGTCCATAAACGTAGTGACTGAATTACCAATGTGATAAATAAAAAAGTCCAAAAAACTGTGTGATTTCTGCTGTATGTAGACAATAGTGCTCGATCCACCACCACAGGTAAACAATGGCCGCTTACCAGAGACTCATGATCCCCCATTACAGAGGATCTGAGAAAGCTTGAAAAGTATGGTCCTCCCGGTCACAGCCAATGAACCAGGATCCTTGGGATAAATGGCACAACCGGAACGTTGCTACTGTGGTGAACATAGTCAGAATGATGGTAGTAGTAAGTAAAGTGTCCCGAGCACCGGCCGGTAATCTCACAGACCACCCGTCCTGCTGGAAACTGCAACAGCGATGAGAGGTGACACAGTCACGTCGCTCCACCCTACGCATTTCGTAATAAGGTTACGTCATATCCATTGCATATAGGGGTGGCCTGGAGAGAGGGGGCGGCGCCCGGGTGCCCATAATGGACAGGCCACCCCTGAACCACAGGGATGTAAATCTGGACATTGACTTTTTGCTACACACTTAAAGGGGGCCTTGGGGTCTTGCCTGTAAAGGGCTATTGTTTAAAAATCCAGCTGAGTGCTTTTTGTTGGATTACCCATCAGTGTGCCAGCTGAAGTTCTGCAAGCAAGCTTATGCTGGAGAAATAGGAGTGTATATAGACTGCATATAGGAGAGTTGTCCCTAAAGTTGTCTGAAGTCAAGTGGGCATCCCATAATTCCCCTACTCCCCATCCAAGTCAAGTCATCCCCTCAATAAAATACAGAAACAAAGCACTGGACTGTTTTCTGACTCAAGTGTGCCTGTGGAAATATGGTGTGCCTGGCTGTGCAGGGTGGGGGATCCCTTTTCACCTGCGGCTCCTACGTGGGGTGTGCTACATGTAGTAGAAGCAATGTTGTTACAAGGACAATTTTTACATTTAGTGCAATGATTATTCTGGGCCAATTCAGATAGATGACTAACTTTAGATAGCCCCAAAGAAAAAAAGTTGAGTGATGTCAAGTATGGAGACCTAGTAAGCCATTCAACTGGACATCACCTTTAGATCGACCTGTTTGGAAAAGTTTGGTTTAAAAATGCTTTCACAATAGCAAAGTGTGTTGGGGCACTGTCTTGGCGAAACCCTTTTTAATGTCTTACCAGTGTTGGAATGTAATTTAATTGGAAGGGAAGAAAGGACAAACATACAGGTGTACATTTCTCCAGATAAAATACTCTCAAAAATATGGCCCAATTAATCTGTCACCAAATATTCCAGCTTACATCATTACAATTACAATTTGTGGATCAGTTTGAAATTGGCCTTCAGCCATCCAGTTTGGGTTATTTTCAGACTAGTATCATGCATTGTTTTAGGTAACACTACCACTGAGTTGAAATGAGGCATCACTGTAAAATACCATTAATTACCACTGTTGTAAGAACCTGTATATACTAATATGATAATATTATACAGGATTTGTGTAGCGCCAATAGATGAGCAAGTATAGTCATAAAGGTTATGGTGAGAAGGGACTAAAGGAATTAAAAAGCCCTCAGTGTGGAGGCACAGTAGACCCTTCTCAGTTTTTTTCATACAGAAGGTATTCATGTCTCCCATTCCATAGAAAAAAAAGATTATTCCTCATTTTAGCACACAGGACAGAGCCATACAGATTATTAATTTACAGCCTATTGGCCAAATGACATCCAGACCAGCTGGTGTTTAGTGCAAATATAGTCTAATATTATAGAACCATTTATTCAAAAGTGGATTCCAGTGTTTCAGGGTTTTTGTGCATCATCAGTGCAATGTATGTAGTTACATAGTTAGTCTGGTTAAAAAAAGACACAAGTCCATCTAGTTCAACCAATAAAAAGGGGAAAAAATAAAACAAATATATAATCCTACAGTGCCTTGAAAAAGTATTAATACCCATTGAAAGTTTTGCATATTTTGTCATAATACAACCAAAAACAAAAATGTATTTTATTGGGATGTGATAGACCAACACAAAGTGGCACATAATCATGAAGTGGAAGGAAAATGATAAATGGTTTTCAAATTTTTTTTACAAATAAATATCTGAAAAGTGTGGAGTGCATTTGTATTCAGACCACTTTACTCTGATACCCCTAACTAAAATCTAGTGGAACCAATTGTCTTCAGAAGTCACCTAATTAGTAAATAGAGTCCACCTGTGTGTAATTTAATCTCAGTATAAATACAGCAGTTCCGTGAAGCCCTCAGAGGTTTGTTAGAGAGCCTTAGCGAACAAACAGCATCATGAAGGCCAAGGAACACACCAGATAGGTCAGGGATAAAGTTGTGGAGAAGTTTAAAGCAGGGTTAGGTTATAAAAAAATATCCCAAGCTTTGAACATCTCACAGAGCACTGTTCAATCCATTATCCGAAAATCGAAAGAGTATGGCACAACTGCAAACCTACCAAGACTTGTCCGTCCACCTAAACTGACAGGCTGGGCAAGGAGAGCATTAATCAGAGAAGCGGTCAAGAAGCCCATGGTAACTCTAGAGGAGCTGCAGAGACCCACAGCTCAAGTGGGAGAATCTGTCCACTATTAGTGGACTATTAGTCGTGTACTCTACAAATCTGGCCTTTATGGCAGAGTGACAAGAAGAAAGCCATTGTTGAAAAAAAGCCGTAAGAATTCCCGTTTGCAGTTTACGAGAAGCAATGTGGGGGACACTGCAAACATGTGAAAGAAGGTGCTCTGGTTAGATGAGACCAAAATTTAACTTTTTGGTCTAAAAACAAAACGCTACAGTATGTGTGGTGGAAAGCTAACATTGCACATCACCCTGAACACACCATCGCCACCATGAAACAAGTTTGTGGCAGCATCATGTTGTGGGGATGCTTTTCTTCAGCAGGGAAGTTGGTCAGAGTTGATGGAAAGATGGATGGAGCCAAATACAGGGCACTCAGAAGAAAACCTTTTAGAGTCTGCAAAATACTTGAGACGGGGGCAGAGGTTCACCTTCCAGCAAACATACAATTAGAGCTACAATAGAATGGTTTAGATCAAAGCATATTCATGTGTTAGAATGGCACAGTCAAAGTGCAGACCTAAATTCAATTGAGAATCTGTGGTAAGATTTGAAAATTGCTGTTCACATATGCTCTCCATCCAATCTGACAGAGCTTGAGATATTTTTCAAAGAAGAATGGGCAAAAATTTCACTCTCTAGATGTGCAAAGCTGGTAGAGACATACACAAAAAGACTTGCAGTAATTGCAACAAAAGGTGCTTCCACAAAGTATTGACTCAGGGGGGATGAATATCTATACTTTTCAGATATTTATTTGTAAAAAAAAAAAAAAACAGTTATCATTTTCCTTCTACTTCACAATTATGTGCCACTTTGTGTTGGTCTATCACATAAAATCCCAATAAAATACATTTACATTTTTGGTTGTGACATTGCAAAATGTGGAAAATGTCAAGGGGTATGAATATTTTTTCAAGGCACTGTATATACGCAATCCCATACCCACAGCTAATCCAGAGAAAGGCAAAAAAAAGCAAAGCATGATCCAATTTGCTCCAGCAGGGGAAAAAAATTCCTTCCCGATTCCCCAATTGGATATTCCCTAGATCAATTTTATCTATAAATGTTAGTATCCGGTTATATTATGTACATTTATTAACCACTTCAGCCCCGGACCATTATGCTGCCTAAGGACCAGAGGTCTTTTTCCAATTTGGCACCGCGTCGCTTTAACTGCTAATTGCGCGGTCATGCAATGCTGTACCCAAACGAAATTTGCGTCCTTTTCTTCCCACAAATAGAGCTTTCTTTTGATGGTATTTGATCACCTCTGCGGTTTTTATTTTTTGCGCTATAAATGGAAAATTAAAAAAAAAAATGATATTATCTACTTTTTGTTATAAAAAAAATCCAATAAACTCAATTTTAGTGATACATTTAGGCCAAAATGTATTCGGCCACATGTCTTTGGTAAAAAAAATGTCAATAAGCGTATATTTATTGGTTTGCGCAAAAGTTATAGCGTCTACAAACTAGGGTACATTTTCTGGAATTTACACAGCTTTTAGTTTATGACTGCCTATGTCATTTCTTGAGGTGCTAAAATGGCAGGGCAGTACAAAACGCCCCCAAATGACCCCATTTTGGAAAGTAGACACCCCAAGGAAATTGCTGAGAGGCATGTTGAACCCATTGAATATTTATTTTTTTTGTCCCAAGTGATTGAATAATGACAAAAAAAAAAAAATATTTACAAAAAGTTGCCACTAAATGATATATTGCTCACACATGTGGAATTGCACCCCAAAATACATTCAGCTGCTTCTCCTGAGTATGGGCATACCACATGTGTGGGACTTTTTAGGAGCCTAGCCGCGTACGGGGCCGCAAAATCCAATCACCGCCTTCAGGATTTCTAAGGGTGTAAATTTTTGATTTCACTCTTCACTGCCTATCACAGTTTCGGAGGCCATGGAATGCCCAGGTGGCACAAAACCCCCCCAAATGACCCCATTTTGGAAAGTAGACACCCCAAGCTATTTGCTGAGAGGCATATTGAGTCCATGGAATATTTTATATTTTGACACAAGTTGCGGGAAAGTGACACATTTTTTTTTTTTTTGCACAAAGTTGTCACTAAATGATATATTGCTCACACAGGCCATGGGCATATGTGGAATTGCACCCCAAAATACATTTAGCTGCTTCTCCTGAGTATGGGGATACCACATGTGTGGGACTTTTTGGGAGCCTAGCCGCGTACGGGGCCCCGAAAACCAATCACCGCCTTCAGGATTTCTAAGGGTGTAAATTTTTGATTTCACTCTTCACTGCCTATCACAGTTTCGGAGGCCATGGAATGCCCAGGTGGCACAAAACCCCCCCAAATGACCCCATTTTGGAAAGTAGACACCCCAAGCTATTTGCTGAGAGGCATGGTGAGTATTTTGCAGCTCTCATTTGTTTTTGAAAATGAAGAAAGACAAGGAAAAACATTTTTTTTTCTTTTTTCAATTTTCAAAACTTTGTGACAAAAAGTGAGGTCTGCAAAATACTCGCTATACCTCTCAGCAAATAGCTTGGGGTGTCTACTTTCCAAAATGGGGTCATTTGGGGGGGGGGGGGGGTTGTGCCACCTGGGCATTCCATGGCCTCCGAAACTGTGATAGGCAGTGAAGAGTGAAATAAAAAATTCACGCCCTTAGAAAGCCTGAAGACGGTGCTTGGTTTTCGGGGTCCCGTACGCGGCTAGGCTCCCAAAAAGTCTCACACATGTGGTATCCCCGTACTCAGGAGAAGCAGCAGAATGTATTTTGGGGTGTAATTTCACATATTCCCATGGCATGTTTGAGCAATATATCATTTAGTGGCAACTTTGTGCAAAAAAAAAAAAAATTTGTCTCTTTCCCGCAACTTGTGTCACAATATAAAATATTCCATGGACTCGACATGACTCTCAGCAAATAGCTTGGGGTGTCTACTTTCCAAAATGGGGTCATTTGGGGGGGTTTTGAACTGTCCTGGCATTTTATGCACAAAATTTAGAAGCTTATGTCACACATCACCCACTCTTCTAACCACTTGAAGACAAAGCCCTTTCTGACACTTTTTGTTTACATGAAAAAGTTATTTTTTTTTGCAAGAAATTACTTTGAACCCCCAAACATTATATATTTTTTTTAAAGCAAATGCCCTACAGATTAAAATGGTGGGTGTTTCATTTTTTTTTCACACAGTATTTGCGCAGCGATTTTTCAAACGCATTTTTTGGGGAAAAAACACACTTTTTAAAATTTTAATGCACTAAAACACACTATATTGCCGAAAATGTTTGATGAAATAAAAAAGATGATCTTAGGCCGAGTACATGGATACCAAACATGACATGCTTTACAATTGCGCACAAACGTGCAGTGGCAACAAAATAAATACATTTTTAAAAGCCTTTACAGGTTACCACTTTAGATTTACAGAGGAGGTCTACTGCAAAAATTACTGCCCTCGATCTGACCTTCGCGGTGATACCTCACATGCACGTTCGCCTTAGCGCGAGAGCAGGGGGCGACAGGGGTGCTTTTTTTTTTTTTTCTTTATTATTTTTTTGCTTTTTTATCTTATTTTTAAACTGATCCTTTCATTTTTATTTTTTTTAATCATTTTTATTGTTATCTCGGGGAATGTAAATATCCCCTATGATAGCAATAGGTAGTGACAGGTACTCTTTTTTGAAAAAATTGGGGTCTATTAGACCCTAGATCTCTCCACTGCCCTCAAAGCATCTGACCACACCGAGATCGGTGTGATAAAATGCTTTCCCAATTTCCCAATGGCGCTGTTTACATCCGGCGAAATCTAAGTCATGAAATGCTCGTAACTTCCGGTTTCTTAGGCCATAGAGATGTTTGGAGCCACTCTGGTCTCTGATCAGCTCTATGGTCAGCTGGCTAAATCACATTCTCAGGTTCCCTGTTGAGACAGGAGAGCCACAGAAAAACACGGAAGACGGTGGGGGGGGGGCATTCCCTCCCACGGCTTGTAAAAGCAGTCTAGAGGCTAATTAGCCGCTAGGATTGCTCTTACATGAAAGCTGACCGCTGGCTGAAAAGAATGATACCAAGATGATACCTAAACCTGCAGGCATCATTCTGGTATAACCACTCAAAGTCGTGAATGGCGTACCTGAAGACAAAAAAATGGTTAACAATAAAACACAGTAAACAGTAAAGTATAAAAAATTGCATACCTGAAAAACAAACATGATAAAACATAATAACAATAAAACATTGCAGAATAGAATACAGTAAAAAAGAGCAGAACAATAGAGAGAGAGAATAGAGAGAGAGAGAATAATAAAACGACAACTATTTTTTATTTTAATTTTTTTTACACTTTTTTTGTAACTAACTTTTATAACTGTAACCGGTTCCAGGTTCGGGTCTCTCAAAATGCGATGGCATCTTGGGAGACCCTGTGAAAGTGCGCCTAGTCTGTGCAATGCTGTACCCTACGCTAATACTCAACTAGTGAATGGTAGCGTTCAAAACATTCACCAATGTAAAGACCAGGATTGTCAGGACAGGAGGGACAATAATAGTGGGTGTCACGCCTATATCCGCGCTTACTGTAGACACAACATCTTTTTTGGGGGGGTTCGTTGGGTAGGGGTACTCGGGAGGACATAAAGAAAATGCCTCTCATGCAGCCGACTGCATTTGGTTGGGGATGTGAATGGGGGAAGTACGGGCGCTGCAGAAGTGGTGGGTTCCCAATTAGGATTGGCGAATGCAGCAGGAAGGGCACTATGGGCACGACGGGCCTGTGTTTGTCTTCTTGGTGGCAGCGGGACACTACTTGTGCTTGCCACCTCACCAGCTTGAACTGCACTTATGGGACTCGCCACGTCACCAAGTGTTACTGCAGTGCTAGTTTGACTACGACCGGGGTGTACTAGGCCACTGGTGCTTGCCAGTTCACCAAAACGCTACCAAAAAATCTGTTAGCGATCGCAGGGATCAGTCCTGACTCTGCGAACGCTGCAGTTATGCGTTTAGTGTTTTGTAAGTGTCAGTGATCAATCGATACTGCACTTGGGTGGGCTGGGCTGGGCCGGGTGGAGCAGGTGATAGCAGGTATCTGGGCTGATCCCACTAACACTGCGTTTTTGGGAACCCTAAACTGCTGGGGACGCTAGTATAGATCTGATCGGATCAGATATTGATCCGATCAGATACTATACCACTAAGGGAGGTGTACGGTGCGTGCGTGGGTGTTAACGGTACTGGCGCTAACCTGACGCTGCCTGGGGCTGGTGCTTGCCAGTTCACCAACATGCTACCAAAAAAACTGTTAGCGATCGCAGGGATCAGGCCTGACTCTGCGAACGCTGCAGTTATGTGTTTAGTGTTTTGTAAGTGACAGTGATCGATCGATACTGCACTTGGGTGGGCTGGGCTGGGCTGGGCCGGGCGGAGGGGAAAAACGCAGGTGCTAGCAGGTATCTGGGCTGATACCGCTAACACTGCGTTTTTGGGAACCCTAAACTAAACCCTAGATCTGATCGGATCAGATATTGATCCATTCAGATACTTACCACTAAGGGAGGCATATGCTGCGTGCGTGGGTGTTAGCAGTACTGGCGCTAATCTGACGCTGCCTGGGGCAACGCATATCACCGCCGGGCGATCAGGGGGCTAAACCTTTATTCGGTAATAAAGGGCGGGTGCCTTGACACTATAAAAAATAAACGAACTAACCAGCGTCACCCGTAACAGTTATATGGTGATCAGTAGTGAAAGGGTTAACTAGGGGGCAATCAAGGGGTTAAAATATTTATTAGGTAGTATATGGGGGTCCCTGTCGCTATAAAACGCTGATGGCGAACCTAAATATTTACATCCCTAACTAGCATCACCAGCGACACTAATACAGCGATCAGAAAAATGATCGCTTAGTGACACTGGTGACGGGGGGTGATCAAGGGGTTAAAACTTTATTAGGGGGGGTTAGGGGGGTACCCTAGACCTAAAGGGGGCTAACCCTAACTGTCCTAACACAGTAACTGTCACAAACTGACACCATGCAGTAATCAGGAAAAAAAAAAAAAAACTGCTTGGTGTCAGTTTGTGACGGGGGGGGGGTGATTGGGGGGTGATCGGGTGGGCGATCGGGGGTGTTTTGTGTGCCTGGCATGTTCTACTGTGTGTGTAGTGTGTTTTCACTCACAGTGCAGTCTTCTCTCCTCGGCGCCAGAATGGAAAATACCGAGCCGAGGAGAGATGACATCATTTCCTTTGCTGCTGTTTAGCATACAGCAGCAAAGGAATGTTCTCATTGGCCGGCGGCGATCGCGAGGGGGGGGCCACGAACGGATGGCCTCCCCCTCACCTCCGATCGCCGGGGGACAAAAGAGGACCGCCTCGGGCACCCCGCCCGCGGGAGGCAGATCACGTAGATGTACGTGATTTTGCCTGCCCATGCCATTCTGCCGACGTATATCGGCATGAGGCGGTCCTTAAGTTGTTAAAGAATCCAGGCCTTTTTTAAAGCAATCTACTGAGCTGGCAAGGACCAGCTCTTGCGGGAGCCTATTCCACATTTTCACAGTTCTTACTGTGAAGAAGCCTTTCCATATTTGGAGATTAAATCTATTTTCCTCCAGATGTAAAGAGTGCCCTCTGGTGATGACCTTAAAGTGAATAGCTCAACACCAGGTTCACTATATGGACCATTTATGTATTTATAAATGTTGATCATATCCCCCCTTATTCTCCTCTTCTCAAGAGAGAATACATTCAGTTCCTCTAATCTTTCCTCATAGCTGAGCTGCTCCATGCCTCTAATCAGTTTGGTTGCTCTTCTCTGCACTTTCTCCAGTTCCCCAATATCCCTTTTGTGAACTAGTGCCCCAAACTGAACTGCAAATTCCAGATGAGGTCTTACTAATGATTTGTACAGGGGTAAAATTATCTCTCTGGAGTCCATGCCTCTCTTAATACAAGAAAGGATTTTGCTCACTTTGGAAACAGTTGCTTAGTATTGCATGCCATTATTAAGCTTATGACCACCCAGAACACCCAGATCCTTCTCCACCATTGATTACCCCAGTTGTACTCCCCCTAGTAGGCCCGGACTGGGACAAAAAATAGGCCCGGACTGAGACTAAGACTGAGCAGCCCATGACATATTTACCAGGAGGCACAGAGAGCATGGGGGGGGGGGGATGTGGGGGGGTGGAGAACACGGGGGGGAGCGGAGAGCACTAGGGGGAGCCAGAGAGCACAGAGGGGCCAGAGAGCACAGAGGGGCTGGAGAGCACTAGGGGGGCCGGAGAGCACAGGCGGGTGGAGAGCACAGGCGGGTGGAGAGCACTAGGGGGAGCCGGAGAGCACAGGGGGACTGGAGAGCAGTGGGGGGGTCAGAGAACCCCCCCAGAGAGCACAGGGGCTGGAGAGCACGGGGGACCGGAGAGCACTGGGACTGGCTGGAGAGCACTGGGAGGGGCTGAAGAGCACAGGGGGGCCTGAGAGCACAGGGGAGCTGGAGAGCACAGAGGAGCTGGAGAGCCCTGGGGGGCTGGAGAGCACTGGGGGGCTGGAGAGCACTGGTGGGGCCGGAGAGTACAGAGGGGGCTGATGAGCACAGGGGGGCCTGAAAGCACAGAGGAGCTGGAGAGCACTGGGGGGGCGGAAAGTACAGGGGGCTGGAGAGCAATGGGGGGGCTGATGAGCACAGGGGGCCTGAGAGCACAGAGAGGCTGGAGAGTACAGGGGGGGCCGATGAGCAGTGCCGGGCCCTGTAGAGCAGTGGGGGAGCCTGAGAGCATGGGAGGGGGGCACTTGAGAGCATAGTGGGAGCCTGAGAGCACTACGGGGTAGTAGAAACAAGCTGGATAGGAGGAGCAGCTGCATACACAGTAGAGGAATCCATCTTTTTATTTTTCTCCTACAGCCTCTGATTGCCTGCTTCTCATTCTCTCCCTCCCGTGGGCATTTAGAGGCTGTAGGAGAAAAATAAAGAGAGGGATTCTTCTACTGTGTATGCAGCCGCTCCTCCTATCCAGGCACACGCATGGGGAGCCGCACTCACTTTCCTTCCTATCAGGTGACTGGCGTCTCATGTAGATCCCCTCCCTCTTTATGGTCACAGGTAACGTGACTTGTAGTCTCCGCCACCCGGACCGATGGCCGTAATGAAACGGCAGCCGGCCGGCCAGCCAGCCAGTCATCCAGCTGCGGAGAAGCCAGGTGAGTGGCGGGGGTGTTTAAGGAGCAGCTCAGCTGCCTTGGCCACACAAGGACATGCGGCCCTGTGGCCCCAGCCTGCCCCCTAGTATGTATGATGCATACATGTTCTTAGCCCCCAAGTGCATAACTTTACATTTATCAACATTAAAACTCATTTGCCACCAGGGGGGTTGCTAGGTCTACAAAATATCTGGGGCTGTAGCCCATAGCAGTGAAGTAATACGCTTGGGCAGGCATACACATGTATATATTATACATGTATGTGTATATATACAGTATCCCACAAAAGTGAGTATACCCCTCACATTTTTGTAATTTTTTTATTAGATCTTTTCATGTGACAACACAGAAGAAACTACATTTTGCTACAATGTAAAGTAGGGAGTGTACAGCTTGTATAATGCCCTGTGCACACGATAGGATTTTCCGACAACAAAATCCATGGGATTTTTTCCTACGGATGTTGGCTCAAACTTGTTTTGCATACACACAGTCGGTCGGAAATTCCGAACGTCAAAAACGCGGTGACGTACAACACGTACGGCGAGCCGAGAAAAATGAAATTCAATAGCCAGTGCTGCTCTTCTGCTTGATTCTAAGCATGTGTGGCACTTTGTGTGTCGGAATTGTGTACACACGATCGGATTTTGTTGTCGGAAATTTTATAGCCAGCTCTCAAACTTTGTGTGTCAGAAATTCCCATGGAAAATGTGTGATGGAGCCTACACACGGTTGGAATTTCCGACAACGAGGTCCTATCACACATTTTCCATCAGAAAATCCTATCGTGTGTACGGGGCATAACAGTGTAAATTTGCTGTCCCCTAAAAATAACTCAACACACAGCCAATAATGTCTAAACCACCGACAACAAAAGTGAGTACTTATATATTTACACACATTATATATATATTGTTACATATCTGAGTGAGGATCCCTGATTTGTTATTATTGATATGAATACTGTATATTAAACAATACAGTGGGGCAAAAAAGTATTTAGTCAGCCACCAGTTGTGCAAGTTCTCCCACTTAAAAAATTGAGAGAGGCCTGTAATTGTCATCATAGGTATACCTCAACTATGAGAGACAAAATGTGGAAACAATTTCAGACAATCACATTGTCTGATTTTTGAAAGAATTTATTTGCAAATTATGGTGGAAAATAAGTATTTGGTCACCCGCAAACAAGCAAGATTTCTGGCTCTCACAGACCTGTATCTTCTTCTTTAGGAGGCTCCTCTGTCCTCCACTCATTACCTGTATTAATTGCACCTGTTTGAACTTGTTATCAGTATAAAAGACACCTGTCCACAACCTCAAACAGTCACACTCCAAACCCCACTATGGTGAAGACCAAAGAGCTGTCGAAGGACACCAGAAACAAAATTGTAGACCTGCACCAGGCTGGGAAGACTGAATCTGCAATAGGCAAGCAGCTTGGTGTGAAGAAATCAACTGTGGGTGCAATAATTAGAAAATGGAAGACATATAAGACCACTGATAATCTCCACGCAAGATCTCACCCCGTGGAGTCAAAATGATCACAAGAACGGTGAGCAAAAATCCCAGAACCACATGGGGGGACCTAATGAATGACCTGCAGAGAGCTGGGACCAACGTAACAAAGGCTACCATCAGTAACACACTACGCCGCCAGGGAGTCAGATCCTGCAGTGCCAGACGTGTCCCCCTGCTTTAGCCAGTACATGTCAGGGCCCGCCTGAGGTTTGCTAGAGAGCATTTGGATGATCCAGAAGAAGATTGGGAGAATGTCATATGGTCAAATGAAACCAAAGTAGAACTGTTTGGTAGAAACACAACTCGTCATGTTTGGAGGAGAGAGAATGCTGAGTTGCAACCAAAGAACACCATACCTACTGTGAAGCATGGGGGTGGCAACATCATGCTTTGGGGCTGTTTCTCTGCAAAGGGAACAGGACTGATCCGTGTACATGAAAGAATGAATGGGGCCTTGTATCGTGAGATTTTGAGTGCAAACCTCCTCCCATCAGCAAGGGCATTGAAGATGAAACGTGGCTGGGTCTTTCAGCATGACATTGATCTCAAACACACCGACCGGGCAATGAAGGAGTGGCTTCGTAAGAAGCATTTCAAGGTCCTGGAGTGGCCTAGCCAGTCTCCAGATCTCAACCCCATAGAAAACCTTTGGAGAGAGTTGAAAGTCCGTGTTGCCCAGCGTCAGCCCCAAAACATCACTGCTCTAGAGGAGATCTGCATGGAGGAATGGGTCAAAATACCAGCAACAGTGTGCGACAACCTTGTGAAGACTTACAGAAAATGTTTGACCTCTGTCATTGCCAACAAAGGATATATAACAAAGTATTGAGATGAACTTTTGATATTGACAAAATACTTATTTTCCACCATAATTTGCAAAAAAATTCTTTCCAAATCAGACAATGTGATTGTCTGGATTTGTTTCCATATTTTGTCTCTCATAGTTGAGGTATACCTATGATGACAATTACAGGCCTCTCTCATCTTTTTAAGTGGGAGAACTTGCACAATTGGTGGCTGACTAAATACTTTTTTGCCCCACTGTATATCTAACTTCAGATTTTTACATTTCTACTATCTGTACCCACATATGTGACCGAGGAATATAGAAACCCAACTGTTGGCCACCTTTACCATTTATAAGAGAGTCCCCCCCACTTACATCAGGGTCCCCAGAGAGCCTCCCCCTTACAACAGGGTCCCCAGAGAGCCTCCTTGCTTACATCAGTGTCCCCAGATCCCCCCCATTACATCAGGGTCCCCAGAGAGCCTTCCCTTACATCATAGTCCCCCGAGAGCCCCCCCTTACATCAGCATCCCCAGAGCTGCTCCTCATATTTAGCATTAAATATAAGCCTCCTAAAGTTTCTTACCTCTTCAAATTCACAATGTGTGAAGGGGAGGCGGGGCACTGGCAGCCGCCAGGTCTAAATGAGAAGGTTCCACACTGGGAGGTAGCAGAGTAAGACAAACTGTGGTTGGTTGGTTGATAGCAACCAACCACTGAGGAGACAGTGAGACGGGAGGTGTGGCAGCAGCCAGCCCAGGACAAGACTGCAAGCCAGGAAAGTTCCGCTCTCTGCTGAATGCCAGGGGCGTCACGTGGTTGGTTGCTAGATGCTGGGTGGTCCTAGCAACCAACCACCGCTGGAATGTCAGTCAGTAGCAAGCAGGAACCGAGACTGCTGTGGGGGGAGCAGTGGCGTCACCCGGTGCGAAAAAACATGCTGTCACCCCCCTCCACCAACTACAGTCCCCCCCTCAGTACAGACCCCCATCCACTAAGTATAGACCTCCACTAAATACAGACCCCCCTCCTGCATTATAGACCCCCCTCAGTACAGACCCCCCTCCCTCAGTATGGACCCCCCTTCCCTCAGTACAGACCTCTCTCCTTCAGTGCAGACCCCCCTTCAATACGGAACTCCCTTCAGTGCAGACCCCCCTTTAGTGCAGACCACCCCCCTCAGTGCAGACCCCCCCTTCAGTGCAGATCCCCCCCATTCAGTGCAGACCCCCCCCTTCAGTGCATACCACCCCTTCGGGGCAAACCCCCCCTTCAGGGCAGACCCCCCCTTCAGGGCAGATCCCCCTTTGGTGCAGACCAGCCCCTTCAGTGCAGACCAGCCCCTTCAGTGCATACCTCACATCACGGGACATCCTCAGCAGTATCCCTCCTCCTGTGAGAATGCAGAAAGGAGGGGGAGGCAGCTTTTCTCTGCTTGGCTGTGTGAGACAGCATCAGCAGCAAGCGGGGACAGCTCAGACAGCCCGCAAGAGATATGGATTGGTGTAGTGGCCTGGGTCCTGCCAACAGGTGTCACCGCATCCCTCGCACTGTGCCGGAGTACGGCACTGCTGCACCCGGTAAGAGACTCTGGGCTATGGGCCTAAGATTTGGGGCTATAGCCCCAGAAGCCACCCCTTAGTGACGCCGCTTTTTGCCACATAGTTGCCCAATGGTTTATGGAAACCAAGGATCTATGGAGTAAGTCTTGGGACCCAACAATCAAGTATTATTACCTTTAATATTTAAAACAGGGTATTTTACAAATTTTTTTTTTTTTTTTGCTTTGTTAGGGAATTGTATATACATCCATTTTCATAAAGTTCATCTTTTGTGCAGGGTTTTAAGTGTCCCACACCCTTGAATGTATATACAGTACATTTCTTCTGCTATATGAATGTACTGTAGATTATCAGTTTTCATGTTCCATTTTTATTTTAAAGTTTATGGGTTACATTTGAATTATATTCATGCCATTATTGACATGATTTTTGTTCTATTTTCCTTGCGTTTGCATTAATTGTGTCAATGGTGAAAGCTATGAGGTGAGCCAACCCTAAATTTCCCCTCTCATATGTCCCCATCTGACACCCGGTAGATAAGGATGCCAGCATAGAAGATTAAAAATAAGAGAAGGAAAGAATACTGATGTTTTTAAACTTACCCCTGAACTAGCTAAGCCTTCTAAAAATAGCATTTTACCATGTTGGGGATTAGGGGCCCTTTAACTAAAGAGCTTTTGAAGATCCCAGCTGGAAGGAACTTTTCTACATTGTACAGGGGATTTTCTGCTTAATTCCTCAACTCCCTGCTTTTGTATAAAACTATGTAACTGATTGACGGTAAGCAAGTCTAATGTACAAGGAACAGATATTTTTTCCAAATCTCTTGAAATAGAGTAATTAAAAAAAAAGAGTAATTATTTTTCAAAGTACCTTCTTTCCTATAGGAGAGAAAGTATAATGAAAAGCTGATTGACTGGAAATGAAAATAATCACGTTTTTGTTACAGCCCAACATTACTCTTTTTTTTTTTAAAGTTTTTGACAGAGTGGGGAGGTGTCTGAACTTCTACAGGTTTGATCACTGTCTTCGTCCCTGTTTTGTAGTTTTAGCCTCAAAGCTTTCCTCCTGGATGGGTAGGGACATGGAAAGCAATAAAAAACATATTACAAAAATTAAAAAAAAAAATGTAAAAATAATTTTAGTACAATAGAGGTGGGTACCTAAATCAAGCTGTGTCTCCAGTGAAGATATTTCCAATCAATTCATGTCCAGGTGATACCTGTGGCGACAATGAAATAGGAAGTGAAATTTGTCTAGCAATGCGTTCTAACTCTTCCTCTTTCTATCAAAAAGCTGAAATAGAGAAAGAATAACCATACAGGTTAAGCCCAGTACACACAGGCCGAATGTCAGAAGGCATCGGCCGGTTCAAAAGAAAGCAGCCGATATTCGGCCTGTGTGTACTGAAGCCGGTCCGACAGAAGCTTGGCCGACTTCTGTCGAAGGGGCATAACCAGAAAAAGGTCTGCCGATTGGCTCCTGATCAGCACTCCCAGCCAATGGCTGAGAGCACTGACCAGAGTGTTCTGGCAGAGGGGGCGTCTTCCTGTCAAAACACAATAGAACAGCAGGGGAGATCGCTGTACTAACATTGCATATTTAGTACAGTGGCTCCGACCTGAGCTGTCTTTTTTTGTTCAGCCTGCTGGGTTGAAAGAAAAAAAACTAGTAGTGTGTACCAGGCTTTATAGTGGGAAGGGATTATAGCAATAAAAAAGCCCTCTAACCGAATCATTCTGTATCACCTTTCATCCAAATTCTAAATGGCTGCGTTTGTAAACTTGAAAAGCCAATATAAAGAAATAGTAGTGGTAAAAAAAAGCCCTTGTGGATTTAATTAACTTTTTTTTTGTTAATTCTTTTTTAAGGAGGTATGGCAGGGGGCGTGTCCTATGCCTACATACGTTTTCTAGTAGGTGTTCCTCATTCTCATCTTAAAATGTTGGGAGGTATGCCATTGCTGGATTGGATAGTGAAGCCAAGAAAAGCAAGCAAGGGAAAGTAGGACTCTAATGGCAGCAGTGAGCCAGACGTGGTGAAGAGGAAGAGAGCTGTGCTGGGGACCCAGGCAAAGAGCCATATGGGGCTTTTTGGGCAGGAAATATACAGGGGGAGCAAGTTGTAGGGACAAAGCAGCCTTTAGAAACTGCAGTGCAGACAGGGAATGGAAAGAACTGCAGGAAGCAGGGAAAAGCACCATGTGCTGGCAGCAGATCAGGGAAAGAGTGCGGATGTGCTGTACAGAGGAGCTTGCTAATAGGGAAAGAAGGAAAGGTTTGTAGGGACTGAGAGACAGGGACATTCTGCAAGGCTGCAGAACAGACTTTGCTCTGTGCAGGGCCATGGAACCAGAAGGTGCTGCTGTGCTTTGTTCTACAGAGTGAGAAAGGCCTACAAGCTATACTGCTGAACACTAAGTTGAGACCTACCTTTCATTTGCTTCAATGTGGAGGAGATAGTGCAGCCTGCCCCATCTGCCTTCACCCAGGGTACCAGAGTGACCATTGGGGAGGACTGCTGAGCCAGAGGATTCTAGAGGGCACAGGTCACTGGTGCAGGCTTGAAAGGGGAGCCCCAAAGTGTGTTGTGACCTCTCGTCTGGCCTTCAGGGAACTGACTGATGCCCCAAGGACATCTACACAACTTTAGTGGTGAAAGGCCCTTTGGCCACCTGTACTTGTGCTAAATTTCTTTGCTGTTGCCAGAAGAATCTGCTCAGGACAATTTAGGAGTGTTTCCTTGCGTATTACAAATACTCTCACTTTGAAAGTGAGCACTTTACTGGAAGTTTAGGGACCCCACCACCAGGAGACTTGAAATCTATTCCTCCACTGGCAAACAGAGGGAACAAAGTCCTTTAGTATACTGGTATTCCAACATGTGGTGTTCTTAATATGATAAGACCTGTGTTATATTTGATCAAGTTGCAGGACCTGTCCAGGGCCTAAAAAAAAAACATTTTTTTTGCATCCCTACTGGTGTGTTTGTGAGTGCTTTGCTCAGTTCATGGTGGGTCACCACTGGAAGCAGCAGGAGAACCTAACATCTCAGCAGTCAGTCCACATAAGTTCAGTGCATTCTACCAGTTATTGGATATGTTAGATTTTTTTCCTTTTTGTGCTGGGGGGTGGGATTGGGTATTGTGCTAAGAGAGAAGGTGGGGGGGGGGGGACGATTTTGGTAGGAAGGGGAGATTTGTGCTGGGAAGGGTAATTTGGTAGCGGGTTGAGCTAGAAAGAGCGATTTGGGGAAATTTGTCCTAGGGGGGAATTGGAGGGGTAGGACTTGTGCTGAGAGGGGAGACTGGAGGGATTTTGTGCCAGGAGGGGGAATTTAGGCTAAGGGGGGGGGGGATTTGTGCTAGCAAAGGGATTGGGGAGATTAGTGCTAGGAGGGGGGATGGGGGAATTTATGGATGGGAAATTTGAGAAGAAAGAGAATGTGTACTAGCATGGATTATTTTTTGGGGTGATGGAGATTTGGGCTAGGAGGGGGAAATTGGGGTGATATTTGAGCTGGGAGGCAAGATTTATAGTGGGAGGGGAAATTTTTGCATTTTTGTTTGGGGAGAATTTTGGCTTGCAGAGGGAATTTATGCTTAAGGGTAAGTGGGCCGAGTGTGCTGATTAGTGCTGTCTTTTTTTTTTCTTTTGATGGGGAGAAATTTATGCTGACACAGGATCCTCACATTTGGGGGGCTAGATGACCTTGTCCCTATATTGCCCACACTACACACAGGGAACTCAACAGATCTCCTCCTCCCCATACAGCTGAGATCAAAATTCTCTTACAGACCCCGCTCCTCTACCCTGCTGGCTTCCTGTACCCTGCCATTCTGACCCCTATACACTGCCCTGCTGACCCCTGTACATTGCTCTGCTGACCCTTGTCTTCTGCCCTGATAACTCCTGTTCTCCATCCAGCCGACCCCTGTCATCTGCTCTGTTGAACCCTGTCCTCTGCCCTGATGACACCTATCCTCTTCCCTACTGACCCCCTGTACACTCCCCTTCTGACTTCCCATCCTTTGCTGACCCCTGCCCTACTGACTCTTGTACACTGCCCAACTGACTTCTCATCCTCTGCCCTCCTGACCCCCTGTACACTGCCCTGTTGACCCACTGAACACTACCCTGCTGACCCCTGTCTGCTTCTTGCTAATGCCTGTTCACTGCCTTGATAACCCACTGTACACTGCCCCACAAACGAATGGCCTCTGTACTCTGCCCTACAAACTGCTGACCCCTGTACCCTGCCCTACTGTCTCCTATGCACTGTCCTGCTGACCTTGCATCCTCTGCCCCCTGACATTTTTTACTGCATCCCCACATCAGACCAGCTAGATCTGGCCCTGCTCTGCCTGACCCAGGATAGCTGCTAAAGTCACATGGGTGGCAGCATCCAATTGGATCTCTTCCCTAACGACACAGTAAACCATAGAGGAAACATGTTCCTCCTGACTTCCTCTCCAACTGAAGTGCCACTGCGAAAGAGCGCCATCTGCAGTGGAGAAAGTAGACTGCACCTGCTTACAAGCAGGGTTGTTCCCGTAGGCTGCCTGCTCCTAATTTGGATGACAGAACACTTTACCCTCTCAGTGGCATTCCTATGGGGGTGCGGGCGGTCCGCACCGGGTGACACCCACCAGAGGGGTGACACTGGGGCCGCCGCTAAACACTGTAGTTTTTTGCTTGCAGCGGAGCGTTGCGAGCACGGCACTGAGCCATGCGAGGGAGGCTGCCCGTAACACTCCTCAGTCAGGCTAATATCCCAGAGTGAGCCGGAGTTGGTGGGCGGAGCTGGGGGTGTGACTGCCTCTGCCACTCCTCCCACAGACTCCTTTACTATTGCTGATCCCGCAACTGAAGGAGATGAGAGGCGAGGACACAGCAGCCCCACCCATCTGCAGGCATGAAGCATTCTGTAAGTAAATGCAGTGCAGTGTCACTACATAGAGTCCTAATTTGCCCTATACTACCCCAACCCACCCTATACCACCCCAACCTGCCCTGTGCCACCCTAACTTGCCCTATACCACCCCAACCTGCCCTGTGCCACCCCAACTTCCTCTATATCACCTCAACCTGCCCTGTGCCACTCTACACTGCCCTGTACCACTTCAACCTGCCTTGTACCACCCTATCCTGCCCTGTACCACCCTACCCTGCCCTGCCCTGTACCACCTCATCCTACCCTGTAATTGTATTGTAACTGGGAAATGAGTGCTAGAAGGGTTGAAGGTTTGCTCAGTGCACAGTGTGCCACATGTATGAAAAATTGGTGCAACAGCTCCAGGATGGATACCGCTGTGACAGATGTGAGCAGGTTGCTCTTCTGGAAGCTCACATTAGAGATCTGGAGGAGCAAATTGCACACTGGGCAGAAAGGACAACCTTGAAAGGGGTCCCCTGCTCACTGAGCAGGTGGTCAGTAAGGTTGATGTGGAGGGTGGAGGGGCAGGTCTGGATTATCAGATAGGAAGATTGGTTAATGTAGTTAGAGGGAGTGAAAGGGGCTCGCAGAAAAGGAAGGCCAGTCCTATATTTGTGCATCAAAACAAATTTGCCAAGTGAAGATGTGGAGGTGGCAAACATAGAGCTGGCAGCCCTAGATAACACTGTTACCCCTAACAGCCGAGAGAGCAGCCCATCTAGTAGAGGTGGTGAGGGGAGTGTAGGTAGGTCTAGACAGTTGGTGGTAATATAATCAGAAGGACTGATCGAACAATTTGTCGCCAGGATCGCCTCAACCGAATGGTTTGCTGTCTCCCTGGTGCTAGGGTTCGGCATGTGGTGGACTTTGTGGATAACTTATTGGGACAGGCTGGGCATGACCCAGCTGTCTTGGTCCACGTTGGAACCAATGACAGTATACATGGAAGGGAAGGGAACTAGGCTGCAAGTTGAAGGGAAGGACCTCCAAGGTGATATTCTCTGAAATATTGCCTGTGCCATGCGCAACACAGGAAAGGCAGGGGGTGATTAGAGAGCTGAATGCATGGCTAGAGACCTGGTGTAAGGAGGAGGGATTTAGGTTTCTAGAGCACTGGGCTGACTTTACATTGGGGTGCAATCTATATGCTAAAGACGGTTTGCACTTGAATGGAAGAGGGTCTGCTGTGCTGGGGGAGAGGTTTATGGGAAGGCTGGAGGAGTATTTAAACTAGGATTGAGGGGGAAGGGTGACTAGAATTACATCGGGCCGACAGGTCAGTTAGGGGTCAGACATTAATGGAGGGTGGAATGGGGATAGATGGGGGGAGGGTTATGGCAGGTGACAAGAAAGTTCCCATGTTGCAAACAGCCATTGTAAACTATAGTGCCATTTGTACTACTAAAAATGATATGAAAATAATGCATTAAAGTGTTTGTTCACCAGTGCCAGAAGTCTGCCGAGCAAAATAGGTGAGTTGGAAGCTCTGGTGCATGAGGAGAGCTATGATGTAATTGGTATTGCTGAAACTTGGCTTCAATCCTCATATGAGTGGGCTATTAATATTCCTGGCTATGCACTCTTTCTGTGAGACAGGGTAAAAAGGTAAGGTGGTGGGGTCTGTCTTTATGTGAGAAGTGATCTCAAAGCAAGTGTGAAAGAGGACCTGGTTGATGGAGAGTGTGATGAGTCTGAAGCATTATGGGTGGAACTGCATATAGATATTCGTAGTTCAAAGTTAATCATTGGAGTTTGTTATAGACCACCCAATGTTAACGAGGAGGTGGAGACTCAGCTCCTTGCACAGATGGAAAGGGCTGCAAGGGCTGGGACGGTGATAATAATGGGGGATTTTAACTACCCAGAAATTGACTGGAAACTGCTGGGACAGTTAAAGGGCAAACATTTATAAACCTATTACAGGACAATTTAATGGTCCAGTTTATTGAGGCCCCAACTAAGAAAGGGAAAGATAAAAACACTTAAAGAGGGAGTCCACCCAAACCGCAAAAAAAATATTAAAAGCCAGCAGCTACAAATACTGCAGCTGCTGACTTTTAATACATGGCCACTTACTTGTCCCAGGGTCCAGCGATGTCGGCAGGCGACGCCGAGAACCCGCTCGGTTCTCGGCAGCGTCCGCCGCCATCCTAGGTGAGGGAATCAGGAAGTGAAGCGTTGCGGCTTCACTTCCCGGTTCCCTACTGCACATGCGCGAGTCGCGCTGCGCATCGTGAGTGGTCCCGCTATCTCCTGGGAGCTGTGTGTTTCCCAGGAGACAGTGCGGTGGGGGCAGGAAGAGGCATAGACTCCCATGGGAGTCTATGCCGGAAGTGGGTGCAAATACCTGTCTTAGACAGGTATCTGCACCCCCCTCCCCCCTGAAAGGTGCGAAATGTGACACCGGAGGGGGGGAGGGTTCCGAAAAGCGGAAGTTCCATTTTTATGTGGAACTCCGTTTTAACTTCAAGAGAGCAAATTTTTCAAGAATGAGGGCTGCTCTCCAGGATTTAGACTGGGAGGGAATATTTGCATCGATAAACACAGAACAGAAATGGGAATAGTTCAAAAAGACTGTTTTGACCTCACTGCAAAGTATATTCCTATGGGCAATAAGTTTAACCCTTTCATGACTAAGCCTATTTTTGAAATTTGGTGTTTACAAGTTAAAATCTATATTTTTTGCTAGAAAATTACTTAGAGCCCCCAAACATTATATATATTTTTTTTAGCAGAGAATCTATAGAATAAAATGGCGACTGTTGCAATATTTTTTATCACACGGTATTTGTGCAGCGGTGTTTTAAACGCAGATTTTTGGAAAAGGGACACTTTCATGAATTTTAAAAAATCCAAACAGTAAAGTTACCCCAATTTTTTTGTATAATGTGAAAGATGATGTTACGCCGAGTAAAAAGATACCAAACATGTCACCCTTTATAATTGCACGCACTCGTGGAATGGCGACAAACTACGGTACCTATGAATTTTCATAGGCGACGCTTAAAATTTTTTTTACGGTTACCAGGTTAGAGTTACAGAGGAGGTCTAGGGCTAGAATTATTGCTCTCGCTCTGACGATCGCGGCGATACCTCACATGTGTGATTTGAACACCGTTTACATATGCGGGCGCGACTTCCGTATGCGTTTTCTTCGCTGCGCGAGCTCGCGGGGACAGGGGCACTTTAAAATTTTTTTATTTTTTTTTTTAAATTTATTTTATTTTTTTTTTACTTTATAAATTCTGTTTTAAAATTTTTTTTTTTTTTTTTACTTTTATTGCTGTCACAAGGAATGTAAACATCCCTTGTGACAGTAATAGGTGGTGACAGGTACTCTTTATGGAGAGATCGGGGGTCTAAAAGACCCCCCATCCCTCCTTTAAACTTCAAAGTATTCAGATCGCCGAAAACGGCGATTCTGAATACTGTGTACTTTTTTAAATTCGGCGCCATTGGCAGCCGAGTAAACGGGAAGTGACGTCATGACGTCGCTTCCGCGTTTACAACAAGAAGGCTGTAACGAAGCCGCTCACAGCTTCGTTCCAGCCCGCCCCCAACCGCCGAAAGTACTCGATTGGATACCGGGCTTCCCGATCGCACGGGAGGCCCGGTAACAGCGGCGGGAGGCGGCGCTCCTCCGGTATAACAACCGAGCGGCTTTTAGCCGCATCGGTTGTTATACACGGGTAGACGATCGCCCGCTGTAAACAACGGTACCAGGATGATGCCTGCAGCTGCGGGCATCATCCTGGTATAACCCCGGAAAGCCGAGTACGCATATGTGTGTACGGTCGGCGGGAAGGGGTTAAAAGGCTAAAAATAAAACCTATGTGGCTCACGACAAAAGTTAAAAAAGCTATAAACAATAAGGAAAGAGCTTTTAAAAAATATAAAAATTAAAGAACACTAGTCTTGTTTAAATGTTACAAAGAATTTAACAGAATATGTAAAAAGGAAATCAAGGATGCAAAAATTCAAAAGGAACGACAGATTGCAAAAGATAGTAGGACAAACCCCAAAAAATTCTTCAAATATATTAATAGTAAAAAGGTCAGGTCTGAGCATGTAGGCCCTTTACAAAATAATCTAGAGTGGGTGACTGGGGACAAAGAGAAGGCTAATTTATTAAATACTTTTTTCAGCTCTGTGTATACAAAAGAGCATGGGGGAGCTCATGTCCATAATGAGGGTGGTATTGACACAGCCCCAAATGATCCACAATGGCTCAAAAGTGATATGGTCCAGTAATATTTAGACAGAATAAAGGTGGATAAAGCACCTGGACCTGATGGCATCCACCCACGGATCCTAAAAGTATTGAGCTCTGTAATTTCAAAGCCATTGTATCTAATTTTTAGGGACTCATTAATGACAGGAATAGTACCACTGGATTGGCGCAGGGCGAACGTGGTGCCTATATTTAAAATGGAATCAAAGTCTTTACCAAGTAACTATAGACCTGTTAGTTTATCTTCTATAGCCCGGAAGATACTGGAGCATTTAATAAAAGATCACATAGACTAGTTCTTGCTGGAAAAAAACATTTTAAGCAACAGACAGCATGGATTCATGAAAGAAAGAAGTTGTCAGACAAACCTGATTTCTTTTTATGAAGAAGTAAGTAAAACCTTGGACAGAGGGGTGGCTGTGGACGTGGTATACTAGGATTTTGCAAAAGCGTTCGACACAGTTCCCCACACACGGCTCATGTGTAAGGTAAAGTCTACAGGCTTGGAAATATCAGTTTGTAAATGAATAGAAAACTGGCTAAAAGACAGAATTCAGAGATTAGTGGTTAATGATTCTTACTCTGAATGGTCTAAGGTTATCAGTGGTGTACCCCAAGGTTCAGTGCTGGGACCCTTACTCTTTAATATCTTTATAAATGATATAGGGTCTGGTATCAAAAGTAACATTTCTGTCTTTGCAGATGACACCAAGCTATGCAGTGGAATAACGTCCTTACAGGAGGTCTCCAATTTACCAGCCGACCTCAATGCACTCTAATTGGGCGACTATGTGGCAGATGAGGTTTAATGTTGAGAAATGTAAAGTTATGCACTTTGGGGCTAAGAATTTGCATGCATCATACATGATAGGAGGAGTACAACTGGGGGAATCCATAGTGGAGAAGGATCTGGGGGTTTTGGTAGATCATAAGCTCAATATTAACATGCAATGCCAAGCTGCGGTTTCCAAAGCGAGCAAAGTCCTTTCTTGTATTAAGAGAGGTATGGACTCCAGAGAGAGAGATATAATTTTGCCCCTGTTCAAATCATTAGTAAGACCTCATCTGGAATATGCAGTTCAGTTTTGGGCACCAGTTCTCAAAAAGGATATCGGGGAACTGGAGAAAGTGCAGAGAAGGGCAACCAAACTGATAAGAGGCATGGAGGAGCTCAAATATGAAGAAAGATTAGAGGAATTGAATGTATTCACTTTTGAGAAGAGGAGATTAAGGGGGATATGATCAACATGTTCAAATATATAAGGGGTCCATATAGAGAACTTGGTGTTGAGTTATTCTTTCTACGGTCAACACAGAGGACACGAGAGCACTCTTTACGTCTAGAGGAAAAGAGATTTCATCTCCAAATACGGAAAGGTTTCTTCACAGTAAGAGCTGTGAAAATGGACTCCCGCCAGTGGTGGTTCTGGCTAGCTCAGTAGATTGCTTTAAGAAAGGCCTAGATACTTTCCTAAATGTACACAATATAACTGGGTACTAACATTTATAGGTAAAGTTGATCCAGGGAAAATCCGATTGCCTCTTGGGGGATCAGGAAGGAATTTTTCCCCTGCTGTAGCAAATTGGAGCATGCTCTGCTGGGGTTTTTTGCCTTCCTCTGGATCAACTGTGGGTATAGAATTGGGTATATTGGATTGTACGATATTTTTTATTTTTATGGTTGAACTGGATGGACTTGTGTCTTTTTCAACCTGAATAACTTTGTAACTATGTACCATCCCAACCTGCCCTGTGCCACCCCAACATGCCCTATACCACTCTACACTGCCATGTACCACTTCAACCTGCCCTGTACCACCCTACCCTGTACCACCTCAACCTGCCCTGTACCACCCTAACCTGCCCTATACCACCCTATACTATCATTTACAGGGGCTGGTTTGGGGTGCGCCTGCAGGGTGCTGGGCAGCCTAGACAGGAATGGGGGATAACAACATGTTTTACCGCACTAGGTGACACCAACCCTAGTAACACCACTGTACCTTCTCTTTATCTCTGTAAGGTAGGTGTTCTGTAGGTTACAGAGGAGAACTGGGCAAGGCTTGAGATTTCAGTGCACCAGAGGCAGAGTGCACAGGAGGTTTTAAGCTTGCTGAATTTCTAGCAGATCAACAAGTTTTGTTTTTTTTTTGCACTTATCGAACAAATATAACAAAACACTTGTGATGGTATATATAAACGACCAAGTGGAAGCAAATAAGATAAGTTGATTGTCAGGGTTTAATACACTTGAATGCAATACTCAAACCTGCATAAAATGAGAAGGAAACCAAGGGCAAGGAAGAAATTATTCTAGAACTCTTAAAGCGGGGGTTCACCTGTCTATCGTTTTTTTTTTTTTAGTTTATTCACAAACTTTTCTTCTCAGCATTACATACTCACATATTGTGTGTAATATGTCCGCCTGTGTCAGATTTCGTCGGAAAGAATAACTTATATTATTCACTGCAGGCGGTTTCCATCTTCATTGTGGGCATTTGAAGCCCACAAGCATTTATTTCCTGGATGTGGTGAATGCTGTGCTCCCAGCATTCACCGCTCGTTCCCGCACATGCTCAGTGGCATCCTGGGAAGCCTGAGACTAGCTCCCAGGAGTCTGGGAGAGGCTAGAAATACGCCTACTCCCACGGGAGGAGAACCAGGAAGTGCAAAGAAGAATAGAAAAATAAAAGGTAATTACGGCGATTTAATTTTTTTTGGCATGTCAGCATCTAGGCAAGGAAGAGAATAAATACAGATATTGTTCAAAATTTGGGTGGAACCCCGCTTTAACTTTGGAAACTGCATTAAATGTGCCATAAAAGGCCATAAAAGCATAGCTCCCAACTGTCCCTGATTTCAAGCGACTGACCCTAATTTGGAGCCAAGTCCTTCTGTCCTTCTTTCCTCCTTATTTTGATCTGATCTATATAGTCTACAGGGCTCAAAATTTCAAGTTCTGAGCTACTAGTCAGGCCTTAAGAGTCACTCGCCACCAGTTGCCCCACCCAACCACTACCTTTCACCGCCCCTAATTTCGCCCCTAAACACACCCTCGTAAATTATCTCATGAAATAACACTGTTACATAGTTACATTGTTACATAGTAGGTGAGGTTGAAAAAAGACACAAGTCCAACCTATGTGTGTGATTATATGACTGTTAAATGTTTTATGCAGAGTTAAGTTACAAAAATAAATATTAACAACAACTTTAACATAAAACATATCAGTACCCATCAGTGCAGTCTATCAGTGCCCATCAGTGCTGCCTCATTAGTGCCCATCAGTGCAGCCTCATTAGTGCCCCTCAGTGCAGCCTCATCGGTGCCCATTAGTGCAGCCACATCAGTGCCCATCAGTAAAGCATATCAGTGCAGCCTCATCTGTGGGCACCAGTGCAGACTATCAGTGCCCATCAATGCACATCAGTGCAGCGTATCAGTGCCCAGTGTTGCATATCAGCGTTTCCTTATCAGTGTAAACAAGATACTTGGGGGGCACACCCTAAAAGATGCATTATAGATGGTGCAGCCATAATACCATACAACAGAACAAAATATTACAGCGCACGCATGCAAAAAAAACATTTACCTCCTGCTGCAACGCTATTTAAAACACCTAGACATTTTCAAAAAACATTATCAAAAAATATGGGGATTTTGTCACACCATATTGCTATATGGTGCTTAAGCCCACTTACTGCGACAGATACCCCATGATTAATGGATCCTACGCTATCCATAGAATGGGAGATCCTGTTTCTCTGAACCATGGGAGCCATACACTCCTCTATATGGGAGAACTAAAGGTCTCCACCCATGACACAGGTGGACACTAATGAGAGGCACTGATGAGGGAGTGGGTGCTCCAGCCCAAAAGGACAAAATATTACAGCGCACAAAATATTACAGCGCACACATGCAAAAAAATATTTTGTTCTGTTGTATGGTCTTATGGCTGCACCATCTTTGCTGCATCTTTTAGGGTGTGCCCCCCAAATATCTTGTTTGTCTATTGTATGGATTCTGACCAAATCCTTTTGGGCTGGAGCACCCCACTCCCTCATCAGTGCCTCTCATTAGTGTCCACATGTGTCATGGGTGGAGACCTTTAGTTCTCCCATATAGAGAAGTGTATGGCTCCCATTCTATGGATAGTGTAGGACCCACTAATCATGGGGTACTTTGTCGCAGTAAGTGGGCTTAAGCACCATATAGCAATATGGTGTGACCATGGTGTGACCAAATCACCATATTTTTTGATAATGTTTTTTGAAAATGTCTAGGTGTTTTAAATAGCCTTGCAGCAGGAGGTAAATGTCTTTTTTGCATGTGTGCGCTGTAATATTTTGTTCTGTTGTATGATCTTATTGCTGCACCATCTTTGATGCATCTTTTAGGGTGTGAACCTCCGCTTTAAGCCCACTTACTGCGACAAAGTACCCCATGATTAATGGGTCCTACGCTATCCATAGAATGGGAGATCCTGCTTCTCTGAACCATGAGAGCCATACACTCCTCTATATGGGAGAACTAAAGGTCTCCACCCATGACACAGGTGGACACTAATGAGAGGCACTGATGAGGGGGTGGGGTGCTCCAGCCCAAAAGGATTTGGTCAGAATCCATACAATAGACAAAGAAGATATTTGGGGTGCACACCCTAAAAGATGCATTAAAGATGGTGCAGCCATAAGACCATACAAAGAACAAAATATTGTGTGGGCTGTAATATTTTGTCCTTTTGGGCTGGAGCACCCCACTCCCTCATCAGTGCCTCTCATTAGTGTCCACTGGTGTCATGGGTGGAGACCTTTAGTTCTCCCATATAGAGGAGTGTATGGCTCCCATGGTTCAGAGAAGCAGGATCTCCCATACTATGGATAGCGTAGAACCCACTAATCATGGGGTACTTTGTCGCAGTAAGTGGGCTTAAGCACCATATAGCAATATGATGTGACAAAATCCCCATATTTTTTGATAATGTTTTTTGAAAATGTCTAGGTGTTTTAAATAGCCTTGCAGCAGGAGGTAAATGTATTTTTTGCATGTGTGCACTGTAATATTTTGTTCTTTCCTTATCAGTGCAGCCCCATCAGTCCTACCTTATTAGTGCAGCCTCATCAATGCTGCCTTATTAGTGTAGCCTCATCAGTGGCCATCAGCGCAGCCTCACCAGTGGCCATCAGTGCCACCTAATTAATGCCGCCTTATCAGCGGCCATCAGTGCAGCCTCATCAGCGGCCATCTGTGCAGCCTCATCAGTGGCCATCTGTGCAGCCTCATCAGCGGCCATCAGCGCAGCCTCATTAGCGGCCATCAGCGCAGCCTCATCAGTGCCACCTTATCAGTGGCAATCATTGCAGTCTCATCAGTGCAGCCTCATCAGCAGCTATCAGTGCAGCCTCATCAGTGGGCATCAGTGCAGCAAATCAGTGATGCCTTATTAGTGCAGCCCCATCAGTGCAGCTTAACAGTGCCACCTCATGATCATCAGTGCCATCTCATTAGTGCCCATCAGTGCAGCATATCAGTGCCCATCAGTGCAGCATATCAGTGCAGCCCCATCAGTGCCACCTCTTCAACGGCCATCAGTGCCACCTCATCAGTGCCGCCTCATCAGCGGCCATCAGTTAATCCTATCAGTGCAGCAAATCAGTGCTGCCTTATTAGTGCAGCCCCATCAGTGCAGCGTAACAGTGCCACCTCGTGATCATCAGTGCCGTCTCATTAGTGCCCATCAGTGCCGCCTCATCAGTGCTGCCTCATTAGTGCCCATCAATGCAGCCTATCATTGCCCATCAGTGCAGCCTTATCAGTGCCCATCAGTGCAGCAGGGAGGAATCGGGAGGAGAGCCGGCTGGATCACACAGAGCAAGAATCTCCCGCTGTCACACAGCTTGTATATGTCAAAGTCCTGCCTCCCAGACCAGCATGCTGTATCATAGGAGCTGGTCCAGGAGGTAGGACTTTGACAGCGGCTGGCATTTCATATACAAGCTGTGTCACAGCATGAGATCCCGCTCTGCGTGATCAGGCTGGCTCTCCTCCTGACAGTTTCCTGGCTGATCTCTTCTGGTTGAAGCAATGTGACCTTTTTTTACAGGGCATTCGAGCGGCCCAGGGGGGCAGGGAGCCAGAAGCGATCAGCCAGAAAACTGTCAGCCCAGTCCGCCCCTGCTCCACACCCGCCCTTCGCTAATTTCCATCAGCCAACTGCGAGCAGTCGAGTGGAAATTTCTTTATCGTACATCACGGGACACAGTAATAACTGTATGGGTTATATGACACTTTCAGGTGATGGACACTGACACACCCTAAACAGGAAGTTCAATTCCCCATATAACCCCTCCTTAGGGTCTTAGGTGTTGGTCACGAGTAAAGATGTGCTGTGCTGAGCTCAGTTGGAATATTCCTTGGTGGGGCAAGCTATGCAACCGGATCCATTCAAAGTGTCTTTTCCAGGCCAAATTGAATGGTACCCGGGCCTTGTGTGCGAAGAAAGGAGGTTTTGCCTGTAACGCTTCTCTTTTTATAGAGCTGGACCACGGGATCCAGTATTTGTTTTTTTCAGCCATATTCCTGGTGGGGTGCTTTACAGGCCCAGGGCTGTGGATCCCCGATAAAAAGGGGGCCCAGTCCCTGAAGGTTTTTTAACGGTGCCCACCGTGAGTGGTGAAGAACCCTGCAGCTAGATAAGGTAAGGGAGATTCCTAAGGAATTTTTCTAATTCTTGTGGGTTATCTCCTTTAACCACTTGCTTACTGGGCACTTAAACTCCCCTCCTGTCCAGACCAATATTCAGCTTTCAGTGCTCTCACACTTTGAATGACAATTACTCAGTCATGCAACACTCTACCCAAATGATTTTTTGTCCTTTTTTCCATACAAATAGAGCTTTCTTTTGGTGGTATTTGATCACCTCTGGGTTTTTTATTTTTTGCGCTATAAATGAAAAAAGACCGAAAATTTTGAAAAAAAAGAATTTTTCTTAATTTCTGTGATAAAATTTTGCAAATTGTTAATTTTTCTTCATAAATTTTGGCCACAATTTATACTGCTACATATCATTGGTAAAAATAACCCAAATTAGTGGAAATTATCTGGTCTGTGTGAAAGTTTTAGAGTCTACAAGCTATGGTTCAAATCATAAAAAATGTATCACATCTGATGTACTGGTGGCCTATCTCATTTCTTGAGACCCTAACAAGCCAGGAAAAGTACAAATGCCCCCCAAATGACCCCTTTTTGGAAAGTAGACATTTCAAGGTGTTTAGTAAGAGGCATGGTGAGTTATTTGAAGTTGTAATTTTTTCCCTCAATTCTTTGCAATATTAAGATTTTTATTTTTTTATTTTAATTTTTTCACAAAATTGTCATTGTAATAGCTTATTTCTCTCACATGGCATGTGCATACCACAAATGACACCCCAAAATACATTCTGCTACTCCTCCTTAGTATTACGATACCACATGTGTGGGACTTTTTCACTGCCTGGCCACATACAGAGGCCCAACATGCAGGGGAGCACCATCAGATGTTGTAGGAGCAAAAATTACACATCTCATTTCTCAACTATCTATTACACTTTTGAAGGCCCTGGAGCACCAGGACAATGGAAACACCCACAAAATGACCACATTTTGGAAAGCTAACACCCCAACGTATAATCTATGAGGCATAATGAGTCTTTGAACGGTTCATTTTTTTCCAGAAGTTTATGGAAAACTTGGAAAAGAATGAAAACGCATTTTTTTTACACAAAGTTGTCTGTTTATAAGATATCTCCAACACATAGCATTTAGATAGCAAAAATGACACCCCAAAATACATTCTACTACTCCTCCTGAGTATGGCGATACCACATGTGTCAGACTTCTACACAGCCTGACCACATACAGAGATCCAACATGCAAGGAACACCGTCAGGTGTTCCAGGGACACATAGTACGCACATACCAAGAATTACACCCCAAAATACATTATGCTGAGCAAAGTGTAAACAAAAGATTACCTGTGGTTGTAGTAGTGCAGTTGTACACAGGAGGATAGCACTGGTCCAGGCAGCAGGCAGGCACTTGGTCAGCAACGGCAAACACAATTGTCCAGGCAGCAGGCAGGGATACTGTCCATATACAGTCCAGGGTTAGTGCAGGCAGAGATATTGTCAGAAGTGCCATAAATATTGGTCCTGGTAGTAGGCAGGAACATGTGGTGTGGTCAGTGCAACAGGCAGGGACATAATGGCAGTAAGTCCTACAGGCAGTAGGCAGAAGTAGGGCCTCGTTCAGGACAGAATGGGGACAGGGGTAGAAGCTTCTCCCACCCAAATCTCTTTGAAGCCTCCGAGTCTCCAGACCCTAATCTAGGAATGAGAAAACAAAAAAAAATGATTTCTTCATCCAGAAAAACAATTCTGGAGCCCCTCACATATGTGAGACCCCTGTGTTAAATCCCACTAGTCCAGTTGCAGGGTACAAGATCAGTCCAAGAGGCCGGCAAATATCATGGTCAAACAGTCCAAGGTCAGTTCCAGATCAGGCAGAGGTATGTACAGAATCGTTAGGCAGAAGCATGGTTGAATAACAGTCCAGGGGCAGTTCCAGATCAGGCAGTGTTATGTTCAGAATTGGCAGGCAGAAGCGTGGTCGAATAACAAGCCAGGGTCAGTTACAGAGCAAGCAGTGGCATAAGGGGTGTGAAGGTGTGTGAAGGCAGGAACTGAGGATTACGTTTACCATACTTCCCTAATTAATTTATTGAAGTATGGTAACGGCGAAAACATTCACCTATGCAGAGGCCTGGTTCCGAAGGACATTGGGCACAGTAATAAGATGTGTCTCTTCTGACTCCTGCTCTGGTACACACCTTACATTTTTTTTGACGTCGTTGGCCTGTTGGTCTGGGAGGGAGTCTATCTGGAAAGTGGCGTTCGGAGAGTCGACTAAGAACATCTGATTGGATGTTTTCTGGGGGGCCATTCGGGAATATAAGGGCAGTGTAAATTTCCTTCTGGTAGCCAAGGAAGCGTTTGGGGTTTTGGGTGCAGTTGTGTAAATTACATATGAGTTGTATATGGCCAATTGAAAAAAATAAATTGCGACTTTCTTATACCAATGGTATGTCCGTCTTGTGGCAAGGTATGGTTCCAACATTTGGTCATTGAAGTCGACTCCCCCCATGAACAAATTATATTCATAAACGCATTTTGGTTTTTGGATGGGGCCATTTCTTCTAGGGATTTCTACGAAGGTATCATTGTGGATCGAAGACAACAAATAGACATCTCTTCTGTCCCTCCACTTCACTGCCAAATTCTCCTTGTTCTGCAGACTTGCCGTTTCTCCTTTCCTCAACCTCTTATTGACAAGACTTTGAGGAAAGCCCTTCCGGTTCCTTTTTACAGTGCCACATGCAGGCGTCTTCTTCCGGTGAAGGTTGTGGAACAGGGGCAGAGATGTGTAGAAGTTGTCTACATACAGGTGGTAGCCTTTCTCCAGTAGGGGGTATATCAGGTCCCAAACAATTTTCCCGCTTGATCCCAAGTAGTCTGGGCAATTAGGGGGTTGCAGCTGGGTGTCCTTCCCTTCGTACACTTTGAAGGCATACATGTACCCTGTGACTCGGTCACATAATTTGTATACCTTCACCCCATAGCGGGTCCTTTTGCTCGGGATAAATTGCTTAATTTTAAGCCTGCCACTAAATTTAACAAGGGACTCATCCACACATATGTGTTGGTCCGGGGTAAACAGCTGGGGGAATACTTCAGAAAAATAATTTAATATTTTGGACGAATTTTGAAAAGCCTGTCATAATTTGGGTCATTTCGGGGAGGGCACTGGGTGTTATCATTGAAATGAAGGAACCTCATTATCATTTGGTATCTGGTTCTGGGCATTACCTTGGAGAAGATTGGCATGTGGTGGATGGGGTGGGTTGACCAATAGGAATTCAAGGTGTTTTTTTTGGTGAGTCCCATACAAAATGTGAGGCCTAAAAAAACCTTCAACTCCTCCACCATTAGGTCTCCCCACTCGTAGGGACAGGCATAATAGGACGTTGGATTATTTAAAATAAATTGCTGTGCATAAAGGTTGCACTGGGGCACAATTGTTGATAGCATGTCCTTTGTAAAAATTAAATCAAAAAAATTCATTGGGGGAAAAATTTTCCGTGTCCACCTGGACTCCTGGCTGGGCAGTGAAAGGGGGAATGTTGGCTTCTCCTGAATTAGGAGAAAGCCACAAGGGGTTTTGAAGGGCATAGGGAAGGCTGGCATGGGTCCTTGGCCTTTTTTGCCGAGGCACTGCGGTGCTGGTGGATGGCACTGCGGTGCTTGGGGGAAGGCACTGCGGTGCTGGTGGAAGGCACTGCGGTGCTGGTGGATGCCACTGCCTCCTCACTAGAACGCCTTCGTTTCGTTTCACTCAGTGTTCCACTACTGAGGACTGGCTCATAATTGAAGTCCGACTCAGAATCGGAGTTTGAAATGGAATCCGGACAAGAGAGCTCTCCGTCGCTCTCGTCGGCCTGGGAAAGTATCTGGTATGCCTCCTCAGCGGAAAAGCCTCTTTTGGACATGCTTGCTGGTGATGCGACTACACAGGTGTGTGCTAAGCCTGCACTGATGGGCACTGATGAGGCGGTACTGATGAGCACAGATGGGCACTGAGGTGGAATAGAGGGGCACTGATGTGCACTGATGAGGTGGAACAGATGTGCACTGATGAGGTGGAACAGATGTGCACTGATGAGGCGGCACAGATGTGCACTGATGAGGCGGCACTGATGAGGCTGCACAGATGTGCACTGATGAGGCAGCACAGATGTGCACTGATTACACAGATATGCACTGATGAGGTGGCACAGATGGGCACTGATGAAGCTGCACAGATGGGCACTGATTGATTGCACAGATGTGCACTGAGGCGGCACAGATGGGGACTGATTTATGGCACAGATATGCACTGATGAGGTGGCACTAATGAGATGGCACAGATGGGCACTGAGGTGGCACAGATGGGCACTGAGGTGGCACAGATGGGCACTGATGAGGCGGAACAGTTGTGCACTGATTGATTGCACTGATGAGGTGGCACAGATGTGCACTGATGAGGTGGCACAGATGTGGCGGTACAGATGCGCACTGATGAGGCGGCACAGATGGGCACTGATGAGGTGGCACAGAGGGGCACTGATGAGGTGGAACAGATGTGCACTGATGAGGTGGCACAGATGTGCACTGATGAGGCGGCACTGATGAGGCTGCACAGATGTGCATTGATGAGGCAGCACAGATGTGCACTGATTACACAGATATGCACTGATGAGGTGGCACAGATGGGCACTGATGAGGCGGCACAGATGGGCACTGATGAAGCTGCACAGATGGGCACTGATTGATTGCACAGATGTGCACTGAGGCAGCACAGATGGGGACTGATTTATGGCACAGATATGCACTGATGAGGTGGCACTGATGAGATGGCACAGATGGGCACTGAGGTGGCACAGATGGGCACTGATGAGTTGGAACAGTTGTGCACTGATTGATTGCACTGATGAGGTGGCACAGATGTGCACTGATGAGGTGGCACAGATTTGGCACTGATGAGGTGGCACAGATGGCCAGTGATGAGGTGGCTCAGATGGGCACTGATTGCACAGATGTGCACTGATGAGGCGGCACAGATGGGCACTGATTAGCACAAGTGGGCACCGATGAGGTGGCACAGGTGGGCACTGATGAGGTGGCACAGGTGGGCACTGATTGCAGATGTGCACAGATATCCGGACACTGATCACCAATGGCACAGATGGGCACAGGTGAGCACAGATTGGCACAGATGGGCGCAGGTGGGCACTGATTGGCACAGGTGGTTACCGATTGGCACAGGTGGGCACTGATTGGCACAGATCCCACTGTACTGGTGGGGCACTGTTTGGGCACTGTTTGGTCACTTTTATCAGAGTTAAAAACTCACTGAAGGCACAGATCGCTGCAGCTATCCTCTCTCTCCTCACACGCGGTCTCTGTGTGAGGAGAGAGAGACGGCAATGAGAGATGATCTCATATGTTTACATTTGAGATCATCTCTCATTGGCACCGGCGATCCCGCTGTAAACGGCCGCTGTGATTGGCCGTTTACCGCGATCTGTGACTTGCTGTGTCCAAGGGACACGGCCAGCTCAGAATTTCCCCGATGCGCGCACGTGAGCACGCACAGGGAACGAGGAAAGAGGAGGACGTCCCATGGCGGCCTCCCGGAGAATGAGGTTCGCGCTGTAGCCGTCATTCGGACCTCAAGTGGTTAAGTAAATGTTGTCATGCCTATAGTCACCACCGGGGGCTGTCAAGAGCACGTGCCTGTTTCAAGCTTGTCAGTCTCGCTCTGTGTAACAAGCTGCACGCTTCCTCCGGCCCAAGCTCCAGGTAAAGACGTGGGAAAGGGGGTTTTTCTCCTAGGAATGTCCCCCCATCTGGATAGCTTTACTCCAGGCAGAGGGAGCATGGCATCAGTCGCTGCCATTATAGTGGTTTCCATCAGCATGTTCTCCTCCTCTCCTCCACCCCAGTCCTCCTCCATGCGGCCCAGTCAGGATCAGAGCCCGCTCGTGCGGGAAAACGATCTACTTTGAAATAAATGGGGGGGGGGGCTCGGTGAGTGGTCGGAGGAAGGGGGCGGGGCTCAACTGTGTTGGTGTGCTTCAGCGTCCATAATGCGGGCTGTAAAGTTATAAAATGCACCTTTTTTCAGGTGCATACAGCTAGGAGGGACACAGAGCGGACGGGTGACATGTGGGTGACACAGGCATTCCCAGACACATTTACTTAAGCATCAGGCTGAGCTTAATAGCAGCGGCAGTTGCTAGACTATTTCTCAGGTGCATTTTTTTGGTAGTACCTCTGCGTTTGTGCTCAGCACTATGACCAGAGGAGGTGGTACAAATGCCACAAAAACCAGGGACACAAAGGGGTCGCCCTCAGGCCCTAAGGACCCTCCCTCTGCAACACCATGCCGATCTAGGAAGGCTGGTCTGAGTGAGCCATCGGGGTCATCAGCGGCTGCAATTGCTTCCGACACTTCAGCCCCTGTCTATATAACTGAGCGGGTTTTCTCCTCAGCTATGAGTGGTTTAAAGGAAAGATTAGTGGCTTTAATCACATCTTCACAGAGTGGAAGAAAATGCAATAGGTCCCCTTCTACCACCCAAGATCCTCTAACGGAGGAACAGTGGGAGGGGGAAGATGAATCCCCCTCAGGGGACCGTGAAGAGGCTGATGATTCCTCTTCCGAGGGATCAAGTGGGGAAGGACCTTCTTCAGCTTCACATGCTGAGAAGTTGCTGGTGTATTCTCTTACTGAAATGGTCCACTTCACATTTAAGCTACCCTTAAGGGAGTCGGTTGAAGAGCCCACTTCCTGTTTGGGTTCACTAAAGCCTCCTCAAGCCTTGCGTGCCTTTCCTGTCCATTCATTACTAGAAAAGCTTGTATGTATTCTGAGTGGAATCACCCAGATAAGCATTTTTTCCCTTTTAAAAAGTTTTCAACACTTTATCCTATGGAGGAATAATGTACTAAGATGTGGAATATACCAGCAATTGACGCTGCTATATCCTCTGTGAATAAAAGTTTGATTTGTCCGGTTGACAATGCACAAATGCTTAGGAATCCAACTGATAAAAAAAAATTGATTTCCTGTTAAAAAGGTTCAGTGGCTCATCCTGCAGTGGCGGCAATTGGGGTATGTCAGTCCTTGAGAGACCATTTGAAACAGGTGCTCAAGGTGTTCTCTGAACAGCAGGCCCAGGATTTAGCTTAGCTGCCCACGGCTTTGTGTTTTGCAATTGACGCAATCAGAGATTCTATTCTTCAAACCTCTCGCCTTACGCTTGGGTTGGTACATATGCGTAGATTCTTATGGTAGAAAAGTTGGTCAGCCGAAGTACCATGCTAAAAGCTCCTGGCTGGTTTTCCTTTCCGCAGTAAAAAGCTGTTTGGGGAGGATTTGGACAAGTATATCCAAAAAATATCAAGTGGGAAAAGTACCCTTTTACCACTTAAGAAAAAGAGTAAACATCCCTCATTCAAACGGGCTCTTTCTTCAGTGCCAGGGGCATAAGCCTCTAGGCAGTCCTCCATCGTCAGGTTCAAGAGGTAAACCTCAGGGTCAACCCCAGGGCCAAAAGAAGTCCTGGGGGAGGAAACCCACATGACAGAACGCTAAAGCCTCTTTATGAAGGGGCTTCCCCGCTCGCTCGAGTGAGGGGAAGACTCTGCAGTTCTCAAAGGTCTGGCAGGAAGAATTTCGGGGCAGATGGGTGGTCTCCACAATAGCTCTAGGTTACAAACTAGAGTTCCGAGAATTCCCATCTCCTCGTTTCCTCAGGTCAAATGTCCCCAAAGATCCAGAGAAAAAGAAGTCTCTCTTTCTAGCATTAGACCGACTTTTGTCGCAAAAAGTGATCATGGTGGTCCCCGTGGAAGAGCAGGGGTTGGGGTTTTATTCAAACCTTTTCACGGTACCAAAACCAAATGGTGATGTCAGACCCATTTTAGATCTCAAAGATCTAAACCGGTTCCTGAAGATTCGTTCATTTTGCAAGGAAACAATCCGATTAGTAGTCTCCCTCCTACAAGGGGGAGAACTTCTGGCATCACTCGACATCAAGGATGCATACCTGCATGTCCCTATTTTCCCAGCTCACCAGAAGTATCTGCGTTTCGAAGTAGAAAAACTTAATTTTCAGTTTGTAGCCTTGCATTTCGGTCTAGCTACTGCACCACAGGTGTTTACAGAGCTTCAAGCTATTCAAGGTATAACAATAATAGCATACCTGGATGACCTGCTCTTAATAGACCGGTCGGTAGTCCGCTTGGACCAAAGCATGGTCACCACAGTCAACTACCTGGAATACCTAGGTTGGGTCCTCAACCTAGAGAAATCTTCTTTAAAGCAAGTAAGAAGATTAGAGTACTTGGGTCTGGTCATAGATACAGGCCAGAAGAAGGTGTTTTTACCCCAGGCAAAGATCTGCGCTATAAAGGAGCTGGTTCAGGGGGTCAGGGCAAAGAAGGGCCCTTCCATTCGCCTTTGTATGAGGTTGTTGGGGAAGATGGTGGCTTCATTCGAAGCAGTTCCCTATGCTCAGTTTCATTTGAGACTGCTGCAAAACAGTATCCTATCGGCCTGGAACAAGAAGATTGAAGCACTAGATTTCCCAATGCGTTTGTCGCCAAAAGTGCGCCAAAGCCTCAGTTGGTGGAGGATATCCGAGAATCTGCAGAAGGGGAAATCCTTCTTACTGGTTACCTGGAAGGTGGTAACAACAGATGAAAGCCTTTAAGGTTGGGGAGTTGTCCTAGAAGAAGCGTCTGTCCAGGGGAAATGGTCCAGAACCGAAAAGACCTTGCCCATCAACATTCTAGAGATTCGGGCAGTGCTTCTAGCCCTAAGGGCCTGGTCATTCAGGTTGCAGAATTCTCCTGTCAGGATTCAATCCAACAATGCCACAGCAGTGGCTTATATAAATCACCAAGGGGGCACCAGAAGTCATGCAGCCCAGGGAGAGGTAAACCATATCCTAACCTGGGCAGAAAAACATGTGCCATGCATATCGGCAATCTTCATTCCAGGAGTAGAGAACTGGCAGGCAGATTACTTAAGTCACCAGCAGTTGTTCCCAGGGGAATGGTGCCTTCACCCCGACATCTTCCTGGCTATATGCCAAATATATGCCGGATGTAGATCTGTTTGCGTTCAGGTTCATCAACAAAGTCAACAACTTTGTGTTAAGAACAAGGGATCCACTCGCATGCAGAACAGATGCGTTGGTGACCCCCGTGGGATCAGTTCTCACTTATTTATGCATTCCCTCCTATTCTGCTGCTACCTCGACTTCTTCGCAGGATCAAGCGGGAAAGGAAGTCGGTAGTTCTTGTGGTCCCAGCGTGGCCCAGAAGATCTTGGTATGCAGAAATAGTAAAGATGATGGTAGGGACCCCATGGCCCCTACCACCAAGTCCAGACCTGCTATCACAGGGACCAGTGTTCCATCCTACTTTGCAAACGCTAAATTTAATGGTTTGGCTATTGAAACCCACATTCTTAAGAATCATGGGCTTTCAGGCTCAGTGATACCTACCTTGATTAATGCAGGTAAGCCAGCTTCCAGAGTCATTTATTTTTAGAGTCTGGAAGGCCTATGTTTCCTGGTGTGAATCCAGGGGTTGGCATCCTAGTAAGTATGTTATAGGTAGAATTCTTACCTTTCTGCAAATGGGGCTAGAGATGAAACTGGCCTTGAGTACTATCAAGGGCCAGGTCTCGGCCTTATCAGTATTGTTTCAACGTCTGCTTGCTTTGCATTCTTTGGTCCGAAGCTTTATGCAGGGGATAACGTGGCTTAATCCACCGGTTAGAGCACCCCTGAACCCTTGGGACGTGAATTTAGTTCTGTCGGCGTTACAGAAACAGCCTTGTGAGCCGATACAACATATTCCTTTGATCCTGCAAGAAGGGTATCAGAGTTGGTGGCTCTTTCTTGTAAAGAGCCATATTTAATCGTTCACAAGGATAGAGTAGTATTGCATCCTGATCCTAGCATTCTGCCAAAGGTGGTTTCAGGTTTTCACCCAAACCAGGATATTGTTTTACCTTCATTTTTTCCAGAACCTTGTTCTAAGGAAGAAGAGTCACTACATTCTTTGGATGTAGTGAGAGCAGTCAAAATATATTTGAAGGCAACTGCTCAGATTCGGAAAACAGATGTTTTGTTCGTGTTGCCTGAAGGTCCTAGGTAAGGACAGGCAGCATCAAAATCCACTATTGCCAAATGGATCCGGCAAGTAATTATTCAAGCTTATAGCTTGAAGAGGAAGGTTCCACCTTTTAAAGTCAAAGCACACTCCACCAGGGAGACAGGAGGATATCGCCTTTGGGCGCAGTGTGCTGCAGGAAGCAGTATAGGTCCTCAGATCTGATGACACCCTACTTTTGTTTGTGTCTCCCCCCCCTCAGATAGCATTGCTCTGGAACATCCCATACAGTTATTACTGTGGCTCTGTGTCCTGTGATGTACGATAAAGAAAATACGATTTTTATAACAGCTTACCTGTAAAATCCTTTTCTTGGAGTACATCACGGGACACAGAGGTCCCTCCCCTCTTTCTGGTTACACGTGTATTGCTTTGCTACAAAACTGAGGTACTCCTAGTAAAGGGAGGGGTTATATGGGGAATTGAACTTCCTGTTTAGGGTGTGCCAGTGTCCATCACCTGAAGGTGCCATATAGCCCATACCGTTATTACTGTGGCTCTGTGTCACATGATGTATACCAAGAAAATGATTTTACAGGTAAGCTGTTATAACAATCCTATTTTTGGGGGCTGAATTACATTAAAATGCACTTTTTAGCTTTCAAAAGGTGTTTCCCAGTGCTAAACCTTTCATCCAATTTCTAAATTGCTGCATTTGTAAATTTTGAAAGCTAGTATAAAGGAATAGTAGTGGTAACAAAAAAAAAAATACACTTGTGTTTTTTTTTTTTTGTAGAATTCTCCATTAAAAGGGGGCGTGACATGGTGTGTGTCCCATATAGCTACATACTATTGCTAATAGGTGTCCCTCGTTCCCATCTCAAAAAATTAAGAGGTATGCATATAAGTAAGAGCTCACAATCGTAAGCCACTATTATCAGATAATATGGCTATAGTAAATAACATGTCCAATATTATTGCCTTAGCAGTTTGTAAGTATTCAATGGCCAGTAGGGATGAGCTTCGTGTTGAGTTCGACTCGAACATCACCTGTTCGATTGTTCATCGAATTGCGAACGTTATGGACCATTCGCGCCAAATTCGAGTGGCCTGTCACGGCCCATAGTTCACTGCAGCATCGCAGTGCATTGCTGGCTGATGATTGACCAAGCATGCACTATGACCCGCATGCTTGGCCAATCACAGCGCTGTCTGTACAAAGAGCCGTAATTGGCCAAAGCCAGGCTGGCTGTGGCCAATTATGGCTCAGGGGATTTAGTACATGCCCCACACTATATAAGGCCGCCTGCATGGCGGCCCTGTGTAGTGTGTTGCGGCAGCGGAGAGAGATAGACAGAGAGACAGTGTCATTTGATTTAAATAAGATAGAGTAGGCAGGCGAGTCAGTTAGTTGCACTTACAGTGTATTGTGTATATATGCATCCTAGGTGTTGTGTGTGTGTGTATGTATATGTATATATATATATATATATATATATATATATATATATATATATATATATACACTGTATTCAGTTTAGCTAGATCAGTTGCTGTTATTCTCTTCCTAATATACTGACAGGCAGGCAGGTGTTTTTACAGTTGGTGTACTGTGTCCTCTGCACAGTGTGCACCTAAAGCTACCTGAAGACAATTGCTGTTGTTCTAATCCTATTAATGCCACAAGCAGGCAGCTGCAGTATTTACAGTTAGTGTACTGTGTCCTCTGCACAGTGTGCACCTAAACCTACCTGAAGACAAATGCTGTTGTTCTAATCCTATTAATGCCACAAGCAGGCAGCTGCAGTATTTACAGTTAGCGTACTGTGTCCTCTGCACAGTGTGCACCTAAAGCTACCTGAAGACAATTGCTGGTGCTCTTCTGATCCTATTAGTACCACAGGCAGGCAGCTGCAGTATTTACAGTTAGTGTACTGTGTCCTCTGCACAGTGTGCACCTAAAGCTACCTGAAGACAATTGCTGGTGTTCTTCTGATCCTATTAGTACCACAGGCAGGCAGCTGCAGTATTTACAGTTAGTGTACTGTGTCCTCTGCACAGTGTGCACCTAAAGCTACCTGAAGACAATTGCTGTTGTTCTAATCCTATTAATGCCACAAGCAGGCAGCTGCAGTATTTACAGTTAGTGTACTGTGTCCTCTGCACAGTGTGCACCTAAACCTACCTGAAGACAATTGCTGTTGTTCTAATCCTATTAATGCCACAAGCAGGCAGCTGCAGTATTTACAGTTAGCGTACTGTGTCCTCTGCACAGTGTGCACCTAAAGCTACCTGAAGACAATTGCTGGTGCTCTTCTGATCCTATTAGTACCACAGGCAGGCAGCTGCAGTATTTACAGTTAGTGTACTGTGTCCTCTGCACAGTGTGCACCTAAAGCTACCTGAAGACAATTGCTGGTGTTCTTCTGATCCTATTAGTACCACAGGCAGGCAGCTGCAGTATTTACAGTTAGTGTACTGTGTCCTCTGCACAGTGTGCACCTAAAGCTACCTGAAGACAATTGCTGTTGTTCTGATCCTATTAATACCACAGGCAGGCAGCTGCAGTATTTACAGTTAATGTACTATGTCCTCTGCACAGTGTGCACCTAAAGCTACCTGAAGACAATTGCTGATGTTCTTCTGATCCTATTAATACCACAGGCAGGCAGCTGCAGTATTTACAGTTAGTGTACTGCGTCCTCTGCACAGTGTGCACCTAAACCTACCTGAAGACAATTGCTGGTGTTCTTCTGATCCTATTAGTACCACAGGCAGCTGCAGTATTTACAGTTAGTGTACTGTGTCCTCTGCACAGTGTGCACCTAAAGCTACCTGAAGACAATTGCTGGTGTTCTTCTGATCCTATTAGTACCACAGGCAGGCAGCTGTAGTATTTACAGTTAGTGTACTGTGTCCTCTGCACAGTGTGCACCTAAAGCTACCTGAAGACAATTGCTGGTGTTCTTCTGATCCTATTAGTACCACAGGCAGGCAGCTGCAGTATTTACAGTTAGTGTACTGTGTCCTCTGCACAGTGTGCACCTAAACCTACCTGAAGACAATTGCTGGTGTTCTTCTGATCCCTTTTAGTACCACAGGCAGGCAGCTGCAGTATTTACAGTTAGTGTATTGTGTCCTTTGCCCAGTGTGCACCTAAAGCTACCTGAAGACAATTGCTGGTGTTCTCATACTAATAATACTACAGGCAGGCAGTTGATTATGCTAGCTGCAGTATAATCAGTATATATACATATATACACATCCCAGCTTTATGCAGCTACATCTCACTGCAGGCCATTAGTATGTCTGGAAGGCCAACAAGGAGAGGTAGACCGTCACAAGCCATTAAAAGAGGGCAAGCAGGCTCTGTGTCTAGAGGCAACAGTGCTGGTCGTGGACACGGTGCATCCTTATCAGCACGTGGCCGTGGGACACGCTTGTCTTTTTTTCCGTCAGCTGGCCGCGTTAAGCTGCAACATGCCGAAGACTTGGTAGAGTGGATGACCAAGCCGTCCTCATCCTTCTAATCCCCTCTCGCCCAGGCTCAGGATACTTTGTCTGGCAAAGCAGCTGCCAACGCGGCCTCTTACTTCGGCTCAATGGCATCAGTCATTCCTTCCCTAGCTCCACCATGTCCTCCTGAGGAGTCCCCCGAACTGTTTGACCACAGTGTTGGGTACATGCTCCAGGAGGATGCCCAGCGTTTTGAAGGCTCCGATGATGGTACCCAGCTAGAGGAAGGCAGTAACGTGAGCCCAGAGAGGGGGGGTGCCCTCCTCCATGACCTTTTCCTGTGCCGATTTGTCCTCGGAACCAGCGGTGCTCCGTAGGCGTTCAAGGGGCTACGCAAGCACACAGGCAAAAAGATGCCATGCAGTGCTTGAGCTGGTGTTCTTGGGGGACAGGAGCCACACTGGGGCAGAGATTCTGTCATCTCTGCAGGGGCAGGTTCAGAGGTGGTTGACGCCACGCCAGCTTAAGCCAGAAATGGTGGTTTGCGACAATGGCACCAACCTCCTCTCCGCCCGGACAACTGACCCATGTGCCCTGTTTGGCTCATGTCTTTAACTTGGTAGTGCAGCGGTTTTTGGGCAGGTACCCGGGCTGACAGGATGTCCTCAGGCAGGCCAGGAAAATTTTGTGTGCATTTCCGCAGGTCATATGATGCCAGTGCTCGGCTGGCTGACCTCCAAAAGGAATTTAACCTGCCCAAGAACCGCCTAATCTGTGACATGCCCACCAGGTGGAACTCAATGTTGGCCATGCTGCAGCGGCTGCACATGCAGCAGAGGGCCATCAATGAGTACCTATGCAAATATGGCACCAGGACAGGGTCAAGGGAGCTTGTTTTTTTTTTCCCCACGCCAGTGGGCTATGATCAGGGATGCATGCACTGTCCTGTCACCATTTGAGGAGGCCACGAGGATGGTGAGCAGTGACAGTGCATGCATCAGTGACACTGTCCCTCTTGTCCACCTGAGGGCACTTGAGGCAGAACAGAAGGAGGAACAGGAGGACTTCCTTACCTCTCAAGGCCCCCTTTATCCAGACAGTGTTCCTGCATGCCCACCGATCACACAGGAAGAGGAAGAAAAGGAGGAGGATTGTGTCAGCATGGAGGTGGAGCCTGGCACTCAGCATCAGCAGCAGTCTTCAAGGGATCATTTACAGTCCGAAGAAACCCATGAACTTGTACGTGGCTGGGAAGAGGTGGCTGCGGATCATGTCGTCCTTAGTGACCCAGAGGAATCTGGACCGAATGCCTCAGCAAACCTACGCTGCATGGCCTCCCTGATCCTGCAAAGCCTGTGGAAGGATCCTCGTATTCGTGGTATCAAGGGGAGGGATCATTACTGGCTGGCAACCCTCCTTGATACACGTTACAAGGGTAAGGTTACGGACCTTATCTTGCCGTCGCAGAGGGAGCAGAGGATGAAACATCTTCGGGAGGCCTTGCAGAAAGGTTTGTGCAACGTGTTTCCAGAGCCTGGGAGGTTACAATTTCCTGGTCCTCCTGGACAACGTGTTGCTGAGGCTTCGGTCAGTCACAGAAGGAGCGGTGGAGAAGGTGGCCCTCTGACCAATGCGTTCAGACAATTTTTTTAGTCCACAGCCTCAAGGTATGATTGGTTCCAGCAACCATCGCCAGCGTCTAAATCACATGGTGCAGGAATACCTAGGGGCAAGATCAGACTTGGACACCTTCCCCACCGAAAATCCTCTGGGTTACTGGGTCTTGAGGATGGATCACTGGCCAGAGCTTGCACAGTATGCAATTGAGCTACTGGCCTGTCCTGCATCCAGCGTTCTTTTGGAACGCACATTCAGTGCTGCTGGAGGCTTTGTAACCGATCACAGGGTGCGCCTGTCCACTGAATCAGTCGATCGGCTGACCTTCATAAAAATGAATCAGTCTTGGATCACCAGCTACAAAGCACCTGATGCTGATGTAACCGAATATTTTTTTTTAAAATGTGAGATCCCTTCAAGACTGCTTATGCTGATGCTGAGTGACAATCCTCTTCCTCCTCAATTTTCATGCTGATAGCTTGTAAGAACATTTTTGGTTCTGGGCCTCCACCAGTGGCTAAGGCTCAATTTTTCTACCCCTGTTTAACAGGGGCATGTGATTACAATTTTTTATGCAATATTTTGCAGCAGGGCTCATTCCTGCGCTCCAACTATAGTATCTGTGAGGGTTTGCAGTGTTGTGGCAGCAGTGGCTAAGGCCCAATTTTTCTGCCCCTGTTTAACAGGAGCGTGTAATTTACAATTTTTGATGCAATACTTTGCAGCAGGGCTCATTCCTGCGCTCTAACTAGAGTATCTGTGAGGGGTTACAGTGTTGTGGCACCAGCACCAGTGCCCAAGGCCCAATTTTTCAGCCCCTTTTTAACAGGGGCGTATAATTACAATTTTTGATGCAATACTTTGCAGCAGAGCTCATTCCTGCGCTCCAACTATAGTATCTGTGAGGGGTTGCAGTGTTGTGGCAGCAGTGGCTAAGGCCCAATTTTTCTGCCCCTGTTTAACAGGGGTGTGTAATTACAATTTTTGATGCAATGCTTTGCAGCAGGGCTCATTCCTGCGCTCCAACTAGAGTATCTGTAAGGGGTTGCAGTGTTGTGGCACCAGTGCCTAAGGCCCAATTTTTCTGCCCCTGTTCAACAGGGACATGTAATTACAATTCTTGATCTAATATTTCACAGCAGGGCCCGTTCCAGCGCCCACCAAGAGTAACTGTGAGAACTTACAGTGTTGTGGCACCAGCACCACCACCACCACCAAAGGCCCAATTTTTCTACCACTGTTCAACAATGGCATGTAATTACAATTCTTGATCTAATATTTCACAGCAGGGCCCATTCCTGTGCCCACCAAGAGTAACTGTGAGGGCTTACAGTGTTGTGGCCAACACCTAAGGCCCCAATTTCAAACATCCAACTTACAAACGACTCCTACTTGCAAACGGAAGGGAAATTCTCTCCTGTAAGAGTTAATATGGGAAAAACGTGTCTCCTCTCCACTAATGCCTTATCACCAATCCTTGTTTCACTAAAAACCCCAAATTTTCAAAAAACATTTGTCATTGGGACAGAAAGTGAGGTGAAATCTTCTGAAGAGGTGCACAGACAGCAAAATAAATGTTACAGGGGTGATAACCCTTCCCTATGTTTTCCAAAAAGCTTAAAAATAGATTTTTTGGCTAGAGTTACACTTTAAAAATGTACCAGTTCAAAATTACAAACAGATTCTACTTAACACCAAACCTACAGTCCCTGTCTTGTTTGCACCGCCTGCATAGTGCTATTCAGAGAATATAGGGCCTGAGGCCCCACGCCTTTCCTTTTTTTAATTTGGGTGCGGGGTTCAAGTTAATATCGATACAAGACCCAAAGGGCCTGGTAATGGACTGAGGGGGGGGTACCCATGCCGTTTGTCTCACTGATTTTCATCCATATTGCCGGGACCCGACATTACATTAAAGCCGCAAGCAGTTTTAAATGGCTTTTATTTCTTTACAAATGTCATTTTGTGCAGGGACTGTTCTAAGCACAGGAAACATGCGCCACTTTACAGGCATACTATAGACACCCCCCAGGTACGATATTTAAAGGAATATTTCACTTTTTTTTTTTCACTATAAGCATCATTAAATCACTGCTCCCGAAAAAACTGACGTTTTTAAAACTTTTTTTGCATTGATACATGTCCTTTGGGGCAGGACCCGGGTCCCCAAACCTTTTTTAGGACAATAACTTGCATATTACCCTTTAATATTAGCACTTTTGATTTCGAATGTTCGAGTCCCATAGACTTTAACGGGGGTTCTAAAGTTCGCGCAAACTTTTGGTCCGTTCGCAGGTTCTGGTGTGAACCGAACTGGGGGGTGTTCGGCTCATCCCTAATGGCCAGACGAGACTGCATTAAAACGCATGTTGAACAAATGTAGGATTTTGTACTGATCATATTTTAACACATTTCTAACTATGAAATACCTCAAAATCAGAATCCATCTACAGTTTAGACCAGGGGTAGGCAACCTTTTGAGCACAGTGTGCCTAAAAATGTTTTCAAAGAAATTCAGCGTGCCGATTTTATAAAAAAAAAATGTCAACTTCACACTCTCAGTCACAAAAAGGATTTTTTATAAAGTAAATGTTATAAACTACTTTAGTAGTGAGAAGTTAACATCCTGCACGCTCACGCCTCAGATCAACCCAAATTAATGCACCTTCACACCTCAGATCACTGTCCCCCCCTGCAAATCTGGTTTACCACTGTACCTCCCTGTACATCTGCCCCACCACTGTAGTGCCCTGCACATCTGCCCCACCACTGTACATCTGCCCCACCACTGTAGTGCCCTGCACATCTGCCCCACCACTGTACATCTGCCCCACCAATGTACCCCCTGCTCATCTCCCCCACCACTGTAACCCCCCTCCTCATCTTCCCCACCACTGTAACCCCCTGCACATCTGCCCCACCACTGTACCCCCTTTTCATCTGCCCCACCAATGTACCCTCTTTCTCATCTGTCTCACCACTGTAACCCCCCGCACATCTGCCCCACCACTGTAACCCCCTGCACATCTGCCTCACCACTGTACCCCCCTGCACATCTGCCCCACATCTGTATCCCCCTGCTCATCTGTCCCACCACTGTAACCCACTGTACATCTGCCCCACCAATGTTCCCCCTTTCTCATCTGTCCCACCACTGTACCTCCATGCACATCTGCTCCACCACTGAACCATCTTCTCATCTGTCCTAACACTGAACTTATCTGCTCATCTGCCCCACCACTGTATCTATCACGTACCTGGTAGAAGAGCCTGAATGGACGAGCAAGGCCTCCCTTACAGCTCTGACTTGAGGCCTCTGATAGTGGGAACAGAAGGCGCCAAGGTACAGAGTCGCACGAGTGCCAAGAGTCTTTAACTGGTAGCTGGACGGCAATCCTGGAAAGGCTGAGAAGACAGAGGCAGGCTTAGGCAGGAAGGACCGACAGGCAGGCAACTGGTCCGGATGACAGCAATGAAGAAGCAAGGTCAGGCAGGCTGGGTCATACACGGTTAAGACAAATGGATGCAGGGTGCAGGCAGGATCATGGTCTGGAGGCAAGCCAAGGTCAAAAGCCGGATCAGCAAACAGGAGCCAAGAAGAAGACAAGTGGATGGTCACAGGACAAGCCGGGGTCGGTGCAGGGGGAGATCAAGGAATGGTCAAGACAAGCCAGGTAGGTAACTTGGATCAAGCTACAGGTTTCAGGAAGCAGGATGCACAGAACTGAAGACGAAGCAGCACTGGGGCTAGATACTGGCTGTGTTAAATAGACTCACTGGCGCCAGCGTCGCTCACGTGTGCGCGCGAGCGTTGACGCACACGTGGGTGCGCGACGGCTTCTGTTTGCGCGCCAGTTCACGCATGCGCACTTCTATGCGCCAGGGCCCGATTCCTATGGGCAACAGGAATGCGTGCATTTCTGTGCCTCAAAGCTCTTGTAGGAGGGCGGATTTCTCTGCTGGAATGTGCATCCTGACAGTATCCCCCTTTCTTAACTGCACCACCACTCTACCTAATGCACATCTGTCCCACCTCTGTTCCCCCTGCTCTTCTGCCCCACCACTGTAACCCCCTGCTCATGTGTTCCACCGATGTACCTCCTTTCTTCTCTGCACCCCTCTGCACATCTGCCCCACCTCTGTTACCTCCTGCTCATCTGCCCCACTGCTGTAACCCTCTGCTCATCTGTCCCATCAATGTACCTCCTTTCTCCTTTACCCCAACACTGAACCCCCCCCAATCATCTGTCCCACCACTGTAACCCCCTGCTCATCTGCCTCATAACTGTAACCCCCTACTTTTCTGTCCCACCGCTGAACCCCCTTCTCACCCCTCCTACCACTGTACCTCCTGAACATCTGCCCCACCACTGTACCCCTTGCTCTTCTGTCCCACCATTGTAACCCCCCTGCTCATCTGCCCCATCAATGTACCCCTTTTCTCATCTGCCCCACCACTGTACCTCCCTGCACATCTGTCTCACCTCTGTACCCCCCAGCTCTCGTGCCCCACCTCTGTTCCCCCTGCTCTCCTGCCCCACCACTGTAACCCCCTGCTCATCTGTCCCACCAATACACCTCCTTTCACATCTGCCCCACTGCTCTACCCCCCTGCTTTTCTGCCCCAACACTGAATCCCCCCTGCTTATCTAGCCCAACACTGAACCCCTCTGCTCATCTGTCCCACTGCTGAACCCCCTTCTCATCTCTTCCACCACTGTACATCTGCCCCACCGCTGTACTCTCCTGCTCTTCTGATCCACCTCTGAACCCCTCCTGCTCATTTTCCCCACCCTCCTGCTCATCTGCTCCACCGCTGTACCCTTCTACCGCTGTAGATCTTCTCATCTATCATAGGCGTAATATGCAGAGTGATGAAAGGAAGCAGAGATGAGACACATCTACCTGTCCTGGCACACTCATCCCTGCTGATCAACCTGTCGCATCCAGCCCACATGCTTGTATGTGATGTCACATACAAGAATATGGAATGGATGCGCAATGATGAGCTCAGGTCAGGGGCATTTTCTGAAAGCAGTGGGCCTGTGTGCAGGATCATAAGTTGGGCCCCCGCAGTTGAGAAAAAGTGGTTGGGTGTGATTTTTATTGCGCTGAATACTGGCTGTGGCTTAAAGGGGCACAGAGTGCAGGGGTTCAGTAGTAGGTGACGCAAAGGTTCATGAATAACTTCAACAAAAATCCCAAAAGCTCAACAGTAATTCCAAAAATTGTCACCTGATTGTGGATTTCTTAATCACAGTGAAATCCCTTCTTTCTGAGATTGGTAGTGGCAACCAAGTGAGTCATCTTACTCCAGATGGTGGACGGGGCTTGCAGGACTGTGATTGGCTTTAGCAGTGGCCAATGACAGTTTACCTCCTCCTGGAAACAGGGACCGCCCCCCCCCCCCCTTAGCAGAACTGCACCCAATCCCTTCCCTCATTACAAAAGCTGACGATTGCAGCTACAGCAAAGTTAGAGAACCAAACAATGTTTCCCATTATTTACAATGTGTGGGGGCACAGTGCTTCCCCCTCAGTGCAGGTGCGGCGTGGGGAATTATGAAATTTGAATGCATTAGTGTCCCACTGACACTTCCCTGCACTGCTCTGCTGATGGGGAGGGAGTCGAGTGCTGGCAAAAGAGGCTTCACGTGCCGGGGGGTTGCCTACCCCTGGTTTAGACTTTTAGTATAGTGAATTTTGACTGATAGGGAGTGTTTACTGTTCTTTGTACTTTGGCTCTTAGAGAATTTACTGAATAAGTCTTCAAGTGCCTTCAGTAAACACTGTCTTCTGTTTTCAGCTCATTGGGTGCTAATACCCTATCAAGCTGTTTTCATCTCAAGTATATGAAATAGAAAGTTACAAATACATCAACCTGCTTGTCAACCAAGAAATGAATATTCTTAGCAATGCAGCAACAACATTTTAAAAGCTTTTCCATGCAGATAAAAACAGGTTTATGTACAGTTTGTAAACCAACGTTAGGCTATAGCATGCTGAAACTTACTGTTTCTCAACAGGTGGCTATCCTTAGCCTCGTACACACGGTACGAAAATCAGAAGGGGATTGTCGTTTGACAGGCTGTTGTCCGAAATTCTTATGCCGCGTACACATGACCGGACTTTCCATCAGAATAGACTCTGACGGTCTTTCCGACGGAATTCCGAAGAAGTTCCGCTGAAACGGACTTGCCTACACACGATCACACCAAAGTCCGATCGTTTAGAATGCGATGACGTATGACGGGACTAGAAAAAGGAAGTTCAATAGCCAGTAGCCAATAGCTTCCCTTGCGTCATTTTTTGTCAGTCGGAATAGCATACAGAGGAGCGGTTTTCCCGATAGGTACTGATTCCATGGGAAAGATTTGAAACATTTTCTATTTCTAGGTCCATCAGAATTTTAGAAAGAAAAAGTCAGATGAAGCCCACACATGATCAGAATGTCCGACAGATTGATTGAGTCGGACCTTTTCTGCTGGAAAGTCCAGTCGTGTGTACGTGGCATTACTGTTAGTATGCTCCTTTCGACAATTGTTTTCAAATTTTCGGACAACATATGTTGGATGACAGGCTAGTACATTTTTGGTGAATGATGGCTCCAGGTCTAATTTTCGGATGGTCAGTACACAAATCCGTCACACAAGTCGAATGTACAACCACACATGCTCGGAATCAAGGAACGACTGGGAAGAGTTCGGTCTTGTAAACTACCGTTCGTAATCTAGAATTAAAATTTGTAACGCGGCAATTGATGAAATGTCAAAATTCTCATCTTCTTTAATGAGATAACAATGAAGCTGCTTTGCATGCAGTTATGCCAAATGTATTTTAAAAGGCATTTGTTTTGTACGATCTGAAAATCGCGAATCAACGCTCACCAAACTTCTACTAACATGAAATTAGCAGAAGGGGCCCAAAGGGTGCCACTTGAGAAATTAATTTCCTCTTTACACTCTCATAGTACGTCATTACGTTCGGGTTTGTCAAACAACAATTTGCAGATAGTTAGTATGCAAGACAAGATCCTGGCACACGCTCTTTTGACAAAAATCAGAAGCTTGTTTGTCCAACAATCGTACCATGTGTACAAGGCTTTAGGGTTATGCTGATAGACAGACAGAAGAAACACCCAACTCAGGTGCCTTAACTGGGACCACAAGGTGCCGCAAATTGCATTGAAACCTTATATTCTTTAAAACTGTACAGCAGACCTTGGAAGTGAAACCCAAAACATGCTTCTTTTTTACAGCAATCTTTGCAGCTAGATGGAGCAAGCAAAGCTGGTCACCATTTAGCACATGTAGGAACCTTTAAAGCATAACTCCAGGCCAAACAACTAAAATGAAATTAGTGAGGTGCAGGCACAGATGGATTGATATGGGTCACTGTCATTAATTGAACCTTGAATGAGTAAATGGATTTGCTTTAGGGTTGTAACCTCTTTTATATAACTTACGAGAATAACCTGTACTTACACACACAATGTATACATCCTGTTGACTGGTGGGATCCGTAGGTTGCAGGACATGCCAGAGGTTCCTCCAAACTACAGATTGTGAGAGTACCTTAAGGACTGGTTCACAATCACACCAGATGCAGTCCAGTGCGTTTTTAATCTGCATCAAAAATGCAGCACTGTGTTTTCGATTGTATTCCAAAGACCCTAGATCACCCCAGTGCAGTGCATCCCAGTTTAGTCAACAGAGGTAGAACATACTGCATTTTTTCTGTATGGAACATAGCAAAATGCATCAAAAATGTACCAGAACGCATCGAAAATGCATTAAAAGAAATACACTGGAAATCACATGTCCTGAATAGAAGTGAAGAAAAAACGAGAGGAATAAATACATCAAAACCACACATGCAGAAAGACATCCAGAATGCAGAGATTGTGGTGTGAACCAGTCCTTAGGGTGGTATTGATAATGTCAGCATAGATACAAGTAAGAAATGTAGGCTGATTGATGTTTAATATTTAAAAATGACCTGTTCGGGCAATGGTAATAAGTCCATCACTGTAATGACCAATATTGTTCTTCATTTATTTGTAGCAAATAGGAGGCATGGGAGACTTCTTCCTTACTTTCCACACCTGGATGCAATCAATAACCACCCCTCCACCGGCCTTTACCCATAGTTGGAACCAACTGGTATCTGAGATCAGCCAGTAACAGTTATACTGAGTTTTTGCCTTTCTACTTGCATATCTGATTATACAAATATGTGTTTTTTTTGTAGCACAAATGTTAGCTCGCAATTCATGCTTTGTACAACCTGAGTACATCCTACCTGTACTTCTGTTTTTGGAAATTCAATAAAATCTTTGAAAGAAAATTACCTGTTCGGCTGGGTTCACACTAACGTGGCTCACAGCAGGGGTCCGGTGTGTCCCTGTTCTCTGTTTCAGGGACGAATCAGGCTAAAATTTTTGCCTGAATTCAGGCCTGAAATGGAGCCAAAGACGCACAGGAACCTTGTGCAATGTTCTCTACAAGCATGTGTGAACCGGCTCCTTCGAAAGCCAGTCACCCGCTCCTGTCATGCGAATTGTATTAGGGGGAACCTGCATCCAATTTGCATCAATGTGCCTTCAGGAAAAGTCTGCAATTTACTTGGGCAGAAATCAACTTAAGGCTGGGTTCACACTGTCTTCGGATGCGGCTCACAGCAAGGGTCTGGTGCATCCCTGTTCTCCATTTCAGGGACGAATCAGCCCCGAATTTTTGCCTGAATTCGGACCTAAAACCGAGCCAAAGACTCAGAGGACCCTTGTTCAATCTGCTCCACGGCCGCCTCAGAGCTGCGTGAACTGGCTTCCTTGTGAAAAACCGGTCACAGTCTCCTGTCATGCAAATAGGATGCAGGGAAAACCGCATCCAATTCACATCAGTGTGAGCCCAGCCTTAGGCTTTCAGGCTATGTTCACACTGTTCCGACACTGAAGTTGCACGACTTCTGATCTGACTTTGCCCTGCGACTTCATGTCCGACTTCCATACGACTTTATTAAACGAGTTCTGACTTTGAGTCTGGCATGCAACTTAAGAGGGGGGAAACCCCACGCCAAAAAAAATAAAACGTGGGGTTCCCCCCAAGACCATACCAGACACTTCAGTCTGGTATAGATTTTAAGGGGAACCTCCACTCCAAAATTAAAAATGTGTCCCAGAAGACTTCGGGAGGGAGGGGGAAGGAGAACTTCTGCTTGCGATCACCTAATGCCGCGTACACGCGGTCGGACTTTTCGTCTACAAAAGTCCGACGGACTAAAGCCGGCTGACAATCCGATCGTGTGTGGGCTTCCCCGGACTTTCAGCGGACTTTTCCAGCCGCAAATCTGAAGGACTTTAGATTTGAAACATGCTTCAAATCTTTACGTCGTAACTCCGCCGGACCCAGAAATCCACTCGTCTGTATGCTAGCCCGACGGACAAAAACCCACGCTGGGGCAGCTATTGGCTACTGGCTATCAACTTCCTTATTTTAGTCCGGTGTACGTCATCACGTACGAATCTGTCGGACTTTTGTGTGATCGTATGTAGGCAAGTCCGTTTATTAGAAAGTCTGCCGCAAGTCCGCCAAAAGTCAGTAGAAAGTCTGTCGGACTTTTGTAGCCGAAAAGTCCGACCGTGTGTACGCGGCATTAGCGATCGATCGGAACAGAAGTGGGAGTGAGTACCTGTCAAAAAGCCCCCTCCTCCCCAAAAGCTACATTTAACAAACAGGAGCCCGGAGGAGGACTTAAAAGCAGAACTACCACTTAAAGCAGAAGCTGCAGTGGAGATCACGGATGGAACCGTCATCTTCAGTGAAAGTTTGTAGAAGTTGGAGTTGCCACAAAGTTTGGTTACATGAGCTCAAGAGCAATAATTAGAAATATCATATAAAAACCATTACATTTTCCAAGTGCAATTCTGGAAACAGATCGGGAAATCAGATATTTTCAATGGGCTAGACTAGAGTATCCAGCTACAAAGCTCCTTACATAACAAAGATGTTTAGTTGTAGGCTTCATTAAAGCTAAAAGTTTCTTAATCATGTGAGACACATAAAACATTCTTCAATTCAAATACATTAAGCTGATTCTTTTTCTCAATAGTAATGAGTAAACGTGTGGCAGTGAAGAGTTAACTAGGGAAGTTCTTTTTGCTCTTGCCTAAAGGTGAGACCCAGACTGTAAATCACATCTCCAGCTGTCATCAGGACATAGAGCAGCCTTTTCTTGGAAACCTTCCTGCTCTGGTTACACTGACAGCCTGCAGAGTCAGCAGAAAATAATCACTGCCTTTATCTTGAATCAGAATGGCTGAGGGGGGTTGTGGAGAGAGGGGCACAGCAATAGAGGGCAGATTACAAGGGAGGTCAAGTTTAGTGACAGCACTCTATAATGTATTGTGGGAGGAATCATCAGGAAAAAAACAGCATCAACAGTACTGACTTGTGTTTCATGCATTTTGTACTTGGGATGTATAAGAAGGCTGTGAAACACATACTGTATATCCCAACATCAGACAATGCAAAGATAGGACAAGCTAAAAGGCAGAAAATAGATGAGGCTAAATTGAGCTGGATATTGGGCATGGCCTAAACAAACACGGTGACAGTGATTGTAAACCCTTATACACTATATACCCAGTGAAGCGACTGGCCTCAGGTGATACAGAGATGAAACAAATCCTCCTATGTAACTTGTAGCTGTTTATCTGCAACCACCTCTTCCCTACAGCTGTTCAAAGTGCAGAATTTATACAGTTTGTCTGAGCTTTCAGAAAGCAGGGGTCCGGGACTTACACTCTGCATAGCTCCGTGAGAGGTGATTGGAGGGAGGAGCCTTTATACAGCACAAAGAAACAGAGCTGAGGCTGTCAATCAGATTGCCTCCCCTGTCACCTGTTTTGTCTTGATGTCGGGAAAACTTGTCAGAAGTGACTTAGGCTCCATACACACTATTAGATTTTCTGCAGATTTTTGTCTTCAGATTTACCAAAACCATGTAGTCCAAGGGCCTGCCTGATTGCATACAAATTGAAACTCTTAAGGTTTGACCTCATATTACATGGTTTTGGTAAATCTGAAGACAAAAATCTGCAGAAAATCGAATAGTGTGTATGGGGCTTTATGCAGATAGCAGAGAAACGAGGCAGCAAACAGAAATGGCTCTCTGGATTGAGACAAGTACACACTATACAGGGATAAGCTTTGTTCATATTTCATGTCAGCAGTTTACAGTAACTTCTAAAGAGTAAGTTCACCTTTACAGAAAATCTGTAAGGTGAACTTACACTGGACCCCCTCCCCACCCCCCACACCCAAGATTAGCTGCCAATCACCCGCTAGGAGACATCAGGTCGCCCCCTCAACGGTCCGGGGATTTGAATGCCCAGCAAGTTAATCTCCTAAATGTACCTAGTAAAGGTACATATAGAAGACATTCGGTCACATGGACGGTGCCAACCAATCAGAACCCACCTAGCTCGTCCTGTCAGCGGGGGACAATAAGAGAAAGTCTCAAGGATTTCAAATCCCCAGACGGGTAAAGCGGCGACCTGATGTCTCCTAGCGGGTGATCGCCAGAGGGACCTGGGGGGATGAGGAGAGGGTCAGGTGTAAGTTCACCTTACAGATTTTCTGTAAAGGTGAACGTACACTTTAAGTCTATGCTTACACAGTACACACTGTTCACATTTGCCGCAGCTCTTGTTGTACCCACAAAACACTCCTTAACTAGCGGACAGGTGAGAGCTTCACACGTAAAGGAGTACCTTTAAAAAAAAAAAAAGCAGAATATGGACAAAGAGCTAACACTTTGTCTGAGCCTACTTTAAAAAAAAAAAAAAACAATTGGTGTTCAGTGGACTTCTTAAAGTTCCAAAGTATTGTAGTGCTTCTATGCCTAATGTTCACACTGTGATGCTAAAACTGTAACACTGTATCTTCCAGCATAGTGCCAAGTAATAGTAGAAGTGTGCTCAAAACACTCGTAATAGTAGAAGTGTGCTCAAAACACTCGTAATAGTAGAAGTGTGCTCAAAACACTATGACACTGCAACCTCCACCGGATAGCTTTGAATAGCACTCAGCAGATACTTACATGGCAATAAGTAAGAGGACAGCGCATGCTTGATGATATTGCTTCTGGATATTCTTCTATACCTTGTATGCACTATAGGTAAAGATGCTCCTCCCCTAAAGTAATTGCCACTCTCTCACTGTATACCAGATCTATATATAGTCTATAATTACATAGTTAGTAAGGTTGAAAAAGATAATTTGTGTAAATGTTTCCTTCGCGCTAGTGAATGTAATACTATAAAAGTGATCAAAAAAGGGGAGTGCCCTAATTAAATAGACTGCTGTGCATAAATACTAATATTGCCGCAAAATGGGGGTGTTCACACAAAACACTATTGAAAATATATAATAAATAGAATTTCGCGCAATATTTAAGAAATAAAGTTCAACCTCTCATGGCTGCTGAATAGTGAATTCCTTTTCCAGGCATACAATGGTTAATGCGATTAATTGAAAGGTGTGGAAAAAATATAATTATACCACCCTGTAACTAGCATATGCATAAGCCTGTTACATAATCTGGTGATGATATAGCCACACAATCTTCTATAAATCATAAACGCTAATCCACATTTAGAAAAAATCCATATAACAATTGTAATCTTCTATGGTTCCACTAACATAAAACCGTGCATTTAAAACAAGCGTGAAATCCAAAATTGCATGATATACCTGTGCAATCTAAATAATAAATAACAAATTCATAAAAAATCTAAAAAATCAATTTGGTGCGATTCCGTGCAACTTTCTGTGCTGTGAAAGTGAATTTGATAAGGTGAGTGAATTTATTAAGGAATTGTGAAAAGTTCTTTAAAAGTTCTTTAGTGATAAAAGAAATCCTTTTGCTGTGGGTGTCTCACAGTGTGGTCTCCCAGAACTCTCACCTTACATAGGAGATAATCAGGCATTCAGTAGTGTGTCTTTATATAGAAGTGGTGTTCTGGCAGCTTCTTCTTTCTCATGCTATATCTCCTCCAGCGTTCCTTTCCCTGCAACTCCGCTCTAGTAAGCTCAGTGTTGGTGAGATAAAATGGGTGGGGGAGAAGAGAAAGGAGGCTCCACTAGTGCATTAACGTTTTAAAACCAAAGGGATAGCATTTATTAAGTGTTACTCTTACATTTAATATGATAAAAACAGGCAAAGTAGTTAAAAGAACGATCTGGCGTTGTCAGCGCCCTCTCACTTGTGCTTCAGATACTGTGTGTCGCTCCAGCCAATCCCTACGCGTTACGACACGGTCACGTGTCTTCATCTGGGGATCCCCAGATGAAGACACGTGACCGTGTCGTAACGCGTAGGGATTGGCTGGAGCGACACACAGTATCTGAAGCACAAGTGAGAGGGCGCTGACAACGCCAGATCGTTCTTTTAACTACTTTGCCTGTTTTTATCATATTAAATGTAAGAGTAACACTTAATAAATGCTATCCCTTTGGTTTTAAAACGTTAATGCACTAGTGGAGCCTCCTTTCTCTTCTCCCCCACCCATTTTATCTCACCAACACTGAGCTTACTAGAGCGGAGTTGCAGGGAAAGGAACGCTGGAGGAGATATAGCATGAGAAAGAAGAAGCTGCCAGAACACCACTTCTATATAAAGACACACTACTGAATGCCTGATTATCTCCTATGTAAGGTGAGAGTTCTGGGAGACCACACTGTGAGACACCCACAGCAAAAGGATTTCTTTTATCACTAAAGAACTTTTAAAGAACTTTTCACAATTCCTTAATAAATTCACTCACCTTATCAAATTCACTTTCACAGCACAGAAAGTTGCACGGAATCGCACCAAATTGATTTTTTAGATTTTTTATGAATTTGTTATTTATTATTTAGATTGCACAGGTATATCATGCAATTTTGGATTTCACGCTTGTTTTAAATGCACGGTTTTATGTTAGTGGAACCATAGAAGATTACAATTGTTATATGGATTTTTTCTAAATGTGGATTAGCGTTTATGATTTATAGAAGATTGTGTGGCTATATCATCACCAGATTATGTAACAGGCTTATGCATATGCTAGTTACAGGGTGGTATAATTATATTTTTTCCACACCTTTCAATTAATCGCATTAACCATTGTATGCCTGGAAAAGGAATTCACTATTCAGCAGCCATGAGAGGTTGAACTTTATTTCTTAAATATTGCGCGAAATTCTATTTATTATATATTTTCAACAAGGTTGAAAAAGGACACAAATACATCGAGTTTACCCAATGAAAAAAATAAGCAGAATAATCAAATAAATAGAAAACACAGAATCCTATAACCACAGTTGATCCAGAAGAAGGTAAACAATAAAATAAAAAGCATCATCCAATTTGCTCCAGCAAGAGCAAATTATTTATGATCCCCCAAAAGACAATCAGATATTCCTTGGATCAACAATCCCTGGTATTATTACCCACAAAAATTGTAATATCCAGTTATATTTTGTGCATGTAGAAATGCATTCAGCTCTGATTTTAACCACTTCAAGACCGGTCACTCTTACCCCCTTCCTGCCCAGGCCAATTTCGCACTTTGAATGACAATTACGCTGTCATGCAACACTGTTCCAAAACAATTTTTATCATTTTGTTTACACAAATAGAGCTTTTTTTGGTTGTATTTAATCACCACTGGGTTTTTTTTTTTTTTTTTGCTAAATAAATGAAAAAAGACAGAAAATGTTGAAAAAAAACACGTTTTCTTTGCTTCTGTTATTAAATTTTGCAAATAAATAATTTTTCTTCATGAATTTAGGCCAAATGTATTCAGCTACATTTCTTTGGTGAAAATAACCCAGTATGTAAAAATTGTTTTTTTTTTTACATACTGTCACCAGTGCAGCACAGCGTCATCATATAACAGGCGTGGCAGTGATCAGAGACACTGACGGGTGACATATCTTTTTCTTTTTCTTTACATTTTTTTAACACACTTTGACCAGAGCAATATGATTTTACTATAGTAACATTGTACTACTCTGGGGAAATTTTTATTTCCTGACAGGCTCCATGGCAGCATACGTGTGGGTAGGCTCCGCCTCCATAACTACCCAATAGGACCCCCTCTCCCATAAATCTTTGCTCTAGGCTGCTATCCATGTTCCTTTTTTGTCCTCCTCCGTAGGACCAGGTGTTGGTTCTCCTACCTGAAGATAAATCCTCCATACGATCGATGATGCCGAGTGCCAAAGTTTCCTCCGATAGGCCCTGACTGTTAAGCAGGGTATGGAGTGTAAAGCAGAGTAGCGCTGAAGACTGGATCGGTTCGTCTATGTGCGCACGGTCTATTGCCTAATGTTTCAGGCGACCATTATCTGCTGCCAAGTCCGGTGTGTATGTGTATGGATGGCGTTCCTCGGCCCAGGTGATCGTAGGTGGAGGGGTAAAGTTTTTACATTTCATTCACATATGGCAGCAGTGTTTATGTGTATCATACCTCTGTGTGTTTTCTTCCTGCTTCCTGGTGTCCTAGATTGGCGCTGACGCTCTCTGCGTTCCAGCAGCCGCTCTCTCTGTGACTTCCGGGTACCGGCGTACGTTCTGCGCATGCGCGGACCCAATACGAAGTCGAGGCTTGGTTCGCGCATGCGCGCGAGCGTCTCGCGTCTGACGTCGGCGATGACGTCACGGGCGCCACTTTTAAAAGCTGTGAGAAGCTTTCAGAGCCCTGGGAATGATCGTGGGGGATACAGCGACTTCCCGGGGCTACTATCTTGGCGGTTCAAGGTAAGACAATCTCTATTGTCTGGGGGTGGAGGTCTGTTGTCAGTCAGCTGATCCTGTGAATCTGTCTCTGCAGCTTCCTATTGTATTGACATTATGGACTCCTCACTGCCCCCTAGTGGCCAGCCCGCTTGTAGCAGGTATGTTTGCAGTTTTGCCTTTCTGCCTGTACAAGGATTGAGAGTAGGACACCAGCTGATTTTCTTTTCTATCTTCTCTGTGTTTCTTTCCTCACAGCCCTACTAGGTCTGATCCACACCGTAGTTCTCATAAAGGAAGTGGATCATCAAAATCACACCACCGGCAATCTTCCTCCAGGTCTAGCCATCATAAATCTTCCAGATCTGAACGGCGCAATAAAAATCCTTCTCACCCCCCTTCATCTCACTCTAAAGAGAGTTCAGGGAAATCATGCTGGGGATGTAGGATGCCTGTTACAACAGACAAATCTCTCTGTGATCACTGCTTTTCTAAAGCCGCAGATGAGAGGGATGGTGCAGACCAGCGTTTGGAATCTATGGTTAGGCGGGTTGTGAAAGAATCTCTACAGGAGAGAGAAGCCCAGCAGCCCCGTGATTCCCCATCAGACCCATTATGCCCTCCAGTGGGCGAAGGTTCTGTGCATGAGACATGGGATTCCTCCCAACCAAGTCACCCTTCTGCTCCTGTTTCAGACAGCGAATCGGATCTGGAAGATCCTGGCGTGGGGTTTGAGTACGCTTTAGTTCCTTCATTGGTGAAGGCAGTAAAGGAGGCCTTGAAGTGGGAAGATCCAGTTACTTCCCCCCCAAAACAGAGGAAGTTTTTTAAGCAGCTCAATAAGGAGCGACAGTATTTTCCTTTTCTCTCTGAGCTGGGTGAGGTCATTTCTGAAGAATGGAGCAAAATGGACAAGAAAAGTTCCATGCAGTCAAAGGTCTTGAAACTATATCCTTTCAAGGAAGAGGAAGTAAAGCACCTTGAATCAGCCCCATTAGTGGATGCAGCTTTAATGAGACTAGCAAGATATGTAACGCTTCCCTTGGAAGACACTGTATCTTTTAAAGATCCTTTGGAAAGGCGAATTGATTCAGATTTAAAGAAGATCTACCTGACGTCAGGAATGGCATGTAAGCCAGTACTTGCAATAGCTGCAGTTTCCAAAGCTTTGGAATCTTGGTCTGATAATGTGGATGAGTTCCTAAGAGGTATCTCTACTGAAACAGCTAAGGATTCTCCTATCCAAGAGATCAGGCTGGCATCAGCCTTTCTTGGGGAGGCATCTATTGATGTCATCCGCCTGATGTCCCGGGTTATGTTGGCAGCTGTTTCAGCTCGTCGTGCCCTATGGCTCCGTCCGTGGTTGGCAGACCCAGCTTCCAAGCAAGCTTGGTGCCGAATTCCGTTTGAAGGTTCTTCATTGTTCGGCAATAAGCTCGATAGTGCCATAACCCGGGCCACAGGTGGGAAGTCTGGTTTCCTCCCTCAAGACAGACGCCTACAAAATCAGAAACGCAGTTTTCCTAGAAGACAAAACTCTGATCGCGCTAGGGAGGCGCGCAGCTACAGACCTGGTCGGGAGTTCTCTAGATCCTGGAAAGCCAGGCAGTCTTCTTTCAAGAAACCCGTTAAAGGGGGTTCCTCTGGCAACCAGGACACCACAAAGTCCTTTTGAGATTGGGCCCACTTCGGGCATGTCTGGGCGGCCTCAGTCCGAGATTACTGGACCGTCAAGACGGTCTCCTCCGGTCACAAGTGGGTTTTCAGCAATACCCCAAGACTCAGATTTGTTCCCACAGCTCTTCCAGGTTCAGAAGAGAAAAAGCAGGTCCTATTAACCTACGTGAGCTGTTTATTGGATCAAGGCGCAGCCGTCCCTGTTCCAGAAGACGAACAAGGCAAAGGCATGTATTCTCCCCTGTTCATGATACAGAAGAAAAACGGTACATGGAGGCCAGTAATAGATTTAACACATCTCAATTCTTTTATCCGAAAAGAAAAGTTCAAAATGGAATCTTTAATTACGATCCAACATTCAATACATCTGGGAGATTGGATGATTTCAATAGATCTGAAAGATGCATACTTTCACGTGCCAGTGGCAACAGAGTTCCAACAGTTCCTCCGCTTTGCGGTAGGCAATCAGCATCTGCAGTTTACATGTCTACCCTTCGGCCTAACAACGTCACCTCGAGTCTTCTCAAAGGTCCTGTTGTCGGTTGTGGCTCTACTCCGTATCAAAGGGGTTCGCCTCCACCACTATTTAGACGACCTACTTCTCCTAGCTCAGAACGAAGGTCAACTGTTGGAGCACAGGAGCTTAGTCATCTCCACCCTGCAGGAATTCGGGTGGCTTCTGAATCTAGAGAAGAGCCATTTAGAGCCAACACAATCTCTGGTGTTTCTAGGGGCTCACTTCAACACATTGGAAGGCACCATCTCCCTTCCAGAGGAGAAGATTGGAGTGATTCGAGACAGAATACACGCAGCCCTGGCGTCGTCTCACCTCTCAGCTCTCCAATGCCTGAAAGTAATTGGCACAATGACAGCTACCATTCCTATGGTGAAGTGGGCCCAATGGCATACACGACCCTTCCAAAAAGGGTTCCTTCAGCAATGGGATTCTTCCAGCCAAGTCCAGCGCATACACCTTACGTCATCCATGAGGACGTCTCTTCTTTGGTGGCTTCAAGGGAAGAATCTGCGCAATCACCATTCAATCATGCCCATTTCATGGATCACGTTAACCTCGGATGCCAGCAATCGAGGTTGGGGCGCTCACTGCCTTTCAGAAGTGGCGCAAGGCCGATGGGGTTTCCCTGCTCGGGGGATTGTCTCCAACATTCTGGAGCTGAAGGCCGCCTTTCAGGCACTCCTGTCATTTCGTCACCTAATAGAAGGTTCATCTGTGATGCTAAGGTTGGACAATACAACCGCGGTGGCTTACATAAAGAAGCAAGGTGGAACCCGCAGCTGGTCACTGCTACAAGAAGTGGAGCCAATAATGAGCTGGGCTCAGAAATATTTGTCCAACATCTCGGCAGTTTACATTCCGGGGGTCCAGAATGTACAGGCGGACTTTCTCTCGAGAGTACAAATGGACAACAACGAGTGGTCTCTCCACAGAGAGGTGTTCGAGTGGCTTCTGACCCTGGGAGTACTTCCAGAAGTCGATCTTTTTGCTTCTCCATGCAATCACAAGATGCCCAGATATTATTCGAGGTTCAGAGACCCTCAGGCTTACGGGATAGATGCTCTCTCAGAGCGTTGGAAGTTTCAGAGGGCTTATGCCTTCCCTCCGGTACCGGTGATTCTGCAATTCCTCCGGAGGCTCAGAACAGAGAAAGTGGAGGTCATTGCAGTGATTCCTTTCTGGCCCAACAGGCCGTGGTTTCCTCTGTTATCACTCCTGAGTTATTAAGACCCTGTTCCCCTTCCTCTCAGGCCGGATCTACTGTCGCAAGGCTCGACGTTACACCCATGCCCATCTTGCCTACACCTCAGGGTGTGGTTCTTGAGAGGGAAAGGCTTGAATCCCTAGGCTGTCCGGAAGAAGCTATTCCAACTCTTCTTAGTGCCCGGAGGGGAAGTACGAACAGAGTATACGAACGGATATGGTCTAAGTTCTCTGATCACATGTCTTCCCGGTCAAATTCGTGTAAGTCTCCAGCAGTAGAAGACATTCTAAGTTTTCTCCAATTGGGGCTGGACCTATCTTTAGCAGTCAGCTCACTAAGAGTGCAAGTTTCAGCCATCTCGGCCTTCACAGGAGTATCTTGGGCTAATCACACATTAGTCCGTCAATTCTTTAAAGGAGCTATCAGGCTTAAACCTCAAAGAAGACCTAGATTCCCCAAATGGGACCTTCCTATTGTCTTGGATTTTCTCTCCAATCTCGGATCAGATCCTGACAAACCTCTTTCCATGAGAGATCTCACGCTCAAGACCACCTTCTTAGTAGCCGTGACGTCGGCTAAAAGAGTGTCAGAGATTAGAAATTTAGGCTCAGAAGAACCTTTCCTAACCTTCTTTCCAGATAGGGTAGTGTTGATTCCCATGCTTGGGTCAAACCCTAAAGTGACCTCAGTCTTTCATGAAAATCAAGAGATTGTACTTCCTACTTTCAGAACAACGGACGATCAGGATGTTCATCCACTTGACGTAGGCTACACTCTAAAGCAATATCTGGAGGTCACAAGTCCATTCAGACAAACGGAATTCCTTTTCGTTCTTCTTCATGGTAAAAACAAAGGAAAGCGAGCTTCGGTCAGATCAATCTCTTCTTGGATTGTGCAGACCATTCAGAGGGCATACAAGGCAAAGGGCTTGGCTCCTCCAGAGGCAGTGACGGCTCATTCGACCAGAAGTATCTCGACCTCGTGGGCAGCTTCAAGGCATATCGCGCCTGAAATCATTTGTAGAGCGGCTTCCTGGTCTTCTATAAACACATTTGTTTCTCATTATTGTGTTGAGCCTGCGGCTCTGTCATCTATTAATTTTGGTTTACAAGTATTGTCGGTTGACAATGTAAAATAAATTTGGTATCAGCACCTAATGGCCGCTGACGCGATCTCAGAAATTTTATTTTCTTTTTACTTCTTTTTTCCTTTTTGTTGCTTTGGCGGCAAGTTGCGCCTCCTGACTGTTCAACACTAGTTCTGCCCCACTCAGCTCAGGGCTTTGACTGTTAATGTTATGCCCCCCCTCATGCCCTCGGAACACCGAAGACCCCCTGTGTGATGCCTACCCCTCTCAGCCGACCTTCTGGGGCGGACTTTGCCGCCCCATGCACACTCCTGCCTACCACCCCTCATGAACTGGGATGCCTACCAAGTATTCAATGCACTGCTCAAACACTCAGCCAAACACTACATTCACCAGGATGCATAGCGGCATTTGACACCGCCCCCAATCTTCTACTGCAGCACTAAAGTTACGCACATTCAAGTGGACACCCTGGAACTTTAATACTACACCTGACATGGACTCTCCAGGAATCAAGCGACTTGCCTCTTACCTCGCTCCTGTCGGATGGATCGCCTTGAGGCAGCCTCAGCAGGACTTACGCCTCTCCCTGGCCTCCACGCGCCTGCAGGACACCCGATCTGTACCTCCAGCTTGCAAGATGCCCCTCCTACCGGCTACAAATGGACCTTCCATACAGAACTCCCGTGCTTGCAAGCCCCAGCTGGAACTTTCAGATGACGTCCCGATGTCTCGCAGGTTCTTATGCCATGTGACTTTTCACTGGGGTTTTTTTTTTTTTTTTTTTTTATTTTATTGTTATCCTACTTACGCATTACTTATAGTTTTTTAAAGGGGATACACTTCGAGGTTTGATGCTGCAACCAGAGGGGGGATGTGGGGGTGATTCACCCCTTATGTTGTAGCTGCACTTATTGCTGTGCCCTCACCGCTCTACATCCTTCCTCCCGGACACCCACCTCCCGCTGCAGCCCTCCCCTACGACTGGAGTCCGCTACCCGATAAACAGAGGGGTTTCCCCTAATAATCGGCTCCTCTAGGGGATGGGGCGGGGGGTTGGTCCCCGGGCTAACGTATCTCACACCCACACTCTATCCCAGGCCTGCTGACACATTCACTAGGCCTCCAGAGCGAGGATGGGGCTACGGCGTTACAGCTTCATTGACTGTGCCCTGTACCCCCATCACCATACACACAAGACACGGCTTAGCAATACATGAATACATTACCTCTCTCGGCTGCTACACACCGCTCCTATGGCGGCTGCTCATAACTCACACTCACTTCCCTTACCTTTCTTGGTCTCTCCTTGTCTCGGTTTAGGTCAACCCCCACACGGGGCTACATCGGTGTGCGGCCCCCCTGACAGGGACTCGCGCGCCGTTCACGCTCCGTACCATCCCGATCACGGACCCCTGAGGCTGTTGGATACTCAATTCCACACCTCTTCGGATCAACCCTCTCCACTCACACCTCTGAACCTTATTTCACTCCTGCCCCCCCGATCCCTTCCCTTTGACCCCCCCACCCCCCCCACCACACACACACCCCGCCCATGGCGAACCCACAACTTATGAACTCTCCCCCGGTGGTTAGACCGGTTCCACCCCACGCTCTCAAACTATATTCCCTGAACATTAGGGGCCTTAATACACCCGAAAAGCGATCAAAACTTTTATACTCTCTCAAATGCTCTAAAGCACATATTGCCCTCCTACAAGAAACCCACTTTCGCACCGATTCCATCCCTAAACTTACAGACCAACACTTCCCCACAGCCTTTCACTCCTCCAACGTGGAGGCAAAATCCAAAGGGGTATCCATCCTCATTTCGAAGAATTGTCCCTTTCAGGTGACTGATGTCCAAAGAGACCCGCTGGGACGCTTCCTCTTTCTGAAAGGCACCCTACACCTTGTGCCCCTCACGATAGCCAACATATATGCCCCCAACACGGGCCAAGTTACCTTCTTCCGCACTACCCTTCAACTACTTTCCAGCTTCCAAACAGGAACACTTATTCTCGGTGGTGATTTCAATGTCCCCTTGACACCGACGGACGACACGTCGAACGGTACATCCTCATTACCTTACAGGGCCTTGAGGGCAATCAAACAACAGCTCAGTAACTTACTGCTTCATGACACATGGCGTACGCTACATCCCAAAGACAGAGACTTTACTTTCTTTTCCGCCCCCCACAACAAGTACTCCAGACTGGACCATTTTTTTCTTTCACAAAACGACCTGTCACACCTCACCAAAGCTACCATTGACCCAGCCACACTCTCGGACCATAGCCCCATTTCCATGACCCTTCAGCTGCCTTCACCTCGCCCAAAATTGCATATCTGGCGCCTTGACAACTCACTACTCACTGACGAGATCAATATTCAAAGGCTGACCACTTGCCTATCAAACTTCTTCAAAGAGAACTCTTCACCAGACGTAGCACCCACAGTAACCTGGGCCGCACACAAATGTGTAGTTCGAGGCGAACTGTTGGCTATGGCGGCTCAAAGAAACAAACTCCAAACCGCCCGCATTGCTGAGTTAACCGCACACATCCGCACGCTCGAACAAAAACACAAAGCCTCCCTCGCTAACTCTGTACTATCCGAGCTGTCTCAGGCTCGGGAAGATCTCTTGGATGTGTTAAATGCCAAACTGAAGCGCAAGTTCGCTTTGACGCAAAAATTATATTATGAGTTCGGCAACAAAGCAGGCAAACTTTTGGCGAGGGCCCTTCAAACCAAAAGGGCATCGCACACCATTCATAAACTTCACAACACCAGAGGCGAGGCAGTAGTCACTAATGAAGGAATCTCGTCCCAATTTATACAGTACTTTTCTAACCTTTACAACCTTCCTAACTCCCAAACCACTGACGCTAACGTTAACCGTTTAACGGCCATTACTGACTTTTTAACAAAATTCGGCCCGACCCCGCTCTCCTCCGAAGACGCACAATCTCTAGACATCCCCCTCTCTAATGAAGAACTCAGTGATGCACTAAAACAGATGAAAACGGGCAAGAGCCCAGGCCCAGATGGCTTTTCAGCTAGCTACTACAAATCCTTCCCGACCATTCTCCTACCACACCTGACCAAAGCCCTCAACAACCTCACACGGGCTTCGACTGCACACAATGACTTAATGGAAGCCCATATCACGCTCATACCTAAACAAGGGAAGGACCCCACTTTGGTCACCAACTATCGCCCCATTTCACTATTAAATGTGGATCTAAAATTGTACGCCAAAGCATTAGCCAATCGTATTCTCCCCTTTTTACCATCTTTGGTCTCACTTGAACAGGTGGGTTTTGTCCCTGGCCGGGAAGCCAGGGACAACACCACAAAAGCCCTGAACATTCACCACTGGCTAACGAAATCTTCTACACAGGGTTTTTTCCTCTCGTTGGACGCAGAGAAGGCGTTCGACAGGGTAGCATGGGACTACATGGAGGCCACACTCCGTGCGATTGGACTCCCTCCCCGCATGCTACAAATGATCATGGCCCTCTACGTCTCTCCATCAGCAAGACTCCGGATCAATGGGGGACTGTCGGACGCCTTCTCTGTGTCCAATGGGACTCGCCAGGGCTGCCCTCTTTCTCCCCTTCTCTTTATACTGACCATGGAACCCATGCTCCGTAAACTGAGACTAAATCCCACTATTAGAGGCATAGACATCCATCGTACTCAATATAAAATGGCAGCATACGCCGACGACATCTTACTCTTCCTTACTGACCCTGTTACGACCCTCCCCAACCTTCTTACTGACTTCGCACTTTTCAAATCCTTATCCAACCTACATATCAATTTCGACAAGTCTAAAGCCCTCAATGTAACCCTACCAATGGAAACTGTCAACCTATGTAAGCTTAACTTCCCGTTTGTTTGGGAATATTCCGAACTAACCTACCTAGGCATCAAAATCACCACCAACTTAAAGGATTTATACACCAAAAACTTTTTGCCATTACTCCAGTCCATCCAGGGTGACTTACGGAAATGGCACTTGGGCTCCTTCTCCTGGATGGGTAGAATAGCAGTAATTAAAATGAATGTTTTGCCCAGGCTCCTCTACCTACTTCAAGCCATACCAATTAAGATACCAGCTTCCTTCTTCTCCTCCTATAAAAATATTTGCAGGTCCTTTGTGTGGGCCACCAAACGCCCGCGCCTTAGCTGGGAGAGGTTGGTACTCCCCAAACGTCTGGGAGGCTTAGGCCTTCCAGACCTTCAAAGGTACCACTGGGCTTGTCAACTGACCAGACTGGTAGACTGGCATGTGCACCGCTCCTCCAAAGACTGGATCCAACTTGAGGACTCCTTTACAGACATCCCCATAGCTGACTTGCCGTGGACCGACCACAGACACGTATCCAAAGACTTACTAACTCACCCGCTCATTGGCACCACACTATCGACACTCAAATTAGTGTCTAAAAGGCTTGCCTTTAGCCCCGCACCAGGCCCTATGACCCCATTGGTAGATAACCCAGACTTCCCCCCAGGACTAACCCTGAAAGACCCAACCCTTGAAACACCTTCTTCACGAGCCAGAGCTCATGAATTCTTCGATAACGGGACATTACTACCCTACCCTACTCTGACGGCACAACTGCCCAACCACAACATACCCTTTTATAAATATTTACAACTAAGACACTTCCTCCAATCCCACCAACGCCACCCCCTCTGGCACAGAGAACTCACACCGCTCGAAATTCTCTCTTCCAGCACAGAACCCCAAGCCCACCTAATCTCGACAACCTACTCCCTCTTGTTTTCTCGACACGAGGTAAAGAAAGATAAAATAGTGAGACAATGGGAACACGACCTATCTATTGATCTCACCCCGTCTGACTGGGACCGCATATTCACCCTCATGCACAAGGGCTCCATTAATGTTACCACTCAGGAAAATAGATATAAACTATTCTCCAAATGGTATAGGACACCGGACAAGGTCCACCACTTTCACCCCACTATCCCCCCGACCTGCTGGAGATGTCATACGGCCCGCGGTACCCTGCTTCACATCTGGTGGGAATGTACCCTTATACAACCATTCTGGTCAGAAATTCACCGACTGATATCCCACATCACCACGTACTCACCAACATTCGCCCCTGCTAGCTACCTATTGCACCACACCGCCAAACCCTATAGCTCCTATAAAAATTCCCTGACTCTACACCTCATCAATGCGGCCAATCAATGTATCCCCGCCCTTTGGAGAAACCCTGCCCCCCCCACAGTGAAAGATTGGATCCGTAGGGTGGACAGAATATCAGCTATGGAAGAACTTATTTGTCAAGCTAAGGACAACCCTATCAAACATAATATTATCTGGTCTTGCTGGTCCCACTACCGACAATCCTACACTCAGACCACCTCACCGCCTGCGTCAATACCTGCACCCTAACTACATAGAACTGTCTTCCACCTCTGGCCCCCCCCACCCTGTTCACCCGCCACCCCCTCTCCTGCCCCCCTCCCTCTCTTCACACATCCTTCACCAAGTCAAGCTGACATGGCCTTGACTTCTGTTGCTCCACATACCGGTTCCACCGTTATTCCCCTACGTTTTACCTCATAAGTATGAGCACCACCCTCGGCATCACTATCAGACATCGGCTAACCTTATCACCTCCTCAATTAGACTTGATATCGGGAACCACGACCTAATCTCGACACACCGTCATTCCATTGGACGCAAATTCTGAGCCCCAATACACCCCGCCCCGTTCACAGTGAAGGTCCCGTTAGGGGTGAACGGAGTAGGGGTGGAACCCTGACGGTGTGGAAGTCTCCCCCATAAGTTTCCCGCTCTACACATTACTATTCCTTTCATATGTTTGGGCGCACAATGCGTCACTTTAGATAACATTAGATAGACTTATGGTTATTTTCGTCCTACTACTTCACCGTTGACGTACCCCAACAACCTACTCCGTACATCGCGCATCTTCCGACCACATGTAGCATTTACCACGGAAACCTCTCTTTAAGTATTCCTCTACATCGGTGGTCGGTGTATGCTACCTTCATTTGCTAGAGTACCTTGTTGCAATTGTATGTTTGTACATGCCACTCACCTGTACCTTCGTTTACTGTATTGTACACTCTGTATTTTTGGTGATTTTGAAAAACTCAATAAAAATGTTATGAAAATAAATTTGGTTTCTTTGCTCAAACATTTTTGCCCGCCCGTGTGTATTTTGGGGCGAGTTATTTCCCACACGTATGCTGCCATGGAGCCTGTCAGGAAAACGGAAAATTTATATCAAATACTTACCGTAATTTTCCTTTCCTGATAGGCTCCATGGCAGCAGGAGTCCCTCCCAAAATGTCTGGAGTAGGCTAGTTACGGAACATGGATAGCAGCCTAGAGCAAAGATTTATGGGAGAGGGGGTCCTATTGGGTAGTTATGGAGGCGGAGCCTACCCACACGTATGCTGCCATGGAGCCTATCAAGAAAGGAAAATTACGGTAAGTATTTGATATAAATTTTCCGTTTTTACACGTTATGTTTGATTATATTTCTTTGCTATATGTAAGCATTTTACTGAATGAAACCAATTCATTCAGTTTGTTTTGTTGCGATTATCTGTGATTGACCACAGCTGATCACATGACACAGATGGGCTGTGATTGGCCCAGTCTGTACCATGTGATCACTGTGACCAATCACAACTAGCAACACAATTGTACATAATCGATTGGCTTGAAAGGAAGCCTTCCATTGTTTACAATTGTCATGTGACCTGCATTGACTGGTTACAGTGGTCACATGGTACCGACAGTTAGCAGTCATTGGCTGTGTCCAGTGGGTGCAGCCGGTGACAGATCACGCTGCTGATCCTGGAGGATGACATCCACCCAGATCAATGAGAGGCTGGCCGTGGCATCATTCGCCCTATAGGCAGGGCAGGAGCAGGTTAATAAATAGCCTCTTCTCAAGAGAAAATAAATTCAGTTCAGCTGATCTTTCCTCATAGTTGAGCTCCCCTATGACTTATCAGTTTGGTTGCCCTCCTCTGCATTTTCTCAAGTTCTCTGATATCCTTTTTGTGATCTGGTGCCTAAAACAAAACTGCATATTCCAGATGAGGTCTTGCTAATGCTGTCAGGGTCTAGATCTGAACCTGGGACCTCTGCAAAGCGTGGCTCCCTTTCTTATTCCTTAGACAACATTGCATTGTTGTATCTTGTTTTGGTAAACCTTGAATGCTTTGCTCCTCCCATGAACTTCCTGATTTAAGCCATGCCTCTGCACTTCCTGTTTGCCAGATTATTGTGCTCTCCTCAGCTGAATTCTTGCTGCTTGCATACCTGCTGCTGTTCTTATCTTCGTTACCACTTATTACTGAACCTTGGCTTGTTCATTGATTACACTTCCATCTGATCCCATCCAGTTACTACTTGGTACTGACCTTTTGGCTTGTTCATCAACTACACTTATGCTTGTTCCTTATCTGCTTCATCCATTCTCTGACCCCCACTCTTTTCCCACTGGGCAATCTAGAGGGCCGCGATCTAGCATTAGCATGCAGCAAAACCCATCTACACCATTAGGTACACTAGTAAAGAAAGGCTACTGCTTGGATCCCACGGCTCAGGTGAGCACCAGCCATCTGTTAGGGGGATCTGCTTGTATATTAGCAACTGATCCCAGGCTGTGGCAAATGATTTGTACAGGGGCAAAATGATGTCTTTTTCTCTCTTGAGTCTATAGCTCTTTTCATACAAGGAAATATTTTGCTTGCTTTGGAAACTGCACCTTGGAATTGCTTGCTATTATTAAGTTTATTTACCAAATCAGGCAGTCAATGGTTATAATTCCCTAATGTGTCTGGCTTACTGTGAATGCTCAGCTTGGCTCTGTTCACCCAGGGAAAGACTTCAGTGATTTTAGATTGAGTTTGTGAGAGCGAACATATGAGCAGTACAACTGACAGGCAGGCTCCTGCTCCCTGCTCTTCTATGCTGTTCACCATCACCACTGCCTCCCTTTGCTGGAAAAATAGTGCTGAAGTAGGACAGGAGATCACTACTAGAGAAAGAAGCAGCAAAAGAGCCAAAGCTGTGTAGCACCCTCCTAGTTTAGGTGCTAGAAGTGAGGCAAGTTTAGTTCTTGGCTCTGTTGTTAGAAGTGGAGCCATGATTGTGTTTTGCCTACTGCAGGCTTGCCTGTTTCCCCCTGTCTTTCCAGAACTTTCTGGATACATAGTGAACAGGAGGGAGCTGAGAAGTGTATATATAAGAGTGGGTGCAAAGAGTAACAGGGTCCTTTTGCCTGCTGAGAGTGACCCAGCCTGGAAATGTTGTTAAACCTTCCAAGGTTTAGGAGGAGCCTTAAGATGTTTGGGATAATTCTAGCTTACCAGGAAGTTGAAGGATCACCCCTAAAGTTGCAGGAACATCCAAGGCAAAATCTTCTTCGAACACTTTTTGCCAGCATCAACTGACGCTGAGAAAAAGGCCCTCAGACTGCCTGGATCACAGTGAGTAGGCCGCAGAGAAATCCTGAGAGAGACACTGTTGCCTGTATACCCCTTTCTTGATAAAGGGACTGTTCCACGGCTAGCTGCCAGGGCTGCTCCTTAGAGGAAGCCCCCTGTGCTAAAAGCCATTGCTAACTGTTTCAAGATGGTGTCCTCATTCTAGTTCTGGGCATACCAAAGCTTTTCCCAATCCTTATCCCAATTCTGCAAAACAAATAAAACAACAAAAAAGTCACTATCTGCCTGATTACTGTCTGAGGACTGAGTGAGATTTTATGCGTCTGGCTGCAAGTACCCTGTGCCTGGCTGCTTTCTCCATTAAGGTATCAGAACCTGGGATCAAAATCGTCAGAACAATCCGGTCTGTACACTACAGATGGATGCAGGAATATGTGGACTAGCACTTGGTTGGCCACAGGACACAGCCTAGATCCACAGGACACCAAGCATTTGTCCTGGGACAGTCTTGCAATATCCTAGACTGTTGGGAGGTATGGAAATGTCACTTATTTACATCTAAGAGAATACATACAAAGAACAAAAACACCAAGACCAGCACATGGAAACACACATTTCCCTTACCACAAGTGGTGTGAACAGGCCCTTAAACAATCACAGAAATTATTCTTTGCAATAGGTTTATTTTGCATAAAGGAGGTACTCTAATATATCTGTGGGGATATCACAGTGAATAAGTTGTTAGCACTAACAGCATGAGAATAGATGGGCACTGAGAGTAAAATGCCTCTGAAACACCTGTAGTTAGAATTGGGTTGAACGACCCCCTGTTCGGTTCGCACCAGAACTTTAGAACATCTCAAAAGTTCAGAACCGAATAGCGAATCCCATTGAAGTCTATGGGACCTGAACTGGAAAAATCAAAAGTTCCCATTTTGAAGGCACACAATGATTAGGGGAGTCCGGGTACTGCCCTGGGGGACAATATATCATTGAAAAACAGTTTGTTAAAAATGTAATTTTGAAGTGAGCAGTGATTTACCGATGCTTAAAGTGAAAGCATAAAAATAAGAAATAACAATAAAAATGAAAAATTTCAATACAGTGCCTGGAAGGTCCCCTTAGTATACCTGTAACGCCAAAAAAATGACATTTTCCCTGCAAGCTTTCTCTATTTTGGAAACAACGGTTTGGGGAGTCAGTCTGTATGATGAGGCCACAATGTAGTGCACTGGGAACAAGATTAGAGATTTTTTGGATAATGTCTGGTGTCTGTCTCTCCACAGACTTTGGATAGAAGTAACAGGTGCGGAAAAATTGGTCGTTGGGTGTCGAAGGTGCCTTCACACTATAACCCTATAGAGGTACTCTTGATGAAAACAAGAATTGGCCTTGCTGTCAAAAATTGAAAGGATATGCATCTGTCAAACAGGTGCAGAAAATTGGTCTTTGGGTGTCCTTGGTGCCTTCACACCGTAACCCTATTCTCATGACCCAGTAACCCAGTGGATTGTCAACTGGAAATCTCTCCATCTCTAATTTCGCCCCTAGATAATCGTCCACCATATGATGCAGACACTGCCGATGGGATGTGAAAGCTGACAACCCTGGGTGGCGAGGACTAAAAAATTGTGAAATGCATCACTTAGGCGGCCCCTTCTCCACTACTCCTCTCTTGACCAACAGCAGCCTCAAAACTATGTTTTCCACGACACTGTAACCTACCAGAGTCAAGAAAAGTGTTAGATAAACTCCTCAAATCGCTGTGTATGTACGGTGACTCCTTTAAGAGCCAAAGCAGGCGCACGCTGCACGGCAGCGGACCCAATGCACGTGGCCAGCGGGCACATTCAACGCCAGCCACCCGCGATCGCGGGCACGAGAGCCAGAACAGGGATTTGTATGTGTTGGACTGGCCAAGCATGTCTCCAGACCTAAACCCTATTAAGCATCTGTGGGGCATCCTCAAACGGAAGGTGGAGGAGCGCAAGCTGTACACTCACTACTTTACATTGTAGCAAAGTGTCATTTCTTCAGTGTTGTCACATGAAAAGATATAATAAAATATTTACAAAAACGTGAGGGGTGCACTCACTTTTGTGAGATACTGTATATACAGTATGTGAAGCGCTGCCTAAATTGATTGAGCTAGTACCTGTAATAATTAATAATAAAAAAAAAACACATTTTTTTAAATTTTGCTTGTACGTAATTGGTTATTCTTTGCAAAGTGATCCTTCAGCTCATTTACTAAGCTCTGGAGCAAATGCCCTTGCAGAGTGCAATTAAACTTGCAAAGTGAACAGTCAATTTGCCTTTAGTAAATCAACCCCTAAGGCCCCATACACACTATTAGATTTTCTGCAGATTTTTAAATTAAGTTCAATGCTTCCGAGCATGCGTCGAATTGTTTCCGAGCATGCGTAGGAATTTTGCGCATCAGAATTGTCACAGATAATCGCATTTATGGATAGGAACTTTTTACGACCGAAACATGCTCTCAATCTTTTGCTGGCTAGAATTCGGCCAGCAAAAGTCCGATTGAGCATACACACGGTCGCATTTTCCGACGAAAAACTCTCATCGGTCTTTTGCGGGCCGAAATTCCGATCGTGTGCACGTGGCATTAGAGTTTCCAAAACTATAGCAGATTAGGACCTACCCAAACCATACCTCTCAAATGTCCTTTGGAACCAAATCCCCCTGTCCCTCTTTCCTCCTCAGTTGTTTCTCATTTTGGAGAGATGTGGAGAGCTCTATAATAAATGCAATACTTAACTACCAGAAGTGTTACACTGAACGTTTTACTTTATCAATCCAATATAAAGGAAACACAGTGATGAAAAAGTACTTGTGGGTTTAGCCAATCTTGTGGGGTGTGTTCTTTCTACATGCTTTTTGCTAAACAATATCCCTATTTCCCATCTCAAAAAGATGGGAGGTATGCCTCAACATTCTTTCAATTCATATCCATTGGGGTAGGCCCTCTCTGTATATAGTTGGCATTTCTAAGGAGATTGTACAGTTAGATTTTAATGTTTGGGCGGAGGCTTAAATCCATATACATCAGCATTGCGTTTGTTACTGGGACAGGAAGGCACCCGCCCAACATTTCATCTCATCTATTACACTTTATTTGTCTGGTCCGCAATGGAAAAATATTTTCTCAATACATTCTGTTTAGCAATTCCAAGTTAATAAACCTATTAAAGGCAATTACTAGGACAGTATGTAATCGGTGTCATATCCTTATGCTCATATTGGATTATCAGCTGCTTCTGCAGCTTTAGGAAAAATAATGCCCCATGTTATGTCATTTCATCCCTTGTGGTTGTCAACCAACCTAATAAAAAAAAATTGAAAGGTGAATTATAGGTATGGATATTGTTGCATTGTTCCAACATGGATTTTTTTGCATAGTTACATTGGCCCAGCTTGGACCAGTCCAAACATGCATATCCAATACTTGGCTGATCCCTGTGGATCCCTGTAGCTTTTGGGCACCATTTAGAATACACATTTTCCTAAATGAATTGAACGATTGAACGAGCTTGGGAGGTGGGCCAGAGAAGTCATGATCTCCACCTCATCCAAGCAGAGAACATCTTGTATTCATTGAGAAAAATGCAAGGTGTTCTCTAAATGTCGTCCTTTCTGAGCAACGGTGGCTACTACAGTGAATCTCTGCTTTCATAGGGATCAGTCACAGGGATCTGCTTCCACAGAGATCAGCTGGACCAACGTAACTATGCAAAAATATCCATTTCTGGAATTCACCTTTAAAACATGTTTCTAATGTATTGTATGTGAATTTACATGTAAACATGAAATACTTGAACTGTGTTTAGAGGTAATACAAAAGAAATAAGCCAACAAAACACAAATAGACAGGTTTGTTTTCAGTGTTTTCTATCAAGATAACAGAATCAAACAGGTGTCGAGCTTGCTCTTATCCTTGTAACCAATAGCTAAAGCAGACACCGGCCAAGGTTAATGGAGATATGCCAGAGCAGAGTGCCAATTAACGCAGTAAGTGGAAAATGAAATTCATTCTCCCCCCTTGCCTGACACAAAGTCAGGTGCCAGCACTAACTTTTGGCACAGTGTATGTTTGTATATTCTAGCCAAAAATCTCAGCATCTTCGACTGGATGACACCAAGCGGAAAATATACTTGAAAAAAGTAGGCTAAGTGATCTGAAACTTAGTAAAAATGAACCTCAACTGATGGAAGCATAGCATTTTAAATTGCCTTCTTTAAACCTCTCCAGTTCATTACAGTGCTTTACTACATGCACTTTAATAGGCCGTGTTTCATGTGTTAATGTGTGCATTTTTTTAGGCAACCTATTCATTTGAATAGGCTGGGAAGGCACCACAACCCACAAAAAATGCAGATACAGTATCTCACAAAAGTGAGTACACCCATCACATTTTATTTAAATATTTTCTTCTATCTTTTCATGTGACAACACTGAAGAAATAACACTTTGCTACAATGTAGTAGTGTATAACAGTGTAAATTTGCTGTCCCTCAATATAACTCAACACACAGCCATTATTGTCTAAACCGCTGGCAACAAAAGTGAGTACACCCCTAAGTGAAAATGTCCAAATTGGGCCCAAAGAAGTTGAGTGCACATGTTCAGCGTCATATCCAGAGGTTGTCTTTGGGAAATAGATGTATGAGTGCTGCCAGAATTGCTGCAGAGGTTGAAGGGGTGGGGGGTCAGCCTGTCAGTGCTCAGACCATATGCTGCACACTGCATCAAATTGGTCTGCATGATGCACAAGAAAGCCCACAAACAGTTTGCTAAAGACAAGCAGACTAAGGACATGGATTACTGGAACCATGTCCTGTGGTTTGATGAGACCAATATAAACTTATTTGGTTCAGATGGTGTTAAGCGTGCATGGCGGCAACCAGGTGAGGACTACAAAGACAAGTGTGTCTTGCCTACAGTCAAGCATGGTGGTGGGAGTGTCAAAGTCTGGGGCTGCATGAGTGCTGCCGGCACTGGGAAGCTACAGTTCATTAAGGGAACCATGAATGCCAACATGTACTGTGACATACTGAAGCAGAGCATGATCCCCCCCCTTTGGAGACTGGGCCGCAAAACAGTATTCCAACATGACAACGACCCCAAACACGCCTCCAAGAAGACCACTGCCCTACTAAAGAAGCTGAGGGTAAAGGTGATGGACTGGCCAAGCATGTCTCCAGACCTAAACCCTATTGAGCATCTGTGGGGCATCCTCAAACAGAAAGTGGAGGTGTGCAAGGTCTCTAACATCCACCAGCTCCACAATGTTGTCATGGAGGAGGGGAAGAGGACTCCAGTGGCAACCTGTGAAGCTCTGGTGAACTCCATGCCCAAGAGGGTTAAGGCAGTGCTGGGAAAATAATGGTGGCCACACAAAATATTGCCACTTTGGGCCCAATTTGAACATTTTCACTTAGGGGTGTACTCACTTGTGTTGCCTGCGATTTAGACAATAATGGTTGTGTGTTGAGTTATTTTGAGAGGACAGCAAGTTTACACTGTTATACAAGTGTATACTCACTACTTTACATTGTAGCAAGGTGTAATTTGTTCAGTGTTGTCACATGAAAAGATATAATAAAATATTTTAAAAAATGTGAGGGATGTACTCACTTTTGTGAGATACTGTATGTACTTTTTTTTTTAAATATACCACACTGCAACAAACAGATGGTTCCTATTTTGTATTTTGTGACTTCCTATGACTTCCCACAATGCAGGGCAGCACACAGTACATGCGTTAATGTGTTGTGGTGTCATTGATTGTGAATAAGGCTCCAACGTACTAGTCTATTGCGCATCAACATGTGTACTGTGTGTTGCTGTGCATTGCAGTAATGTTTGCGTTAACGCGTACATTCCTGCAATGCATTGATGTAAATCAGCCCTTAATGTTTAATAATTTGAATTATACTATTCAGTTTTTTTATTTTTATTACATTTTTTTATTATTTATTTTATGAATGATAAAAATGTGGTTAAGCAAAAGAAAATGAAAGCTCCAAAGAAAAACCTTGACAATCAAAATCTGTCTTCTCCACACGTTCAGTTTCTCTAAGTTAGGGAAAAGGTTAAACAACAGCAGAAGGAAGATGATTTAAGGTAACATAGGTGGGAGGAGAAAGAGCAAGTGAAAAAAAAGTGGGAGGCATGAGGTATGTGTGTTTGTGTGCAGAGGGCGATTATAAGGCATCCTAAATCCAGGACATTGTTAAGTAGGAGGTAAATTCGCACCATAAAACCACCTCTGGCTGAAGGCTTCCTCTGTTCCTTTAATGGTGGAAGTAAGGTTGATCGTGCATTTAATCTCTTGCATCTTTGGGAACCAAAGTGTCAGGGACAGGGGTCCTGGCAATGTTATGCCCTGTACACACGATCGGACATTGATCGGACATTCCGACAACAAAATCCATGGATTTTTTCCGACGGATGTTGGCTCAAACTTGTTTTGCATACACACGGTCGCACAAAGTTGTCTGAATTTCCGATTGCCAAGAACACGGTCACATACACCACGTACGATGAGACTAGAAAAGGGCAGTTCAGAACCAAGCGCGGCACCCTTTGGGCTCCTTTTGCTAATCTCGTGTTAGTAAAAGTTTGGTGAGAGACGATTCGCGCTTTTTCAGACTCGTGGTTTTCAGATCGTTTTCTGCTGTTCAGTTTGTGCTTGTGGGTTTGTATCTGCTCTTCAGTGCGTGCAAGCAAGCTACGCCTGACTTTGTCATTGTGTTCGTGTTCGTTCGTTACTGATTTTCAGGTCGCTCTTCACAGGCCTTGCTGTTCTTCAGTGCGTTCTGTTACTTCGTTCTGAGCAGCCGACCGTTTTCTAGCCATGTTGCGCATACGTACTCCTCGTAGAGTTCGTGCTGTGCGGGGGCTTGGTGTTGGGGTCCTTACCTTGACACAAGTCCAGTCCATGAACAGGGTGGGGAGGAGTTCATGAACCAAGAATTGGTTGCTCCAGCGTGACCAGTTCTGTCATATGCCTTTGCTCCGTGAGATCCGTGAGAATAATCCTGATGATTTCAGGAACTTTTTCCAGATGATGGACCCCGTATTTCACCGTTTGTTGGCTTTGCTGACCCTTTATATCAGCAGGCAGGATACCTGCATGAGGCAAGCCATTACTCCGGAGCAGAGGCTCGTCACCACCCTGCGGTACTTGGCGACGGGGAGAAGCCTGCAGGACTTGAACTTCTCGACAGGCATCTCCCCCCAGGCTCTGGGGATCATTATCGCAGAGACCTGTTCTGCCATCATCCAGGTCAGTGGTTCTCAACTCCTGTCCTCGGGACCCACCAACAGGCCAGATTTTAAGTATTACCTTGGGGAGTTGCAGACTAGAATACTACAATCACTGAGCAGCAAGTGATATCACCTGTGATGTATTTCAGCTATCTTGCAAACCTGGCCTGTTGGTGGGTCCTGAGGACTGGAGTTGAGAACCACTGATCCAGGTCCTGCAGAAGGAGTATATTAAGGTAAGATGTATCCTTTAACATTACATTTTATTGTATGTTTTTTAAATATATTGTATTTCTTTCCTCATTCCCTAATTACCATGATTGTAATATGCTGGGAATGTCCCCTTTGTCCTCATGCATGCTGGTTTTGTTAAAAAAAATGTTTGTCCTTCATATATATTTGCCTTCACTTACCTCCCCAGCATGCTCTACTGGCCCTATATTCACCTTGTGTAGTCACTTAACAATGTATCTTGTCAGCTCCATAGTAGTGCTTTATCCCAAACACCCCCTAAAATGTGTAAAAATGTGATTTGTGCTTTAAATTCAGGCAGAGTGGCAAAGGCTTTTTTTTGGTGTCCCAAAATCATTTGGAACCCTCCCTCCACACAACTCAGCTGATACCAATCCTCTATCTGACTTTGCCAAACCCATACACACTATAGCCACCTCTTTAGTGGTCAGATTTATGGATGAGTTCCCCAAAGCATGTAGTGCAAGGGCCTGCCTGAATACTTTCAAATGGTACTGTTTAAAGTTTTTGTATTCTATTATTATCCTGATAGGTAATAGCAGAACGTAAAAATGTGCTAAAATGTGTACAATGTGTATTTATATCTTTGTATTATGGCACTTCTTACCTGTCCAGTGGGCTGCCAATAGTGTAAAGTAAGGAGGGGCTGGCCAAAGTAATACACATTATTTAGGCATTCATTTCTCAATGAAGTGGAGAGGGTTACCTGTCCAAAACATCTCCCCCCCCATAAAATTTTACAAATGGCCCATGAGAGGGGGGGAGGATTCTGATAGGTGGACCTTATACCTTTGTCTTTAAATACTCCCTAAAATAAATGTTATACTGATGTTGGCCAAGAATGTTTGTGTCTAACCTGCTTTCCTTGTTTATGTTCAAAATGATTAATTTATTTTTCTTGTTTGACTCCACAGTTTCCTTCCAACCCACAGGAATGGCAGACTGTGGCCTCCCACTTTACCCAGCGGTGGGACTTTTCTAACTGCGGAGGGGCAATTGATAGGAAACACATCCACATCGTCCCACCACCCAACTTGGGGTCATACTATTATAATTATAAGGGGTTCAATAGTATTGTGATGTTGGCAGTGGTGTCGGCTACTTATGAGTTCCTGTATGTGGACGTGGGGAAGAATGGCCGGATGTCCGATGGTGGAGTCATCGACCAGACGGAGTTCTACAGGCATCTCCAGAATGGCAGCTTGGACTTGCCACCTCCAGAAGACAATGCGGAAGGACTCCCATTCGTCTTCGTTGCTGATGAAGCGTTTGCGCTGGGGGACCATCTTATGCGGCCATTCCCTATGAGGATCCTCACCCTGGACCAGAGGGTTTTTAATTACCGGCTGGCCAGAGCCAGAAGAGTGGTGGAGAACACATTTGGAATCATGGCCACCTATTTCTTACACCCATACACATGGCGGAGTATAAACTGAATCATATCATTCTGGCGTGCTGTGTTCTCCACAACTTTTTAAGGCGAAATTCTGCCAACTATGCTGCTTCAGTTGGGCCTGAGGCCAGAATTCAAGTAAATGAACCAACCCTGAAGGCGCTTGAAAGTGGCCGTCCTGGCTTGCCCCCCTGAGTGCCCGCGAGGTCCGTCTTAGATACCTTGATTACTTTGCGGGTAGGGGGGCCATCAATATGCCAGACAATGTCTGATACATTTTTTAAATCAAAAAATCATTTTAACTACTAAAATCTTCGGTGACATTTACTGCTTGTGTTTCTTTTAGCTGACCCTGACAGAAATGTGGGGAGTCCTGAAAATGTCGTGATTGTGTAACCTTAAAAAGCACTGTTGGGTGTTATTTACTAAAGGAAAATACACTTTGCTTTACAAGTGCACTTGAGCCTGCACTGAAACTGCACTTGTAGTGCAAAGTGGATTTGCCCTTAGGAAATAACCCCCATTGTCACTGAAAACACCAATTTTACCTTAACAAAATTTTAGGAGCATTGAAACAATAATCCACACATTCTTGATTATCAATCTTTTTAATACCAGCACAATCACATGTGCATTTCTAAAAGGTTTTTAAAACAAACCACCATGTTTGTTGCATAACAATTTTTTCATTAACATTTATAAATATTGAAATGTCCATTTAAGGTAAAACAGGCATGTTTCAAACAAACAAGAAATACACAAATATGGAACTTACAAAGTTCAACTTTTGTAGGAATTGAAGGCAATATCAGACATGAGTATTTCAAAACTGTGTTTGATATTGCATTCAGATGGGGTGAAGTCACCCCTGGAAAAGCCAAATTTTGAAGATGCACACAAATTGCACAATGTCAACATGTGCTAGCTGCCATCACGGGGGGTCAAGGGACGTGTTTTGTGGGTGCAACCCCTTCCTCTCAGGAAGGGGTTGCACCCCCAAAACGCCTACATTGATCTCTCGTGATGGCAGATAGCACATGTTGACACACCGTGTGCATCTTCAAAATTTGGCTTTTCTATAAAATGGCAAAAAAATGTTAAAAATTTTTACTTTACAAATACCACAAAAAAAGAAGAGATTTGGAGGTGTTTTAAACTCTCCCTAAAACATCAATGATGTTCTTCATTTTATTTTTTACATCATTGATGTTTTTCTGGATGTTTTCCAAGTCCCTATTACACCCCATGATCTCCCCAATCAGGATCTGTGCACTTTAACTGGTGAAATGACCTGGATCTACAACATCACGATCACCTAAAAAATAGAGAAACAAAAACACACCATGTATTATAAATATGCCGACATCCATCTCTTACCTGAGCCTGTGGTCGCAGACCTGTTGTGGTGACTATTTCCACCACGTCTCCTTCCTCCTCCTCCTCTGCTTGGCTTTGGGGGATTTAACCTTCTTCATGAAGTGGGGGGTCTGTTGTCTCTTCTGCTGAGTGGTGTCCTCCGAGTCTTTTCTCCTCTATGTAAAAAAAATAGGTATACTTAGCACACAGATATTTGATGACAGAAAGAGGAATATGAAACATTGCTTGGAAGTGGGGTACAATTGTCTGTTTTGGCAGAGTTCCAAGATGAACAAATATTGTTTTACTTTGTCAAGCTTGAATACTTACCTGTTTTGTACAAGCTTCACAGATGGAGACACCCCTATAGTATACACTGGAGCACCTGTGTGGGCCCCCTAATAAAAAGGGTGTTCTGGTGTCCCCACTAGTGCTCCAGCGTCCAGATGTGTAAACAGCTGCAGAGTGTCCTCTCCTTACACAGAATCTAGTTTGCATTACATTCTAGTTACAACCCCATCTAGACTTCAAAATGAATTTAAGAGAAGTAGGCTAGAAAAAATGTATTCAAATGCATATGGCCAAAACAATGGTGTTTTCTATGCCGAACGAACAATGTTTCATACGAATGAACAATGTGCCCACGAACATGAAAGTTGCCATTTTAAACTGTACAACAGTGAAGAAAAGCATATGGAGCAGCACAAACGTAAAAAAAATAAAGAATAGGAACACAGCACAACTACTTACTTTTTTGCAGCACTCTCCTGATCCTTTTGTACTGATCGTGCTCTCTTAATTTGAGGTCCGACCACTGCTTCCTGAGCTGATCCTTGGATCGTCGTACCCCGAAATTCTTCTGCAGACTTTTGACTACTTTTGCCATGATCTTGGCCTTTCTGATATTGGGGTTGGGGTAAGGTCCATACTTCCCGTCATAGTTGGCCCTCTTTAGGATGTCCGCCATCTCCAACATCTCCCCAAAGGACATATTTGAGGCCTTAAATCATCTCTTCCGGGATCGGGACGTTTCTAGCTCCGGCCTTTCCTCCTCCTCCTCGTTGCTGTAATTAGCACGCACCTGCTGTGTCTCCGCCATGTGCTCTTCCCCCACTGTGCTGAACGAGAAGGGGCGGGGAATAGACTGGAAAGAATGTCAGGGGCGGGCGGAGTTTCACGCATGCGCAGTGTATATAAAGAGTAACACGCGTGTGTAGTACATACGATCTGTGAGCGGAGGAAGGAGTATCGGAGGCGCCGATCGTGATAACGAAGGTAAGATCTAAACTTGGGCCTATACTGCTTCTAGATTGAGGCCTATATTGTAATAAGATTAGGAGAGTTTCACCTGACATTAGGGTTTGTCTTGTGTTGTGTCTTTCAGATAAAATGGATGGCTTCAATGACCACAACTTCCCCCCCCCCCCGTTCATAGACAAATACAGGGAGCTGCCCTGTCTGTGGCAGGTCAAACAACCCCAATACAATAATAAACAAAAGAGGCAGGCAGCGCTGGAGAAACTGCTGGAGTTGTTGAAGCCGGTGGTCCACACAGCAACCATCCCCTATTTAAAAGGCAAAATTGGTGGCCTGAGGAGCACATAGCTTAGGGAGCGCAAGAAGGTCCAGGATTCCCAGAGATCCGGAGCTGCAGCAGATGATGTTTATGTACCCAGGCTGTGGTACTATGAGAAACTGCGATTTCTGTCAGACCAGACTGAAGTCAGGGAATCCCTCTCAACCCTTCCTTCCACTCTTCTTTCCACCCTATCTTCCACCCCAGCTGAGGCTTCCGATGTCCAACCTGGGACTTCCAGCCAGGAAGAAGTGGAGGGGCCCAGCTGGAGCCAGGTAAAGCATTCTTCTACAAATTTCTGGTCACTAAATAAATGATGTTTACTAGATGTTATTATTGATCAGTAATTACTGATTTAATAAAGTGTTTTACATTTCAATAGACAGTAGTGGGCAAAAATAATTGGGACAAGAATGAAAAATGCTGGGCTCAGAATGATCATCAGTTATATTTGTTAACATTCAATTTGCAACAGTCATGAGATGAAAATTGTCTTTGCCTGCATGGCTGCCACAAAACTGCAGGGCATGCAGGAGGGTCAACGCCTCCTGTATGAGGACTGTCTTTACAAAACACTAACTAAGGGGGTGAGGGGCGAAATCACACACAAAACCCACCTGTGTGAGTTGGACCATCCTCCTCCTCCTCCTCCTCCTGCCACAACTCCACCACCACAGACACAGCGTGGAAGGAAGACCAGAGAGTGATGGCCCTGAGTTCAGTCTGGTCTGACAAAAGATGCAGGCTCTTGTATGACCACAGATGTCATCTGCTGCTGTTCAGGATCTCTTGGACTTCTGGACCAGACTGCACTCCCTTAGATATGGACTCCTCAGGCCACCAATTTTGCAGTAAAATAATTCATGTCTGCCCTGGGGGCCAAAGGCTTCACCAATTTCTGCTGTTTTTCCAGCGTTGCCTTCCTCTTTGTTTGGTTCTGATCCCTTAATAAAGGATTTTGTGTTTCAATTATAATTGCCTATGTGTGTTTTCCATCAAAAAGGTCAGTTTGTTTGTGAGGAGGCAGGTACATTTCAAAAATACAATGTGAAATTAACAAGAGACACCAACACCAAGCAACCTCCTTGAGATTAAATAATACAAGATAATAATGGTGTGGTGGTAACTTGACACACAAAACACACCCAAAAATATTCAGTATGTAAAATAAAAAAAATAAAAAAATTAACAACACGATCAGGCTTGAAAACAATACAAACCAAAAAAAAAAACATATATCTTTTTTGTCAGATGTGACAAATCAAAATATATTGATGAAATCACGATAAATAATAAAGAAAGAAGTCTGTGTGAATATCAGCAGTAAAACGACTTCATTCTGCGAGAATTATAAAGAATAAGAGAGTGCGCTGTATTAAACAACTTTAAACATTGCAGCCTGACGAAAGTGCTATATCCATTCCGAAGGCTAATTTTACCAGACCGAGCAGTTCCGTCTCAGAATTTCTTCTGAGCATGCGTGGCACTTTGTGCGCCAGAATTGTCCACACACGGTCGGAATTGACGCGATCGGATTTTGTTGTCGGAAAATTTTATAGCCTGCTCTCAAACTCTGTGTGTCGGAAAATCTGATGGAAATGTCCTATGGAGCCCCCACACGGTCGGAACTTCCGACAACACGCTCCAATCGCACATTTTCCGTCGGAAAATCCAACCGTGTGTACAGGGCATTAGAGTGCAAGGATACATGATCAGAATGCATTGATTAAATGAATAAGCACCAACCTCCTATAGGTCATCCTGGGATTCGTGTTGTGATGCAGACATGGGCGTCCGCAGAACTTTTTTCAGGGGGAAGGGGGTGCTTCGGCAGCGGCGATACAAAGTCGCATTTAACCGTTTCTTCGACCGTCAGCAGGGGTTAAAAGCGCCCCCACTAGCTGCCGAATAGCGCAGCTAAAACAATGGTAAAGTGCCGCTAAAACTAGCGGCGCTTTACCGATAACGCGGCCAGATGGCAGTGCGAAATAGCTCTTGAGATAATTCAGCTTCACCCCATGCCCATATAAATATAGCCTAGAGAATGTACATCTTTCTATTTGCAATGTATTGCAATACATCTGTTGTGGCCATATTTTGATATTTATGAAAACAGCCTATACCGTATAGGTTGTTTTCATCAAGATCTAAATATGGCCACAACAGATGTATTGCAATACATTGCAATATAGAAAGATGTGAAGCTATATTTATATGGGCATCATGGACTGGTATGCCTTCCATACAAAGTGAAGAAGATATTATAACACACACAAATATATTTTTCCAGCAATAGCTCAGCTGTCCAACTTTCCAAGCAATATATATATATATGTATATATATATATATATATATATTGTAACATCGGGGGTTGGTTTAGCTTAAAGGTAGAGCTTATCAGTGAGCCGAGTCCATGCCAGATACGCAGTTTTAAGGGCTTGTAGGCCCACTTTTATTAAAGAAAGACAATGTCCGATAACAGAAGTGTTGCCCACACAGGGGTTTCAGCTTTCCACAGCAACAATGTAAGTTCAATCAGAAATACCAAGCCACCTGGCTCTCTTTAGCAGCACTGCTGCTCAAACTTATGCTTCAGCCCTCTCGCGCTCTATAACAGAGTTCCTGTACACCCAGTACCTCAGCACTCTTTTCCAGCCCACAGGCTTAGACCCTCTGTCTGCTCTGACAGACAGACCTGTGCAGACATGCACACTTCTCCCTTGCTTGCCTGGACTCCTCGGGAGGGTGGAGCCCACATAAAAAACCTCCCGTAGATCATCTACATTTCCTGTACAGCGGCGCTGGCGGTTCATGGTGTAGTAGATACGCTCCTACTACCTGCTTGTATGATTGCTTGGTGATTATGAAATTTGATGTACGTGTATTTATTGAAGGGGAGGTTTTTTATGTGGTGGAAGGGATACAGTCAATAAACAGGATTACGCTATGTGCGCCTCTCTTTTTGTTTTCTGACTTATTATGAGCCCTGAACATCCGTGATTCCTCATGAGTGGTGTCAACAATAGTTGCTGGCTTAGAGTATTATTCTGAATGCTTTATTACTTCCTAATTCTGGTGAGTTTAACCCCCTAGGGGGAGTGTGTTTGCACTGGGTGGAATCCTGAGTGATCGGTGGAAGGTGCACGCTAAGAAACTCTTTTCATGATCATCTGATGAACTTTTTTGGAATTATCTTTTCAAGGGACTCTCTTTTAAAGGACTTTCTTATAAAGGATTTCCCTATGCATGTGTGGTTGGCCACATGTTTATTGTATTATAGCTCAACATTAGCGCTGTTTAGTGCGACAATTCAGTCTATTTTTAGATTATTTGAAACACTGTGTTTATATGTATTTACTCTTTTTTAAATGGCTGCTTTTTTTGCTTTGGTGTTTTTTTCCCCTTTGCATTATTGCAGAGTGGGTTTCACTCATAATTATGCACTTATGAATTTTTATTTGCATTTTTATATTTAGCTGCTTTGCGATTAGCATCGTAACCTGGCGCTGAGTGTTTTTTCTGTAGGCCTGGTGAAACGCCTGTTTTTTCAGTTTCATAATTAATTATCAAACTATGAAGCTCCACCAGGTTAACTGTGAAAATAACAAAGCTTTAATCAGCACAGTCCAAATCTCACACAAAAAAATATTAATAAAAATGTGAAATGTGCTAAAATAAACCACTTTGCTGCAGCCACCGAAAAAGCATTTTCACTACACTTAAACAATTATACAATAGGAAACGGTGCTGCGCTACTTAACCACTTCAGCCCCGGAAGGATTTACACCCTTCCTGACCAGAGCACTTTTTACAATTTGGCACTGCGTCACTTTAACTGCTAATTGCACGGTCATGCAATGCTGTACCCAAGCGAAATTTGCGTCCTTTTGTTCCCACAAATAGAGCTTTCTTTTGAGGGTATTTGATCACCTCTGCGGTTTTTTATTTTTTGCGCTATAAAAGGAAAAGGACCGAAAATGTTGAAAAAAAACCTATATTTTCTACTTTTTGTTATTAAAAAATCTAATAAACTCAATTTTAGTCATACATTTAGTCCAAAATGTATTCAGTCACATGTCTTTGGTAAAAAAAATGTCAATAAGCGTATATTTATTGGTTTGCACAAAAGTTATAGCGTCTACAGACTAGGGTACATTTTCTCGAATTTACACAGCTTTTAGTTTATGACTGCCTATCTCATTTCTTGAGGTGCTAAAATGGCAGGGCAGTACAACCCCCCCCCCCCCCCCCAAATGACCCCATTTTGAAAAGTAGACACCCCAATGAAATTGCTGAGAGGCATGTTGAGCCCATTGAATATTAATTTTTTTTGTCCCAAGTGATTGAACCCCCCCCCCAAATGACCCCATTTTGGAAAGTAGACACCCCAAGGCCATGGAATGCCTCCCAAACTGTGATAGGCAGTGGGGAATGAAATCACAAAATTTCCACCCTTAGAAACCCTGAAGGTGGTGCTTGGATTTTGGGGTCCCGTATGCGGCTAGGCTCCCAAAAAGTCTCACACATGTGGTATCCCCGTACTCAGGAGAAGCAACATAATTTATCTTGGGGTGTAATTTCACATATTCCTATGGCATGTTTGAGCAATATATCATTTAGTGACAACTTTGTGCAAAAAAAAAAAAAAAAATTGTCTTTTTCCCGCAACTTGAGTCACAATATAAAATATTGCCTCTCAGCAAATAGCTTGGGGTGTCTACTTTCCAAAATGGGGTCATTTGGGGGGGGGGTTTGAACTGTCCTGGCATTTTATGCACAACATTTAGATGTCACACATCACCCACTCTTCTAACCACTTGAAGACAAAGCCCTTTCTGACACTATTTGTTTACATGAAAAAATAATTTTTTTTTGCAAGAAAATTACTTTGAACCCCCAAACATTATATATTTTTTTAAAGCAAAGGCCCTACAGATTAAAATGGTGGGTGTTTCATTTTATTTTCACACAGTATTTGCGCAGCGATTTTTAAAACGCATTTTTTGTGGAAAATACACACTTCTTTTTATTTTAATGCACTAAAACACACTATATTGCCCAAATGTTTGATGAAATAAAAAAGATGATCTTAGGCCGAGTACATGGATACCAAACATGACATGCTTTAAAATTGCACACAAACGTGCAGTGGCGACAAACTATATACATTTTTAAAAGCCTTTACAGGTTACCACTTTAGAATTACAGAGGAGGTCTACTGCTAAAATTACTGCCCTCGATCTGACCTTCGCGGTGATACCTCACATGCATGGTGCAATTGCTGTTTACATTTGACGCCAGACCAAAGCTTGCGTTCGCCTTTACGTGAGAGCAGCGGGGGGGCAGGGCTGCTTTTTTTTTTTTGCTTTTTTATCTAATTTTAAAACTGTTCATTTCATTTTTGTAATCATTTTTATTGTTATGTCAGGGAATGTAAATATCCCCTATGATAGCAATAGGTAGTGACAGGTACTCTTTTTTTGAAAAAAATGGGGTTTATTAGACCCTAGATCTCTCCTCTGCCCTCAAAGCATCTGACCACACCAAGATCAGTGTGATAAAATGCTTTCCCTATTTCCCAATGGCGCTGTTTACATCTGGCAAAATCTAAGTCTCCCCCTCAGCCTGGATCGCTCCCCTAACAAAGCCGACCGCCTCGGGCACCGGGGTACGTGATTTTGCCTGCCCGTGCCATTCTGCCGCAGTATATCTGCATTAGGCAGTCGGCAAGTGGTTAAATACAGTGGGGGTTATTTACTAAAGCTGCAGAGTGCAAAATCTGGTGCAGCTCTGCATAGCATCCAATCAGCTTCCAGGTTGTATTGCCAAAGCTTAAAGTGGAGTTCCACCCAAAAGTGGAACTTCCACTCATCAGATTCCTCCCCCCCTCCGGTGATACAGTTGGCACCTTTCAGGGGGGAGGGGGGTACAGATACCTGTATATTACAGGTATCTGTACCCACTTCCGGCATAGATACCCGCAGAATCTGCGGGTATTTAAGCCACTTCCTGCTCCCTCCCCGCTGCCTGCTGGGAAGCACACGGGTCCCAGAGGCAGTAGGGACCATCCGGATTGCGCTGCGCGACTCGCGCATGCGCAGTAGGGAACCGGGAAGTGAAGCCGCACGGCTTCACTTCCTGATTCCCTTACCGAAGATGGAGGCGGCAGCACCCGAGGACGGAGAGACGCTTCGGCCTCAGGTGCCGACATCGCGGGCGCCCTGGACAGGTAAGTGTCCATGTTTTAAAAGTCAGCAGCTGCAGTATTTGTAGCTGCTGACTTTTAAAAAAAATGTTTTCGGTGGCGCTCCGCTTTAATTGAACAAACTGAAGTTAGAAGCTGATTGGTTACAATGCACAACTGCACCAGATTCTGAGTCCACCAGTTTTAGTAAATCTCCCCCAGTATCTCATAAAAGTGAGTACACCCCTCCCATTAAATATTTTATTATATCTTTTCATGTGACAACACTGAAGAAATTACACTTTCCAGCACTGATGCAGCCCCGGACCATAACACTCCCACCACCATGCTTGACTGTAGGCAAGACACACTTGTCTTTGTACTCCTCACCTGGTTGCCGCCACACACGCTTGACACCATCTGAACCAGATAAGTTTATCTTGGTCTCATCAGACCACAGGACATGGTTCCACAGGACATGTCCTTAGTCCGCTTGTCTTCAGCAAACTGTTTGCGGGCTTTCTTGTGCATCATCTTTAGAAGAGGCTTCTAAAATTATGAATCCTCAAGGTATGAATATTGATATAGATATAAATTGTTTCATTAGCAATTATTGATGTACTGTACAAATTAAATGGTTATTTTGGATTCTGGACTTATTTGGGAGCAATATAATCAATAACTCTATTGTTAAACAAGTTTTTATAAATTTTTATATTTTAATGTATATTATTATTTTTGACCCTATACCGACCCATTTACCATACTTCACTTGGGTTGGTATATGTAGGTTTAGAACCACCTAAGGTTTTGGGCGTTACCGTCCCATACCGCTAGATGGGGCAAAGAAGAGTCTGATGGCTCAAGTCATTGCTATAACATTACAAACTATGAATCCTGAAGGTATGAATATTGATAAAGATATAAATTGTTTCATTAGCAATTGTTGATGTATTGTACAAATTAAATGGTTATTTTGGATTCTGGACTTATTTGGGAGCAATATAATCAATAACCCTATTTTTAAACAAGTTTTTATAAATTTTAATATTTTAGTGTATATTATCATTTTTGACCCTATACCGACCCATTTACTATGCTTCACTTGAGTTGGTATATGTAGGTTTAGAACCACCTAAGGTTTTGGGTGTTACCATTCCCTACCGTTAGATGGGGCAAAGAAGAGTCTGATGGCTCAAGTCATTGCGTATAACATTTAATGGGGGGAGATATTTAATAAAGTATTTACCAAACAAAATAGTTTGTATTAATTGGCATATACACTTACTATGGTGTTTAGAGCAATCTGAAATGACCATCCAATGTGCACAATTGTAAAACGAATGTAAGGGGATGGGGAGCGGAATGTTCTGTTAATTATGGCGGAGGGTGTATAACGTGGATCTACGCACCATGACCTCTAGCTTCTGATGACGTCATATCAATTATGAAACGCGTCAAGTTAGACACACAGTGTGAGTCAGCTGAGCTCTAGGTGGAATGCACAATGACCCCTAGACCATTTGGATTGATTGCCATTATATGCGGCTTTTTGGCAAAGAATTTGTATAGCTTGTATGGATGTAATTTTTGCCTGGAATTTTTACAAATAAATCCAAGGAAATTCGAAACAATTTTACGCTATGAGGAATATTATTCCACTCTGCCAAGTGAGAGTCATTTTCATCTGTGGTATCCTGAACTGCCAGGCAGAGAGGACGGGAATAATGGTTGAAGATCCATATCCAGTCACGGTGATCACACAAGCTTGATTCGACTCTTTTTGTCATAAGGCAAGGAGGGTCAACGACGTCTGGTGAGTAGGGACCCATACTTTAAAAGCCTGCTTTTACCTCTGGGAAGGAACGTTTGCTATTACCATTTGGAAATCGGTGGCTAAACATAGTTAAATGTACAAGTGTATTTGAGACATCAGCCACTTAGGATTACTGCTTTCCACCATTTTGACACATGGACTGGATTATGCATATCAATATGTTCCACTAATTCATGCACAGTGATAATTAATAAAGGATTGGGGTTTTTTTTGGATTTGTTTATATTGCATACAAATAATGTTTTTGGGAATCAGTTTATCATGTACTATTTATTCAAATAGGAATACTTGGACATTGGATTCTTTTTAAGTTTGATTGTACTTGTCACTTTATGGATACATTGAATATAGCAAGCGCTGTTAGTCACGGAGCTTCCATGCAGTGTATTTATCACAATATTCATTTAAGTTTGTTACAGCAGCTGCTTTTTTGCACAGGCATATTTGGAAACACACAGTTGGGGCGTGGGTGATATATGCTTTAGCATATCATTTTTTTTATAGCCTAGGCCATCTTTATGTAGAGCAACAGTTTTTTTTCATGAGTTCTTTGCCATGAGGTGCCATGTTGAACTTCCAGTGACCAGTATGAGAGAGTGAGAGCAATAACACCAAATTTAACACACCTGCTCCCCATTCACACCTGAGACCTTGTAACACTAACAAGTCACATGACACCAGGGAGGGAAAATGGCTAATTGGGCCCAATTTGTACATTTTCACTTATGGGTTTACTCACTTTTGTTGCCAGTGTTTTAGACATTAATGGCTGTGTTTTGAGTTATTTTGAGGGGACAGCAAATTTACACTGTTATACAAGCTGTACACTCACTACTTTACATTGTAGCAAAGTGTCATTTCTTCAGTGTTGTCACATGAAAAGGGCAGCACAGTGGTGTAGTGGGTAGCACTTTCACCTAGCAGTAAGAAGGGTTGCTGGTTCAAATCCCAACCACAACACTACCTGCCTGGAGTTTGCATGTTTTCCCTGTGCCTGTGTGGGTTTCCTCCGGGTACTCCGGTTTCCTCCCACCCTCCAAAGACATGCTGGTAGGTTAAATTGGATCCTGTCTAAATTGTCCCTAGTATGTATAAATGTGAGTTAAGGACCTTAGAGTGTAAGCTCCTTGAGGGTAGGGACTGATGTGAATGTATATCTATTGATGGCGCTATATAAGTACCATAAATAAATAAAATAATAAAAAATTTACAAAACTGTGAGGGGTGTACTCACTTTTGTGAGATACTGCATAAACAATGAAAATATCAATAGTGTCTTTAAAACTTGTGTATAGTTCCTAAGTAATAATAAGGCTGATACAAAAATAATCAAGAATGTGAAAAAAATTTGTAACAAAATATCCACGTGATTTTCTTGTTTAATAGCTTGTGAACATTTTGTTACAAATTTTTTTCACAATCTTGATTATTTTTGTATTGGCCTTATTATAGCTTAGGAGCTATACACTGACTTTAAAGACACTTTTGATATCTTTGTTGTTTAGTACATTTACTGCGTCAGGGTAGCCCAGCTGCGCAAAATCACATACCTGTACGTGACTTTGTGTACATGGTTTAGGGGCGGCGCGCATGCCGCCGGTGCGCCTCCTCCGCTGTGATTGGACACAGCAGGTGCCGCTGACCATTCACAGGAGAGATGGATCAGCCGTCTGCCTGTGTAAATAAGGCAAATGGCGGATCTGTCAGGAAGGGAAAGAGAGATCTGTGATTCAGCTAAGCTGAATCACAGATCTCTCTTTTCCTTCAGTGTGACACTGCCCCATACACTGATGGTAAGCACCTCCCTAGGAAACATTTAACTCTTTGATTGCCCCTGGTGTTAACCCCTTCCCTCCCAGTGCCATTTATACAGTAATCAGTGCATTTTTATAGCACTGATCACTGTATTGGTGTCACTGGTCCCCAAAAAGTGTCACTCAGTGTCAGCTTTGTCCGCAAATACGTTACAGTCCCGCTAAAAATTGCAAATCACCACTATTACCAGTAAAAAAAATAAAATAAATAAAAGTCCCTAAATCTATCCTGTAGTTTGTAGACGTTATAACTTTTGTGCAAACCAATCAATATATGCTTTTTGGGATTTTTTTACCAAAAATATGTAGAGGAATACATATTGTCCTAAATTGATAAAAAAAATTGTTTTTTTTTTTAATTTTTTGGGGGGATTATAGTATAGCATACATAGATTATATGTATTATAGCAGAAAGTAAAAAATATTGTTTTCTTTTCAAAATTGTCGGTCTTTTTTTTCTTTATAGCGCAAAAAATGAAAAGTGCAGAGGCTATCGAATACCACTAAAAGATAGCTCTATTTTTGGTAAAAAAAAGGACATAAATTTTATTTGGGTACAGCATCGCACGACCGCGTATTTGTCAGTTAAAGCGACACAGTGCCGTATCGCAAAAAATGGCTTGGTTAGGAAGTGGGTAAAACCTTCCGGAGCTGAAGTGGTTAAGTAACACAGCACCGTTTCATATTTTATAACAGTGAAAATAAGACATATATTACTTTATTTTATTTTATTATTTTTGAAGATCTGCTTTCTAGCATGCTATTTGGTGATTTATTTATATAAATGTACCTAATTCACCTATCTACCATAAATTATGCATTAAATCCGCAAGATGGTATTTTCCCTCCAAAGTGTATGCTATGCAGCTCCCTTGGGATATACTCAGGGGCGCATTATCTTCCGGTGGTATGTCTCCTTTTTTCTTATCCTCCATGATTTGGGGCGTGGCTTTGGTGGTGTGACGTGGTGTTCTGGGTCTGGACGCGCATGCACCATTTACCATTGGGCTCTGAGGAAGAGGCCTCGAAAGGTGTCAGTGTTGAACCTCCTGGAGTTTGATCCCCAATGTGATATGTTGTATCGTGGACCGAAAGGTGCTGTTTTTATGAAAGACTGTGACACATCTGTCAGTTTGTGAGTATAATACTTATCTCTTTTTACATATTAAAGATTGCTTTTGAGGATAATGCACTAGGCCGGTGCACCCTCTGTTTTGTTTTGTGACTACATTGTTTCTAAACCAGCGGTTGGTTGGTTAATGGGCAGTGTCTTTGAGCGTCCACGTCATGCTTTGACAGAAGGGTATATTAGGAGCGGGCCCCAGCAATTATTCTTTTTTTCAGATCCTCAGAGAGTCTTTTGCCATTAAATGCCATGTTGAACTTCCAGTGACCAGTATGAGAGAGCGATAACACCAAATTTAACACGCCTACTCCCCATTCACACCTGAGACCTTTTAACACCAATGAGTCACATGACATTGATGACATTGGGGAGGAAAAATGGCTAATTGGGCCCAATTGGGACATTTTCACTTAGGGGTGTACTCACTTTTATTGCCAGCTGTTTAGACATTAATGGCTGTGTGTTGAGTTATTTTGAGGGGGCAGCAAATTGACACTGTTATACAAAAATTACACTTTGCTACATTGTAGCAAAGTGTAATTTTTTCAGTGTTGTCACATGAAAAGTTATAATCAAATATTTACAAAAATGTGAGGGGAAACATGTCGAGAGTGTTACACCATAACCATTTGTAAACAATTACACTGTGGATACTCAAGTCCAATTGAATAAATGTTTTTAGCAAACTTTATCCATTTTTTTTTATGTTTTATATTAATTAAATAATAAAGGTTGTGAAATTTATTCTATGTTATTGGTACCTAAAATATTCCAGCTCTTTTGAGCATTTTTCTTGTCTTTGAACATTTATATGGGATGCGATGCCAGTGAATTCTCCTCTGATTAACTATTTCCTGTGTTGGTTTATTAAAATATGCCAAAAACATCTTAAGTTTCAATACGGAGTTAAAGAGAGATTTTTTTTTTAATTTCTTCTTTTTTTTTATGTCTCATCATCATCTAACGCTCTAATGCCCCGTACACACGGTCGAATTTTCCGATGGAAAATGTCCGATCGGAGCGTGTTGTCGGAAATTCCGACCGTGTGTGGGCTCCATCGGACATTTTCCATCGGATTTTCCGACACACAAAGTTGGAGAGCAGGAGATAAAATTTTCCAACAACAAAATCCGTTGTCGGAAATTCCGATCGTGTGTACATAAATCCGAAGGACAAAGTGCCACGCATGCTCAGAATAAATAAAGAGATGAAAGCTATTGGCCACTGCCCCGTTTATAGTCCCGACGTACGTGTTTTACGTCACTGCGTTCAGAATGATCGGATTTTCCGACAACTTTGTGTGACCGTGTGTATGCAAGACAAGTTTGAGCCAACATCCATCGGAAAAAATCCTAGGATTTTGTTGTCGGAATGTCCGAACAAAGTCCGACTGTGTGTACACCCTATAACTCTGATAAAAGCTTAAAAAGGCTGAAAACATAGCTATTCTGTGTTTATCAGCATTTTTGAGCCATAAGCTTTTGTGGGAGTGTAGTTTTGCTAAAAAAAAAAAAAAAAAGCTAAAAACCGCTGCTGCAAAAATGCTGCAAAAATAATTCTACAGCTACAGCTTTCTACATCCAGTGTGCATGAGGCCCTAATCTGCGATAAAAATATACTGAGGTGCGTTCTTTTTTGGTGAGCTAATGCACCAAGCATTAAATCATGAAAACACATGCACTGCAGTGCATTGGATGGTGGTGTAAATGGGCCCTAAGGACATCTTTGTAATGATAAACAATGGAGCTTTTTTAACCAATAGTACTGCTGCTGAACATTGTGACAATTAGGGCGTTAATTCATGCAAACTTACTGACTCTGACTGGTCCACCAAAATCTCCAGTTTCTATAAAAAGGCGCATATTATAAGAAACAGTAACTTTCCACATATTATTTGAATGTAGAGTAGCTTTAAAAGGTTCAATCATAAGACGTATGAGGTGCAGTATATATTTGATGGTAAAATGCTCACACTGTCAGTATAAACATGCACCAGTGACTCTTTGGCCTTAAAAGCTCTTTGTATTAACACATACTGTAGAGGATACTGTGGGTTACACTAGAATAAAGCAGGCATGGAGGAAGCTGCTTCCTGTTTTCTAGATCCTCTGTGTTGCTGAACAATGAGGGGAAGAAAAGCTGTGAGCTGCAGACTGAAATGTCTGGGATTTAGGGAAATTCGTTTTTTTATAATTTCCACAAATAGGCTCAGACTAAATCCCATGAGAAGTGAATAACAAACCAGTTTATAAAATCCCTCAGGGATGCACTGCAGATATTTTATGTTTAGAGGCTAGGTAGCTAAGAAAAACTAGTTATATTGAGGGTCTGACATATTGTTCTAGTGTGCATGGTGTACAACTGTGTGTGTGTGGAATAAGACTTGAGAATGCATGATGCTCACAAAGCAATTCTAGCAGTACTGCTATAATGGTAACTCCCTAGGTCTAGTGTAAATATGGGGGTCATCACTGCCTTGCTCATGTTAATGTTTTGGACACTTCCTGGCTATTTTGGTGTATACATTGGGTAATTTTTATCCGCTCACTGAAGATAAGTTAATTTGGTCGTCATTAAGTGGCTCCAGTGGTGGTTATTCCTTGGCTATAGTTTTGATCTCTGCATGGCTGTAACCATGGAAGGATGGTTACAGCCATGAAGATAGAAGGATCATTCTCTGGTTGTAACAATGGATAGTCCTTAAATCTAGAGGCAGTCCTTCTCAGGCTGTATTGGTTGTTAGTCCCTTTGTCTAGCAGTGGAAATTCCCTTGTTGTAGTGGTGGTGTTTGCCATTTCTTGATAGTAGAAGCTTTTTGTCCAGAGATGGTCAGTTCCTGGGTCTAGCGGTTATCAGTCCCTGGTTGCAGCAGTGGTAAGTCTCTAGTCCAAGTGGTAATTAGCTCCTAGGCGTAGTGGTGGTCGTTCCATGGCTATTCGAGACATTATCAGTAACTGACTGAAGTGCTAGTAAGTCTCTGTGTCCAGTTGTGGTCAGTGTGTAGGACTAGTGATGATAAGTACATGAGTATAATGGTTGTCGATCCTTGGCTGTAAAAGAGGCCAAGCCCAGTGTCTAATGTTAGAAACTGGCTGTGTATAGCAATGGTTAGTCTCTGTTGGTCTATTATGTCTAATGGTCTTCAGTACCCCTCTGTGCAGAGAAGTGCTCTGTCTCTATATTAGCAGCACTATGACCACCTGAAATCATGGCAATACAAGGAGTGATACCTACATAGTATTGAATGATACCAATGCTGTTTACCTAAAGAGCATTTGCAAAATTTATAGATGTATAATGTGCAGAATTGACCAGTTGATCCAGGGAAAATCCGATTGCCTCTCGTGGGGATCAGGAAGGAATTTTTTTCCCCTGCTGTAGCAAATTGGATCATGCTTTGCTGGGTTTTTTTTTGCCTTCCTCTGGATCAACTGTGGGTATAGGTTTGTGTATATGGGATTGTATTTTTATTTTATTTTGTTGGTTGAACTTGATGTACTTGTGTCTTTTTTCAACCTGACTAACTATGTAACTATATAATACAGAATTATTTTTTTTTTCAATTTTTATGCTATCCCCATCAAGCCATTGGCTTCCCTGATCATGTATGCCCGCAGTGCACCCTTAAAGCATATTTCCACTTTTGCAGCAAAAGTAGAATAGCACTAACTTTACACTCACCGGCCACTTTATGAGGTACATCTGTTCAATTGCTTGGTAACACAAATTGTTAATGGCAACTCAATGCATTTAGGCATCTAGATGAGGTGAAGACGACTTGCTGAAGTTCAAACTGAGCATCAGAATGGGGGAGAAAGGTGATTTAAGTGACTTTGAATGTGGCTTGTTGGTGCCAGACGGGCTGCTCTGAATATTTAAAAAACTGCTGATCTTCTGGGATTTTCATGCACAACCATCTCTAGGGTTTACAGAGAATGGTCTGAAAAAGAATAAATATCCAGTGAGTGGCAGTTGTGTGGACAAAAATGCCTTGCCGATTTGAGAGGTCAGAGGAGAATGGGCAGACTGGTTTGAGATGATAGAAAGGCAGCAGTAACTCAAATAACCACTCGTTACCATCAAGGTGTGCAGAATGCCATCTCTGAATGCACAACACATCAAACCTTGAAGCAGATGGGCTACATCAGCAGAAGACCACACCGGGTGCCAATCCTGTCAGCTAAGAACAGGAAAATGAGGCTACAATTTGCACAAGTTCAACAATATTGGACAATAGAAGATTGGAAAAACTTTGCCGGATCTGATGAGTCTTGATTTTAGCTGCAAAGTTCAGATGGTAGAGTCAGAATTTGGCTTAAACAACATGAAAGCATGGATCCATCATGCCTTGTACCAACGGTTCGGGCTGGTGGTGTAATGGTGTGGGGGCAATTTTCTTGTCACACTTTGGGATGCTTAGTACCAATTGAGCATCGTTTAACATTTAGCATGGCCTACCTGAGTATTGTTGCTGACCATGTCCATCCCTTTATAAATGCAGTGTACCCATCTTCTGATGGCTATTTCCAGCAGCATAATGCACCATGTCACACAGCTCAAATCAACTCAAACTGGTTTCTTTAACATGACAATGAGTTCACTGTACTCCAATGGCCTCCACAGTCACCAGATCTCAATCCAATAGAGCACCTTTGGGATGTGATAGAACTGGAGATTCGCACCATGGATGTGCAGCCGACAAATCTGCAGCAACTGTGTGATGCTATCATGCCAATATAGACCAAAATCTCTGTTGAATCTATGCCATGAAGAATTAAGACAGTTCTGAAGGCAAATGGGGGTCCAACCAGGTACTAGCAAGGTATACCTAATAAAGTGGCTGGTGAGTATATATTTTTTACATGTTCTTACTCACATAGCATAACTGTGAAACAATGCTACTTACAATTTTAGTCTCTCTTTTCTGGAAACTCCAAAACTGAAAAATACTGCTTAGTTCTCTTGGTTTATGAGATAGCGGGTTTGTGTGTGAAAGCGCTGGACTGATAGAAACGGGATGTTAGTACTTTTGGATTTAAACAGGGAATAAACAGTGTAAAGTACAGTCCTAATAAATTACCATCTTCCAAAATGAGCAATATAAGTTGCTTAAATGTGCAATAAGTATACTAAAAATATCATCAAATACATATAACATTAAAAAAATATAATCTTCAAAGTGCCTTGTGCAATGTAGCTCAGATTGAGTGATTAAAAAATTAAAGTGCTTAAGTGTGTAATGAAATAAGCAGAAAAAATGTCATCAAATGCATATACAGTAACAGTAATGCCCTGTACACACGGTCGGACATTGATCGGACATTCCGACAACAAAATCCTAGGATTTTTTTCCAACGGATGTTGGCTCAAACTTGTCTTGCATACACACGGTCACACAAAGTTGTCGGAAAATCCCATCATTCTGAACGCGGTGACGTAAAACACGTACGTCGGGACTATAAACTGGGCAGTAGCCAATAGCTTTCATCTCTTTATTTATTCTGAACATGCATGGCACTTTGTGCGTCGGATTTGTGTACACACGATCGGAAATTCCGACAACGGATTTTGTTGTCGGAAAAATTTATAGCCTGCTCTCAAACTTTGTGTGTCGGAAAATCCGATGGAAAATGTGTGATGGAGCCCACACACGGTCGGAATTTCCGACAACAAGGTCCTATCACACATTTTCCGTCGGAAAATCCGACCGTGTGTATGGAGCATAACACTTTAGGGTGAGTGTTGAGGAGCATCCAGTAGAAAAGTGTGTGACACGTCAGGAATTTTGGATCAAACTTTTATTGATATAAACTAGAGTATCCAGAAAAACTAACGTATTTCAGGGGAACCACCTCCCCGTTCTTCAGTGCTAAAACTATGTATATGATTGGACCAGAGATGAGATTGAATTAAGATACCTAAAATGAGGTATGATCTGACCTGTCTGATTAATTATCTTGCAAACTCATTTCAAGATAACTGATCCAACAGCTCAGATCACACCTCATTTCAAGTATATTAATTCAGTCTCATTGATAGTCCAGACTGCCAAGCTCCTAAAATGCAGGATGGAGGACCCTTGGCAAGTATGAGAAGTAATGTAATTGTGAAAAGATGCACATTTAAAAAAGACTCTAAAAAAAAACTTTTGGAAATAAACATAATTACCTCCCCCCAACCCCCCCCCCCCAATGGTGGGAGGACACCTCATCCGCTGCAAGACCACAATCAAGAGGTTTGAGGATCCTTATGTTTGGAATCCCTCCTCCCATCCCAGAACCCAGGCCAACAATCTGGAAAGGTCAGTGAACTAATGCAGTAACACCCAGAAAGGAGCAGTAAAAAAACAATCTTGAGTATAATATTTTCCCCTTTTTTGGGGGGACACATGCTGACTCTTTCAATGTAGTGAACACAGAATGAAACCCACAGCACAATACAGCAGTAACTGGCGGTGCATTCATCTGTTATCAACCATCGTAGAATATATGCTGAAGCACCCATTGCATTTCTGTTAACAATAAACTAGAAAAGAAAGTCCAATGAACATTTCAATTAAATCAAATTAAAGGATGCAGTAGTAAGACCATTCACCTTAAAAAAAACAGCCATTCAATGACATTGCAATGTTCTTCTAAAACTACGAGTTGCCTGGCTCTTATACTGACCATTTGACTTAATTGCTTTCAAAGTCACTGACCTGAAATAAGCATGTATATACAGTAGTATCGGAGAAGAGCCAGGATGTCTTATCTTGTTGAAAGTCAGTGGTTTAAGGTATATATAAGCTAATTCCACCTTTCTGAACATGTTTCATGTTACTCCCATATTTACAATTAACAATATACATTAACAATATACATGCCACCCCCCACTTACAGAATCCATGGGGTTCTTCTCCCTGCCAGCTCCTATTAGATTTAAAATTGGTACGACTGTGTACACAGATGTGTCATTTATTCACAGGTCTCTGTGAATGAAAATACCACAAGTTCCATCTTCCGCCACAGCAGAAGGACTGTAGTTCTCAAGTGAGGTCACCACACTTGTAGTCTATTTAAACTGGGACCTAAGCTGGAAGAAGAGTTTGTGGGAGCCATAGCATTGTACCCATAGCCATGCGCAACCCGTGTGGCGCGGGTTCCCCCTGCTTTCTGGCTCCCTCTGTCTCCTCCTCCCCCCCCTCCAGTGTTGCCAGTTTCCCTCCTCTCCTCTCCCGCCGGCTGCTGCTCGGAATGTTTCAGGATGGAGAGCAGGGGAAGGGGCCAGTAAATATATCATTTATATGCCCCTTCCTTTTTAGAACACAGTGAGTGATCTGTACCAGTCCCTCCTGTGTTCATTCTTAACTAAAGCATAGTAAACTAAAATAAATGATAAAATAATCATAAAAAATAATATTGTAAAAAATTATTAAAAAAATAATAAAAAATAAATAAAAAACTACTGACACGTCCACTGCTCTGTTGAAATACATGCGTGTGTGTTTGGGGTGCACACCCCAAACACACATTTAGGGTGTGCTCTAGGGTGTGCTCTGGGGTGCACACCCGAATGCAATAGGCTGCACACACCAATGATTGCACCCACAATTCACTGATCACGGTTGAAATGCTTTGCGGGCTCCAGTGAAAAAAATAATAAATGCACAATTTGGCTTTTTCTACAATGGATCTGTTTATTAACTTTATTCAAAAGGTGGAATTTTCCTTTAGGTAAGAGGATCAGCAGGACAGCCAGGCAAGTAGGATTTTCAAAAGGAGTGATCAGCTTCTATTTTTCTTTCATGATAGGTTTTGTTCAATCATTGTAATCTTCATACATTAAACAACTTAAGATTCTTTGTAGAAGGGAGACCTCTACTGGTGAAAAGACATTCAATGCTCTGCTGCCCATTTCCACTATAATCTGTCATAGGTCTGAATCATGAGGCTGTCATAGCACTTTTTTCAATGTTGGCTTTAAAGCGATTTTGTCACATTTAAGAATATCACCATATTGTATATATATGTGTATATATATATATATATATATATATATATATATATATATATATATATATATATATATACAGTATCTCACAAAAGTTAGTACACCCCTCACATTTTTGTAAATATTTTATTATATCTTTTCATGTGACAACACTGAAGAAATGACACTTTGCTACAATGTAAAGTAGTGAGTGTACAGCTTGTATAACAGTGTAAATTTGCTGTCCCCTCAAAATAACTCAACACACAGCCATTAATGTCTAAACCACTGCCAACAAAAGTGTGTACAGCGAAGTCCATCCCCACCACCAGAGGCCCTGGTGTACACCTGCTGGCTCTTAGATTCCGCGCCCTGGGGAATCTCATGTTCTAGCTCCCAGTGTGATCCGTGTTGGTGCTCCAGAGGACCCGCTTTCCTGAACCACACAGAGATCTGCAGCAGTCAGCCGTAAGGTCCACTACCTTTGCTGTGCACTCCTGACCCCAACGGTGTGCATCTGTCACTTGGCCTCAGGTGATCTGACACTTCCTGCTTCATTGCTCTGACATTCCCACTACAATGTACAAAAGTCGGTAATACGTAATTTACTTAACGCTGCCAAGCTCTGCATTGCTCTGCGATGGAAAGAATATGACCCTCTGTCTGTCCAAATGTGGCTTAAAAAGGTTGAAGTCATTAACAAAGGGAGGACCTAGTGCTAGCTGCGCAAAACAAACGTTATGAGAAAATGTGGCTTTCCTGGAATATGTTTATATATTCAGATGAGGGCAGATCCCCGCTGGATTGTTCCCAACAAACACCTTAGACATCCCACCCTAGCCAGCGTGTTTGTTTGTTTTGCTTTTTTACCTCCCCTTTTTTTTCCTCCTTACCCATCTGTTTCTTTTCTCTCCCCTCTGCTCCCTTCTTCCTCCCACCTACTATATTGAAAACCTGGGTACCCAACCTTGTGTGCACATAGTAGTCTTATTCTAGCTCAAATGTTAGTGCTATTCATCCCTGTACAGACTGTGATCTGAAATGTTGTACCCTTTATGCACTTATCCTGTTTGACTACTCTTTCACTGTTCAGAATTTGATGCGATTTGTTGGTTACCTTTTGTACTCTAAAAAATTTGAAAAAATTAAATAAAAATTATATAGCGACTATGGCAGTAGAAGGAATAGTGCCCAATCATTATGCATGTGCCTATGTCAGTGGGAAGAACAGTGCCCTGAGGGTTGGATAAAGACAAGCAAAGGGCTGCATCTGGCCAACAGGCCACTGTTTGAAGACTACATGTTCAAATTAGCTACAATAAAGGTGAATTTCCACCCCCAGGGGTTAGTTTTGCTCTTTACCTGGTTTGCTGGATTGCTGGCTCCACCACCTGCTTGACTGATGTCTTCAGAAGGCTGGCTGTCTCTTTCAGGTCCTAGAGACCAGCTCCCTGATGGTGCTCCACTGCACAGATTATGAGTAAAACCTCATTTATAATATGAAGTTCAGTTTTGGGCACCTGTTAACAAAAAGGATATTGGGAAACTGAATAAAGTGCAGCGCTATGTGTGTCTATACACATACAGCCCAACTCAGGGTGGATCCTGCATATCTGCCGCCATAGCAAGCATTTTGGAGCACCTGATGATCAGCTCTTTGGGCCAGTGGAGGCGGCATATCACATCCCGCGGTCTGTTGGGGTCCGAGGAGCGGGGGCCTAGGGCCCTGTGTACCATGTCCATCTCCAAATTTACCAGAGGGACCGAGTCCAGGAGCCTGCTGAATATCACCAGTACAGTGTCTTGCAAATGCTTAGGCCCTGTATCCTTTGGGAGGCCTAGGAGCCGCAAGTTATTACAGCATCTCCGGTCCTCTAGGTCTTCCAGGTGGAGCTGTAGGGTCGCCACATGGGTGGTTTGGGAATCCTGCGCTGCTTCTAGTTGGTAGATGTGACTTTCTAGGGCAGAGATAGCAGTCTCCCCCGTGGAGACCCACTCCGCTATCTGGTGTACCTCAGTGCGGACTATATAATTTTTTTACTCCCATTCATCACCAAGTCTTAGGAATTGTTTACTCCCTCTGACTCTGGGACATTTTCTACTCCCACTGGCCACAGTCTGGCCCTTCTAAGGTCTGAAGGACAGTAAACTGGCTCTTTGCTTAGAAAGTTTGTAGATCCCTGATGTAAACTATCGTTTTTTGTGTTTTTTTTTTAAAGGTGCATTTTTTTTGTATGTGCACAAAGATTGTACATAACATAACATTTTTGCAAGTGTGAAACAAAGAAAAACTGTCACAAAGGAAAAAACAAACAAACAGTGCTTATGTATCACCAGACATCATGTGTTTAATGTCCATTCACTACACGTGGTTCATGAGCTAAAGGACCAAATATATTATACATATTCTTCTACAATTGTAAAGTGAATATCATCAATAAAACATTGTATACATGTAAAAAAGTCCAGAAAAATTCAAAGGAGATACAGCAAAACATTTATCATTCTTAGGCATTGCTCTGAGTACTAGGTGGTATAGTTCAATCAGAAGTAACCCACGTATCCCATATCTTATGAAAATTAGAAGGGCAGCCTCTAGCCTCATATGTTAGTTTGTATAGCGGGAGTGCCTGATTCACAAGAGTAAGCCAAAAGGCTATATTCAGGGGAGCTGAGGAATTCCAATGCATAGATATAGATTTTTTGGCATAGAATAAAATTAGGCATAAAAAGAGTTGAGAGTTTTTAGAGAGGGACTCATCATCAATATAGCTCAGAATGCATCGTAAAGGGTTATGGATATTTGGTATAACTTGGTGACTTCTGACCAAAACGCTCTAATCGGCGGGCATTCCCAAACCATATTGTCAGGGAAATGGCCGAAGAAGGACTGGAAATTCCGCCCAAGACAATCATGGCCGCATTGGTGCACAGTGTGACTAATGTGGGCAAACAATATGCAAATTGTAAAGTACAACACTAAGTTTGGGCAGAAAAAGACTCTATGCATGAGAACATATGTGAAGAAAATATAACACAATAATAAATGTGTAATGTGACCATAATCCTAAGTAGCATAAATTCAAATAAAATGCAACTATTCAGCGCAAATGTGATTGATTGTGTTATATACAACAAATATATTTAATTTAGTGTAGTCCCATGCGACAATGCAGAAGGAAACCAAAGTTGCATAAAAAAACGCACAAAAGTGTAAAACGATATGGATGAAAAAAATTGTTCATAAATTGCTGAAATCCAATATATGCCTTCACAGTGCAGCATATAATGTAGACTGAGTGCTCATCACCATGTTTCCTGTCACCTCATTAAGATAAAAGGCTTACCAGAATGCCTGCGACCTCCCTTATTCAGGGGGGTCAAACAACGCTGTTAGTGAAATCCAAGATTCGCAGATGGAAGACTTCAGCATTCCTCTCCAGAAGGATCCATGGACATCCACTCGAATCCCAATAATGTGAACAGCAGGATAATATAAAAAAGATAAAAAGGCTCCAATAGTATAGAATGTCTTCTTAAGGCGTTTTATTAAAAGACAGGAGTTGAAGTACAAGAGCTCCAAGGCAAATATATAAAAATTGAGATAATAGTCCTTGCAAGGAAAAATGGACATACGAGTCGGTTTAAAATCCAATCGCGCATGTGCAGAACGTGTGTGCAGAACGATGTGCTAAATTTTTCACATTGTTTAATTCATCTATCACTTAGCGCAGATATATAACTTTTAGAAGTTTTATTGCTATTGGAACAAAAGAACCCGATCATCAATTCTGTGGACTTTTCTGAATCTATGGCGCAATTATACGATGACCCACGGCGGGTAGCCCTACATACTCTGCAACAAGGAAGGCACCCTGTGGAGGACTGTACAGTAGACTTCCGTAAATGGTCCGCTGACACGGGATGGAACGAGGCAGCCTTAAAATATCATATCGCCAGGGCCTGTCAGGATCCCTCAAGGATTAATTGGCTAGAGTAGAGTCTCCTGCCACCCTGGAAGGCCTTATTCAGCTTGCTGCTCAACTTGACAGGCCCCTGTGGGAGCGACATTCCGAAAGAGCCCAAGCTTTCAGACCCACTTGGATGTTACCCAAGGTTCCTTCATCTCCAGCAACCATGCCTCCCTCTGCATCCACTTCAGAAGTTGAACCTATGCAGATAGGCCTAGTCCATTCAGCTCTGACCCCTGAAGAGAAATTTTGTCGCCGGCAAGCTAATCTTTGCCTTTACTGTGACAGAACTGGACATTTCTTAGGCAACTGCCCCATAAGACCCCTTAAGTCTCTTCCACGTATGCCTGTATATTCCCAGATGGCAGGATCTTTCTCCTCTCATCTTGTCCTTCCTGTCTCCCTGCAGGTAGTGGAAGAGAAGGTTTAGCTTCCGGCAATAATTGATTCTGGAGCCTGCAGCTGCTTTCTGGACTTGACTTTGGCAATGAAACTTGGCATTCCCCTCTACAGGAAAAAACAACAACTGACAGTTCATCTAGGTGATGGCTCCCTGCCCAGTTCTGGGCTTGTTACCCAAGAGACTGCACCTCTTTGTAACTTGACTGAATCCAGTCACCAAGAATTTCTGTGGTTTGATGTTCTGAGCTCACCTATGTTCCCGGTCAGTCTAGGTATCCTTTGGCTACAGCACACAATTCGCAGATTGACTGGTCTAAACGAGTTCTATTTCCCTCTTTATGTTGTCATCAGCACTGTCTCACTCCCATGCATAATAAATCTGCTAACTGCTTGACTGTCCAACCAATCTCCAGCACCCATAAGGATATACCATTATTCTGTCAAGGATTCTCTGATGTCTTCGACAACAAGAATGACGATGTCCTTCCACCTCATCGGCCATGATTGCCCAATAGAGCTCCTTCTAGGTTCTGAAATACCCTTTGGCCGCATATTTCCTCTCTCTGAAAAGGAGCTTGAGACAATACGGGAGTATCTTGATGAGAACTTGGAAAAGGGATTCATCAGACCATCTTCCTCTCCTGCCGTCATATTTTTAGTGGAAAAAAAAAGATAAGACCCTCAGACCATGTGTGGATTACAGGGAGCTGAACAAAATCACTATTAAAAACTGTTACCCGCTCCCTCTTATTCCAGAGCTTTATCAGAGGTTCCGTAATGCCCGAGTATTCACAAAGCTAGATCTGCGAGGTGCCAACAACCTGATCCATGTTCGAATGGAAGACGGCATTCAGAACACGATTCGGGCACTTCGAATACCTTGTAATGCCATTCAGACTTTGGAATGCACCAGTCACATTCCAGCATCTGGTGAATGACATCTTTCGGGAGTTCCTGGATCATGTCATCATTGTCTACCTTGATAACATTCAAATTTTTTTAAGCTACCCTAGAGCTTCATAGAGAAAGTGTTGTCAATTTTAAGGAAACATGGACTTTATGTAAAAGCCAAAAAGTGTGACTTTGAAAAGATGTCAATTCAGTTCTTGGGGCTTATCATTTCTACAGAAGGAGTCGCCATGGATCCACAAAAAGTCAAGGCTATTCTGGAATGGCGCGCTCCTGTAGATAAAAAGGGGGTACAAAGGTTTGTTGGATTTGCAAACTTCTACAGAAGATTCATAAAGATCTTTTCTGCCATCATCTCACCAGTCACCCAAGTCACCCGCCAGCATACCCGATTTCAGTGTTCGCCTGAAGCCCAAGCAGCCTTTGATAAACTAAAATCTCTGTTTACTTCTGCTCCAGTTCTCCAGCACCCTGATCCTGCTTTACCCTACATTTTGGAGGTTGACGCTTCAGAAGTAGTCACAGGGGCAGTCACAAAATCAAGGTTCTAAAGCGTTACTCCACCCTGTTGCCTTTTCTTCACGCCGGAAAGGAACTATGACGTTGGGGACCGAGAACTCCTGGCTATAAAGACAGCCCTAGAGGAGTGGAGGTATCTTTTGGAAGGAGCCACACACCCTATTATGATTTTCACTGACCATAAAAATCTGCAATACCTTCGAACAGCCAAACGTCTAAGACCCCGACAGGCTCGTTGGGTATTTTCTCCAGATTCAATTTCCACATTACCTATCGGCCATGGTCAAAGAATGGAAAAGCCGATGCTCTATCACGGATGGTTCCTGAAACCCCAGAGGTAACAATACCTGACACAATTCTGCCAAGCCAGAACTTCTTGTTACTTCAACATGATTTAAGAGCATCAATTGAACAAGCCTCCATCCAATGCACAAAATCAGAGGCTTCCTCTCTGAGAAGTCAAGAAGGGTTCTTGTGGCATCAGGATAAGATCTTTGTCCCTCAACATACCAGTTTACAAGTTTTGAAGACCCTCCACGATCATCAACTTGCTGGGCATTTCGGGGTTCGTAAGAAATTAGAACTCATTCAGTGGTCCTTCTGGTGGCCCACCTTGAAATTGGATTTTAGGATGTATGTGAAATCCTGAGCCACCTGTCAGTGCAACAAGGGGTCCAACGTCAAGGTTTGGTTTTTTTTTAGGCCATTACCAGTCCCGGAGCAGCCATGGAAGGAATCTTTCAATGGACTTTATAGTGGACTTACCCCCATCAGAAGGGTACACAACTATTTTTGTAGTAGTGGATCACCTGTCTAAAATGGCTCACTTCCTGCCTATGATAGGCACACCTTCGGCTATGGATACAGTATATATCTTCATTAGAGAGGTACTCAGACTACACGGCCTTCCTGATAGCATTGTTTCGGATAGAGGGGTCCAGTTTACTTCAAGATTTTGGAGAAGTCTTTGCAGAAGTTTGACAATAGATGTTTGCTTGTCCTCGGCCTATTATCCACAAAGTAATGGGCAAACTGAGAGAACCAACCAAACTCTAGAACAGTATCTAAGGTGCTTTTGTTCTTTTTCCCAAGATGATTGGCTTTCCTTACTTCCATGTGCTGAATTTGCATACAATAACTCTGTGCATGCAGCAACCAATCAGTCACCCTTTTGGGCGAATTTTGGATTTCATCCTTCATTCCTGCCAAACACCATGCCCGAAGCCTCAGTACCAGCAGTTCAGGATCGCATAACATTTTTCCAGACTAATTACCAGACCCTCAGAGAAACTATGCAGAAAGCACAAGAGGACATCAAGAGACAATCTGATAGAAGGAGAAGAAGCAGTCCTAGCTTCCAGGTCAGGGACAAAGTATGGCTCTCTTCTGTTAACCACAAATTGTCTTGTCCTTCCAGGAAATTGGGGAAAAAGTTTGTCGGGCCATTCAAGGTCAAGAGGGAAGGTAATCCTGTGGCATTTGAACTGGCACTGCAAACATCGTATCAGATTCATCTGGTGTTTCATGTCTCACTGCTTAAACCAGTCACGTCAAGCCCTTTTCCTGGGAGAGATGAAGTGCCATCTCCTCCAGTCTCTATGGATGATGAACTAGAATTTGAGGTAGAAGCAATCCTGGACTGTCTAAAGAGATGTAGGCAAAACCAATTTCTTATTAAATGGAAAGGGTATTCAGCAGAGGAGAACTCTTGGGAACCAGTGGGTAACATACATTCCTCTAGACTACTACAGGAGTCCGGGATAGACATCCTGAAAAATAAGCTTGTTTAGGCATTCAGAGGCTGCCCCTGGGGGGGGGCACTGTCAGGGAAATGGCCGAAGAAGGACTGGCAATTCCGCCCAAGACAATCATGGCCACCATGGTGCACAGTGTGACTAATGTGGGCGGTACTTCCTCCTTGTAACCTGAACAGATCACATGACTTACTTCCTGGTCTATAAAAAAAGGGGAGGAGGAGCACTCACATTGCCACATCCGTAAATTAGAGAGGAAACAGAAAGAGGTACTCGGAGAGTAACCATGGATCGGACTTTAAAGGCATGGAAACAATGGAGAAGTAGAAAAAATATGATCCTGTTTATTGAAAAAAATTACATAATATATACACAGTATTCACAAGCGTTAAAAATCATGTAAAATGATACAATTTGTATAGTGAGCCCTTGTGCGTCTATGCATTTCACAGGCTTCTTCAGGACACGATCAAGGTTCAAAGACATGATAAAAAGAGAGAACAAGTCCCACTGCCTTGTTAATCGATTGAGCCTCATGTACAAATATCCGGAATGTTCTCACCAATAATATTCAGTATATGGACTATTTTCAAAAAATTGTGAAAAAGTACCCGGTGTGCCGCTAATTCTATTAGCAACAAAAGTAGAATGCTGCTCAAACAGGGGCATAAACGTCATGCAAAGATGTAGGCCATATTCAGAGATCCAGAGTCCAATAGAGGAAAAACACAGATGGGACTCATAAATGCTCGTGGGGTATCATATGTCCCATCTGCAAATCATACCCACCAGGGGATAGTCTAGTAGCAGCAAAAGTAGAATGCTACCCAAAACGGGGGCATAAACGTCATGCAAAGATATAGACCATGTTAAAAGATCCGGGATCCAATAGAGGAAAAACACAGATGGAACTCACAAATGCTTGTGGGGTATTATATATCCCATCTGCATATCCTGCCCGTAGAGGAATATTATATGCACTCAAACGACAAGAGGTTGCCCCTGGGAGACAGCCTATTACGGTACACTCTGTATACAGTATCAGTGTACAGTAATAGGCTGTCTCCCAGGGGCAACCTGCAGAGTATTGCAGGGTATTGCAGAGTATTGCAGGGTATTGCGGGGTATTGCAGGGTATTGCAGAGTATTGCAGAGTATTGCGGGGTATTGCAGGGTATTGCAGGGAATTGCGGGGTATTGCGGGGTATTGCAGAGTATTGCGGGGTATTGCAGGATATTGCAGAGTATTGCAGGGTATTACTGAGCATGGAGGGATGGCTGAGCATTTTTTTTTTAGCACAAAGTTGTCCATTTATACAATATTTCTAACACATAGCATGTACATACCAAAAATTACACCCCAAAATAGATTCTCCTACTCCTCCTGAGTACGGCGATATCACATGTGTGAGACTTCCACAGCCTGGCCACATACAGAGGCCGAGTACAGCTGAGTATGGCTGAGCATGGCAGAGTATGGCCGAGCATGGCTGAGCATGGCCGGTATGGCTGAGCATGGCCGAGTATGGCTGAGCATGGCTGGGTATGGCAGAGTATGGCTGGGTATCACCGAGTATTGCAGAGTATGGCTGGGTATCACCGAGTATTGCAGAGTATGGCTGGGTATTGCAGAGTATGGCTGGGTATGGCAGAGTATGGCTGGGTATGACAGAGTATGGCTGGGTATTGCAGAGTATTGCAGGGTATTGCAGAGTATTGCGGGGTATTGCAGGGTATTGCGGGGTATTGTGGGGTATTGCAGCGTATTGCAGGGTATTGCAGCATATAGCAGGGTATTGCAGGCTATTGCAGGGTATTGCAGGGTATTGCAGGGTATTGCAGAGTATTGCAGGGTATTGCGGGGTATTGCAGAGTATTGCAGGGTATTGCAGAGTATTGCAGGGTATTACAGAGTATTGCAGAGTATTGCGGGGTATTGCAGAGTATTGCACGGTATTGCAGGGTATTGCCGAGTATGGCTGAGCATGGCAGAGTATGGCCGAGCATGGCTGAGCATGGCCGGTATGGCTCAGTATGACTGAGCATGGCTGGGTATGGCAGAGTATGGCTGGGTATCACCGAGTATTGCAGAGTATAGCTGGGTATCACTAAGTATTGCAGAGTATGGCTGGGTATTGCAGAGTATGGCTGGGTCTGGCAGAGTATGGCTGGGTATGGCAGAGTATGGCTGGGTATTGCAGAGTATTGCAGGGTATTTCAGAGTATTGCGGAGTATTGCAGGGTATTGCGGGGTATTGCGGGGTATTGCAGAGTATTGCAGGGTATTGCAGAGTATTGCAGGGTATTGCAGAGTATTGCGGGGTATTGCAGAGTATTGCGGGGTATTGCAGAGTATTGCAGGGTATTGCAGAGTATTGCGGGGTATTGCGGGGTATTGTGGAGTATTGCAGAGTATTGCAGGGTATTGCGGGGTATTGCAGGGTATTGCAGAGTATTGCAGAGTATTGCAGGGTATTGCAGGGTATTGCAGAGTATTGCAGGGTATTGCAGGATATTGCGGTGTATTGAGGGGTATTGAGGGGTATTGCGGGGTATTGCAGAGTATTGCAGGGTATTACGAGGTATTGCAGAGTATTGCGGGGTGTTGCAGGGTATTGCAGGGTATTGCAGAGTATTGCAGGATATTGCTGAGCATGTAGGGATGGCTGAGCATGGATGGATGGATGGCTGGATGTGACTGCAATTGTCACAGAGCAGCGCTGTGGGCACTACACATCCAGCCCACAGCGCTGCTGCCATCCGATCCCTCTCCTCTCACACTGTACCGATCGGTACACAGAGGGGAGAGAGATGACATGACGCCGGTTTGTTTACATGTGATCACTCTGTCATTTGACAGAGCGATCACATGGTAAACGGTCGCGATATGTGCGAAAAACTGCATGGCTGTATCTAACACCGAATATTTGGTCGGCTGACAACCTGGGAAGCTGGATATCATATAAGTAGTCATCTAATTCTACAATAGTGTAATGTGCTCTAGTTGTATATAAATTGGAGTAAAAGGTAACAAATGTGTCTACTATTTCTTTAGTTTGCTCAACTACCACACCAATGGAGTTTTTAATTCTGGGAAAATTGCAGGGCTGAAAGTCCGGTTGTGAGAGATATGCTAGGAGACGGCTATATTTATCCCCAAACTCAAAAATCCACTGGTTTTGGTATAATCATTTTCTCTGAGTTCTTGCCAGCAACACCAAATATTTTTGTGCCTCTATGTGGAGTAATTGTCAGGTATTTAACACTAAGGCACCTTATATATTCTAGTATATATTTGGATTATAAGGTTTATGATGTTTTGATTACACGCTTTATGGTAAAATTATTCTTTGGCACACAAACATCTTATTTATTTTGTGTCATTGCAATAAGGAACTCATGCTAACATCCAGATCGCGCAGCATTTCTTTTAAAATTTCTTTTAAAATTTCTTGTATTATATAATATAGACTCTGCATTGCATTGCAGTGGTATTAAACCTTGACAGCCATGGAGACAGGAAACATTTGTCATCCTCAAACAGGGGTATAACAGTAGGATATCAGAGTCTTGCATAGAGATGATGGAGAAAGATATCAGTCAGGCAGACACTCAGCGAGACAGAGTATGTCGGTTGAAGCGGGAGGGCACAGGTGGACCCAAGGCGTCCACCCATTTCAGCACATCTTGCAGATCAGTGAAGAAGTGAGCCTTCCCTTCATAGATAACACGTAGCCTGACTCGATAGAGCATACTATACGGGAGTAGCAGGTCGCAGAGATGTTTTTTGATAGAGAGAAATGTTGCCCTTTGTTTTTTGTGTAGCAGCCGAAATATAGTAATGGTATTGCCATTGTAAGACACACGCTCCCTTTTCCCGGGCAGCTCTCAATACTACCCCTTTGTCCCAGTAATATAGCACTTTGATGAGTATTGGCCAAGGGGGCGCACCTGATGGTAGGGGTGTAGGGGTACCCTATGCGCTCGTTCAATAGCAAATAGCTGCAAAAATGTAGATGTGCCAAAGGTGGTCATAAGCCATCTTTCCATAAATATTTCAGGATTTTTACCCTCAGTAATAAATGTTTCAGGATTAGTGACCCTGTGATGGAGATTATAGACATCCTGTTTAAGAAAGGGTTCCCAATCTGACCATCTCCCCACCGGCTCTGCGGCTGTGGGAAGCCTGGAGAAGTGGATGTGGGCAGCCCCGAGGTACAGGGTCAGCAGGATCGGGTCAGGATTATTGCAGGCAGGACTGAGCTCTAGAAATCAGCTACCTACATCCCGGAAGTTGGCCACGTCCCCGATGTAAGGTATAGTTTAGTACCAAAATCATCCTTCCTAGACCCAGAAAGACAGACGTGAAAGTGCATTGGTAAAACTAAGTTGCAGCATGACCTGCAGGCCAGAGGATGGTAGTATTCATATCAGAATCCTATAGGACACGTTGACCCTTGTAGTTGGAGTGTCCAGGGTTTTTTGTATCTGTTGTAGAGCTTCCTAGTGTAACTCTTGTTATGTTTTAAAGATTCAGTTTTGTATTTGCCCAGTATAGGTGGATTGTTTCTATATGGTACTGACATGGGTAACTTTTAGTTATATAACAAAAACACAACCACCTTGTTTCCATGGAAAACACAATATGGAGGATTCATTCCACTTTACACAGCGGCGCTCGAATTATATTTCATTAGCCAGTAGGTGGCGCTATCAAAGCAACTCGGCTACAGAACGTCACTCTATGGTTGGGCGCTCTATAACCCGGAAAGCTCTATGATGGCCTCTCGCTGTACTTCCTGTAGATGTGTTTCCGGCGTCTAGTGCTGAGCTCAGCTTTGAGAGAAGATGGTGCTTCTGGAGAGTGAGCAGGTGAGAGACACACCGGGACCAGATATGAGTGAGAGAGCTCCGCTGACCGCGATACCGAGCAGTGACTAATCGGGGAGGGTGAGCTATTGTGGGGCCATGGTGATGGAATCAATGGGCAGTGTGCCTCCAATTATCGTGTGTGCTGTCAGAAGTCCGGGGCTGGAACATGACTTAGTGTTTCTGCATATGTTTATGGGAAGCATGAATGAGAATTACAAGACAACGTTCACAGGAGTACAGTCTAGCTGAGAGCCAGGCACAGCTCTCCGTGGGCCAGGCACAGCTCTCCGTGGGCCAGGCACAGCTCTCCGTGGGCCAGGCACAGCTCTCCGTGGGCCAGGCACAGCTCTCCGTGGGCCAGGCACAGCTCTCCGTGGGCCAGGCACAGCTCTCCGTGGGCCATGCACAGCTCAGCCTGACACAGCTCTCCGTGAGCCTGACACAGCTCTCCATCTGTCATGGAACACAAGAATGTTGGGTTCCATATCCTTCCAGCGAGGGAAGGGAATGTTGTGGATTATGCAGGAGTCGGGCCCAAGCATTTCCTAAACCTAAAGTCTGTGTGTAATTAGATTAAGAAAACAAACTCAGCAGAAGGGACATGACTTCCCTTCAGTGTGAGGTGTTCCCTGTACTGCTGGCTGCTGCTTTAGGCCGACCATACACCGAGTGAACTTCTTCTGTGGTTGCAGGGGAAAAAAATGTTCGCGTCTCCCCCCCCAACACAGACGGTATTGATGCACGAATCCCTCCTGCCGGGCCATTGCCTTCTCGTGGCGAGGGAAGCCATCCCTGCTGGGAGAAGACGGTGATTATTGTCAGTGATAATCCCAAGTAAAACCCAGCAGGCTGGTTGTACCAAAGTTGATCGATCAACTTGGTACATTCAGCCCGCCCATACATGGTTCGTATCTCGGGTGGATCATGCCCAAGCAGCATTAGAAATGTATTTGTTACCCATAGGGTTGCACCGATACCGTATTTTGTTTTTATTGGCTAAGTACTCGCTGATACCAAGTACCCATACTTTGCCGTGCGATTTGTGTCAACCCAAATAAAGCGCAAATCGCACTGCAAAGAATCAAATGTGATTTCAGTGTGTGTGTGTGTGTGTGTGTGTGTGTGTGTATGTATGTGTGTATATATATATATATATATATATATATATATATATATATATATATATATATATATATATATATATATATATATATTATTTAGTGGGCAGTTTAGAACTCACAAAATTCAGCAGAGGGAGCGCTGTTCTAGTAAGTAGGTAGAGACAGATTAGTAGTTCAAAGCAACAATCATTTATTGGAAAACTGAACAGACTGATGACATTAGGTAAAGATATCACAAGCCCATGCAGGCAGATGGCAGTGTGCCATGAGGCACTAGGGGTGCAACGGATCAAAATACTCACAGTTCGGATGGTTCCTTGGATCAGGAGTCACTGTTCGGATCATTTTCTGATCAACAAAAAAAAAATCTCTCCCACTGTAATATTCACAATCTCCCTATTGGCAGAGTATTGTCAGGGCATTGCAGAGTATTGTCAGGGCATTGCAGAGTATTGGCACTGCTGCCATCCAATCTCTCCCCTCCACTGTACAGATCAGTACACAGAGGGGAGAGAGGAACCGGCGTCAAGACATGACGCCGGTTTGTTACAAGTGATCGCTCTGTCATTTGACAGAGCGATCACGTGCTAAACGGCCGCCGGGTGTACCAAGATGGCCGCCACTCCGGAGCTAGGCCGAAGCAGCGGCCTTTCCTATGGCCAAGGCCACAGAGCGGATCGCGGGTGTCCCATACGGATCAACCTCCGCGGATCGGATCACGGATCGATGACGATCCGTTGCACCCCTATGAGGCACTGTGACTCACGGGTTCCATAGTTTACTCTGCTGAGCCTGCTGGAATGAATGGCTGCCTCCTAACTCTGGAGCTCCTGGGGGCAGGCGTTGACCCCAATGGATGCCAGAACAATGGATAAAGCTGGCAATGGCTGGCAATGACCGCTGTGGTCAGGGCTCATCACCGCTAGCCGGGGGACGTGCCAGGAGCTAGCGGAAGTGCTCCACTATGGAGACAGTACTGTGCAGGCAACCGGGGACGTCCATCGATTTCGTCATTCGTTGGGCCCACTGCCAGGAGCTCCAGTTTTCCAATAAATGATTGCTGCTTTAAACTTCTAATCCGTCTCTACTAACCTACTGGAAAAGCGCTCCCTCTGCTGAATCTTGTGAGTTCTAAGTATCAGGAGCATTTGAGCGAGTACCGATACTTGCTCAAATGCCTTGAATCGGCAACAATGCCGGTATCTGTGCAACTCTAGTTTTTTTTAATTGAGTAACACTCCCAGTGTCAGGCAGATACTTCTCCTTTTTGTTTGCATTTCAGGTGACAAAGGTCACTGAGCGCATAGTGACATGGATCCTGTCAAAGAAGAGCTGTTTTTTCCACAGTGACAGTTTGGTGTCTTGTTCACATCTCTCTCTCAGCAAGGAACCAGCTGAGATTTGAACCGTGTATGGCCTGCCTCAGTTGAACAACAATCTATGGATGGAGGAGGTGGACCTTTCATCCATCCGCCTGTCCTCACTTTTCATTGAAGCTACATTCTTTATGAATGGAGGACAGGGGTGGAAAGATTGGGCATAGTTGGCACTCATGAAAAACACATAGGAAAAATCCCTCGGCTCTACTAACCTTGCAACACCTAAAGATTATTTGGAGGGGGGCAGTTCAGTGGATGAAAGATTTCAACTAAAACACTAGTCGGCAGCACAGAAGGCATCAAATTCATTGCAAATATTGTCCCTTGTGTTGATGTTTCAAGCCTAAGTTTAGGAAAAAAAATAAGTTTATGTGGGTGTAAAATGCCAGGGTCGGCTGGATAGCACAGGAGAGAAGAGAGTGTGTGGGGGGGGGGGGGAGTTGAGGGGTCATAAAAGAACTGGGTGGGGGGCGCAAGAGGGGAAATGGGGTAAATTCAGGTTGCTTGGGGCCTGAGACATGACTTTTCATGATATCTGCATTTATAGGATCTCCATTCCTAACTAGTCAGCCCCCCTGGGAATCGCAGCTTTGTATATGTGTGCTCACGTCGTTACATTTCTGTTATGTATTTTCAGTTTCTGACTGAACTGACAAGGTTATTCCAGAAGTGCCGCACATCAGGAAGTGTGTTCATAACGCTAAAGAAATGTAAGTATGGATTGTCTTTGGATCCCAACTTATTAATTATGATTTATTAACTTAACCCAAAAACAAAAATGTAATATATTAAAGCTTAAATGTAGTGACTGCTTTTAATTTTCTTTTTTCCAAGGTTTTTTTCCTTTTTATTTTCACCTGGTGATCTGGTCGGTAACACACTTCCTGTCAGGAAAACAGAAACAAGATAGGACTATGGATTACCACCCTTCTCTTACTGTCTATAATTTAGGGGAAGTGTCCTGTAGTCCCCAGAGCTGAGAACACTGTAATTGATAGACATACAGCCCAAGTAGAGCGCACAGTAACTTATCACGTCACAAGATTTCTTGCAGGGTCAAGAGATTTTTTTTTTTAACTTTATCTCCATCTTTTAGTGCAGTTTAAATAGTTCCTTTGGAGCTAGCTGGTCCAAACACACTATTTCCTTCACTAACAGTTGCATTGGCAGTGAGCGTTGTATAAACTGTATGTAGCCTCAGCTTCACTAGAAAAAAAAAAACAGAGGGAACACAAAAAATGGTTTTATTGAAGAAATTAAACTGATGTTTACTCACAAACGGCACATAACACGCTCATCAAAGTAGGGCAGCACAGTGGCTAAGTGGTTAGCATTTCCACCTTGCAGCACTAGGGCCGTTGGTTCAAATCGCAACCATGGCACTACCTGCCTGGAGTTTGCATGTTCTCCCTGTTCCTGCGTGGGTTTCCTCCAGGTACCCTGGTTTTCTTCCACACTCCAAAGACTTTCTGGTAGGTTTATTGGCTCCTGTCTAAATTGGCCCTTGTATCTATATGTGTGAATGAGAGTTAGGGACCTTCGATTGTAAGCTCCTTGAGGGCAGGGACTGATGTGCATGCATAATATGTATGTAAAGCACTGCGTAAATTGATGGTGCTATAAATTATACCTGTAATATATATAGTCCACAGTGACTCGCACACTCTGGTCCACTGCGCCAGTCTCCGCATAAAGAAGACATTTTCAATGGCTGACGCATTTCAAGGGTAGGTACCCTCTTCAGAGCCAATCTCTATGATGAGATTGGTGCAGTGGACCAGAGTGTGCGGGTCACTGTGGACTTTGATGAGCTTGCTATCATGTCCTGTTTGTGAGTACACATCGTTTTTTTCTTTTAAAAAACAAACAATTTTAAGGTAATGAGCAAGGCTGGTGTGCCCTCTGTTTTTTTGTTTTTCCAGTGTTTCTTTTGGGCTTCCCAAGTCCTCAGGGGGCTGCAAAGTCCTGTTTAACCTCGAGCTGGGAAAGACCTAGGGTCCTTCATTACCTGAACATCCACCTTGAGCGCAGGAGATTGTTCGTTTAGCCTCAGCTTCATAAAGTATACAGTGATGTGTTCAGGCAGCGGGACGGAACTTCCCGCTCTGCTCCTGAGACAAAATGAGTTGGGCTGAGCGCTTCTATGAATGAATACAAAGCTTTCTCTGGCTGAGGAGGACAAATAACATCCCAATCTCCAAGTCAGCAGAAGCCATGTGTTCATTCATAAAATATAAAGCTTGCTATGAATGGCTAAGCAGCGCACAGCCTGACTAGATTTTCTTCTGAAAAGTGATCTGGATGCAGATAGCTCTTAAGAGGAGCAGTGGGTTTACATGCACGTCTTAATCCAGCCTAAGTGAAGTACATAGTTTTTTTGAACCAGCTTGACCCAAACAAACTATTAAAAATTTACCAAAACATGGAGATCAGCTTTTAAACAAAACTCCAGGCTTTTTATAACATGGATAAGTAGGGCCAAAGCTTTTTTTGGCCCTACTTCTCCTCTAGAGGAGTGCTGTTCGTTCTGCACTGCTTTGACCATTTGCAGCCGACAGCTGGCTATTAGCCGATTATCAGCCGGTCCAGGCACTGGATTCCCCCAGAAAAATGGATCAGTAGCTGGCTCAGCCTCTTAGTGAGCTGCTGATAGCCTGAGCCAGGAGCTCCCGCCCCTCCACAGCCCAGCACTCCAGTGAGCACTGGAGAGCAGAGAGGAGAACTGAGCAATCAGAAGTGCTTGATCTGCCCAATTCTCAGCTTAGAGGCAGATGAATGCTTCATTCACCTAGGGTTGTTTTTTTTTTTTTTTTGTAAACCTGAACTTCTCTTTTAGGTGTTCATACAACAGTTACCTGTCTAAGTAGGGCCTGATTGAAGCTGTGTCCTTTGGAATAACTACTTGTGTTGACGGCAAATGCTACACCAGTCGCTGTACTTCCGGCTCTCTGCAGCTCTCGTATAGGAAAACGATACTGTTCAGCTGATGGGCACGAAATAGCAACCTATTTCTTTCCATGGTTGGTTTCTTTTAAAAACAAAGAGCTTCCTTCCTCCTTTTTTTTTTTTTTTTTTTTTTTTTACCATTTATAGATGGTCATTTATTCTCCTCTCACCAAGTGGATGCCAGAGCCATTTATTGGTTCAGAGAAACAGCAATCATTGCACACTACATCTATTTATTAAATTCACTTCGGTCCACTGTAAACAGAGGTGTGCAAGTCACATTAAAAGGTGTCCACCCCAGCATCTAGTGAGGTAGATTTACTAAAACTGGTGCAGCTGTGCATGGTAGCCAATCGGCTTCTTCTTGTTCAGTTAAGGTTTGGTAATAAAACCTGGAAGCTGATTGGTTTCTATGCAGAGTTGCACCAATTTATGCACTTTCCAGTCTGGTAAATCCCCCAGGATGTATTGAATACCTCGCCACTAGAAGCTAGCATGCGCTCAACAAGGAGAAACCCGAAACTGGAAGAGATGTATGTCCCAAGCTTCGCCTTGATGCGTTTCACCCAATGACTGGGTGTCTTACAGTCCTATCCTTCTGTAAGCTCCATGTTGAATGTGCCCAGAGCTTACACAGAAGTGGACAAGGAGGTTCATTTTTGTCTTTTGCTCCAAAATTCGCCCCTAACTTGCCAGTGCATTTTTGGAGGTCACATGCTCTTCTGCACTCAGAAGGACCGTGTATTTACTGAGGAAGGTGGGTAGGTGAGTTCCTGAAAGGAACTTTGTCCCTGTTAATTGGAAGTTGACAGATTCTCTTTAAGAAAGTTGAGGAATGCTAATGTAACTGACCTGATAGCAACATTTCCCATGAAAATTCCGCGTGGTGGCTCCATGTTTGTTGCTTCAGCTTTGAAGTTTACTGCATCTTTTTATTTATAGGAATTGAGTCATCAGTATGATGCTACTCCATTGTTCAATAAGCAGGGGACCACATGGCTAAGGACAGAACTTTACTGTAAAACCTTAGTTCACATGTCCCAGCACTCATCCCTCCTAGCCCTCTCCCATGCAGCTTCTGTCGCATTTAAAATCTGCATGGTTGTGTGGGGCTCTTCCCGCACAGCCGCATCATTCATTGACAGAGATCTGTGAATAAAGAAACTACAAGTCCGTCCATCTTCAGTCAGTCAATCAATCTTCTGTGGTTCTCACTACTCGTACTATGCGTGCACTGATTTTATTTTTTTAATTATTTTTTCCCTGCAAAAAAAGGGCTTTTATTATTAAGGTGAACATAATCTTTAATGTAGCTGCCACCCATTTGCTAGCTAGATGCTTGGCACCTCAAACATAGACTTAAAGGAAATCTGTCATTGGATAACTATTATAACAAAAAAATTTCACCAACATTTTGAAATTGAAGTAATTTATCATATGCTGTATTTTCCACAGATGATGGCCGAACAAAACCAATCCCCAGTAAGAGCCATGCGGAAAGTTTTGAACCAGCTGATAACAAATGCCTTTTGAGAGCTACAGATGGAAAGAAAAAAATCAGCACAGTGGTAGGTGAACTGTCAAATGGGCATAGCATAATGCCCACAGTGACGTATCTTCTCACACAGTTGTTTTTTATTTTCTATTTCCAACAGGTCAGTTCTAAAGAAGTAAACAAGTTCCAGATGGTAAGTACTGGAATAAGTGTAGTAAAATGCCAAACCTTGCAAATATCATTGAAGCAGGTAATTAGGCTGCACTACACAGGACATTCAGTGTTAAGCTGTGAGCAGACATTGCCAACAGATCTCTTCAGGGTATAAAGGGTAATAGGGCTAAACTCCAGGCAAAAAAGCATTGGGGCACTATTTGGGTATCAATACCGTACCTCTAAGGTGTCTTCGATTCATGGCTGCTGTAGAGTCATGCACTTCTTGACATTGATGTAAGTGGTGAACTGCTGCTGCTGAAACTGACAGCGAGCCACAGGCTCTGCAGCTCCTCTGTTCATAGGAGTCTTGTATTATTTTCAAAGAATTATAAATCCACCTGTGATTGGACAAGGGATGCCCACTCTAAACCTGAACCTGCTAAATTCATATATGTATGTATTTTTAAACTTGGAGTTTACAGACGCCATAATGGTGTATATTCTACCACTTCTATAACCTGTATAAACCCATGTGTAATGCCGCGTACACACGACCGGACTTTCCTTCAGAATAGACTCTGACGGTCTTTCCGACGGAGTTCCGCTTGCCTACACACGATCACACCAAAGTCCGTTCGTTTAGAACGCGATGACTTACGATGGACTAGAAAGAGGAAGTTCAATAGCCAGTAGCTGCCCTTGCGTCGTTTTTGGTCCATCGGACTAGCATACAGACGAATGGTTTTCCCGGTAGGAATTGAGTCTGTCGGAAAGATTTGAAACATGTTCTATTTCTAGGTCCGTCAGATTTTTAGAAAGAAAAAGTGATGAAGCCCACACACAATCGGAATGTCCGACGGAATTATTCCGTCTGACCTTTTCTGCCGGAAAGTCCGGTCGTGTGTACGCCGCATAATTACTCTGTAAACCTTTCCTAGTTACTCCCTTTGGTCTGTTCTATTTACCATTGAAACTGGTATTTGAAAGGGGATATGTTTTGTAGTCTCAACACTTCCTGGCCTGGGGTGACAACGCTGCTGCTCTATAGATACAATATAATAAGTAAGCATTGTCATCCTAGGACAGGAAGTGTGTTACAGGCAAGATCACCAGATGAAAAAGTGCAGCCACCACATCTAAGGACTGGTAAGCTGCAATATAGTTACATAGTTTATCTGGTTGAAAGTCCATCCAGTTCAACAGAGAAAAAAATGTATATTTATTTTTATTATAGGTATTTATATAGAGCCAGCAAATTACGCAGCACTTTACATATATTGTGTACATTCACATCAGTCCCTGCCCTCATGGAGCATACAATCTATGGTGCCTACCTCACATGCATACAGTACATACAGATAATTGAGTAAATTAACTTTTGAGTAAACTGAGGAAACCCACACATGCACAGGGAGAACATGCAAACTCCATGCAGGTAGTGTCGTGTTTTGGATTCAAACCTGTATTTTAAAATTGTTCTTGGGTTTAGATACACTTTTTTAAGTATTTGATTAAGGGGCTAGCTGATTTATTCAGTTTCTTTAGGACAGTGGTTCTCAACTCCTGTCCTCAGGTCCCACTGACAGGCCAGATTTTAAGTATTACCTTGGGGAGATGCAGACTAGAATACTTCAATCACTGAGCAGCAAATTATATCACCTGTGATGTATTTCAGTTATCTTGCAAACCTGGCCTGTTAGTGGGTCCTGAGGAAGGGACTTGAGAATCACTGCTCTAGGATAACCATACATCTGCTTTCATTTCTCTCTCTATACTTGGAGCTTCTTTTAACAAATTTCCTATGTCGGTCATTCTGTGATGCACAATGGTTAGCACTTCTGTCTAGCAGCACTGGAGTCATTGGTTCAAATCCCAACCATGACACCATCTGCCTGAAGTTTGCATATTCTCCCTGTGACTGCCTGGGTTTTCTTTTCACATTCCAAAGACATGCTTGTAGGTCAATTGGCCCCTGTCTTAACTGGCCCTTGAATGTGTATGGATGAAAGTCAGTTAGGGACATTAGATTGTAAGCTCCTTGGGGGTAAGGGACTGATGTGAATGTACAATATATACGTGTAAAGAGCTGTGTAAATTGATGGCTCTATAGAAGTACCTGTAATAAACACAATGCAGCAAGTAGGGGGTAGTCTACTGACATTAGGATTACATCTTGTAAAATGTAACCCCCCCCCCCTTTTTTTTTTTTTACTTTTTTTTTTTCCTTTTTCCTTTTTTCCCCCTTCTTCATATACAGGCGTATTCCAATTTACTGCGTGCAAATATGGATGGACTGAAAAAGAAGGATAAGAAAAGTAAAACAAAGAAGAGTAGTGCTGCTCAGTAACAGACTTGGACACTTGCTTATTTAATTCTGTCTGGGATTGTGGAAAACATTTGGTGGCCAGAGATGATACACCTGGATGCTTTTATAAAGGCTCTTTCTTTAAGGTGCCCTGCTGCTGCCTATAAATTTTTTTTTTTTTTTTCTTTCTTCATAATTTGAAGACCTTGTCATTGGGAATACTGTACAGCTTATCCAGTATGGACAAGATTTTTTTTTTTTCATTGAAATAATAAGTTACATCATGGTTTGTGTGACCAGTACAAGGATGACTGGGTTACATTATCAAAAACTAATGAAATTTCTTATAATTTAGTACAGTGGGGTAAAAGTATTGTTTGTTCAGATAACCAAACTGACTTATTTTGTGCCATTGTGGCCAGTGTATAAACTGTCATTTCGTCCTTCAGTGGGTGAAAATGACAGTTCATACACTACATCATGTGTGCTATAGTGGTACAGTTATCTGCATAATTCATAGTGCGGTGGTTTGGTGAGGCTTTGTCAGGACTGCAACACATTAGTGAAAGGAGTATTCAGTTCCACTGTAGAAGTCAGGGTGTGTTGTGAAAAGATGCATACATGACGTGTCAGGACATTAAAATTCCTGTGGTCCTCTGCACTTGCCTTGTATTAAAGTTGAAAGGTTTGGTACAGGAGACAGACTTGGTTATTTTCTACAATTTCACACAAGCCAAACAGTATAACTGTTCTGGATATGATGAATCAAGTTGTTAGTTTTTTGGGGGGGTTTTGGTTAATAAAGTATTGTTTGTTTTATTTTAATTTGATTACATTGTTCTAATGTTTGACCCAGAAAAAGAAACAATTTGTATATGAAAGAATTAAAAGTGACCTTTACTCTTAATGCTATGAAGTGCTGTGTTTCGAGAAAATATAATTGTTTGGGGTCTGTCTTGTTATAAATATGCTATCGATACACTTATTTATTTTTGCTACGGTGGGGAATACTGGGGAGATTTATCCTATGTCCTGGTAACCATTGTCACCCACACAGGAAGAAATGGTAAACCCAGAATTTTACAGTTGACACCAAAACAGGAGTTGAGGGGAAATGTTTCACTGTTATTTGTTCAGAAACTCTCAGCAGCTGGATCCAGAATGGAAAAAATGGCAAGGATTCAAACATATTATTCTACTGTATCTAATGCTGAAAAAAATTGTTGGCTAGAGTGGGTTTCCATATTCCCTCCCCCTCTCTTTACAAAAGTTTTATTGACCGCAATACCAATTTGCAGTATTGCTGTCTTTGTATAAACAAGTCCAATGTTTTTTACATCTATGGGAAATATAAATATTGAAAAGTTTATTCTGATTTCAACATTACCAAGAGGCTTACACGTGCAGCAAGTATTTCGATCTGAAGTAGGTATTAATGCTGAACAGGTTGACAAATGAACATAATTATACGGTGGTAAATAGAGCTGTGCTCTCATACAAACATAACTTGTGATAAACTAAAACAAATTAAGCATATTAATTAATAATGGAAAAAAGTCCCTTTTGGGTGAACATAGGTTTTTGTTTAGTGCAGCCCCATTTATTAATCTAATTTGTATGAAACCATGTGTAAATCTGAAATAATGACAAAGGTAGGTCCTGATGATGATGATGGGGGGATAAAAATATATATCCTTAATAGGTAACCATGGATCGATGTCGCACCACCCGTGCATGCAAAAAGTGTAAGAGGTGTAGGTCACTTCAACAGAGTCCTCCTCGTGATGGCAATATCTCATACCGCAACGCAAAGTGTAACCTCTGCCACATAAATTGCATGCTTACCAGCTTGCAAATTCTAAATCGCCTGTGGCTAATACTCAGCCCAGTGCCTTTATCCTTAGAAAGGGCAAGCAGATGGCAACTTAAATCAAATATGACATTCCAACACGTAGCAGAGCCAGGTGATCATGACCTTCTATGGGGCTCAAAAGAACTGGGATCTTCCCTCGGATGGTGTATTCACAATACCCCAGAAAAAGAAATACTCGCCATATTGTAAAAAAAAACAAATGCAACTTTAACAAACAAACAGTATTGCACTTACATGAAAGATGCATACACATGGCAGAATTCAAAAAGCCGGCCGGCTTGCATAAAACTCCCGTCCTGGGAACGTGAACAGTGCAGTGAGGTCAACGTTTTGTCATTCTGATGTCATCCTGGGGCATGGGACTCTTGGCTGGGTATTCGCCACAAGCGATTCGGCTTTTGCAAGCTGGTAAGTGCAATTTATGTGGCGGAGGTCTACCTCTAGAGGAAAAGAGATTCTAAATATGGGAAGGTTTCTTCCAGAGGTGGTTCTGGCCCACTCAGATTGCTTTAAGAAAAGCCTGGATTTTTTCCTAAATGTACATAATATAACTGGGTACTGATATTTATAGGTAAAGTTTATCCAGGGAAAATCCAATTGCCTCTCGGGGGATCAGAAAGAAATTTTTTTTTCCCCACATGCTGTAGCAAATTGGGTCATGCTTTGCTGGAGTTTTTCTCCTTCCTCTGGATCAACTGTGGGTATATGGGATTGTATGATATTATTTTTTATTTATTTTTATGGTTGAACTAGATGGACTTTTTTTTTTTTTTCACATGACCAATTCTAACTATGGTTACCTATTAACCGCTTGCCGTCCACTGTCTGTCATATGACAGCCAGGTTGCACGGCTCTCGTTCTGGGAGGGCATCATATGATGCCCTGCCCTTTAAACAGGGAATGTGCGCCATCATGTGCGCGCATTCCTGTACCCTCGGTGGCGGCGTGTCACGGAGACGCCACCGAGGGGGGTAAACAGCCATTGGGCATGGCTGTTTACCACGTGATCGGCTGTGATGAAGTCATGACCGATGACAGCTGGTACCGCCCCATTGTGCACAGCGCATGCGTGCAATCGGGAGTGCGCAGCATGTGCACGTCGGTGGCGGTGTGTTTCCCGGGAACACTGCTCGTCACCGACGATGGTAAACAGCCATTGGCCGGCGGCTGTTTACCACCTGATCGGCTGTGATCCTTTCACAGCCGATCACTAAATGTAAACACAGAGCGGTAACTACCTGTTACCAGCTCTTCTCTCCTCACACACCGTTTCCAGTGTGAGGAAAGAAGAGCTAGGGAGCAGTGAGTTACCGATCTCTGTCTGTATTGTACTGCACAAGCACAACACTTGTCCCGGTACCCCCCCCCCCCCAATTGTCATCTGTCACCCAATAGTCACCACAGTCACCCCATAAAGTGCAGCTGTCACATAAGACTGCCATCAGTGATCGACAGCGGTGCACCTGTCAGCCATCACCCATCAGTGACCGTCAGCCATCACCCGTCACACATCAGTGACGTCAGCCATTACCCATCACCCGTCACCCATCAGGGACCGTCAGCCGTCACATATCAGTGACGTCAGCCATTACCCATCACTGACCGTCAGTCATTACCCGTCACCCATCAGTGACCGGCGGCCGTCACCCATCAGTGACATCAGCCATTACCCGTCATTGATTACCCGTCAGCCATTACCGGTGCACCCATCAGTGACTGTGGCCTATCACCCGTCACCGTCCGTGGCCTGTCACCCATCAGTAACCATCGCCTGTCACTCCGTCATCACCTATCAGCGAAAGTCACCTGCCACCCATCTCACAACCCATCATTGACCGTCACCTGTCACACAGCCATCAGCGTCATGTCCAAAAGATTATACACTAGTGAGGAGGCGTTCCAGATCCTCTCCATGACTGATGAGAGCAACGGGGAGTTCTCATCAGATTCCAATTCTGATTCCGAATCAAATTCGGCTTTGAACCTAATAGTGAATCGCAAATGATTCGGAGGAAGAATGGGTCCTTCCTAAAAGGGCACCCCACTCTGGAAACCAGGATTATATTCCAAGGCCCAGTACCAGCGCTGCCGCCAGCAATAGGCCCCAAGAACAAATTCCCAGGCCCAGTACCAGCGCTGCCGCCAGCGATAGGCCCCAGGAACAAATGCCCAGACCCAGTGCTGCCACATCATGCCTGAGTACCAGCACAGGAAATTCAATTAACCCCACTACTGGAGTGTCACGTCCCCCAAGAGCCAGGGCCTCTACATATATGCCAGATGGTCTTGCCAAACCAACATGGCTGCCATCCGACTCGGGATCACCAATTATTCCCCCATTCACAGCACAGCCAGGTGTGCAGGCCAACGCCCAAAATTTCACAGCGATTGATTTTTTTTTATAGGTTTTTGCCTGACACTTTGCTGCAATTCATTGTGGACCAGACAAACTTATATGCCCAGCAATACATTGCCAACAACCCCCAATCATCCTATGCCCGTCCATTTGAGTGGAGAGATCTGAATTTGGAGGAGTTCAAATTGTTTATGGGCCTCACCCTAAACATGGGGCTTACAAAAAAAAAAAATGAAGGATATGCCTTCTGGTCCACCAACCCCATCCAAAACATGCCCATTTATTCTGCCGTAATGGCCAGGTCCCGATACCAAATGATAATGCGCTTTCTTCATTTTAGCGACAACACCCAGTGCCCTACCCGCAATCATCCAAATTACAACAAATTATATAAAACTTTGACCACTGATAAATTTCTTTTCCCAACAATTTGCAGAACTCTATGTCCCCGATCAGAATATATGTGTCGATGAGTCCCTGGTACCCTTTTCAGGCCAGCTAGGAATAAAGCAATATATTCCTAGCAAAAGGGCCAGATACGGAGTAAAATTATACAAGCTCTGTGAGAGAGCCACGGGATATTTGTATGCGTTCCGCATATATGAAGGAAAATATTCCCAGCTCCAGCCTCCTGAGTGCCCGGCCTACATGGGCACAACTGGAAAGATTGTATGGGACTTGGCATACCCACTTCTGAACAAAGGATATCACATATTCCTCAACAATTTCTACACTGGCCTGCCCCTTTTCAAACACCTATACATTGCAAAAACCCTGGCCTGCAGAACCTCCAGAAAAAATAGGAAGGGCTTCCCACAATCTCTAGCAAACAAAAAGCTGCAAAGGGGGGAAAGAGCAGCATTGAGATGCAACGAAGTGCTGGCCTTGAGGTGGAAGGATAAAAGGGACATGCACATGATGTTCACCATCAATGACGACACTACAATTGAGGTTCAAAGAAGAAGAGGTCCCATTGAAAAGCCAGTATGTGTCCAAGATTATAATCTCTACATGGGGGGGGGGGGGCGGATTTCAATGATCAAATAATTCAGCCCTATTTGTCGATAAGGAGGTCCCAATTCTGGTACAAGAAGGTAGCAATTTATCTCATATATTTGGCCATTTATAATTCCTATGTAGTCTACACCAAATCCACAGAAAGCCCCCCCCCCTACAATTCATAGAAGAAGTTGTTATGTCCCTCATCTATCACCAAAGACCCCCCCGAAGACCTTCGCTCTGAGGCTGTTTGCCGACTTTATGAGCGCCACTTCCCCTTCAATATTCCACCATCTGAAGCAGGCCGAAGACGGCAAAAAAAATGTCGCGTGTGCACCAAAAGAGGATTTCGAAAAGGTACCAGCTTCCATTGTCTCCAGTGTCCCTCCCAACCTGGCCTTTGCATTGGTGAATGCTTCCAACTTTATCATGCATCCCTAAAATATTAGCCCATATTTTTAACCATTTCCCCATTTTCATCATCTGTGCTGACCATTTTCCATGCTTCCCCAAATACCCATGCCACTGCCCTCCATGTTAACTGACCCTGGCCTGTTTTTTGACTATGCCTCTGCCTACCGTTTGGACTGCTTCCGCGTGAACTGACCCTGGCCTGTTTTTTGACTATGCCTCTGCCTACCGTTTGGACTGCTGCCACGTGAACTGACCCTGGCCTGTTTTGTGACTATGCCTCTGCCTAGCGTTTGGACTGCCTCCACGTGAACTGACCCTGGCCTGTTTTATCAACTACGCTACTGCCTACCACTTGGACTGCTTGCACGTGAACTGACCCTGGCCTGTTTTATGGACTATGCTTTTGCCTACCGCTTGGACTGATCTGTTTCCCTGCTACTGTAGTACACAGGGGTCTCACATATGTGAGGGGCTCCAGAATTGTTTTTCCGGATGGAGAAAATTTTTTTTTTTGTTTTCTCCGGGTTTCGGAATTTCCAGATTAGGGTCTGGAGTCCGGAGGCTTCATAGAGATTTGGGTGGCTCGAAGCCTCTACCCCTGTGCCCCTGTGCACAGGTCTTACCTGATTGCGGCCCTCAGCCTGATGCTGACTTACTGCCGTCATGCCTCTGCCTGCCGCATGAACGGACCACACCGCTACCTGGCCTATGCAAATAATTAGTTGTAGCCAGAGGCAGTATGTTTATGAAGGGCTGGAGAGCGGTACAATGAGTGTCTGTAGGTAACAGTGTACCAGGACCAATATTATGGCTGTGCTGGCTGTCTCTGCCTGGACAATTTCTATGGACTGTGCTGACAATATCCTTGTGCTGACTATAGACAATATTCCTGCCTGCTGCCTGGATAATTACTATTGCTGTTGCTAAGCACATCCCTGCCTGCTGCCTGGACCAGTGCTCTCCTCTGTGGATACTACTAAAAGCACAGGTAATGCTTTTTTTTTTTTTGTACCCTTTCCGCAATATATGTTTATTTTGGATTGTAATTCTTGGTATGTACATGCTATGTGTTAGAAATATGAAGGGCCTTCAAAAATGATAGGTTGCCAGGAAATTATATATGTCATTTATGCTCCTAGAATGCCTGATGGTGCTACTTGGATGTTGGGCCTCTGTATGTGGCCAGGCTGTGTAAAAGGCTCACACATGTGGTATTGCCATACTCAGGAGGAGTAGCAGAATGTATTTTGGGGTGTCATCTTTGCTATGTGTTGGAAATATCTGATAAATTGTCAACTTTGTGTAAAAAAATGCGTTTTCGTTTTTTGTCCACATTTTCCGAAAACTTCTGGAAAAAAATGAACCGTACAAAAGACTCATTATGCCTCATAGATTATACGTAAGGGTGTTTGCTTTCCAAAATGGGGTCATTTTGGGGGCAATTCTATTGTCCTGGTGCTCCAGGGCCTTCAAATGTGTAATAGGTGTTTGAGAAATGAGATGTGTCATTTATGCTTGTAGAACGCCTGAAGTGCTACTTCAATGTTGGGCCTTTGTATGTGGCCAGGCTGTGTAAAAGTCTCACACATGTGGTATTGCCATACTCAGGAGGAGTAACAGAATGTATTTTGGGGTGTCCTCTTTGCTATGTACATGATATGTGTTGGAAATATCTGCTAAATGGACAACTTTGTGTTAAAAAAATGAGTTTTCATTTTTTTTCCACATTTTCCAAAAACTTCTGGAAAAAAATGAACCGTTCAAAAGACTCATTATGCCTCATAGATTATACATTGGGGTGTTTGCTTTCCAAAATGGGGTCATTTTGGGGACAATTCCCTTGTCCTGGTGCTCCAGGGCCTTCAAAAGTGTAATAGGTGGTTGAGAAATGAGATGTGTCATTTATGCTTGTAGAACGCCTGAAGATGCTACTTCAATATGGGGCCTTTGTATGTGGCCAGGCTGTGTAAAGGTCTCACACTTGTGGTATCGCCATACTCGGGAAGAGTAGCAGAATGTATTTTGGGGTGTAATTTGTTGTATTCATATGCTCTGTAAGAGAAATAACCTGTTAATATGACAATTTTGTAAAAAAAAAAAAAAAAATAAAAAAAAAAATCTCAATTTTGCAAAGAATTGTGGGAAAAAATTACAACTTAAAAAAACTCACCATGCTACTTACTTAATACCATGGAATGTCTACTTTCTAAAAAGGGGTCATTTGGGGGGTATTTGTACTTTCCTGACTTGTTAAGCTGGCCATACACCATACAATTTTCTTGTTCAATTTTCTTTAGATTTACCTTCAACTGTGTAATAGAAGGGCCTGCCTGATTGCATGCAAATTGAAAGTATTTAGGTTTGAACTCCTATTAGATGGTTTTGGTAAATCTAAAGGAAAGTTTCACAAGAAAATTGTATAATGTATGGCCAGCCTTAGTATCTCAAAAAATGAGATAGGCCTTCAGTACATCAGGTGTGATCAGATGTGATCAATTTTCAGTGATTGGCACCATAGTTTGTACACTCTATAACTTTCACAAAGACCAAATAATTTACACTTTTTTGGGTTATTTTTACCGAGGATATGTAGCAGTATAAATTTTGACCAAAATTTATGAAGAAAAATGACTAATTTGCAAAATTTTGTGACAGAAACAAAGAAAAAGGCATTTTTTTCACAAAATTTGCACTTCCTGGTTCTGGAGTAAGCGTGTTTCTAGCCTCTCCCAGACTCCTGGGAGCTAGTCTCAGGCTTCCCAGGATGCCACTGAGCATGTGCGGGAATGAGCGGTGAATGCTGGGAGCACAGCATTCACCGCATCCAGGAAATAAATGCTTGTGGGCTTCAAATGCCCACAATGAAGATGGAAACCGCCTGCAGTGAATAATATAAGTTATTCTTTCCGACGAAATCTGACACAGGCGGACATATTACACACAATATGTGAGTATGTAATGCTGAGAAGAAAAGTTTGTGAATTAACTCAAAAAAAAAAAAAAACGATGGGTGGACCCCCGCTTTAATAAAATCAAGAGGGATGAGGATTGTTTCTATAATTGGAACAAATCCGCTAAACCAGGCTTAGGCTTTAGACCAATGCGCAGATTCCCCACAAACTACCTTGTCCCTTACACCTCTTTCATAACCTTGGGATCATCCACACCACCAATAGGATTTACAACAATCCTTACCCATACAATAACAAAAGTAACAACAACAACCATAACAATACCAAACGTTAGAAAAAGAAAAGGTGTTCCAACAAGAGGGAGTATTCTTTGGCAAACCCCTCTGGGGAATCGACTCCCCCCCCATGTAATCAGCTCTACCAATGACCTTCAGATTTTACCATCTCACCCCAGCACAGATCAGGATCAAAGTATACAGGGTGAAGGTGAGATCCACGATCTCGGATCTCGACTTTGTGGCCATTCATTCTGTGGGGGCATCTGGAAATTCCTCCACACCTATCCCTCACGTCCTGGAGAGCCAAGCCCATAGCACCATTGGACATCCTAGGGGACGGACTTCACCAATGAGGGCACTAGGCCCAAAGTGTGAAGAGGCAGAAGAGAAAGGGAAAAAGTCCAATAACAAAAAAACAAGAAAGGCGTGCGAGAAGTTCCCAACTCTCCCTTTCGGACCATGTCCTAACTACTGACAATTATTAACTACTGACCAGAGGTCTGAATTTTGCTCCAGACACAGGGCCCAACGCATACACTTTGTTCAAAGACCTAAATAGATTAGGAAATTAACCCTTTTGAGACACTTCTCTAAACAGGAACATAGCAATGAGTCTACTATGACTCTAGTAGATGAGGATGGACATCCGTCATTCGAAGTACATGACTAACAAGCAATCGACACCCTGAATGAGTTGTTGACCGAGGGGGGTTAGTTAACTTTCAGGATATTGAAACACTACTCAATCCTGACATGTTGACCCAAATCGGTATTTTATCCACACAATTCCAAGGGACCTTACATGGAGGCCTTCTATGGGGTGACATATAACAAACTATTAAAACTATGCCAACCCTCCATCCAGGACAACAAGAAACACTATAGCCTTACTTGATAAAGGCTAGCTCTGAAGAGTCTAGCACAGTGGTTCTCAACTCAGGAGAACCACTGGTCTAGCAGATCATCTGGACATCATGATTAAACAGGCAGACAAGGTAGGTAGTCTAGTGGTGCACAAAAAAAAGACTACCTGATAGAAGCTTACCGTCTGCTGTCCGATAAATCTACTTACAAATGGTTAGCAATAGATCCCCTTCCTACATTTCGTATAGAATTACCATGTTTTAAATAAGGCTCTTGGTGAAGGTTATCCTATCCAAAAAGGAAAAATAATTTTTACTACCCGAGGTGTGTTGTACCTCTTATTTCTACTTTCTCCCTAAACTCCACAAAAGCCTCATTGATCCACCAGGTAGGCCCATTATCGCTAGTATTAACCACTTCCCTACCCGCCTATAGACATATGACGTCCACAGATGGGATCTCCCATCCTGGGTGGACGTCATATGATGGCCTCGGGTTCCCGGCCGCCTAGGGGGCGCACCTGCGCGCCCGCCGCGTTGCTCGGGACCCGGTGCGTGTGCCCGTCGCCGTGATGTCCGTCGGGCACCCGCGATTGCCCGTTAACCGGGCCGGACCGTGGATCTGTGTGTGTAAACACACAGATCCACGTCCTGTCAGTTGTGAGGAGAGCGATCTGTGTTCCCAGAACGGAGGAACACTGATCGGTCTCCTCCCCTTGTGCGTCCCCTCCCCCTACAGTTAGAAGCATTCCCTAGGAAACATATTTAACCCCTCCCCGCCCCCCAATGGTTAACCCCTTCACTGCCTGTCACATTTACACAGTAATTAATGCATTTTTTTAGCATTGATCGCTGTATAAATGTGAATGGTCCCAAAAATGTGTCAAAAGTGTCCGCCATAATGTCGCAGTCATGAAAAAAAATCGCGATCACCGCTATTACTAGTAAAAAAAAAAAAAATAAATAATTTTTTTTTAAAAATGCCATAAATCTATCCCGTTTTTTATAGACGCTATAACTTTTGCGCAAACCAATCAATATACGCTTATTGCGATTTTTTTTTACCAAAAATATGTAGAAGAATACGTATCGGCCGAAACTGAGGAAAAAATGTGTTTTTTTTTTTTAAATTGGGATATTTATTATAGCAAAAAGTAAAAAATATTGTGTTTTTTTTCAAAATTGTCGCTCTTCTTTTGTTTATAGCGCAAAAAATAAAAACCGCAGAGGTGATCAAATACCACTAAAAGAAAGCTCTATTTGTGGGGAAAAAAAGGACATCAATTTTGTTTGGGTACAACGTCGCACGACCGCGCATTTGTCGTTTAAAGTGCGACAGCGCTGAAAACTAAAAATTGGTCTGGGAAGGAAGGGGGTGAAAATGCCCGGTATTGAACCGGTTAATAGTTTAACAAGTGGACTCTCCCACTACATAGATTGTTTCCTCCAGCCAATAGTCTTGAGGTTACCTTCCTACATCCGAGACTCTGGTCTCCTCATTGAGATTATACAGGACTACAAGTGGGAGCCCAATTACATCTGTCCCTCATTGGATGTTAGTTCCTTGTACACCTCCATCCCGCACAAGTTTGGCCTGCAAGCACTGCAATATTTTCTTGTAAAGGAAGACAATATGACCTACAAACAAGCTGGGTGCATCACGGAATTCAGTCTGAAGCATAACTATTTTTCCTTTTTGGATGAATTTTATACAAATACAAGGCACCGCAATGGGAGTGAATTGTGCCCCTGACTATGGGGTTTTGGGAAGACATGTTTATTTGGAAAAACAACTTTTTTTTTTAACATTTGGTACCTGTACGGTAGGTACATTGACAACATTATAAAATGGAATGGAGATCTAGACCAACTTGCAGCCTTTGTGAAGCTGTCACGTACCTTACAGCGGAACCCGAAATGATGAGGGTGGCCTCTTGCACGGTTCCAGTCCAAGCACCCCTGGTGGTGGGTACAGGGAGTGCGAGGGCAACAAAAGGGTGCAGGTGCCTGCAGGCAGGAGGCTGGAACTTGGAGATATAGGAACCTCTGCTGAGGAGATGTGGAAACTGATCACCAAACTTGTTCAGCGGGAGCCAGATCAGGATCAACTGCAGAATCAAGAACGGGCAGGAGTCGGCAACAGGCTGGCAGCGGGATACCAAGTCAGAAGGCAAAACCGTAGTCAGGAACAGGCAGGGGTTGGCAACAGACAGACAGCAGGGTACAGAATCAGGAGGCAGAGCCGTAATCATAAGTTCAAGCCAAGGTCAGTATTGCAAGTAGAGGCAGGTTCAGCAGGCAGGGGAGATCCAAGAGAATGGTCAGAAGATAGCCGGGTTTTCAGGAACAAGGTCAATCAGGCAGAGTAACAATAGGAACACAGGAACAAGCTGAAGACAATCCAGCACTGATGCTAGGCAGACTCTCTGTTTATATAGGGTGCTGTGTGCCAGGATTGGCGCCAGCGTACGTGCGTACGCGCATGCGCATTAGCAACTTAGCACATTGGCACATGCGCGTTAGCACATTGGCACATTGGCGCATGCGTGTTGGCATATTAGCGCTTTGGCACTCGCGGACGCGTGTTAGCGTGCGTGCGCATTCGCATAGAGTGCCATTGTGCATGCCCACCCTGGATCTCATTTGCCTCTGGCTATGGTTCCGTGCATGCACCTTGGCATTAGCAGAACGAGGATTGGCAGCTGCTGCATGGAGACAGGTGCTTGCTGTGCGAGCTCTCTGACAGAAACACTGCAACGACAACCCCTATAGGGTCAGTTTTACTCACGTGGTGGATCCTGTGTCCTTGGTGTTTCTGGACTTGGAATTGACCCACAACCAGGGTGAGATTATCACCAAAAAATATTTCAAACCTACAGGAGGTAACTCTTACTTTCATTTTGGATGATGGCAACTTCTAAAGTGTAAGGATAACATTCCAACTAGATAGTTTTATAGGCTCAGGAAAAAATTGCAGCAAAATGGAGGATTACATCAAGCATCAAGTCAAAATATGGTCAACAAGTTTAGGGAGAAAGATGTGATCATGCAAGCCTATAATCGAAACCTAAATGGCTTGGGCAGAAAAGACCTTGTCTAATCCACCAATAACTGTTTATTACTAAATTTAACCACAGTTTTAGAAGTATTAAACATATGTAATGTTTATAATATTATAAACAAACAGTGGCACATTCTAGAACACGACTCTAAATTGGCTCCAGTATTATCTAAACCCCAACAGGTCATTTTTAAAAAGGCCCAGAACCTAAAAAGCTGCCAAGAACAGAGCAAGATGTTACACAAAGGCCACAAATTTGCCACCAAACCCTCATTTGATCACCGGGTTGGTGTCTTCCAATGTAGTAAACCACTTTGTCCAACATGCCAGTTAATTTTACATAGCCAGTCCTCTTTTCTGGATACTGCAGGCACAGTCTGTATCTTAAAACAGTTTATCACATGCTCCACTGAGTACGTGGTTTATGGGTTGATGTGTCCATGCAAACTGTTATACGTCGGTAGGACAAAAAGGATGACATTTTGCGCATAAACACAATAAAAATATTACGGACTTAAAGGTCATTGCTATTGAGTCTATATCACCCAACCTATTAGAGAATGAGAGGTTTCTGAAACTTTGTAGCCAATAGACATTTTGAATATATAAACTCAATAGCTAATCCCCCTGGTGGCTATAATGAAGATCTCGAACTACACACAATATTATACAGGTTTGTGGTTTCGGAAAGGGAGACACCCTTAAAGTAGGCACCTCATCCCAGATAAAGATTAGATAAGTGAAAAAGGGAAGAAAAGGGATTTTTACGGTGCAATTTATTCAAATATAAAAATATAAAAGAGAAGGCTATATGTTTTTTTCACTTTCTGTTAAAAAAACAGTTTTATTGTTTACATTAAAAACAGACACATATGTCAATAATTTGTGACAATACAATTAAAACAGCGTGGTCAATAATGGAGGATAACATGTAGGATATACGCTACAAATTCACAAATAGTCGTTTTTGCATACTAGCCCGACATGTTTCGCATTAGTCGCTTTATCAAGGGGTATGCAATTGAGTAGCGAGTCATCCAATACTTTTAAATTATTCTACAAAAGAAGAAAAAAGGTTTTACATATAGAAAAGTATATTTGGCAATAATAATACAACATAAGATAAAGGATGTGTTATCACTCTGAGGCACCCGTAGAGGCTTACCCCCAAAAATAATTGACCCTAGATGGACTCGTCAGAACCAGTATATGCAGGCACAGCCGAGCGGGATAGCAAGGGAGGCTAAATATGCAACCACAGGGAGCAGTCAGGAGAAGCTGTTGTGCAAAACAAAGGGGTATTCAATATAAGGGGATAAATATCATTGTATAAAGGGTTAATTGGATTTGTGAAGGATATAAAGTTAAGTGAATATCACTTACATCAGAGAGTTATTATAAGTTGCATCTGCGATCCGAAAGATGCAGTTAAACACCAGAATGGCAATAGCCGGAAATAGATAACCGTTTGGAACTGAGAAACAGGACCTAAACACAATTTGCACAAGGATATGGTTAAGGTTTGGAATTAAGACTATGCTCCATAAAGAAAGTATTGAAAAATGATGTTATCAATCAACATCATAAAGAGAGTTTGTTCAGAGTATAGAGTTTTCAATTAGCTTAAAAGGGAGAAAAGTTATAGATTAAAGACTCAACCAGAGTTCAATAGATATAGCCATAAAAACATAACTCTAGAATATGGAGCAAGGTATGGTGATAAACACCAGTCACATTACCTAGCTTAAATTTTCGCTTGCAACCTCCGGCGCTGGCAGACATGGCTGTCAGATTAGCCGGTTTAAATACTGCTCCCCATCGAGACGGCGTGTGACGTTGCCGGCTCGATGCGGACGTGATGGCGCTACTGCGCATGCCCGGGAGGCCAAACCTCGTCGAACCTCAATCCCCACCAACCGCCGCGCCGGAGGAGACAGCCGACATGCGCACCAATGCGCATGGTAGCTCCTCCCGCACAGTGATCACGCGGGGACGGGGGGGGCGGGGGATGGTTGCGATGGAAACCAGCTCTGCTGAGGGCGACGAATGCCATCGCCTGTCGAAAAGCTGGCTTGGAGGGGATGCACGGCGCGGATTGGGCACATCAAAAGGTGTGCCCCGGGCGTCCGTGTGGATGCGGCAGCCCCTCTATACCATGCCCCAACAGGACCGGCCTGAAGTGGTCTAACTGTGAAGGGTCAAGGGGTAATCGATCGACATTGGGGGACCACAAACCAGCCAATTTCGATCGGTGCTACTGAGGGACAACACATATTGTATCTATCAAATCATGAATACAATAAAGAACATGGTTAAACAGTGAGACATCATTTGGACAGCAATTACACATTTACACAAATATATCAATAAGAGGTAAATAAAATAAGCTAACGTGAATATTCACAAATAACAAATTATGAAAAAGGCATAGAGGAAAGGAGTAGGGGTGGGGGAGGAAAAGGGGAAGGGATAGAAGGATAAAGGGGATGGTATCAGTATTAGTGGGGATTGAGGTTCGACGAGGTTTGGCCTCCCGGGCATGCGCAGTAGCGCCATCACGTCCGCATCGAGCCGGCAACGTCACACGCCGTCTCGATGGGGAGCAGTATTTAAACCGGCTAATCTGACAGCCATGTCTGCCAGCGCCGGAGGTTGCAAGCGAAAATTTAAGCTAGGTAATGTGACTGGTGTTTATCACCATACCTTGCTCCATATTCTAGAGTTATGTTTTTATGGCTATATCTATTGAACTCTGGTTGAGTCTTTAATCTATAACTTTTCTCCCTTTTAAGCTAATTGAAAACTCTATACTCTGAACAAACTCTCTTTATGATGTTGATTGATAACATCATTTTTCAATACTTTCTTTATGGAGCATAGTCTTAATTCCAAACCTTAACCATATCCTTGTGCAAATTGTGTTTAGGTCCTGTTTCTCAGTTCCAAACGGTTATCTATTTCCGGCTATTGCCATTCTGGTGTTTAACTGCATCTTTCGGATCGCAGATGCAACTTATAATAACTCTCTGATGTAAGTGATATTCACTTAACTTTATATCCTTCACAAATCCAATTAACCCTTTATACAATGATATTTATCCCCTTATATTGAATACCCCTTTGTTTTGCACAACAGCTTCTCCTGACTGCTCCCTGTGGTTGCATATTTAGCCTCCCTTGCTATCCCGCTCGGCTGTGCCTGCATATACTGGTTCTGACGAGTCCATCTAGGGTCAATTATTTTTGGGGGTAAGCCTCTACGGGTGCCTCAGAGTGATAACACATCCTTTATCTTATGTTGTATTATTATTGCCAAATATACTTTTCTATATGTAAAACCTTTTTTCTTCTTTTGTAGAATAATTTAAAAGTATTGGATGACTCGCTACTCAATTGCATACCCCTTGATAAAGCGACTAATGCGAAACATGTCGGGCTAGTATGCAAAAACGACTATTTGTGAATTTGTAGCGTATATCCTACATGTTATCCTCCATTATTGACCACGCTGTTTTAATTGTATTGTCACAAATTATTGACATATGTGTCTGTTTTTAATGTAAACAATAAAACTGTTTTTTTAACAGAAAGTGAAAAAAACATATAGCCTTCTCTTTTATATTTTTATATTTGAATAAATTGCACCGTAAAAATCCCTTTTCTTCCCTTTTTCACTTACACACAATATTATAAGAAAGTTGGTCTAAAGAATTAATTTACAGTACTCACAAACCTTTGAGTGGTATTATCACACATACATTACAGCTTTGGTTTGTTTTCTATTTTCAACTTGTCCTATTTATATATATTTTTAATTTGCTATTTTTATACTCAGATGTGCAATCTTTTATACACAGGATGTCCAGTGTCATTACGCACTATCCCAACATGGTTTCAGGTTTGGTGATCTACCTGTACATCGTCACACAGGCTTACCCATGTTTAGATTTCAAATTCTGTGTGGACACATATTGATGAGTTTACAGTGGGTCTCTTCGGTTATGTGTGTATACATACGCACACATATTTATACATGTGTGTAAGTATGCATGTACCTCCTTTTTTGTATATGCAACAATTCTTATACAATGACCTCAGGACAGTACCGCCATTACTTAGGACAATTTTGTTGCAAAACATACAGTATGTGTTCGTATTTACAGTATTGTAACCCATTTAGTCTAGATATTCCGCTTACATATGGTACTTCTTAATACTTGTAATAGTTTTTTCAAATGACATGTACCTTTCTATTGTATATAGCATTGTGTATATTGTGAATCACTTGCTAGGGGAGGTGGACAGACTTTGGTGTGTTTGGCCCTCAAGTTAGAGTCCTCCCTGCAGCCAATCCTGTGTCATTCCACACTTTAACCACTTCAGCCCAGGAAGAATTTGCCCCCTTCCTGACCAGGCCATTTTTTGCGATACGGCACTGCATTGTTTTAACTGACAATTGCGCGGTTGTGTGACATTGTACCCAAACAAAATGTGTGTTTCTTTTTCCTCACAAATAGAGCTTTCTTTTGATGGTATTTGATCACCTCTGCGGTTTTTATTTTTTTCGCTATAAACAAAAAAAGAGCGACCACTTTTGAAAAAAAAACACAATATTTTGTAGTTTTTGCTATAATAAATATCCAAATTTAAAAAAAAAAAAAAAATCCTTAGTTTAGGCCGATATGTATTCTTCTACATATTTTTGGTTAAAAAAAAAATCACAATAAGCATATATTGATTGGTTTGCGCTAAATTTATAGCATCTACAAAATAGGGGATAGATATGTCTTTTTTTTTTTTTTTTTTTACTAGTAATGGCGGCGATCAGCGATGTTTATCAGGACTGCGACATTGCGGTGGGCAGATCGGACACTTTTGACACTATTTTGGGACCATTGACATCTATACAGCGATCAGAGCTAAAAAATAGACATTGATTACTGTATGAATGTCACTGCAGGGAAGGGGTTAACTGTGTTCCCTTAGTGTGTTCCAACTGTAGGGGGGATGAGACTGACTAGGGGAGGAGAGAGATCAGTGTTCATACTTAGTATGAACACACGATCTGTCTCCTCTCCCCTGAAAGAACCGGGATTTGTGTGTTTACACACAGGTCCCGATTCTCGCTCTGTCACAAGTAATCGTGGGTGCCCCACGGTCATCGCACTAGCTGGGCACACGCATCGGCTCAGGGGACATGCGGCGGGCGTGTGCACGTGCCTGCTGTGACGTCTTAAAGGAGCGATGTACAGCTACAACGATTTGCACAGCCATGCCAACCTGACATAGTATAACTGCGGCAGATGGTCGGCTAGTGCTTAAACAAGCCTTGGCAATGCACAGGTTAACTTGAGAAAGGGGAGTGGCAACGTTTGGCATTAGACTCCCAGATGGACTCACCTCTTTTTCTTCTCTTCTTTTCTCACTCATTTTCTTTTTTCCACTCTCCCCCATTTTACCCCTTATTCTACTTATTGTCCACAAACGATCGGTAGTGGGAGGAGTCAGATTACCCATAAAAGAATGCATTGTGTTCTGACAATGGAGAGAGTAACTACAGTCTACAACATAAGATAAAAGTTTAAATTGTTTGAAGAATATTTTGTGAAGGTTTTGCAAGATTGTTGTTTAAAACTTTTCGTATTGGTGTACGATGGAAGGACCTGTAGGGCTACCCTGAGGAGGGCCCCGTCTTCCACCCGCAGGGGCCTCGTGGGTTTCCTTTATGAAACCACCCATGTAATGTTTGGTTCTCATGTTCGCTCTTGTGCCTATATCGGCCACCAAGGTTGACCTGACTCGAAGACTCGATTACGCTTCTCTCTATTCCCCCCCAATTCCCCTCCCTTTTGTTCCCTATGTATTTGTATTATCAAATGATTTCAGGAGGGCAAGGATTTTTTGCCGCTCATAAAAACTTTCTCTATAAAAACTATTGTAACAGATTAAGGGGCGTGGCCCTGAAATGCATCATTGCCATGGAGACAGCTCTACACAGTGCGTGGTGATGATCACCCTCCCTGTAGCTGTCTGCCTTATGGCTCCCCATGCTCTCGGTCTGCCTTGTAGTTCTCTGTGCAGGCTGTACAACTGCATCCAGGTTATTAGCAATCAAGGGCAGAACCTAGTACTGCTCATCGTCATGGACTTCCACGACACGCTCCTTCTCCCCCGAGTGTAAGCTGGCATCCTCTCCGTCTTGGGCAACCACATAACGATTCCGACTTCACTGGATCCCCTGGCCAGTGTGCAGCTTTAACACTCCCTCCCCAGGATCACCATTGGCCAGACAGCCTCTTTGATCCCCCAGCTTCCTGGCTAAGACAGGGGTGAGAAGCTTCATCCATCCAGCTATAGTTGGTTCCTGTGAGGCACTGACTCATGTGGTGTTTTCCGGAGAGGTAGGGCTCCATACAGTCATGGCCAAAAATATTGGCACCCCAGCATTTCTGCCAGATAATGCACCACTTTGCCCAGAAAATTGTTGCAATTGCCTAATGTTTAGGCATTCTCATGTTTATTTCTTTTGTTTGTATTGGTATGACACAAAAAAAGTGTCTGAAGGTTACAATTCCATCTCCAGAGATCTTAGTGTTCTTGTGTTCACTGTACGCAACATTGTCAAGAAGTTTACAGCCCAAGGCACTGTAGCTAATCTCCCTGGACGTGGACGAAAGAGAAATATTGATCAAAGATTGCAACAAAGGATTGTTCAAATGGTGGATAAAGAACCTCGATCAACTTCCAGACAAATTCAAGCTGACCTTCAGGCACAGGGTGCAACTGTGCCAGCTCACATTATACGTCTCCATCTGAATGAAAAGGGACGCTATGGTAGGAGACCCAGGAGGACCCCACTGCTGACACATAAACATAAAAAAGCCAGATTGGAGTTTGCCAAAACTTACCTGGGGAAGCCAAAATCCTTTTGGGAGAATGTGCTGTAGGCAGACGAAATGGAAGGGACACACCCCCCTGTACACGGGAACAGTGCTGAGGCTGTCAAGCAGCTGGAGTTCCCTCCCCATCAACTTTTTTTTTTGGTGTCAGGAAAACTTGTCAGGAGTGGTTCATGCTGATAGCAGAGGAATGAAGCAGCAGACAGCAATGACACTCAGTGCTCTTATTTGAGACAAGTATACACTATAGAGCAGTGATGGCGAACCTTGGCACCCCAGATGTTTTGGAACTACATTTCCCATGATGCTCATGCACTCTGCAGTGTAGTTGAGCATCATGGGAAATGTAGTTCCAAAACATCTGGAGTGCCAAGGTTCGCCATCACTGCTATAGAGGGATATGCTTTGTTCATATTTCATGTCTAAGGTTTACAACCACTTTAAATAAAACCAAAAGTAAGGTCTATCTTTTTATATAAGTGTAAGTGTATATTATATATAGCTAATTTGGGTACAGTGTTGCATGACCATGTAATTGTCAGAACTATGACAGCCCTGAAAAATGGCCAGGGCAGAAAGGGAGACCAGTACACATGTGATATCATACCATTTTTATTCATTTCTGTTAAATACGGAAATGTTCATATAACCTGATTAGGACTTTTGTTGCCCTCTTGATAATTGAATTAGGTGTTCTGTCCATCTATGTATATATAAAAAATATGTCGCTAACCAAAGTGCAGACATTATCTACACTTGGTTGGCTAAACTAGAACACATGGGGCTTTGACAAAATAGTTCTTACTTTCGGGCATTATTGTTATATTCCACAGTCAGCTTGTGTCTCTGTAGTATCCTTAAAGGGAGCTTGTGAAGAAAACGCTTCTTAGTCATTAGGAAGTAAGCAGACAATTGTATGCGTTGTTATATCTTTATTTAAAGAAATGAAGTAAACATTTTACACCAACTATAAAAAAAAAAAAAAAGCATGAAAACTTACATTTAGTAACCAAGAACTGTAAGAAAACACTCTGTGGCTGCTTATTGGAACTGTACATTGGTTAGGTGATACGTATACCCCGTATAAGAAACTGGAATTACTCCAGATCACACAACAGCATTTTAGTGAGATTGAGATTAGTGTTCCAATTTAGCTATTTTAAAACGTATAAATTATTCTCCTGAAGCTGTTGTCTTGTTAAGTTCCTCCTGTGTCTAAAAAAAGATCATCGTCACAGCAGCCACTGATGTCAAGAATGATGTTCTTTGGGGATTGTTTCAACATCTGTGGTCTAAGGAGGAGTACAAAGTGTTGAGAGAAAAGCTCTTTCCACATCTGCCCTAAAGTAGTAACATTTATTCCTGAAATTGAAGAGCATTTTTCCTTAGTCCTAGTAGGTCATGACTGCAGAGTTTATTCAACAATGTCCTTGGCACTAAACCACCAATATTACAGGGTTTGAAGGGGGTATATTTATACACTTAGCATACAGTGCCTTAAAAAAGGAATCATACTCAACTTTCTCCACTTTTTTTATATTACAAACAAAAACGTAAATGTATTTTATTGAGATGTTATGTGATAGACCAACACAAATTGGCACATAATTGTGAAGTGGAAGGAAAATGATAAATGTTTTTCAAAACTTTTTACAAATAATTATATGAAAAGTGTGGCGTGCATTTGTATACAGCCCCCCTGAGTCAATACTTTTTAGAACCACTTTTCGCTGCAGTTAAAGCTGCAGGTCTTTTTGGGTATGTCTCTCTACCAGCTTTTCACATCTAGAGTAAAATTTTAGCCCATTCTTTGCAAAATAGCTCAAGCTCTGTCAGATGGAGAGCGTCTGTGAACGGCAATTTTCAAGTCTTGTCGCAGATTGGATTTAGGTCTGGACTTTGACTGGGCCATTATAACACATGAATATCCTTTGATCTAAACCATTCCATTGTAGCTCTGGTTGTATGTTTGGGGTCATTGTCCTCCTGGAAGGTGAACCTCCACCCCAGTCTCGTCTTTTGCAGACTCTAACAGGTTTTCTTCTAAGATTGCCCTGTATTTGGCTCCATCCATCTTTCCATCAACTCTGACCACCTTCCCTGTCCCTGCTAAAGAAAAGCATCCCCACAACATGGTGCTGCCACCACCATGTTTCACGGTGGGGATGGTGTGTTCAGGGTGATGTACAGTATTAGTTTTCTGCCACTCATAGCGTTTTGCTTTTAGGCCAAAAAGTTCAGTTTTGGTCTCATCTGACCAGAGCACTTTCTTCCACATGTTTGCTGGGTTCCCCACATGGCTTCTTGCAAACTGCAAATGGGACTTCTTATGGCTTTCTTTCAACAATAGCTTTCTTCTTGCCACTCTTCCATAAAAGGCCAGAATTGTGGAGTGCACCACTAATAGTTGTCCTGTGGACAGATTCTCCCACCTGAGGTGTGGATCTCTGCTGCTCCTCCACAGTTACCATGGGCCTCCTGGCTGCTTCTCTGATTAATGCTCCTTGCCTGGCCTGTCAGTTTAGGTGGGCGGCCATGTCCTGGCAGGTTTGCAGTTGTGCCATACTCTTTCCATTTTCAGATGATGGATTGACCAGTGCTCTGTGAGATGTTCAACGCTTGGGATAATTTTTTATAACCCAACCCTGCTTTAAACTTCTCCACAACTTTATCCCTGACCTGTCTGGTGTGTTCCTTGTCCTTCATTATGCTGTTTGTTCACTAAGGTTCTCCAACAAACTTTCAAGGACTTCACAGAACAGCTGTATTTATACTGAGAATAAATTACACAGGTGGACTCTTTACCAATTAGGTGACTCTGAAGGCAGTTGGCTCCACTAGACTTTAGTTAGGGGTATCAAAATAAAGGGGTCTGAAAACAAATGCATGTCACACTTTTCAGATATTTGTAAAAAATTTTGAAAACCGTTTATCATTTTCCATCCACTTTATTTATGTGCCACTTTGTGTTAGTCTATCACATAAAATCCCAATAAAATACATTTACATTTGTGGTTGTAACATGACAAAATGTGGAAAATTTCAAGGGGTATGAATACTTTTTCAAGGCACTGTAGCACTACTGAACTACTACTGATCTGTAGACATATACACTTGTTTACTATCCCCCTCTCCATGCCCACTGTCACTAAACACTGTAGAAATTGTAAATACTCGATTATATAAGAGAAAACACTAGAAACAAAGGAAAGATGGCACAACAAACCACTAGACATTTAGGAAATACAAGCACAAAATCCACCAGAGTACAGGAATTGGGAATGCTAATGGAAAGTATCTAAATCTTGTTTCAATATTCCATTCAGAATTGTCCACTCTTTTTTGACAGGCAAGTGATCTTATTGAGCATTATTTTTGATATAATGTTACACTCCTAGCTTTTTTTTTAATGGTATGTTGAAATGTGTCAGACTGTTTTGTTGGTACTATTACTAATTTGCTTTCTATTGTGTGCATTGAATGGCGATGGAAAAATATTGTTATTGATTTTATATACAGTATCTCACAAAAGTGAGTACACCCCTCACATTTTTGTAGATATTTTATTATATCTTTTCATGCCACAACACTGAAGAAATGACACTTTGCTACAATGTAAAGTAGTGAGAGCTTGTATAACAGTGCAAATTTGCTGTCCCCTCAAAATAACTCAACACATAGCCATTAACTACCTGGCATCCGCGCTATAGCCGAATGACGGCTACAGCGCGGACCTACATTCCTGGGAGGCCGTCATATGACGGCCTCCCCTGTGCACGCTCCCTGCGCGCGCCGGGCGCGTTGTGATCACCGAGTCACTGAGACTCGGCTGATCACCGATCTGTGTAAGGGGCCGGTCCCGGCCCCTTACCATGTGATCAGCTGTCAGCCAATGACAGCTGATCACATGATGTAAACAAAAGATCGGTAATCGGGTTTTTTTTACTCACGCTGACAGCGCGAGTAGAAAAAAAAGCCGATCACCGGATCGGATGTGAGGGACATCGGTCCCCAAGTGGAAGAGGCACATCTGCCTCATCAGTGCCCAATAAAAGTGCCACCTAATAGTGCCCACAGTGCCACCTAATAGTGCCCACAGTGCCACCTAACAGTGCCCACAAGTGCCACCTATCAATTCCCACAAGTACCACCTATCAATGCCCACCTGTAGTGCCAATCAGTGCCACCTGCCAGTGCTGCCCATTACTGCCACCCATCAGTGCCCATCACTGCCGCCCATCAGTGCCCATCACTGCCGCCTATCAGTGCCCATCACTGCCGCCTCATCAGCGTACATCAATGAAGGAGAAAAATTACCCATTTAAAATTTTTTATAACAAAATATAAAAAAATAAACTTTTTTTTTTTTTTAAATTCAGTTTTTTACATTTTTTTAATAAAAAGTAAAAACCGCAGAGGTGATCAAATACCACCAAAAGAAAGCTCTATTTGTGGTGAAAAAATGATAAAAATTTCATTTGGGTACAGTGTTGTATGACCGCGCAATTGTCATTCAAAGTGCGTCAGCGCCGAAAGCTGAAAATTGGTCTGGATAGGAGGGGGTTTAAGTGCCCGGTAAGCAAGTGGTTAATGTCTAAACCGCTGGCAACAAAAGTGAGTGACATTTTTTCAGTGTTGTCACATGAAAAGATATAATAAAATATTTACAAACATGTGAGGGGTGTACTCACTTTTGTGAGATACTGTATATACGATATATATATTTACACACACAACAGTATTGATTTTTAGCAAAATCATGATTCTTTAGTTGTGGCTTTGCTCTGTATTAGGTGGTGTGTTATACTTGGCTGTAGAATTAACATATTATGCCATAATTATACTCTACTAAAGTACACTTAAAGAAATCTCACCAGTAAGCTCCATTTCCTATACTGCTCTCCAGAGCAAAATGAGGGACTACGATGGGGCTGGCATTACAGTGCTACGTGCACAGATGGCCACTGACCAGCTACAGACACCTAGGGACCCCAAATTCAGCAGGATGACAAGGAGCTCACACTTAAACATGTAATGGAGGCTACACATGCTTGCCAATCTGCTCCGACTACTCAGATTCAGTCAGACTAGATCTTTCCCTTAAAAAACATGACATGCAAAAAATCAGAAACAAGGTCTATGGCTAAGCAAAGAAATAGTGACTTGGAAGATATGTGTAACCCTTTGAATGCGGATTTCCACACTATGCAGTGAGATTTGACTGACCATTCTAATAAATTGGGAGATTTGGAAGACCACCTCCGTTGCAATAACCTCCGATTTGTAGGTTTCCCTGAAGGAGTGCAGGGCAGGGAACCTGAAATATTTCTGGAAAACTGGCTAAAATCCGTTATAGGCGCCAATTTGCTTTCTGCCATACTTGCAATTGAGAAGGCACAACCGTGTACCTATTACTGCCTGGAGTTCCCCCACACCCGTTATTGGCAAAAATCCTACACTTCAAGGATAAGGAACTCATATTGCATACCCCCAGTCTGGGAGAAATCAAATATAATGGTAATAATAGCACAGTTTTTCCTTATTTCTCAGCAACTACACGAAAACTGTGGGCTGCATTCTTTCTGCGCGCTTTCTAAAGAGAAAGAAAGAGAGAGCTAGAGAGAGAGACATCAGTGTCATGGGTGTACTTTGTATTAATTGTGTATAATTCTGTAATTCTGTACAAATTTTGTATAATAGTAAATGGAAAAAAAGCAAAAAAAAAAATTTCAAAATCAGTATAAAAATGTATAAACACAATTCATCTGCAGTGAATGGCAGATTCAGTGTTTCATAACTATGCCACTCAGATGCATGTAGAGTTCTGACTATTTTGCGTGGTCTGCATCTGCTACTCTTCTTGTCAGCACTTTTCCTTTCTTTTTTTCCTCTTCATATCCTCTTCTCATCAGTGCACAGATATAGGAAAATAGATTCTGATTAATTAAAAACATAAAAAACAATTTTTGATAACATTTAATGAGCAAAACAAAAAGACATCAACAATGGACTGCTAATGATCAGTATTACATGTAAAAATACTGGTACTTTAATATCGAATCAGTCTTTTGTCTTCCAAACCCAAGAAGAATAGCGTAATAAATATCAGCTTACCCTTAGATATGTGGTGTCTGCATTAGTTTTATTTTTTCAGGTGTTTTTTCCCTTTATTTTAACCTGGTGATCCTGCCAGTAACACACTTCCTCTCCTAGTGCAACAACGCTCACCAACTGTATAGTATCTATGAGGAGCACTGTTGTCACCTTAGGACAGGATGTGTAGTGGCACTACAGAATAACTCATCTCTTTTCTTTTCTATGCCATATTGGGATGTATTCTGTAGCCCTAATGACTTCATGAATATGTTGTTTTAGCTGTACAGATATTTTTGCACGTATAACTTTTCTGCAGGTATAACAGAGCACTTTCAGTGGGACTTTAAAGCTGAAATTTAGGTATGGCTTTATTGCATAGTTACATAGGTCTAGCTTGGAGACCTATCTCTCCATCTTGTCCAGTCAGAGAACACTTAACACTCATTAAGAATGCAAAAGTGTTCTTTAAATGGCAGTCAGTGACCCTCCCTATGAAACAGGACAGCTGCTTTTCACGGAACTCATACAATTACTGTGATCACTACAGTCATTTCCAGCCTCCACAGAGATCTCACAGGTATGATAGGAAAAGGGGGAAGGCAGTTTCTTGCCACCCCTTTTCCTCAAGGGAGAGCGGCGGGAATGGCAGTTTTTAGTTCCCCCTGGGAGCCTGCTGCTCTCAGGGGAAGCACAGGTGGCTCACATGGCTTAGAAAGGGGTACAGGTGACCTCTCATAAGTCATAGGTAAAAGCCCGGGAAAATCTAGTTTAAACTGGATAGAGTTAGGCTAGTTAGGGCTATAAAAAAGGGTTCTGTAGCTAGCGGGCTCATTCGCCTCAGAAGAGGAGCTGTGGTGTTCTCCCTGGGGGTTATCTCCCTGAACAAACAGCGTCTGAGGCCGGAAGATGAGTCTCCTGCTGCGGCTAATCGAGCAGGCTGGCGAGGACGGCGGAGAAGCCTGGATTCGCCAGTGCTTAGACCTACCTCGCTCTTCGAGTCAAGAGGCTCCGGTGGGAGCCGCAACATTCAGCGCTGGATCCAAGTTGGTGTCGGCTGTGGAAGAGCGACTAGACAAAGGAAAGGGATGGTGAACCCGCGCAGTGAACATAAAAGACTTAATTAGTATAGTTTGGAACTACTGCCTCCCAACAAGCAGTCACCCTAAAATGGGGACAGCTGAGATATATTAAAAATGGTAGAAGGGTTTGGCGCTGTTCCTATTTAGTTTCCTACCTCCATATAGGTTACTAGGTTAAAATAAATTCTTAGGTGCACCGTGCATATATCAAATATTAAATACAATATGGATTCCCAAGTATACCGTGCATGAGTCAATTAAATATTCTGCTGCAATATTATGCAATCATAGGTGATACATAGACCTAACTTAAATGCTTACATATGTAATATTGCTAAGGGGGGAAGAAAGGGGGGGGGGGGAGGGAGAGGAGGGTGAGATAGGGAAGTGGGGAGGGGGTGTGGGAAGTCTGTTCCTAAGGAAAATTACAATAACAAGATAAAGTGCAAATGTGCTGGTGCAATCCAAAAGGCAACAGTGACAAAATAAGGTGCAAACGTGCTTCAAAATTCTTTAGTAAGTCTCTTGTGCCATATTCTTGTGCTGTGGTGATAATCCTTCACTTATAATACCTCTTTGCTCTGAAAGTGCAGCCACTCACCAGATCACTTCACCCCTGCGGGGGTAGCAGGCGGTTACAGTTTTATCGCCACTGTACAGCGATCGCTGGCGGGCTCAGGATCGTGGTATGTCATATATAAAGAGAGAGGGAGTGCCCATAGCATAAAATTGCTTTAAAAAGGTTTTATTACACAAAATGAAAGGGTACTCACACTTTTACAGTAAAAATCAAGCGAAATGGTAAAAACGTCAGAACCGTCATAAATATCCTTCAGCGCTGGTACAGGAGGTGATGTTTGGGAAGCACAAATTAGGCCACGCCCTACGCGTTTTGTCGTTAGGACGTCTACGGGAGCGTGACCTGTGTTGTGTCTTCCCATCCTTATATAGTGTGTGTGGTGTCCCCTTGTTAAATTTTCAATTGGCATCCATTTTCCCGCGGACCGGAAGTTCGTCCGCGGCCATTTTGTTTGTATTTTGCAGACAGGAGTCCGACTTCCTGTGTAAATAGCAGTGGGACTACTGGTGGCCATTTTGCCTGAGCTATTTGTAGACAGTAGTTCAGGTTACCTGTCTCTGTATATTTGTATTGCATAGTCCGGCGGCCATTTTGCCTGTGTTTTTGTGGACAATGGAGACCGGCGGCCATTTTGCCTATGTTTTTGTAGACAATGGAGACCGTAAACAATTCCCCTTGTTTGTATTGCATAGTCCGGCGGCCATTTTGCCTGTGTTTTTGTGGACAATGGAGACCGTAAATAGATCTCCCTATTGATGTCAACTGCAGATATATGGTGTTAAATCTATCACACACTATAAAAGGTTTATTGTACATTAATCGGCTTGCTTTATATGACGCTAAAAGTCAAAAATTAATACTAAATTCAACATGATTTAAAACCCATAAGAAATACATGAAGAAACTTAAAAAATACATAAAAATCAATACAAATAAAAATTGGGATTAAAATTAAAATTAAAATCATGAGGAGCACATAGAGGATCATGAGGAATATTTAAATGAGAGCTTACTAAATACATATCGTTCTTAAATTAAAATAAATGAATAAATTGGAAAAAATTGAAAAAATTAATTACATAAATAAAACTTAACTTCATATATTATATGGCATTTGTTGTGTATCTGAAGAGAGGGGGAACATATTTTTATTATTTTTAAGGGGGCTTGTTGTATATATTAATCTTTTAGGGTGTCCATATTTACATTGTATATCCTCATTTTTAGGTGTAATTACTTTTATAGTGCGTACGTGAGAAAGGAATCTTAGATTTTTTATATATATAGCATTTCTTTATGGATACTATGTCCCATACATGGACTATATGAAGAAGATATATGTAAAACTATAAAAATAGTGTAAAAATATATATATATATTGATATAAAATGGCTTAAGAAAGACGGGGAGAGTCTGCAAAATACAAACAAAATGGCCGCGGACGAACTTCCGGTCCGCGGGAAAATGGATGCCAATTGAAAATTTAACAAGGGGACACCACACACACTATATAAGGATGGGAAGACACAACACAGGTCACGCTCCCGTAGACGTCCTAACGACGAAACGCGTAGGGCGTGGCCTAAATTGTGCTTCCCAAACATCACCTCCTGTACCAGCGCTGAAGGATATTTATGACGGTTTGACGTTTTTACCATTTCGCTTGATTTTTACTGTAAAAGTGTGAGTACCCTTTCATTTTGTGTAATAAAACCTTTTTAAAGCAATTTTACGCTATGGGCACTCCCTCTCTCTTTATATATGACATACCACGATCCTGAGCCCGCCAGCGATCGCTGTACAGTGGCGATAAAACTGTAACCGCCTGCTACCCCCGCAGGGGTGAAGTGATCTGGTGAGTGGCTGCACTTTCAGAGCAAAGAGATATTATAAGTGAAGGATTATCACCACAGCACAAGAATATGGCACAAGAGACTTACTAAAGAATTTTGAAGCACGTTTGCACCTTATTTTGTCACTGTTGCCTTTTGGATTGCACCAGCACATTTGCACTTTATCTTGTTATTGTAATTTTCCTTAGGAACAGACTTCCCACACCCCCTCCCCACTTCCCTATCTCACCCTCCTCTCCCTCCCCCCCCCCTTTCTTCCCCCCTTAGCAATATTACATATGTAAGCATTTAAGTTAGGTCTATGTATCACCTATGATTGCATAATATTGCAGCAGAATATTTAATTGACTCATGCACGGTATACTTGGGAATCCATATTGTATTTAATATTTGATATATGCACGGTGCACCTAAGAATTTATTTTAACCTAGTAACCTATATGGAGGTAGGAAACTAAATAGGAACAGCACCAAACCCTTCTACCATTTTTAATATATCTCAGCTGTCCCCATTTTAGGGTGACTGCTTGTTGGGAGGCAGCAGTTCCAAACTATACTAATTAAGTCTTTTATGTTCACTGCGCGGGTTCACCATCCCTTTACTAGTCACTGTTTAATTTAAAACTAAACAGAAACCTGCAGCAATGGATATCTTTAGATACCTAAACAACAGAAACATCAACCTCACCGAAGTCTTTAATCAAGAACAAGTAGCCATAAGGCAGGATATAGACAGTCTATTTAAACATCTGAAACACAATATCGAAAAACAAATAAGAGTTTGGTGGGATATAGCAACTATTGAAATGTATATTACAGAGAAAATCACCCCAAGACGTTTAAGGTGGGATATCTCACCCAACGATGCAGTTAATGATAAAGGATTGATGGAAGATTGGTATAAATTCTTCAATGATAGCGAAAATGCACTGCTCGGGAAAATAGTAATATGAAGACGACATAAATTAAAGAACATAGAAACAGAAATACTACAAATAAGAGACCAACTCGTACCTTTCTTGGAATCCAGAGAATATAAAGAAAAAGAGAACAAACTACAAGAAGCCATGACTAAATATGATAAAGAAATACAGCTGAAGAACAAAAAAAGTTTAGAAGAGATGTGCTGGACTACAAAAACCAGCAGGTATATAAATGGCAAATAGATGAGAATTACATGGAAGATAACCACAACATCTCTATGATAGACGAATCAAGAGAAAGCTCAGTAATAGAAGATACTACACCATGGCAAGAGATAAGACCTACAGAAATTAGGACACCAAGAACAAGACCAGAAGAACTACCAAATTTAAGAACGAGAAGAGAGGGAACTAGCCCGGAACGTCGGTACTACAGGGATCAAGCTGGAGATGAAAATAGACCACAACAATGGAACAACCCCTCAAGTATTTTGAGGACACCAAGATATAATAATAGATACTCCCCTCTGGGGAACGAACAACATTACACCCCCTATGAAGAACCATCACATAGGCGGGGTTTTTTTCCCAGAGAATACAGAGGGAGACCCCCAGTCTTCAGAAACAGACGGTCTCCCTACAGGGATACATATGGGCCTCAAGACAGACAAAGGGGAGGGCAACACTTCAGGTTCCCCACCAGGAACCGAAACAACGGAGACCCTCGACGGAGCTGGAACATGAGGACCATCAGGAACACATACATGGGCCCGAGGAACAGAATGCAAGAAGAAACCCAACGAGAAGAAAGAACAGAGCATACATACAGACCACAAAGATGGGAAAGAGGAGAAGAGCACGTGGTAAGAGAGGAGGAATCAAGAAGAAAAAGAAGAAGAGAGTATTAGGTACAGGAATTTTTAACCTAAGTGAAGCCAATTTTAATGAGGAAGAATTAAGAGTGTTGGATTTAGGCTTAAAATATGCCCCTGATAAGAATCTTGACCCCTTCGAAGTATATATAGACCTCCAAAAATTCGTAAGGAAACTTAACATAAAAAAATTTTACTTAATGAAAGGAGATACTAATAGGAACGTACGAACAGATGATGACCCCCCTTTATTCCAACATTCAGGGCTAAGAAATAATTCAACATTCAATCCGAATATTCAACAAAATGAGAGCCTGATGACTTTTAAAAAAATGGTCGAACAAGATCTTAGGAAGATGAAACCGAAGAAAATAAAAACAAACATATGGAACATTATTAAAGAAATAGAGAAGAAGAAAAATATAGTCATCCGACCGGCCGATAAGGGAGGAGGCCTGGTCATTTTAAATAAAAAAGACTATGAGTCAGAAATGAAGAAGCTACTGGAGGTACCCAACACATACAAGAAACTGAGGGGCAACCCAAGAACAGAATATAAGAAAAAACTGAAGACCTATGTCAAAAAAGGAGAAGAAATGGGGATTCTAACAAAAAAAGAAGCTAAATATCTAACCCCTGAAATAGCTAAAACTCCAATTATATATTACGTACCAAAGATCCATAAAGACCAAAAGAACCCACCCGGTAGACCGATAATCAGTGGCATTGATTCACTGTTCTCCCGATTGGGAGCATACCTGGACGGCTACTTACAGCCCCTAGTTAAAAAGGGTAGATCGTTTCTGAGGGACAGTAAACAGCTAATTGGGGAATTAAACAACTTTGAAATAAATGATAACGACATACTAGTAACCGTCGACATAAATTCTCTGTACACCAACATCGTACAGAAAGATGGCATTAGTGGTGTCGAATGGGCTTTACACACGCTAACGGATCTAAGGGTAACACAAATCAATTATATCTTGGAGGGACTAAAATTGGCCATGAGCCATAACTATTTTTGGCACAAGGGTGACTTCTACTCCCAAATAAAAGGAGTAGCCATGGGGGCTAAGTATGCCCCCAGCGTAGCCAATTTACTACTCAATAAATGGGAGGAGGAACAAATTTATAGCAAGGAAAGAAGAAATCTGAAATTATACAGGAGGTACATTGACGACATTGTCATGGTATGGGGGGGTACGATAGAGGAATTACAGAATTTCTTCAACGAGATCAATGGTAATGCCTATGGATTGACTTTCTCAGGAAACTGGAACAAAGAGACTGTGGATTACCTGGACTTACAAATATATAAAGAGGATGGACAGCTAAAAACAAGAACATATTTCAAAACTACGGACAGAAATGGGTACATCCCAACTAGCAGTTGCCATCATCCCCGTTGGTTAGGAAATATACCTAAGGGTCAGTTCATGCGGTTATATAGGAATTGCTCCAACAAACACGATTATGAGAGACAAACGGACACTCTAATAAACAAGTTCGTGGAAAAGGGATATAAAAGAAAGGACCTAGTGGCAATGAAACACACCGTTGGGAAAATGGACAGAAACAAAATGTTAGACGAAACAGGAATACAACATAGAAGAACAAAAAATGAAAAACCGGAAATAGCTTTTCTAACGGGGTACAATAGACAATACAAACATGTGGAGACTATAATTAAAAAACATTGGCCCATTTTACAATCTGATAGGACCCTTAACTCTATATTGCCTAGGAAACCAGTTTTTATCTACAAAAAAGCACCAACTTTGAGGAACAAACTGGTACACAATGCAATAGATCCACCTAGGGAGATAAAAATAGGAAAAGGTTTAAAAGGGTTTTTTAAATGTGGCAAATGTTTACCTTGCAGAACCAGTAAAAGAACCAGCAAGAAAACAATGAAATTTAGGTCTACTGCCAATGGAAAAGAGTTCAATATTCGAGAGCTCATTACCTGTCACAGTACCCACGTCACTTACGTGTTAGAGTGCCCATGTCGGAAGCAATATGTAGGAAGGACAACGAGAGAGTTGCATGTCAGAGTCAGAGAACACATTAAAAACATCAAGAAAGGTTTTAATAAACATAGCGTGTCCAGGCATTTTAGAGATTACCACAACAGAGACCCGGCGCAGATGACCTTTTACGCAATAGATAAAATCAAGGGTCACTGGAGAGGCGAAAAAAAAAAAAAAAAATTAAGGTCTCACAAAACGAAACCAAGTGGATATTCTTATTAGATACCCTGCAGCCTATGGGCATGAACATTGACCTTGACCTCAACTGCTTCCTAACAAATTATTAATATTCATATCAAAATGGGAGACATAGAGCACCTATACTCTTGACACATAAACACTCTGACATCTAATTACCCCCTTTTCCCTCTTCCCCATAAAAGAGTAGAAAGTACCGCAATAGGATATAAACATGAAAAGTACCCAGTACACCCTCTAGTATATATATATATACATGCACGAATAGTATTAACCCTTTTCCTCCCGTTTTACTCTCCCCGTCTTTCTTAAGCCATTTTATATCAATATATATATATTTTTACACTATTTTTATAGTTTTACATATATCTTCTTCATATAGTCCATGTATGGGACATAGTATCCATAAAGAAATGCTATATATATAAAAAATCTAAGATTCCTTTCTCACGTACGCACTATAAAAGTAATTACACCTAAAAATGAGGATATACAATGTAAATATGGACACCCTAAAAGATTAATATATACAACAAGCCCCCTTAAAAATAATAAAAATATGTTCCCCCTCTCTTCAGATACACAACAAATGCCATATAATATATGAAGTTAAGTTTTATTTATGTAATTAATTTTTTCAATTTTTTCCAATTTATTCATTTATTTTAATTTAAGAACGATATGTATTTAGTAAGCTCTCATTTAAATATTCCTCATGATCCTCTATGTGCTCCTCATGATTTTAATTTTAATTTTAATCCCAATTTTTATTTGTATTGATTTTTATGTATTTTTTAAGTTTCTTCATGTATTTCTTATGGGTTTTAAATCATGTTGAATTTAGTATTAATTTTTGACTTTTAGCGTCATATAAAGCAAGCCGATTAATGTACAATAAACCTTTTATAGTGTGTGATAGATTTAACACCATATATCTGCAGTTGACATCAATAGGGAGATCTATTTACGGTCTCCATTGTCCACAAAAACACAGGCAAAATTGCCGCCGGACTATGCAATACAAACAAGGGGAATTGTTTACGGTCTCCATTGTCTACAAAAACATAGGCAAAATGGCCGCCGGTCTCCATTGTCCACAAAAACACAGGCAAAATGGCCGCCGGACTATGCAATACAAATATACAGAGACAGGTAACCTGAACTACTGTCTACAAATAGCTCAGGCAAAATGGCCACCAGTAGTCCCACTGCTATTTACACAGGAAGTCGGACTCCTGTCTGCAAAATACAAACAAAATGGCCGCGGACGAACTTCCGGTCCGCGGGAAAATGGATGCCAATTGAAAATTTAACAAGGGGACACCACACACACTATATAAGGATGGGAAGACACAACACAGGTCATGCTCCCGTAGACATCCTAATGACGAAACGCGTAGGGCGTGGCCTAATTTGTGCTTCCCAAACATCACCTCCTGTACCAGCGCTGAAGGATATTTATGACGGTTCTGACGTTTTTACCATTTCGCTTGATTTTTACTGTAAAAGTGTGAGTACCCTTTCATTTTGTGTAATAAAACCTTTTTAAAGCAATTTTACGCTATGGGCACTCCCTCTCTCTTTATATATGACATACCACGATCCTGAGCCCGCCAGCGATCGCTGTACAGTGGCGATAAAACTGTAACCGCCTGCTACCCCCGCAGGGGTGAAGTGATCTGGTGAGTGGCTGCACTTTCAGAGCAAAGAGATATTATAAGTGAAGGATTATCACCACAGCACAAGAATATGGCACAAGAGACTTACTAAAGAATTTTGAAGCACGTTTGCACCTTATTTTGTCACTGTTGCCTTTTGGATTGCACCAGCACATTTGCACTTTATCTTGTTATTGTAATTTTCCTTAGGAACAGACTTCCCACACCCCCTCCCCACTTCCCTATCTCACCCTCCTCTCCCTCCCCCCCCCCCCCTTTCTTCCCCCTTAGCAATATTACATATGTAAGCATTTAAGTTAGGTCTATGTATCACCTATGATTGCATAATATTGCAGCAGAATATTTAATTGACTCATGCACGGTATACTTGGGAATCCATATTGTATTTAATATTTGATATATGCACGGTGCACCTAAGAATTTATTTTAACCTAGTAACCTATATGGAGGTAGGAAACTAAATAGGAACAGCGCCAAACCCTTCTACCATTTTTAATATATCTCGACTAGACAAAGGAGTCTGGGAGCCCGCACAGCACCAGGAAGAAGTTAGGCAAGAGAACGAAGAGGAAAATCCAGGGCGGCGCCGAAGAGGAGGCACCACCCCCGTGAGTGAGCCCGCAAAGAGACGGCGTATCCCTCACCGTGGATACTCCCCCTCTCCGCCTCGCTCTGCTGCTGCAAAAAGAGCTGGTCCTTCTCAGGATCGTGGCAGAGGAGCGTCGGGCGGAGCTAGGGGAGTGTCGAATAACAGACACAGGCAAGCCCAGCGAAGTGATGAAGCGTCGAGAGGCAATTCGGTGGGCGTGTCAAGAGGCAGATCCAAAGGCGGGACAGTCGGCGGCATCGAATCGAGGGATCGGGCTTCTTCACAGCAAGCACAGCCGCCTCTCCATGGCAACAAACAGCGGTAGCAGCAAGCGAAGCAGGGATTTCCTATAGGCCTGCTTCAGTATCTCCGGCGAATGATTCGACAGATGTTATTCCTTATCAGCAAGGTATGATTGAGCCATCATTTAACCTTTTGTTATCCAACATAGCTGAAATGTTATTAAGTTAGCAAAGGAATTGCATAATGTTAACAATAACACTCAGACTGAAAGAGCTGGTGCTATAGTAAATAATGATCTGTCAGCTGTGGGTGTTTGGTCGCCATCTAGTGGTACATCTACTAATGGTGATCAAAATCCTCTAATTAATACAGATATAGGTTTCTTCTTCTCAGTCTGCTAAATCACAGAATTTGCCTGAAACTTGTTTAAAAAAGAGTCTATGTCATGCGAGGTTACTCCTTTAGCTTATCATTTATCGAATCTAACTAAAGAAAACATTTGGCGGGGGGGAATTTATTGACATTTTGTCTTTACTTCCATCCGCTAAAGATGACGATGATAGACGTAGACCTGTACAAAAATCTTTTAATAATTGATTGCAGGCCTTTTGTATTTTTTCGGGAGTATTATGTGAAAAATCTCCCGAAAAAAAGGGCTGGTTTATTCCAACACCTGGATATCATTATCGAAGCTTTCAGAAATTTTGGTGGAACTTCATGGTATAATTACGATGAAGCATTTCGTCAAAAATTATCCGTTCACCCTAATTTAAAATGGGGAGTTAAGGACGTAGGCCTTTGGCTGAATCTTTTTCTGCCCCAAAGACCTTCATATCCTAAGCAGATCACAAATACTCAAATGTCAAGCAATTCTGGTTTTAAAAAAGGAATATGCTTCAACTTTAATGACAGCCAGTGTAGATGGCCAAATTCATGCAAATACAGACATGAGTGTGCTTTCTGAGCCAGTACCCAATCAGTATCCAAATGTTTTAAAAAAAAATGTCAGCAGCAAATCAACAGTCAGGGAGTTTCCCAAAAAGCAGCAACACCAGTGATGCTTCCAAATATGCTCCCATGGCTCAAAATGTATCCAGATCAGTTGAAGGCTCAACTTCTCATTGAAGGCTTTAGGGATGGTTTTTTATTACCTATATTTTCGGGTCAAGGTTGCAGTCTAGTTAATAATTTAAAATCAGTAGATGAATTTCCCAACATAGTATTATTAAAAATGAATACTGAAATTCTAGAAGGTAGAGTAGAAGGTCCGTTTAGTTCCCCTCCTCTTAAAGATTTTAGAATTTCTCCATTAGGCATTGTTCCAAAAAAGGAAAAAAAAATTCATTTAGATTAATTCACCATCTATCATTCCCCAAAGGTAATTCCCTCAATGATCAAAATGATGATAGTTTATCATCGGTTTCTTATGCTTCTTTTGAGGATGCCCTTAAGAAGCTTAGATGTTTAGGTAAGAGGGCTATGATGGCAAATGCAGATGTTAAATCAGCTTTTCACCTTCTCCCAATTAACCCATTATGTTTCAATTCCCTAGGTTATTTCCTTAATAGTAAATTTTTTTTTTCATAAATGTCTGCCAATGGGTTGCTCTCTGTCTTGTTTTTATTTTGAATCTTTTTCTTCCTTTATAGAATGGGTAGTTTCGTTTATATCTAGTTCAGAGTTTTTGATTCATCATTTAGACGATTTTTTATTTTTAGGCCCCCCTAGTTCTCCTGATTGTTGTAATTTATTAAATAACTTTTTTCAAATATGTAGTCATTTTGATATCCCTTTGGCAAACGAAAAAACGATTTGGCCTTCAACCTGTTTGGAGTTTTTAGGTATAGTTATTGATACAAATTGAATGGAATTTAGACTTCCTGATTCTAAAGTTGAAAAACTTAGAACGTTACTGTTAATTTTAATTAGAAAAAAGAAAGTATGTTTAAAGGAGATGTAGTCTCTTTTAGGTCTGTTAGCATTTGCTACCAGAATAATGCCGATGGGGAAATTTTTTTCCAGAAGACTTTATATTTCAATCTCTGGTTTGAAATCACCATTTTTCCATATCCGGTTATCTCATGATATAAAAGAAGACCTAATAGCTTGGCTGCAGTTCCTTTATCACTTCAATGGTAGAGCTATGTGGCAGGAGAAATTCATTTTAGATAAAAATTTCTTGCTATTTACGGATGCCGCAGGATCTGTTGGTTTTGCTGCAATTTGGCGGAACCATTGGTGCGCGGGAGATTGGAATCCAACTTGGTAAGTAAAAGGATATTTAAAAAACATAGTTCTATTGGAATTATTTCCCATTATTGTAGCCATCGAAATGTGGGGATCTTTTTTCAGAAATAAGAGGATTTTGATAAGAATAGATAATAAAGGAGTTCCATATGCCATCAACTGCTTAACATCAAAATCTCCTCCAGTCATCATTCTTTTAAGGCACATGATTTTTAAATGTTTAAGCCTTAACATTTGGATGAAAGCTGTTCATGTACCAGGTAAGGACAATGTTTTGGCAGATGCATTATCTCGCCTACAGATGGATCGTTTCTTCCAGTTATTCCCAGAGGCGGACCGAGTGGGACTGTCATGTCCACCCAATTTATGGGACCTGGTTTGAGGCCCATATCTGATTACATCATTAATTCAGTAGCACCTTCAACTTGGGCTGGGTATTAATCGGCCTGGTTTCTTTCTTTAAAATTTTTAAATTTGATTCATGAACCGATGGGTTCTTCTTCCGAAAGTTTAATATTACAATTTCTTAGTTTCCTATTTGCCCAACGTTACTCTTGGTCTTATGTGCAAAAGACCTTATCTGGTATTTCTTTTTTCTTGAAAATTAATAATATGCCGTCATGCATGCAATATTTTTCGGTTAAGCAGGCTTTAAAAGGTTATAAGAGAGACAATGTTAGGAGTGATTCACGCAAACCGATTACCCCGAAAGTCTTGAGCGAACTTTGCTCAGTTACGGGAAAACTTTGTTTTTCGGCATTTGAATCAAAGTTATTTCAAGCTTTTTTTCAATCATATTTTTTGCCGCGCTTAGAGTGTCTGAGCTGGTCTCTATACAAACTTCAGATATTGTTCCTTTTAAAAATTCACTTAGGATATTGATCAATAAATCGAAAACGGACCAATTGGGCAGGGGTTCTTGGATACAGTTAGAGAATTGCGTGAGTTGGCACATTTGTCCAGTTTACTTAGTTAACCAATATGCTTTGGTTAGGCCTGCAGGGGGTAAATAATATTTTCATACATGAATCGGGTTTACCCCTTACTAAATATCAGTTCATATGCGTTTTAAAGAAATGTTTAAAAATGTTGAATTTAGATCAGGATCAGCTCACGTCTCATTCATTTAGAATTGGAGCTGCTACTGAAGCTGCAAGATTAGGACTAGAAGTTAACTCAATAAAAAAGCTCGTTAAATGGAAATCGGATAGATATTTGTTATATATTCGCCCTAACAAAAATTTTTGATTCATTTCAGGTAAAATCTGCATTGTTTGGATTGTTGGACATTCGTTCATCTATTGGGCACAGCGCAGAGCACAGCACAGAATTTATAGTGTTAATCTAGGTTTGGATGTAAATAAATTTAAGGTTTTTTGGAGTGGGAAAAGAGGTATGTTATGGTCTAATTTTAATTTAGTGATGTCGCAACTTCTTCTTCATTTTCCCCCACCAGATGTTTTAATCATTCATCTTGGGGGAAATGATATTGGCAAAAGAAAAACGTTGGATATTATATTTCAAATTAGGGACGACTTGCAAACAATTCAATTAACTTTTCCCAGCCATTCACTGTGAAGCTCAGTGTCCTGCTGCTCCTCCTCCCCCCCCCAGCTCTAATGCAGCAGAGAACAGAGGGAATGTGATAATTTATAAAAAAATAAAAGAGAAACATGTATTTATATATTTTTTTTATATCTATACAAAAATGTTTTGCCTTTCATTTCTATTTTAAACTGAATGGCTTGTTTTACAAGGTGATCATTCACAATCACTTTAAAGTATAACTAAAGGCAAAATATTTTTTTAGCTTTGGCTAGAGTGTGAGATAGATTAGAACACCTGTTAGTTTTTATGGCTGTCTGTGCCCCATTAGGGAGATTCACCCTCTCCATTGGTCCTGTTTACCATTATCGTTGAAAGTGAAAGTAAAAGAAAATCCCAAACATTGGGTTTTCCCTAGAGGAGAAGTAACAGAGGGAAAATCTTCGAATGGGGACACTAGTGCTGGTCACCTGGGGCTCCCCAAGAAATACTCAATTTGCAGGGATTTCCTCATTTCCTGTTTAGTTATGGAACAGGAAGTGAAGGTAAATCTCTGCAATGGGACACAGATGGCAAAAAATAAAATCTAACATGGGTTGTAACCCTCCTTTTAATCTAAAATTTAAAAACGTTTTGCCTATAGTTCTTTTTTTTTTTTAATTTTATTCAATTTTAAAAAGATTTTTTTTTTATCCATACAATTGTTTACAAAAAAAGTCAGTTAAACATTATCACAGCAGCACCATATGGGTTAATAATTATACCAAAGCAGGGGCCCAAAAAGAGGACAAATACCCGTAAATAAAGAAAAAACAAGACAGAAACCATATGGGTAGGGTCTCCCCAAGCCCCCCCTTCTATCCCTTTTTCCAATATTGCAAAACTAGTATGAACCCCTTAATTCCTCCAATCTTTACCCGCACTCCCCCCTCCCCAACCACTATACTCAGGTCTACATTCTTAAAACAGGTTTATCAAACTGTTCATGAGTTTACCTATAAATTATCTTGTTGGGGTTAGCTATCACATCGTTCCTATTCTATATATTTTCAAGTTTACATATACTCTTTCCACTTTATTCGGTGGGTCTCATTTTTTCCAACCACAGCCTCCACATCTCATCAAATTCCTTAGAATTACCTCTTTTTATATACACTGCTCTTTCTCTGCAAAGGGTTTCATTTATTGTACTAATCTAGTCCCTTACAGTGGGGGGGGGGGGTATCTTTGATTGCCATCTAGAAGGAAATCATTTTCCTGGCTTGGAATAGACATCTCTGAATTGCTACTGTGGTGTTCTTCTTCTCCCCCTGCTCCCGTCGATACCCCAGTACACATACTATAGCCTCCCTCTCTAATGTAATTCCAAATATATCTCTCATGTTGTTGATCACCCCCTCTCCATAACATATGTATGAGATCCCCAGACCCCCGACATCTGGAACATTCATGACATTAGATCTACAACCAAACCTAAAGAGCCACGTAGGTGTATAATAGGCTCTATTTAACATCATCAGATGTGAAATCTTCTGAGGAGGAGATACCGACACCGATGGACTCAACTCTAAGATTCTCTTCCACTGCTCCTGTGTAATTGCCCCAATATCCTCTTCCCATCTTGCTCTTACAGAGTGGAGTTTCCCCCCATTGTTGACTTCTTTACTTATATGCCCATATATTACAGAGGTTAGACCCTTAGTAGGGCCCACCTGTAATATACTTTGAAAAAGGGTTGTTTCTTTCCATTCTGGGGGGTAATTCCTAAATTGGACTTCAAGGACATGTCCCAGCTGTAGATAAATGTAAAATGTACTCTGCGGTAGATTAAATTCTTGTTTCAACTCTGGAAATTTTTAAAGAATTTTACCCATATGAAGTTGTCTTAGCCTTTTGATGCCTTGTTTTTCCCACTCTCTGGCCTTTCCTATCTTAAAAATTTCCTGCAAGTTGCTGTTGTTCCAAATGGGAGTATATATAGTGAACCCATTATATCTCATCTGCTTTTTCACTGTTTTCCATATTTTAATTAACATTTTAATTGTTGGATACTTATATTGAAATGATTCTGCCTCAAGTGCTTCAATTATGGTATTATGTAGAGCCCCTGTAACTGCTGTAGTTGAGATGATATAAAATAGCGCCCCGGGTGGGGCAGTGCAAAACCGCCTTCCCCCAACAGGAGCTGAAGTGTGCTGAGTCTGATCCTAGCCTGTCCCCCTTTCCATATAAGTTCCCTAAAAAGGCTCTCGATTTTATCTAACCAATTCTTACATATCCATACTGGAGAGTTGTGCAAGATATACAACAATTGTGGCATCCAGATCATTTTAATTAAACTGCACCTTCCAGCCACTGACAAAGGAAGCCACTTCCAAATACAAATTTTTTGTTTAAATTTAGACAGAAGTGGGACAACGTTTTTGCTTATATAATGAGTAGGGTCCTTCGTCATAGCAATTCCTAAGTATTTCAAAGTATCCACTACTGCCAGCTGCGGCAATCCTGGAATTACTGAGTCACTAATGGGGTCAATTGCTAAAAGCTCTGATTTCTCCCAATTTATCTCCAACCCTGTGAAGCTACCACATTCTTCTAGAATACTCATTGCTCTATTTAAGGACTGGCTCGTATCCCCCAGGAAAAGCAGAATATTTTCCGCATAAAGCACGATCCTTTCTTCACCCATCTCTCTCTGAAAGCCTGTTATCCCCGAACTCATTCTTATAGTGATAGCCAAGGGTTCCATCGTCAATGCAAAAAGCAAAGGAGACAATGGGCACCCCTGTCTTGTCTCCCTTTCTAGTACAAACCTATCTGGGAGTTCATTATTAATTTTAAATCTTGCACTTGGCCTGTCATAGAGCATTTTGATCCAGCCGATAAAAGAGGGACCAAAACCGAATTTCCCCAACACCCGCCAGATATATCCCCATTCCACGCTATCGAACGCTTTAGTCACATCCAGTGACAATACAGCTCTTGATCCCCCATTTACCAATAGGGATTGTAAATTTAAAAAAGCCCTTCTTATATTCGTACTTGTAGATCTATTAGCTATAAATCCCGCCTGGTCTTGATGAATCCGTTTAGGGATAATTCTGTTTAACCTTCCTGCCAGAACCTTGGCCAGGATTTTAGCATCAGAGCACAAGAGAGAAATTGGCCTATATGCAGCTACATCTACGGGGTCCTTTCCTTCTTTCTGTAGCACTATAATAGTTGCCCCTAGCATTGAAGTGGGCAAATGCCCCTCCTTGGCCGCCCTGTCCAATGTCTTTAGCAACTTTGGGATTAATATATCCCCATAATATTTATACACCTCAGTCGGGAGCCCATCTGGACCAGGGGATTTTTGGTTTGCCATACTACTTACTGCCTGTTGGAGTTCTACAAGGGTTATTGGGGATTCTAAATCATCCCTTTCCTCCTGCGAGATGGCCAGGATTTTTTCCAGGTTCCCCAGGAAATCCTCCATCATGCCCTCCACACTTCTTTTCTGGGTGGTGTAAAGATTTTTATAATAATCCCTAAATATATGCACTATCTTTGTAGTGTTTGATGTTATTTCTCCACTCGAGCACCTAATAGAAAGAAGGGTAGGTGAAGGGGAGTTGGACTTTACCAACTGCGCCAACATTTTTCCTACACTTTCGCCCTCTAAGAAAGAGGATTGCCGCTGGAGGAGTCGCCTAGTCTCCTCCTTCTGCAAAATTGCCAACTTATACTCTTGTTGTTTTTCTAGCCATGTTGTTTCCCTCCCGGGGGTTACATCTAATATATAGCTATTTTCAGCTTCAAGCACCTCCGTTCAGATTTTTTCCTCCCAGACCCTCCCATCTTTGTTGTATTTGGCCACTTGTTGTTATTAGGACACCCCTAAGAAAAGCCTTTAAGGTGTCCCATAAAATCCCAGCCGACGCCGTACCTTCATTGATTTCTACGAATTCTCTCACTTTGGGAAGGACCCCATCCGTTTTTTTTTTATTAACTCAAACCAGTATGGGTTTATTTTCCACTCTTTCTGGGGCTTTTTCCCTCCTAAATTTAATGTGATCACTATTGGGGAGTGGTCCGATATTCCTCTTGGCCAGTATATAATTTTTTCCATAATCTGTAGAGCTCTGTCGTTTCCCCAAGGACATGTCAATCCTGGAGAGCGTGGAATGCGTGGCTGAGTAACAAGAATATTGCAGAGCTCCTGGATTCCGTGCTCTCCACAAGTCCATCAGCCCCATTTCATCCGGGAATTGGCTCAAACGGCTCTTCCCCATAGGTTCAGAAAAGGTCCGTATAGGAAACCTATCCAACTCTCTATCCAGTATCTCATTAAATTCTCTTACTATTATGACATGACATCCAGTCTAAATGGTGGAGGAATGTAGATATTTGCCACTATATACCTACTATTGTCGATTACACAATACAAAAAAATATATATCGGCCCAACTCGTCTATACAGGACTGTCTGCAGGAAAAATTCACTCCAGCTTTTACCATGACGCTCATTCCCCTACTGTAGGAAGAGTAAACCGCGTTGTATTGATATTGATATTTCTTAGTCTGAAGTTGCTGAGCTGTATGCTTAGTTAGGTGAGTTTCCTGCAAACAGACCAGCTCTACTCTAAATTTCTCCAACATGGAGAATACTGCCATCTTTTTAACCGATGTCCCCAGACCCCTGACATTCCAGGAGCCTATATTAATTATTTTAGCTTGCATTGACAACCCAGAGGGTATATACTGAGCTGTAAAAAAATAACCTTTTGAGGCTAAATTCAAATCAAATACATACTTTAACTTCCCTCTAATAATCATTGTGTTAAGCTGTGATCCCAATAACCCAATCTCTTTTCTAATACTATTAATAAATTTAGACATCTTCACCATCATAACCATCTTACGTGAATATAAACTCAGATAATAATTTCATGTGAATTTCCAACATCATTATCTTGTGATTATTATTTTGTGAATAAACTTGCACCCAACAAGTACAATTTTCTATCATATTCGTACCTAATGCGACAACTTTTGATCCACACACCACCAGTGTTAATTCTTGAGCTGAACCAGCGATTCCTCCCTCCTCCTCTCACCACCCCCTCTCCCCTCCCCCCATCCTACCCACCCTTTCTTCCCCCTACCACCTAATTAGGTAACCCCCAAGGGGCTTATACGTGACCTTTCCCCACACCACCTGTTTCATATTTTTACTCCCATATTCATTCTCAACCATCCCGCCACTTCTGCGTACCCCCCAGTGCATTTACCCGCAGCCTTGCTGGGTAGAGAAGGGCATAAGACAGCTTGAATTTTTGTAATGTACGCTTAGACTGTATGAACTCTGCTCTACATCTCTGAAAATCTGGCGAGAAGTCAGAGTAAATGAAATTTTAGTGCCGTTAAAAAAAATATTTCCCGCCTCCCTTGTTTTGCGCAATAATGACACTTTATCCTTATAATTAAGAAACCTTAACAACAATGGTCTAGGAAATCCACCTGCTGGTGGGGCCTAAAGGGCACTCTGTGCGCTCTAACAATCGAAAACATTGTAGAAAATGATTCCTTTCCAAAAAGTTCAACCAGCCTTTTTTCAAGGAACTCTATAGGGTTGGGGCCCTCACTCTTTTCAGGGAGGCCCACCAGCCTCACATTGTCCCTTCAGCTCCTATTCTCCATCTCCTCCATTTTGAAAGCGTGCTTGGCTAACTGTTCTTTCATGCTTTTCATTTCTTTTATTAATGGAGAAGTATCATCTTCCAACTGGCTTACTCTTCCTTCCAAGGCTGTTGTTCTCTCCGCTGTTTTTTGCAGGTCCTGTCTGACTAAGGACAGATCCTCTTTTACTCCCTTCATTTGCTCACAAAGATCCTTAAGTGAACCGTTGCATGCACTCACTGGCAAAAATACATCCATCAAAGTTGGCTCCTTCTCTGCAGGTAAGCCAGGCACATCTGATACATCCACATTTACATTTTGTTCACTCATCCCCAGGCTTTTATTGCTTTGCGATTTTAATGACTGAGCTTGTGCTGCTGTGACTGCTAACTGACTCTGGCCCTGGCCCAAGCTTTTCCTTTCCACTAACCCCCCCTTGTTGTGATTTAGACTGTGACCCCTTCTTAGGTGGTGTCTGAACCGGGGTATGTGCAAATTGCTCCAATTTCACACATTTCCAATTTCGTAAGTGCTGCATCTTATTTCTATTGTCTTTCTTTTCTCCTTATGTAGCGGGGGTAGCGAGATGGCCCTAAGCCAGTACAGCAGTATAGTATAAAATATAGTATGTAGATAATTTATGGAACCAAGATGCAGTTGTAGTTTTGCGATTTTTCCAACTCTAAAGTATGCACTGTCGCTATACTGTGCATTTACCTACACAAGGTACCCCTTCTGAAGCTCTTTAATTAACGGCCTAAACTTTATGTGCACAGTCTCTATCATATATACCTTTATGCGACTTTATGCGACTTGCAGACTCATCTAACAACAAAGCCTATCCACAGGGTGTTTTTTATATGAACTTATACTGAGTCGGCACTTAGCAAAAAGATTATGTCCATTCAGAGTCCATTCACAGTTTACCAGCCTCTGGGATGGCTATAGGCATCAAATAACCTTTGAGCCATACAGCTCCTCTTTACTCACGTGTCCTTCTTATCTGCTTTTGCAAGGAAAGCTCCTCTATCCTGCTCACTTCCCCAATACCCGTACCATATGCCGAGAATGGTACAGAATCTCACTGTCCTCCTTTGGGAAGCCCTCTGGCGGATGGCCCCGGCATCGAGCGGCCAATATCCAGCATCCACTACACACGGGGTATCTTGCAAAACAGCGCACATCCTATAGTGTGTGACATCACCTCTAGCTGCTCCCGGAGGCTCCGGTTGGTTCGGGTTGGCTCGGGGTGAGTAAGAGACTCAGAGCCTTCGTATATCTCCATGCTCTGCACGACCCTGAAGTTTCTCTGAAGCAGATGCCAGTCACTCTTCCTTCACTGCACCGCACTGCATCAAAGATGCACGGACTCCATCAAGCACAAGTTTGCCTTGTAGGGGGGGGTGGAGGGAAATCCCACAGTTCCTCTTACTCCATGCTGCTGCTCCTCTCACCACACCACTCGCTCACACATCCGGTCACGCCCCAACCCACCATGTATCGTTGCCTATAATTCTACTTTAACTTTTTCCAGACCACCTGCAGTACATTTATCATGGGTAGGCAGCACAGGCAGGCTGGATTGCGTACCTCTATGCCATCCAGCCTGTTTCGAGTTAGGGGTATGCAGAGTGCCACTCCTGTAACCGCTGTGGTCAACCCGACACAGCATATTACAATTACCAGTAACCAAGTATCATGTGATTGCTATGATTGGTCATAGCAACCACATGATAACAATGTAAACAAACAGTTTGCTTATAGTTGTGATCTGTGATTGGCCCACAGTAATCACATGGTACCTGGCTACCTGTACCATGTGATTAGCTGTAGGCAATCACAAATCACAACCATAAGCAAGCTTTTTATGAATGGTATTGACAGCTAAAACTATTGCTTATACAGTGACCATCACTGTATAGACAATAATAGTGTAAAAAACATAACATAAAATAAACATAAATAATAGTGTAAAAAAGAACTACTCTGATGATAGGATGTACAAAAAAATAGTGAAAAAAATAACAAAAAGATGAAAAAATGTTTAAAAAAAAATAGAAAAAAAAAATTTTTTACATACTGTCACAATCCCTGGTCACCGCCATACCAGTCATATTTTGATGCTGTACTGCACTGGTGACAGTATGTAAAAGAAAAAAATTATGTAAAATAAATTATATAATTTTTTAATTTTCCAAAAAATTGTGACAAAAAAATTACAACTTCAAAAACTCCCCATGCATCTTACACCTCAGACTGTCTGCTTTAAAAAAAAGGGTAATTTGGGGTTATTTGTACTGTCATGGCATTTTAAAGGGCCTCAAAAAAATGAGATGGGGTGTCAGTACATCAGGATTGATCTATTTGCAAATATATACTGTATACCTGGCATGGATTGATAAATGTATTATATGTATGTAGGCATCACATTTTTTTCTTCAGTGATATTACATCATTGTTCTTTTTGAACATTTGAACACATTTTATCTTAAAAATAAAAATTAGCAGGTTTAAGAGCACTGTACAATTGTTTGTTACTGTATTTCAGCAAGAATGTATATGCAGCTTTTTTAGTTTTTCCCACTGCTAAGTGTTACAATGCCATAGGCTGCAAGCACATAGAAGAGTCAAACTGCACTACTTTTGGAAACTCTCTCTGCAACCGGATAGCATGATACTTTTGTAACATGCGATACGATGAAGGCACATGCACTGTGTTTGCGACCTGTGCTTGGTGTATCATTAAAGTGATACTAAAGTCTCTGTTTTTTTTTTAAAGTTAAAAATAACAAACATGTTATACTTATCTGCTCTGTGCAGTGGTTTTGCACAGAGCAGCCCCGATCCTCCTCTTCTCGAGTCCCTCTTCGGCGCTCCTGACCCCTCCCTCCTGTTGAGTGCCCCCACAGCAAGCAGCTTGCTATGGGGGCACCCAAGCTGAGCCGCAGCTCCCCGTGTCCATTCAGACATGGAGTCATGGCCCGCCCCCCCGCCCCTTACTCTTATTGGTGGACTGACTGATTGACAGCAGCAGGAGCCAATGGCACCACGCTGCTGTCTCAGCCAATGAGAAAGGGCGTCCCGGGCAGCTGAGACACTCCTGCAACATCTCTGGATCTAGATGGGACAGTAAGTATTAGGGGGGCTGCTACATACAGAAGGCTTTTTATCTTAATATAAAATATAGTGTAGCGCTAAAACATTAAAAATATAGTGTACTGAAACCATAACAAATGTGTAATCTGTGCAACAATATTCACTGTAATGAATAAGTGAAAGAAAAATGTGAAGTACAACTTAAATGTCCATAAGCATACAATGGTGATTCTTCACTTAAAAGTGATGGTGTGCAACATGTGGTTGACAATAAAACTGTGTGGATGAGAAAGACATTATCCTCTGTCGTAAGACAATGGGTGGATACTCTTACCAGATGTGGTCTACCCACCTACCGTCGGTAGTGGGTCAAATCGAGCTTGTGTGGGCCGAATGCCTCAAGGTGTAAATTGAGAAGGAAAAGGGGATCACCCCAGCAGGTTACACATGGACAGTGATGACAATCCTGGCACGGTACCTGGATCCTTGTAGTTCACCAGTAGTAACACTGAATCTCCACTCAAAGTACTGACCCTCGGACTGTCAGAGTGTATAAAAGAGGCTCCACAGACCGGGGCAAAAATGGAAGAAAAAGGGAAAAGGCTCCATATGGTGCAGGTCAAACCAAATAGGTTTATTTTTAAAAAATGGCGGTACATCAAAATTCAATAAGTACATACTGAATTTTGATGTACCACCATTTTTAATGAACAATCTCAGAGAAAATCAAAATTGTGGATGGCAAAACCACATGAATATGCAAAAGATCAACCTTAATTTGAGCAATTTAATCTAACGTCTTATAAGAGCCTAAGTCGTTGCCAGATAAATGTAAAATAAAAACTGCAGGAGGCAGCCAAGAGGAAAACAAAGTAGTCATAGAAGGACAAAGATCCAACCAGGACATGCCTCTGCAGCCGTACCAAAAGATTTCAAAAGCTGCACTGTCGAGACCCAAGTTAAGTCCATAGCATCTTAAGGAAGCTCTCATGTTTGTCCAATATACGAAACAATATCCTATAATCCAAATATAATATGGGGAACCTACAAAAAATCTGAAAAAACATAAGTTAGGCCTGACATATGACTGAAAACAGATTTCCAACCACCCAGACCTTTGATAGCTGATGATGACAAACCCAACCTAGCAGCCTCAGTTGCAGAGCCAATTCGAAAAGAATGCAAAGTTATATGTAAGTGACCCAAACCAATTTGGCAAAGGCATCTTTTTAAAACCATCTTGAATTGGTATTGAGTAAGAGGGAGGCCTGAACTATGGACCAAAAGAATATCAGATGATATTGGGCATTAAGGTATATATCTCGATAATAATGAAAAAACACAGATTGGGGATCCAAGAATTCGATTAATGACAATCCAATGTCCTCAATTGATCCCTAATTGATTTGTTTTGCTAAAACGTAACAAAATCCGAACACAATCAACATCCATAACGACATCAGAGAATAAAAGGCCCCCAGAAGACAAAGAAGATTTCAGCAACAATTCGGAAATACGAAACGTTTCAAAAAAACAGAGGCAAAAAAGAAACTTGAAAAAGAAGAGCTTCGTTGTCCAAAAAACAAATCGACGAAGAAGCAACTAAAAGGCGATATGTAATTGGCACCCTGTCATCAACTTTAAAATATTGCTTACCATACCCTTTAAGGGCTTGTGTAACAGAAAAGAAATTTGAGCAAGGAGGAAAACCTTTAATTTTATAAAAAAAAGAAATACCTGCCAAAATTTTCACTAAATGAGAATAAGAATAGGATCTACTCATTAAAGAATCCAGAAAAGACAAAACCAATAGTTCGGAGAAGGAATGAATAGGCAAATGGACAGAGTTCAAAAAAGAACAAGTAAGGACAAGGAGAGCCACCTTTGGGTGTGTCCAGGATATCCATATACAGCCAAGTGGTGCTATGAATGCTGGCTACCCCTTTGAAGGGAGAGATTTCTGGTGAGTGAAGCAATAAGAGGGGGAGCAGAGTGGAGACACTGGGCACACCGCATGTCATTTGTGGAATTCTTCTTGTTGCAACACCAGGAACAAGTGTTTTCATAGCAGCACTATATTAAGGATCTATATTATGGACACGTGACTTTTAAATGATTTTTGGAGTACTATAGTAGGGACTCATAACCATTGTCACTTTATATTTATTTTATAAATCGGAGCACCAGTCACCTTTTATATACTATTTGTACTAACTACTCCTACTTGGAGTCACTGTTCACTTAGTGTACTACACAGTTTGCATTTGAATATATAATATGGAATTCTCTGTAGTTTTGTATATAAGGTTTTTATAAGACAAGTATCATTTAACGCAGCGTCACATCCACTTTCCAAATACCCTATTCATCTTGACCCTACCTTGGTAGTTAGTCAGTGGAGGCAGCAGCTATACACACACCAATTAAAATCCGTCCATAGCACGAAATCACCTTACACATGATCAATCCTGGCAGTAAGGCTGGCCATACACCTATAGATTATCTGCAGATTTTCTATGGTTAGATGGAAAAAGTGGGAGATTCCTCCATCCACATAGTTTAGCGAACATGGAGAGATCTGTTGCACATTTTCTATCTAACCATAGAAAATCTGCAGATAATCTATAGGTGTATGGCCAGCTTTAGTCTCTTATATTTCAACAGAACAAGCTGTTGTGCAGATGTAGCAGTTAGTGATTTGAGACAAAACATTTAACACTGACAAGGGTGTTTACAATGATCAGCTTTAGGCCCCTTTCACACTTATACGACTTGTCCCACGAAAAGTGGTCTTGACTTCAAAGTAGTCCCTACACTACTTTGATCCAACTTCCATACGATTTGTACTCCATAGACCTCAATGTTAAACCCTCAAGTAGCATGCAAATCGTACCTGAATAATATAGACACGATTTCAGCACTACTTTGTAAGCACAAACTGAGAATAGTTAATGCCAAAGTTGTGGCAAAATCGCACAAAGTAATACTGCTCCCAAATCGCAGCAAAATCGCGGTAAAATCACAGCAAAATCGCGGCCACGAAATCGCGGTAAAATCGCACGACTTTGAAGTCGTATAAGTGTGAAAGGGGCCTTATGTTTATTTATTTAAGTAAAACATTATCCCAAAAGGAATAAAACAGTTGCTGTAAATGCCTAAAAAGTGTTACCTAAAGTTTGGCTTCAATTTTGTTTAGGGTATCTAAATTTGCTAATGCATCTAACACTCCCTTCCCCCCCAGACAGACAATGCTGCTGTCCAAATGTGCCGCTGTTGCTCCTTCACCGAGTGGGGGCACTTTAATACAGGAGGTGTGTTACTGGCCAGATCACCAGGTGAAAACAGAAGAACCCCCCCCCCCCCCCAAAAAAAAAAACGAATGCAACTGCCACATCTAAGGATTGATACACTGCAATATATTACATTTTTGGCATTGAGTTTAATACCGCTTAAAGCTGCATGAATAAAAATTGCCATTATAAGCACCTCTCTCAACGTTTCTTGGTCCCTTTCCAGTGTAACTGCCACTTTTTTCTGGGCCTGTTAAAGCAAGTGGAAAAATAACAGATCTACTGGCAGGATAACTGGGGTAATAGAACTATGGTACGGGGGACAAATAACTGCTGGTTTTGAATGCTATTGACAGACTATTAGAATCTTTTATTTTATTTTGTTCACAGTTTCACTTTATTTTAATAGATGCTTACCCTCCATGCATTCTCCAACTCTTGTGTCCATTTGTCTTCCAGAAGTGGATGAATAGCAGACATAAATTCAGCTACTACATACTGTAAAATATGGAATCAAGAATGTCTGATTTAGCGCAATGGAAAGCATTCGGTCAGAAAAATATAGCAATCCTTTATACTACAGTATATAGAAAAAAAATGTTCACTAAAGCCATGCACTGGCAACAATGATGTTTGGGGCAATAACTGATTGCAACCACATTGTGCACTAAAATCTGATTAATAAACATTTCAGTGATACTGCAATTTTCATACTGCCTTTTGTATTCAAATTAAAGTAGCTTTTTTATGCTATATTATGTGGTATGTTAGTGTTTGGCAGTGAAAACCTGGCAGTTCTTGGTATGGGATTGTTTTTTGTGTTTTTTTTTTGCTTCAGAGCGCATGCGCCGGTGACATCATTGGCAACATCCCTTGTGAATATCTCCTAAACAGTGCCGCTGTACCCAAACAAAATTTGCGTTCTTTTTTTTCCCACAAATAGAACTTTCTTTTGGTGGTATTTGATCACCTCTGCCTTTTTTTTTTTTTTTTGCGCTATAAACAAAAAAAGAGCAACAATTTAAAAACAAAACAATATTTTTTACTTTTTGCTATAATAAATATCCCCAAAAAATGTTTTTAAAAAACAAATTTCTTCATCAGTTTAGGCCAATATATATTCTTCTACATAAAAAAATAAATAAATAAATCACAATAAGCGTATATTGATTGGTTTGCACAAAAGTTATAGTGTCTGCACTACTGAGGGGGAGTCTGCACCGAGGGGGTCTGCACTGCTTGGGGGGTCCTGCACTTAGGGGGGATCTGCAATGAGGGGGGTGTCTGCAATGATGGGGGGTCTATAATGCTGGGGGGGTGTCTGTACTAAGGGGGGTGTCTGCACTGCTGGGGGTCTGTACTTAGGGGGAGTCTACACTGAGGGGGAGTCTACACTGAGGGGGGTCTGCACTGAGGGGGGGTCTGCACTACTGAGGGGGGTCTGCACTACTGAGAGGGGGTCTGCACTGAGGGGGGTCTGCACTACTGAGGGGGAGTCTTCACAGAGGGGGGTCTGTACTACTGAGGGGGGTCTGCCCCCCACTGAGGGGGGTTTGTACTACTGAGGGGGGTTTGCACTGACAGGGGGGTCTGCACTGACAGGAGCGATCCTGCACTGAGGGGGATGTCTGCAATGCTGGGGGGTGTCTGCACTGATTGGGGTCTGCACTGAGGTGGGGGGTGTCTGTACTGATGGGGGGGCGTCTGTACTTAGGGGGAGTCTACACTGGGGGGGGTCTGCACTACTGAGGGGGAGTCTACACTGAGGGGGGTCTGTACTACTGAGAGGGGTCTGCACTGACAGGGGGGGTCTGTACTGATGGGGGTGACACCCTTGGGTAGCGGAGGCCACACCACTAACAATGATCGCTGTCCCTCAGCGGCGCGGACCAAAGCTGCCTCCCCTTCTCTCTGTTTACATCCACAGAGGAGGAGGAGCGTGCGCTCAAGCCTCGAGGGACACACACCGCTGTGTGTATCTGGAGAGCGCTGTTCTGAGGTATGTAAGGAGGGGGAGTCTATACTGCTGGAGGGGTCTGCACTACTGATGGGGGTCTGCACTGAGATGGGGGGTGTCTGTACTTAGGGGGAGTCTACATTGAGGGGGGGTCTGCACTACTGAGGGGGAGTCTGCACTGAGGGGGGTCTGCACTGAGGTGGGGGGTGTCTGTACTTAGGAAGAGTCTACACTGAGGGGGGTCTGCACTACTGAGGGGGTCTGTACTACAGAGGGGGGTCTGCACTGCTGGGGGGTCCTGCACTTAGGGGGGGTCTGCAATGAGGGGGGTGTCTGTACTAAGGGGGGTGTCTGCACTGCTGGGGGGTGTCTGTACTTAGGGGGAGTCTACACTGAGGGGGGTCTGCACTGAGGGGGGTCTGCACTGAGGGGGGGGTCTGCACTGAGGGGGGGGTCTGCACTACTGAGGGGGAGTCTGCACTGAGGGGGGTCTGCACTACTGAGGGGGAGTCTGCACTACTGAGGGGGAGTCTGCACTACTGAGGGGGAGTCTGCACTGCTGGGGGGGTCCTGCACTGAGGGGGGGTCTGCACTGCTGGGAGGTGTCTGTACTGATGGGGGTCTGCATTGAGGTGGGGGTGTCTGTACTTATGGGGGGAGTCTGCACTACTGAGGGGGAGTCTGCACTGAGGGGGGTCTGTACTGCTGGGGGGTCCTGCACTGAGGGGGGTCTGCAATGAGGGGGGGTGTCTGCAATGCTGGGGGGTCTGTAATGCTGGGGGGGTCTGTACTAAGGGGGTGTCTGCACTGCTGGGGGGGTGTCTGTACTGATGGGGGTCTGCCCCCCCCCCACTGAGGGGGTCTGTACTACTGAGGGGGGTTTGCACTGACAGGGGGGGTCTGCACTGACAGGGGGATCCTGCACTGAGGGGGATGTCTGTAATGCTGGGGGGGTGTCTGTACTTAGGGGGAGTGTCTGCACTGCTGGGGGGTGTCTGCACCGATTGGGGTCTGCACTGAGGTGGGGGGGTGTCTGTACTTAGGGGGAGTCTACACTGAGGGGGGTCTGGACTACTGAGGGGGGTCTGCACTTACAGGGGGGTCTGTACTGATTGGTGTCTTCACTGAGGTGGGGGGTGTCTATTGATGGGGGGTCTGTACTGAGGGGGGTATCTGTACTGCTAGAGGGGTCTGCACTGAGGTGGGTGGTGTCTGTACTGCTGGTGGTGTCTGTACTGACGGGGGAGTCTGCACTTAGGGGGGTCTGTAATGCTGGGGGGGTCTGCACTAGGGGGGTATTTGTACTAAGGGGGGGTCTGCACTGACAGGGGGGATCCTGCACTGAGGGGGATGTCTGTAATGCTGGGGGGTCTGTACTAAGGGGGGTGTCTGTACTTAATGGGGTCTGCACTGAGGTGGGGGGTGTCTGTACTGATGGGGGGTCTGTAATGCTGGGGAGTCTGCACAAGGGGGGTATCTGTACTAAGGGGGGGTCTGCACTGCTGGGGGGGTCTGCACTGAGGGGGGTCTGTAATGCTGGGGAGTTTGTAATGCTGGGGGGTCTGCACTGGGGGGTGTCTGTACTGAGGGGGGTCTGTAATACTGGGGGGTGTCTGTACTGGTGGGGGGTCTGCACTGAGGGGGGTCTGTACTAAGGGGGGTGTCTGTACTACTGAGGGGGTCTGCACTGCTGGGGGATCTGCACTGAGGGGGGTGTCTGCAATGCTGAGGGGTCTGCACTAGGGGGGGTGTCTGTACTGATTGGGGTCTGCACTGAGGTGGGGGGTGTCTGTACTGATGGGGGGTGCCTGTACTTAGGGGAAGTCTACATTGAGGGGGGTCTGCACTACTGAGGGTGAGTCTACACTGAGGTGGAGTCTGCACTGAGGGGGGGTTTGCACTACTGAGGGGGGTCTGTACTACTGAGGGGGGTCTGTATTACTGAGGGGGGTCTGTACTGATGGGGGTCTACACTGAGGTGGGGGGTGTCTGTACTGATGGGGGGTCTGTAATGCTGGGGAGTCTGCACAAGGGGGTATCTGTACTAAGGGGGGGTCTGCACTGCTGGGGGGTCTGCACTGAGGAGGGGGTGTCTGCACTGAGGAGGGTCTGTAATGCTGGGGAGGTTGTAATGCTGGGGGGGTCTGCACTGGGGGGTGTCTGTACTGAGGGGGGTGTCTGTACTGGTGGGGGGGGTCTGCACTGAGGGGGGTCTGTAATGCTGGGGGGGTGTCTGTACTAAGGGGGGTGTCTGTACTACTGAGGGGGTCTGCACTGCTGGGGGATCTGCACTGAGGGGGGTGTCTGCAATGCTGGGGGGTCTGTAATGCTGGGGGGTCTGCACTAGGGGGGGTGTCTGTACTTAGGGGAGTGTCTGTACTGAGGGGTGTCTGTACTGCTGGGGGGTCTGCACTGAGGTAGGGGGTGTCTGTACTGATGGGGTTATGCATGTGTGTCCTTCTGGGGCTGCATACAGTATACTGCATACTTTGTTGTTCGAAATTAATATAAGCTGTTGCCTGGGTACTGTGCCACATGAGTGTGGTAATCTGTTCAATGGCATTATTTCATTTTTTTGTGGGGGGGGGGCATGCAACATTTTGCTATGGGGCCCTGTGATTTCTAGTTACACCCCTGGTTGAGTAGTACTATAATTCAATCATAATGTTGTTATCATAGTACCCTAATTATGTTGTTAATCTGTGCCAGTTGATCCAATTATTCCATTCAGAACGCATATTTTCGTAAGTGCCTTGCGTGGATGCAAACATTAACTCATAGTTGGCGTGGGTATTGGTCGTCTCCACGATTTCTGTAAGTGAGGGTGGCCTTGGGTCCTGCCAATGCCGCAAAATTGTCAATCTCGTACTAAGTAGCAAGTGTGTGATTATGACTCTTGAATCCATCGGGACTTTCTCAATACCCAGACACAGAACTGCCATTCCAGCAGGAAGTGGAACACGCAGTCCCGTGATCTGTGCAATAAGGTTTTGTATTTTGGACCAAAGGACTTGGATCCTTGGACACGTCCACATTATAAGATATAGTGTTCCTGTACATCCACAATTTCTCTAACATAGTGGTGAAGCCTGAGGACTAAATTTGGAAATTTGATAAGGCGTCAGATACCAATGTAACAATAGTTTGTGGGAAAGTTCCTACAAATTAGCACTCTTAGTTGCCGTATACGTAATATGTAGTGCTTTCTGCCATTGTTCCATGGAGTAAGACGTACCTAGATCTTGTTCCCATGCTTTAATATTTGTATTCTTGACAAAGTCATTTTTATCATGTAACACTGTATAGAATAGTGAAAGGCCTTTGATTTTGGTAATAGTGCTGGTGAGGTATAAAGCTATTATCCATGGCAGGTAAATAGTGGATTTGGGATTGGTGTGAAGGAAATGGGTAATTTGTATATATCTGTAGTGATCCTTCTCCTCTAACCCATATTCTACTTGTAGAGAGCTGAATGTTTTAATTGTGAGGCCCACTCTCAGGTCCTCTGTTGTAGTTATTCCTTTAGCCTCCCATTGTGATATGTTAAGGTCTGGAATAAGCAAGGCCAGACTTGCTAACGTGAGTGGTATAGGTCTAGTTGCATTCTCCTTATGTTGCATGGACGTAAGTATCTTCCATGCCTGAAGTGTAGCTACTACAGTAGGGGATAATTTAATATCAGTAAGAGAATGGTATCTGCTAGCTAGTAGTATAATAGATCATATAATTGGTGACCCTGAACTTGCGATTTCTCCAATTCTAGCCATCTAGCTCCAGATGACCTTAACTGGGGGAACCAGGCCCTCACCTGTGCCAGTATTGCTGCAATATGGTAGTCCTTTAGTAGCACATGTCTCACTCCTCCTGCTCTTCTGTGTGCTACTAATTTCTTAAAGGCACATCTAGCTCTTTTGCCTTGCCATAAATATCTATTCATTAGTGATTGTGCTGTGGAGAAGAAGGAATTTGGGACTGGTGTGATTAATGTCCTAAACAGATATAGTAATTGTGGCAAAATTACCATCTTGAAGGCTGCCAACCTTCCAGACCATGTTAGTTCGACCTTAGCTATTTCCTGGAGCTTGTTGTTTAGTGCATTCAAAAAGGGAATATAACTAGCATTAACTAGTTGATCCGTGGAAGCGGTCAACATGATACCTAGATATTTGATCCCCTCCTTGCTCCAAGTGTATGGAAAACTTGTCTTGAGTTTCTTTTGAAGGTGTGGATCAATACCCAATCCTAATATATACGATTTGCTCTCATTTACCTTGTAGTATGAGACTCGGTTAAATAACTAGTGCAGACTGTACCGAAGCCAGGAAAAACTCCACATCTGTCAGTACCATAATTATGTTGTCTGCAAAAAGACTAATGGTGTGATTTGACTTGCGTAATGGGAATCCTTTAATAGTCTGTTGCTTTTCATTCACTGGATGGCAGGGCCTGATCTAGCCTGTCTGATATGGAGGTGCAGTAAAAAATGTCAGGGGGGCAAAGGATGGAAGGTCAGCAGGGGAGTATTCAGGGAGTCAACAGGACAGAGGATTGGAAATCAGCAGGGGAGTGTACAGGGGGTCAGCAGTACAGAGGATAGGAGGTCAGCAGGGGAGTGTACAGGGGGTCAGCAGGACAGAGGACAGGAAGTCAGCAGTGGCGTGTACAGGGGGTCAGCAGGACAGAGGACAGGAAGTCAGCAGGGGCGTGTACAGGGGGTCAGCAGGACAGAGGACAGGAAGTGAGCACAGGCGTGTACAGGGGGTCAGCAGGACAGAGGATAGAAAGTCAGCAGGGGAGTGTACAGGGGGTCAGCAGGGCAGAGTACAAGGGTCACTGCTGGCAGGGCACTTGGCAGTGCTCCTACTCTCATGCCTGCACTGTACACAGCCTGGGCACAGTCAGCGGGTTTTCTCCTCCCCACACGACACATAGCTGAAATTGGATTCCTTTACACACAATATCAATCTTCACAGAGTGCAGCTGGCTACAGCAGCGCTGCCGTTCCAACCAGTAAATTTCCGAGTCAGAACTGCAACATAGTAGCCAGATACAATTCCACAGTTTACATGCCCCTACATTGCACTGTGCAGATCGTGGCTGTATGTAAATGAATCCGAACTTAGCCTTGTACTGTGTGGGGAGGAGGCGCTGTACTGCTCATGACCTCTGTCTGCAATGCACAAGTGGGAAAAGAAGCTCAGCGGTGGGGACTTTGGGGCGGGGGGGGGAGTGGGAGGGAGAGAATACACTATATGTCTGAACTCTGGGTAAATTCCTATAGAGTATCCATTTTTTCTATTCAATAGCAGAGACTGGAAGTAGAGAGCACATGGAGTAGGGGCTCAGAGCCAACTACCTCTCTACAATTTTTGAAGAGCCATAACTCAGCACAGAATTACTGTAAGTGTAATTAGAACTTTACACTCATCTCCCACTGTCCATATTATATTTCCTCAAGCTCTTTTTTTTAATTTACATTTTTATGAGTTATGCCCATAGTATGATATACTATATGTCCAGATTATATAAATTAATTTTCTAATTTGTTAACTTGCACCAGTAAATATCTAGCGCTACTAAATAGTACTTTATCATTAAAAAGGCTTGATACTCCGCAATGTATTATGAGCAAAGCAAAAGGCAGAGACTCCAGGATACCACTGGAAGATTACACTCTTAATTATCTATATATGCATTATAAAAATGTTAAAATTGTATTTATCAGGACTACTTCAAGGTAATGGTGACCTGTTCTGTATTGCCTTTTTGCATTAGCCCAATGAGATATCTAGCCTGATCCGATTGATGCAGACTGTCTTTACCTGATAATATTTGGGAGGTGCATAATATCCATAATGACTTTTTCCAAGCTCCAGTGCCAATTCTTTCAGACCAGCTGAATTATCAATCCGGGCAATGCTTTTCTCCACAAATGACAGAACCCTGGTATAAAGAGAGATATGTAGGCATAATACATTCTGTATGTCCATAGTTCAAGTATAGTTAAGGCACAGGATACTAAAAAAGCAACACAAATGCAATGTAAAGGCTAAGTTCACCTTCGTAAAAAAAAAAAAAATGCACATCTTTTATTATGTTTTATATTAGGAGCCTGTAAAGCATTACACCCATGTGCAGTAGAGGCTGCTCATTTAATAACAAAATGTTACACCCTGGATGTAATCATTTGTAATAGAAACTGTGCTGGCAGGTGCAGAAAAGCCACTGGCAAAAATACAGTCAGACACACTGTGCAATCAATAAAATAAACAAAATTCTGCCATGCTAAAAATAACGTGATAGAAAACACACCAATAAAGTGCAAAAAGATATAAGTGACAAAAATAGTGTAAATCCACTTTGAATATGTAGAATGAGAATAGCAGTACCAATCAGAAGATGTGTACACCACTGTTTAATGGAAAGAGTCAGGAAACTTTCATGTTCACCACGTGGGCCATCACCAGTAACTGGACTCTTACCAGAAACTATGGACTCTATTACGGAGTCAGATTGGCCTGCAAGTAGTATCCTAGTATCTGATGCTAAGCCCCAGGTAATTTGATCAGATCCTCATGGTATTTCTGATTCACCAATGGTATATTAGCTATATATGGTGATGGAGGATTCCTCCTTAAAATCAAAATAGATATGTGAATCCAAAAAACACTGTCAATCCCTCCACTGGCTTCCACTCACCCAACAAATTAAATTAAAAATTCTAACAACTTACAAAGCCATCCACAACTTGGCCCCCAGCTACATCACTGACCAAGTCTCAAAACACCAACCTACTTGTTTCCTTCCTCCCAAGACCTCCTGCTCTCTAGATGCCTCGTCACTTCCTCCCATACTCACCTTTTCCCGAGCCTCTCCTATCCTATGGAACTCCCTACCCCAATCTGTCCGACTATCTCCTACTCTGCTTGCTTTTAGACAATCTCTGGAAACCCTTCTCTTCAGAGAAGCCTATCCAGCCCACACCTAACAATTGTAATTTTACTTTCTCCATCAGATCATCCCTTACAGTTATTACCTTTTGTATAACTTGACCCTCCCACCTAGATTGTAAGCTCTAACGAGCAGGGCCCTCCAATTCCTCCTGTATTGAAACTGGACTGTCTGCCCTCATGTTGCAAAGCGCTGTGCAAACTTTTGGCGCTATATAAAGCTGTATCATAATAATAATTAAAAGTAAATGTAAAACTACTCACATGTGAGTCATAAAAACAGTGCTGTATATAAATAACATTCCCTGTCCATGATCAGGTCTGTATTGTTGGTAATCAGTAGATCTAGTAACGCCTTGTTTCTACTTGGTGCCTCTACCACCTGACCCATGAAATTGTCCTGCAAGACATTTAGGAACTGGCGAGCCTTAGACGAATGCGTGGTTCCCTCTGCCCAGTCTATGCCTGGATAATTAAAATCTCCCATTATAACACTTCCCATCCTTGCTGCTAATCCAAATTGTGATAGGAGGTCCGTCTCCCCCTCCTCCCTCAGGTTAGGGGGCCTATAGCATACTCCCAGTATTATTTTCCCCTTAGCTTCATCCCTTTGGAGCTCTACCCATAAGGATTCCACCTCCTCCCTAGCTCCCTTATTGAGGTCATCTCTCACATTCATTTGTACACTATTCTTGATATATAGGCATACCCCTCCCTCTTTTTTACCCTCTCTATCCCTGCGATAAAGAGAATACCTTTTAATGGTTACCAGCCAATCATAAGAGCTGTCGAGCCAGGTCTCTGAAATTACAACAAAATATAGATCCTCCTCGTTCAACAGTATCTTCAGGCTCCTGGCATTGGTGAACATGCCACGTAGTTTAGACCGGTCGCATACTGTCCTCTTATTGGGTGTTCCGAGAATGCAAAAAGTACTTGTTACCATACTTGCCTTGGGTTTATGTGCTTTAGTCAACCTACCACTAATGCCCCCAATACTACCCTCTGGAATATGTTCATTGCTGACTATCTCTACCTCTGGACCCTCCCCCCCCCCGTCATCTAGTTTAAAATTCCCTCAGCCTTTTCAGCCATCTTCACCCCCAGCAGATCTGCACCCTCCTCATTTAGGTGCAGTCCATCCCTTCTATAAAACTGGTGACCGACTGAAAAGTCAGCCCAGTTCTCCAGGAACCCAAACTCCTCCTTATTACACCAGCTCCTCAGCCACTTGTTTACTTCCCTAATCTCTCTCTGCCTTTCTGGTGTGGCTAGAGGTAACCGGTAGTATTCCTGAGAATACCACCTTGGAGGTCCTTTTCCTCAATTTAGCTCCTAAGTCCCTAAAATCATTCTTTAGGACACTCCATCTGCCTCTGACTTTGTCATTGGTGCCAACGTGTATCATAGTGTTTCTGGCCCCTAAACACAAGCCCCCTTCTTAGCTTCACCCTCCCCCCAGGCAGTAGTACTGGGGAGGGAGTTGTCACTCGGATGCTATTCAGTACTATTGCCCCTGAAATCTCTGGTCCATGCCATTGATAGACAAGAGAGACGGGGAAAGTTACATCAAAAATCCAGGAAGAATACAGCCCCAAATAATGTTGCTTTTGTCCAGCCTCCCTCTCCATAGCGTTATCTCTCCAGGAAAAATAAATAAAATAAAACCTATTCTTTTGGCATAAATTGCTGTGCATCAGTTATTCAATTTGTTAAAAACTAATTTTTTAATTAGGTTAGAAAGCCTGTCCCCATTGCTGTTCCCACCTGAAAAATATAGTGCCAGCCACATCTAGCATGCTCATCTACTATCATGCCTCTCTTCAAAGCATTACTCATCTTCTACATACCCTTTCTTCTGCCCACCTCCTCCACTTCCCATTCCAATAGCACCTAGACTTGGTAACTTGGCGATGCGGTCTCTGGGTTTTGCAATATGGCACCACTCTGCACATGACACTAATCAGCCTACTTGTGGTGTGGAAGCATTGTTATTCTGGTGATACGACACGGGTTATGAGCCACATGACACGGCTGTGATGCTGTTTACGTATAAAATGGCGTGTGTCAACATTACAATACCACATCCTCCAGCATCAGTGATTCCATAACAAAAATACTCTGCTCCTGAACTTCCATCCAGTGGACTCTTTCAGAAAGTAATTTCAATATTTCGAAAATTTAAGGTAAAATGATACATTTTACATTTTGTGACTTTTGAACCAGGTCATGTTGTTGCTGCACACATGTGGCCACAGCAAGCAGCCTGAGCACCCCAACAGACGAATCTTCTGGGCAACTCGAGCCCTTTCCCTCTTACTCTCCTCGATGTGTGGGTAGCAGCCAGAAACTGGACCCCCTTCCACCCGCCTGGCTACACAATTTTATCCCCCACTCCCAGGGGTATCCAGACGCTGGGCCCCATCCTCCTCAGGCTCAGCAGCCTGTTGAAAACAAAAATAGCTTAGGTTTTCTCTACAGATCTACTGCAATACCTGAATAAATGTACATGGAGGTGGCACATGGATTAACTTTTTACTAAAGAATCTGGAATGGGGGCACAACTATTCCAGAGCTCAGACCCCCGACACAGTTAAAAATTACATCCTTAATACGGACAAATATTGTAAGTCTCTATGGGGCTGGTGGTATATCTTATGTGCCTATATCCAGGGGAGCCCCCTCCAGGGGAAAGAAAGATTAAGTCTGTCCCTGGTAACATTCTCCCTCGTGGCTTCTCTTCCCATGGCCAGCAGCTAACTTACCCACTAAGCTCCTCCCAAGGAATATATATATGGGATTCTGCCAGAAAAAAATTAAAGTATCCTCCTTCCTGGAAAGTTTTATTTTTGTAATTAAATAACTTTTTATGGACATGAAACACTGTATACATGACAATGGTCACAACTACACAGGAAATAAAACAGATAGCTCTGGGAGTGGCATCATTATTGCAGGTGATGATGCTGAGGCCGCTGGGCCGGGAAGCCGAGATGCTGTTGACCACGAACTTGCCTCCTGTTTAAGATACCTCGCTGCCAGCCAGTTGCCAACCTTTGCCTGTCCTGACTATGCAGTTGCTCTTGAACCCACACCTACCTGCCCGGCTTCTACTAAACAGTTCTGGTGATCAGTCTTCCCATCTTCTCCTAGAGGATCCTGAATCTCCTAGTTCCAGTTCTCCAGCCGCAGGCACCTGCACCCTTCCGTGCCCCGGCACTCCCTGTCCTCACTACCAGGGGTGTCAGGACCAGAACCGTGCGAGAGGCCTCCCTCAGCATTTCAGACTCCGCTGTAAGGTACGTGACAGACAGACCATGTGACACTTAGATTGCACACAGGTGAACATCATTTTACTAATTATGTGATTTCTGAAGGTAATTGGTTGCACCAGAGCTTTTTATGGGCTTCATAACAAAGGGGGTGAATACATACGCACGTGCCAATTATTTGTTTTATGAAAAATTGTTTTAGGTATTGTAGCAGGGTGCCTGTGAAACAAGGTAAAATGACAGGAAAAGTAATTGATGGGATATATGTTCCTCCACAAATTCTTAGATTTACAATCTAGGGTAATACCAGCAAAGACTTCAGGGTAAAGAAGGATAGTTCTTTACCCTGTATTGGTAAAGTCCTTTCAGGGGCTGGCTTTATTGGGAGTCTGATAGAGCTTTGGGTGGGACAGACTCCCAAGTCCGTGGACCGCAGTTTAATGTTTTCCTTACAGGTCTTGATTAAGGCAGCTGGTCCTAGCTATCAGAGAGAGAGTGTGCATCTCCATGTGAGGAGGCAACTAGGAGCATGGCTGCTTGTTTTCCCTAACTTTGGATTCAAAGTGTTTGCGTTTGGAAGGACATTTTCTACATAACCCAAGACTGGTCAGACTACGGACACAGTAAGGCTCGGTAGAGCAGAAGTTTATTTTTGTTTGATTGACGGCAAACTGCCCTTTTTCTTCTGTTTGAAAATCTCCTGTGCATTAAACATGTTGTTTTCCTAAAGAGACTGAGTTTGTCCCTGCCTTGAGTCTGATCCCCTACAATTGGTGGCTTGAAGCAGGCACAAGACCCAGAGACTGTACCTCTTGCAGAGGCATTTTTGAAAAAAATAAATAAGAGACAGTGCTCTTAAAGGGACAGTACGCTAAGAAAATATTTGTTTTTTATTAATTCACTGGTACCAGTAAACTGATAAGAGAATGGAGGAACTAATCAAACAGCAAGTGCAAGCACGCATAGACCAACAAGAAACTAAGCGCTTGTTGATAACTGCTACCCAAGTGGCCATGTAGGGGCAGAAGGATTTCAATAAGCTCATACAGACTCAGGTACAGTCCCTGACTGACAAAGTCCTACGTGTGGACAATGTTGCAGATTTACGCAAGCGAGTGCAGGCTCCATTACAGAAAAAGGCCGAGGATGATGTGGAGGCTTTCCTCACGGTTTTTGAGAGGGTGGCAGAGTGTGAAGGGCTACCCCCGGACCAAGGGGCTGAGGTCCTTGCCCCCTTTTTGACCGGGGACCCACAGAAGGCCTATTTTGATTTAAATGCTGCTGAGGCACGGCAATATGAAACTCTGAAAACTGAAATTCTGGCCTGCCTTGGTGTAACAATGGCTGTGAGAGCTCAGCGCGTCCATGTGTGGCAATTTAAGGTGGACCAACCTGCAAGGTCCCAGATGTACGGCCTCATTCACCTCACTCAGATGTGGTTATAGCTGGAGGTCGTCACCCCAGCCCAAATCTTGGAGAGGGTCATAGTAGACTGCTTTGTGAGAGCCCTTCCAACCCTGGGAGAGCTGATCCTAAAGATGCCAATGAATTGGTGGCCCTCGTGGAGCGGTACTTGTGTACTGAGGATTTTCTTTGGGGTGTAGTACCCACAGAATCCTTCTCCAAGAGACAGAAGCCCACCAACCCGGGAAAAAGCGATCCCACCCTTAAGTGGGGGAAAAGGGAAGTAAATGCGATGGAGGTTCCTGAGGCGCAAGGAGTGAAGAGGCTCAGTTGCCAAAGTTAGACCCGCCAAGACCGGGGTCCTATAGTGTGCTGGCGTTGCCAAGAACCGGGGCACCTGGCCGCAAGTTGTCCGCTAAACCAGAAATCTATGGATTACAGTATGACCCAGAAAAGTTCTTTTGTTGCTACACCAGGGGACACCCCACAACAGCCAGGCGGAACTAAGAAACAAATTTGTGTCATTAAAGAGGATGGTTGCCAGATGACTGCCTTGCTGGATTCTGGCAGTCTAGTAACTCTAGTGCATGCCTGTCTCATGAACCCCCAAAAGTTGCAGCGACAGCTAATGGGTGTGGTTTGTATTAATGGGGATACCAAGTGCTACCCCACGGCCGTTGTTCTATTGAATCTCCCTGTGGCACTATGGACCATGCCGTTGGAGTAGTCCCAAATCTCATATAAAACACTGTCCTTGGACGAGACTTCCCTTTTTTCTGGGATTTATGGGATAAGAGAGAAAGCCCCCCGGCGGGATCGGATTCCTACTGCCCAGAACCGTTGGAGGAGCAGAACGGAGAGAAAGAGTCTGCCCATTTTCCCTTGGAGGTCCTTGCAGGTGACACAGAGAACCCCCAACCAGAGTTAGACCTGCCGGACCTGCCCACGACCCGGGAAAACTTTGGCACGGCCCAGCTTAGTGACCCCACTTTAGCTAGGGCAAGGAAAGAGGTAAAAGTGATAAATGGGGTATCCCAAGAGCCAGGGGAGGAGGCCATATTCCCACATTTTGCTATGGAAAATGACCTGTTATACAGAGTCAATGAAATTCGAGGAGAGAGACTTAAACAGCTGCTAGTACCTCAACCTCATAGACACATGGTACTGGACCTGGCACATTCTCATGTTCTTGGCGGACATCTGGGGGTGGATAAAACGAAAGAAAGAGTATTGCAACGGTTTTGTTGGCCAGGCTTACACAGAGGAAAGAGTGTACTGTGAATCTTGCCCAGTTTGTTAGCTCACTGCTCCGGGCTCACGTTTCCGGAGTCCATTGGTACCTTTACCCATCATTGAGGTGCCCTTTGACAGGATTGTAATGGATATTGTAGGTCCCTTGGATAAGTCCACTAGGGGGCAGAAGTATATCCTGGTTGTCTTGGACTATGCCACATGGTACCCGGGGGCAATCCCGTTAAGGAACCCCTCAGCTAGGAGTATTGCTAAAGAGCTTTCTCTGATATTTTCACGTGTGGGTATTCCTCGGGAGCTGCTAAATGACCAGGGCACGCCCTTCATGTCGAAGGTTACTAAAGAATTATGCAAATTGTTTAAAATTAATCACTTACGCACTTCTGTGTACCACCCACAAACGGATGGTCTAGTGGAAAGGTTCATCAAAATGCTGAAAGGAATGTTAAAGTGAGTGGTAGCGGCAGATGGTAGGGACTGGGACTGCCTCTTGCCCTATCTCATGCTTGCTATACGGGAGGTACCCCAAGCCTTCACCGGCTTTTCCCCTTTCGAGTTGCTGTATGGCAGACACCCGAGGGGCTTATTAGATATAGCAAAAGAGACCTGGGAACAAGAGGCAACCCCACTCAAACGTGTAGTGGAACATATTGCTCAAATGCAAGACTGGATTGGAAAAGTCATGCCTATTGTTAAGTCCCACTTGCAACAGGCTCAGCAGGCTCAGGCTAGACTCTATAACTGTTCCGCCAGGATCCGAACCTTTAACCCCGGTGACAGAGTTCTTGTGTTGGTACCTACGGTGGAGAGCAAATTTCTGGCGAAATGGCAAGGGACATACGAGGTTGTAGAATAGGTGGTTGAAGTTAACTATAGAATACATCAGCTTGGCAAAAGGAAACCCTACCAAATCTACCATGTCAATCTATTGAAGCCCTGGAAAGACAGAGAATCCCTTATGGTCCAAGCACTCTTGGCAATGACTACCACAGGTCCTTCTACCATGCCTGGGGTGGAGATCGCTGAGGCCTTGTCCGTAAGCCAGAAACAAGAAACCAAGGAGTTTCTGCTAAGAAATAGGGAGTTCTTCTCTGATCTTCCAGGGGTAACTTCAGTAATAAAGCATGATATTGTGACCGAGCCAGGGGTGAAAGTTAATTTAAAACCTTATCGCATCCCAGAAGCTCGACGCCAAGTAGTCTTAGAGGAAATAAGGAGGATGTTGGATCTTGAAGTAATAGAAGAATCCCATAGTGAGTGGTGTAGTCCAATCGTCCCTATTCCCAAACCGGATGGAAGCATCTGATTTTGTAATGATTTCCGAAAGTTAAATGAGGTGTCAAAATTTGACTTTTATCCAATGCCCAGGGTGGATGAATTAATTGAGCGTCTGGGACACGCTCGATATATCACCACCCTCGACCTTACGAAGGGGTATTGGCAAATACCACTTACCGAACATGCAAAAGAGAAGGCAGCCTTTTCCACTCCTGAGGGCCACTGGCAGTACAAGAGGATGCCATTCGGCCTACATGGGGCCCCAGCAACTTTTCAGAGGATGATGGATCGCATCCTTAAACCCCACCAAGCCTATGCATCTGCGTATTTAGATGATGTGATAATTTTTAGCTCAGACTGGGAGAGCCACTTACCTAAAGTGCAGGCTGTTATTAATGCCCTCCATGGTGAGGGCCTGACAGCCAATACTAAGAAGTGCGCTGTGGGATTAGAGGAGACCCGGTATCTAGGGTACATTATTGGCAGGGGGATAGTAAAACCCCAAGTCGCAAAGATCCAAGCAATCCAAAAGTTGGCCAAGACCCCTGAATAAAAAACAGGTCGGGACTTTTTTGGGGTTAGTAGGCTATTACAGAAGGTTTGTCCCCAATTTTGCTACGTTAGCTGCTTCCCTTATGGATCTTACCAAGGGGGGGAAGTCCTCAGTGGTAACTTGGTCCCCAGAAGATGAGAAAGCTTTCCAGGACCTAAAGACCGCCATGTGTAATAGCCCTGTCTTAATCACCCCAGATTTCACACAGGAAATTATAGTGCAGACAGATGCTTCAGAAGTGGGGTTAGGTGCAGTGTTATTCCAAGTGCTAAATGGGGAGGAACACCCCATAGCGTTCTTAAGCAGAAAATTGACCCCTGCTGAAAAAAGGTACGCCATTGTAGAACAGGAATGTCTAGCCATCAAATGGGCTCTTGAAAGTTTCAAATATTATCTTGAATGAATGTATGTTGTATATGCCCGTCTCAAAAAAACAACAATGCTCTGCGCTTAGTACAATATTTTAACGGTGTATGTGCGGCACATAAATGATTATATGACTAGTAGCAGCTGCTTAAATAGTAGAACATGTATATAGGCAGTAATGAATCAATTAAATTAGATAAATATATAAATACACAATTATAAATATATAAAGTGTCTCTTCAGTATTGCAGCAGCGCTGTGCACCCCAATTAAACAGGGTCTCTTTCTTAATCTAATTCAGAAAGTTCAAACACGGATCTGATAGCCAGAGTCCCACCAATAAATAATCAAGATGTATTCTGTGAGGGTAGTACTCCTTTCACCAAGCGATACACCACGTGCTGGAGTCCCCAATGAAAACTCACTCACCAGAAATCAGATCAATAAAAGCCTTGATTAATAGTAGTAAATCTGCATCAATATCCAAAGCGACCACCAGATGTCAGTATTATTCCCAGTAGTTCCAATAGGATATGTAGAAGAAACAAAAATGCTCACATAGCGTGATACTGCTAAACATCTTTATTTGAACCATCCAAACATCCCCTTAAAACCATGCGTACCAAAATGTAATAAACATTAAGCAAAGATAACAAAGTGCACTGTGCCTGATTGAGTCCTCCAGGCCTTCTGAGGCCCTCAGAAGAAGTCCAGGAAGTGACGAAACGTTAGGGACGTGTCGCACAGGAAGTGACGCATGTGCTTCACCAACTGAGGAACCAGGAAGCGTGTGACTGTGGCTACACACAGGGAGCGCTCCTGACAGGTTTTCATGACTGGAGGACGCAATCAGGCACAGTGCACTTTGTTATCTTTGCTTAATGTTTATTAAATTTTGGTACGCATGGTTTTAAGGGGATGTTTTGATGGTTCAAATAAAGATGTTTAGCAGTATCATGCTATGTGAGCATTTTTGTTTCTTCTACATATTCTATTGGAACTACTGGGAATAATACTGACATCTGGTGGTCGCTTTGGATATTGATGCAGATTTACTACTATTAACCAAGGCTTTTATTGATCTGGTGAGTGAGTTTTCATTGGGGACCCCAGCACGTGGTGCATCGCTTGGTGAAAGGATTACTACCCTCACAGAATACATCTTGATTATTTATTGGTGGTACTCTGGCTATCAGATCTGTGTTTGAACTTTCTGAATTAGATTAAGAAAGAGAGCCTGTTTAATTGGGGTGAACAGCGCTGCTGCAATACTGAAGAGACACTTTATATATTTATATATTTATAATTGTGTATTTATATATTTATCTAATTTAATTGATTCATTATTGCCTATATACATTTAAAATATTATCTGTTAGGGCGACAGTTTAGGCTTCTAACTGACCATGCCCCACTCAAATTGATGGCCCAAAATAAGAAGAAAAATGCAAGAGTTACCAGGTGGTTCTTGGCTCTACAGAATTTTACATTTTTAGTAGAACATAGACCAGGTAGCCAACAAGCTGATGCTGATGCCCTCTCCCAAGTTTACAGTCTGTTTGCCCAAGGTGCTCAACCCCCCGAGTTTGAGCAGAGGGGGGAGATATGTAGCGGGGTGCCTGTGAAACAAGGTAAAATGACAGGAAAAGTAATTGATGTGATATACAGTATGTTCCTCCACGGATTCTTAGATTTACAATCTAAGGTAATACCAGCAAAGACTTCAGGGTAAAGGATAGTTCTTTACCCTGTATTGATAAAGTCCATGTTCCCGGGGCTGGTTTTTTTGGGAGTCTGATAGAGCTCTGGGTGGGACAGACTCCCAAGTCCGTGGACCGCAGTTTAATGTTTTCCTTACAGGTCTTGGAGAGAGTGTGTGTGTCTCCATGTGAGGAGGCAACTAGGAGCATGGCTGCTTGTTTTCCCTAACTTTGGATACAAAGTGTTTGCGTTTGGAAGGACATTTTCTACTTAACCAAGGACTGGTCAGACTACGGACACAGTAAGGCTCGGTAGAGCAGAAGTTTATTTTTGGTTGATTGACGGCAAGCTGCCCTTTTTCTTCTGTTTGGAAATCTCCTGTGCATTAAACATGTTGTTTTCCTAAAGAGACTGTGAGTTTGTCCCTGCCTTGAGTCTGAATGCCTACAGTATATATTTTTCTAATTTTACTTCACCAACTTAGACTATTGTTTTCTGATCCATCACATATAATTTAGATTAAAAAAACATTGAACTAAAGGCAGTAATGTAACAAAATAGATAAGCCAAGGGGGGGGGGTGAATACTTTTGCAAGGCACTGTATACTGCCTGTGAGGGAAAGCTAGGCCTTACCCAGGGAGAGTGTTCCAGCCTGTAGGGACAGAACAGGGTTCCTCAGGAGTCCTGCCTATCAGCGTTGCTGCTGTGCTTGTGATAGAAGCTCATCTAAGACCGTGTATTTTCCTGTTAAATTATCTCTGCTGCATCTGTGGAACCTGCTTATGGACAGCAGCCTATGGCAAGTAATCAAAATATGCCTTTTATACCACTGATGTGCCTGAAGAGAGGAATAATAACTACAGTGCCAGTTTACTGAGCTGCATTCTGTATCTTTGGTGAATGGACTGTAAATCTGTGCCAACAAGAGAACTGTTTACTCCACTTTTGTAAATATCATTTTCCACTGTTGCTTATCTTGCAATTAAAGTTACTTCATTTACAATACCACTCAGTGTGTTTCCCTCTATAATCCAGCCACGCTAATTCCCCCCGCTTACATGTGTAGCAAGTTTCCATCTTCAGTGTAACATTTGGGAACAATTGTAAAAGGGCAGCAGTTTTAAGTGGGCCACAGAGTGGACTCATCTTTAGCCTACCTACAATGTCAGAGGGGCTACAGTATTCTAGCATAGGGGAGTTGAGTTTGAATGTTGCCCAAAGCTCTAATTTATCTACAACTGTGCTTGTGTACACCCCAATGATGCATTATGGAAATTCTTAATGAACATTTTTACTTTATCCAGTATGAAATAAATATGTATTTAACAGCAAAGTGTTATTCTCTAAAACTAAATGGTAAGGATGCCATGGCTACTCGATTTCTGAGATCTATGTAGAGTTTAAACATATCCAGCCATAGGACAGGTGCTGGTTGCTCATTTTGCTCTGCAGGAAAGAGAGCAAACATTTTCCTATATACTTTATAAACACTGTACTGTCTGCAGAGTATGCCAAAGCATGACTATAATTGACCATAATAAGCAATTCTCACCATGTACAGCTGCTTCTCAGAGATGTCTGTCCTCAATATAATTCTGCACCTCTGGGGTCCACAGCAACTTGCAACCCCCAAAGTCTGCCACAAGTATACACATAGGAGGAATTATTCTAATTTCTATGCAGGGTGCTGTCACTCAGATGCAGATATTTACCATTATAAATAGAACTTTTGATAATTCAAAGTATTTGTTCTTGCACAGGAAATTACCCCTACATTACTAGATTGCCACAAGTAGTTCTTAAAGTACACCTATCACAGATGTGGACAATTCAAACTAAACATGTGATCAAGAAATGCATAAGCACTGGTTGCCTTAAATTGAAACTGTATGTCAAAATGATCAGTAGATGCAAAAATATAGGCAGCTGAAATCATACATATTATACCTGTAATGGTTGAGTTTGGTCCCAACCCTCCCACCTTCTGCATCTCCCTATAGGTCAATGAGGCTGCCTATCACTAAGCACGCAATAAGATGTTTGGTAAGTAGTAAGTGGGGGGAGATGTACTTTTAGAGGAAAAGTGAGATTTGTGGATAATTTCATCTGCCTTTTTCTCTAGATCTACCAATGGTTTAGACATGGTTATATCTAAAGTTAAATTTTGTCTATATATTTTATCATATTTTCAGTTTAAATTGTCCAGTATTGTGGCAGGTTTACATTCAAGTAGACCTTAGTTCCTACTGTAAAATACTTTGCAGGATTACTTTTAGCCATAATCACCTTTACCTTAGTCCATGGGCTCTCAGGTCTTTATTATTTTTCAGTTCATGCAGATCTTCCACATTGCGGAAAGGAATAAATGAATTCTTACACTCTGGATGCATCTCAAAGAGCCTGAAATCATACGACCGTAATTTGTTAATCTTTTCTCTTCCAAAACTAGCCCACATTAGAGTATATGACCTACTGTATAATCATGTTTTCCTGTGCTTATACCATGGGCCTGTTTAATCAAGTTCACTAGGAGTGCCTTATTGGGAGATATTATCACTTGTAAGAGTCCTGCTCGATTCACCAAAGAGGTAAACATTTAATACGTTAGAATTAGGGACGAGCCAAATGTACCTTGCTTTGGTTCAAACAGTACTGACATTTAGATGCCAAATCCAAACACCACTGATTTAGGTTAGAAAACAAATAGAATTAGAAAAAAGTGCACTTTGAGTATGGCCCATAAATCTGGTCTTAGACTCGGGAAACCACCTTCCCAGAATTCTATGTGCCCTTACTTCCCAGCCAGAGAGCTGGGAGTGAGGTGGGGGAACCTGCGTCTCCTACATTTACACCAAGCCAAAATCCTGGCCTAAGACAACAGTTACAGTAAATGCATACAATAAATTGAATTTAAAAAAAAAATACCAGATTAGTGCCAGTCAGTCTTTTACATTCATACATTCCTTACCACTTCTTAGCATCCATTTGAAGTCAGTATGTGACTGAAGTGTGGTATTATTTTTTATTTTTTTTTCACACCGGAATGAAAAATAAGTATCAGCATGAAGTGATGAATCATGTAAAGATTAAATTTTTATGATTTTCTGTTTTTCAACATGGAACCAAGTTCACTACAACCAAACACTGCACTAAAACTGCTTATGCATTCCAATTTTAATAAAATATTATTGCATTTAAAAATGCTGAATTGCATTGATTTATATTGCAAGTTTAGGTGAGTGATTATTAACTGTCACAAAGAACATGGGACTGGTTTCATCAAACAGCAATATCACCTATTGTATCCTAAACTTGGCATATCATACATCATACAGTATGTGATAACACCACATGATTTATAGAGGAAGGAAAATATCAGGCATTATTAAAAGTCAATTTTCCCATGCAATTTAAGGACTGACCCACTGAGCCATTTTACTAGGTGAAGGCCTACTTTAAGAAGTTAAAGTATTATTTTACTTTACAGCAGTTCTCCCACTATATTACATGAGCACTTCTAAGCTTGTAAATATCTTCAAACATTGACTCACCAAGCCTTAGATTTAGTCTTTAAAAATTAGACCTGCTTTAAGCTGCAGTTGAAAAAGTAATATTGCACCGTACTTCAATTTTCCCACAATACAATTATTTAATTTAATTAAAGCGGAGTTCCGGATGGTCTTCTGGGATTCTGTGCATGCTGGCTACCCAGCATGCACCTCCCGATCTTGCGCATGTGCAGTGGGATATCGGCTGGCTCCACTGCATGTCGGCTGGGTTGCCATAGTGATGGCAGCGATGCTTCCAGCCAGTAATACCTATTGACTGCTGGGATTGATGACACTCATCTCCCAGGAGCCAATGTGATGCCGGAAATTACGTACCTCGCGGCAAGGGACACAGGAAGAAAACAAATAAGGCATTAAAAAGAAAGGTAAATTCAAGGGAAAAAGAAACTGCCAACATGCTTTTAGCCTGCAAATAAGATCTGTATGGGGCAAAGTTTGTAATGTGGGTGGAACACCGTTTTAACTCAAAAATAATTTCCTGTTTAAAAAAGTTAGTGGTCCCTCCTTCACCAGTGTAGCCAGGTGCTGGGCTATAGCAATATGGAAAAGGAGACATTGCCTTTTATTCTTCAGTTCCCCCTACTGAGATACTGAGGTTATGCTGTACTATGTGTAGTGCACCAAGCATGAGGCTCCCTGCCACAATGATAACTTCTTGAATGTCTTTCATCACTTGGCTGAAAGGGCAAGCCTTTCAAAGCATTAGGCTACCTGGCTCAACTATTGTCCAGGACAGGGTGCAGACATGGTTAGGGTACTTTGTGGACAATTTTCCCACCCGGATGAACTTGTAAAGGGACCCTATGAACCATTTCCCCTTACCCTGCAGTGTAAATAATAAACATCTATACACCTGTTAAACAATAACTTATTACTTTTGATATAAAAGATATAACCAAACATTGGTGGTTTTCTTTGTTAATGCCAAGTCCTCTTTTACAACAAAACCTCACTGTGGGTGCACAGGTCTGCTCCACTTCCATTTTCCAGCTTGGTGTGGGGATCTTGTTTGGAGAAGAAATTTTTTTCTAGCATGGTGATTCTCTCTAAAATATATATATATATATGTGGAATTGTACCCATCAATGTCAGCAAGAAACCTGGTGAGACACCCCACCCCCTATGGGGTTCCTTGTGCCCCCGTACAAGTTTTTTTTTTCCACAGCTGGGACTCCTTTTTACCCTTTCTCAAAGCTTCTCCCCCAGTAATATAGGGCTTTCAAGATTGCAGCTGCATGGCAGTGGGCCATGGAACACTGACCTGTGGGCTGGTATGCTAAGCCAGTAAATTTGTGGGGTAAGTCACTTCTTTTATACATTAAACAACTGTAAAAACATCACAGGATAAGCATTTTGGATAATGCGTAACAAATGTTTGAAGCGTATGTATTATTTGTGTTTAGTAACATTTGTTTCCAAATGCATTTAAACAATAGTCCTATTTGGTAAAATATAAAAGAGGTAGTGCAGCGCTAGAAACTAAAACTGTAATAAATGTCCATAAATGAACAATCAATATCAATGATGGTGCAGGGTGCTTCATGCAGATCCAAAGTGCTCTTAAATCCGTGCTCCCCCTCTTGCCAGTCAAACCGCTCACCTTGTTACAAGGACCCCTGAACAAACAGGAAGGTCAAATAAGCGTTCACCACTCAAATGGTGGTCAGGATATTATCTTGGCTGAAAGGCAGGAACCTCTTTACTTCATAAGGATCAACACTTTTCTTGTCGATATGCATGGGATAAAACAAAGGAGATACATAGTGCTCTCTGTATGACTTTAGAAATAATTCCTTTATTAAAAGACAGGTAATCACATAATAAGCACTATGACCAGTGCTAGGCTAAAAAGCGTATAAAAGTAACAGATGACAGTGTAAGATGGCTGCAGGGGCGTCTAAACCAGGATAAAACCAATCCGCACGCGTATCGTCCGATGGGACTTCCTCAGCGGTCTATCAGTTAGACCGCTGAGGAAGTCCCATCGGACGATACGCGTGCGGATTGGTTTTATCCTGGTTTAGACGCCCCTGCAGCCATCTTACACTGTCATCTGTTACTTTTATACGCTTTTTAGCCTAGCACTGGTCATAGTGCTTATTATGTGAGTACCTGTCTTTTAATAAAGGAATTATTTCTAAAGTCATACAGAGAGCACTATGTATCTCCTTTGTTTTATCCCATGCATATCGACAAGAAAAGTGTTGATCCTTATGAAGTAAAGAGGTTCCTGCCTTTCAGCCAAGATAATATCCTGACCACCATTTGAGTGGTGAACGCTTATTTGACCTTCCTGTTTGTTCAGGGGTCCTTGTAACAAGGTGAGCGGTTTGACTGGCAAGAGGGGGAGCACGGATTTAAGAGCACTTTGGATCTGCATGAAGCACCCTGCACCATCATTGATATTGATTGTTCATTTATGGACATTTATTACAGTTTTAGTTTCTAGCGCTGCACTACCTCTTTTATATTTTACCACGTGAAAGGATTTGTATATTTGCCTTTAGTGTTCAGCAGCTTTGTTTTGGTTCTGAGGGTTTTTGCGCTGACTGTGTTGCTGATAATAGTCCTATTTGAACACATTCAGTTATATATCTACAACCTGTGTATGTCTAAATAGATAACATTTGCTGACACACTTATTCAATATGTATTATTATACAGGACTTATACTGTATGTGTATAACTTAAATCATAAGCACCTCCATGCACAGGATTGCTATACAATTCAGCATACATTTTGTACATTGTAAAATCAGACTGCAATGTGGAATGCAATGTATATATTGCCTGTTTATGCTTTCTGGGTTTCATATTATAAAAATGTGAGCGGAGTAGAATTTAAGAGAAAAAAAAATCAGCCTTACCTGATAAAAATAATGACTCCAATCTTAGCAATGTCCTGCTGGATGAGCGTCCAAGATTCAACAAGCAACTGATGCTGGTGTGAAGACAGTTCTAGAGTGGGTACTGACTGTTCAGTTTCTGCATGGCCCACAGAAGGTCTTCTCAGTCCTGATATGTTAGAACCCATCACTTCACCTATTAATGGAGATTCAGCAAGCAAGTTTGCATTCTGGAAAAGTGCACATTATGAGTCCTCTTTGTACAGTCTCAGAGGGAATGGCAACAGACTGTCTTCTTTCGAGTCTAAAGTCTTGAAATCTTGTTACTTTGCCACTGGTAATTGACACACACAGTTTTGGTCTTCAGCTGATCTTAGAAGATACTTATCTGTTGTGCAAAAAGGAGGAGGAGGCAATTTGTGTCCACTATAGATACTCAGATGTTCTGTGCCTGTTTTGGCTGCAGGGAAGGAGACGTGCTAATAAAACCCATTAATGAAAGATCTGAGCAAGACACCAAACTGTCACCCTGGAGAAAACAGCTCTTCTTTGACAGCATCCATGTCACTCTGGGCTCAGTGATATATGTCACTTGCAATGCAAACAAAAGGAGAAGTATCTGCCTGACACTGGGAGTGTTACTCAACTTAGTTCCAAATAAAAAACAAACACAAATACATTTCTAATGCTGCTTAACTATATTCATATTTAAACTCATCAAACCATTATTCTGCATTTTTGTAAACAAACAAATCACTGCTTATAATCATATGAAAAAAGTTAGTCCAAGGGCCCCTTCACAAACGAGCCCTCATCTTGGTCCAAAAAGGGTGCCTGTGTCTTTCTTTCCAGTACACCGCAGGGCAATAAGTGTGTAACCTGAACTGTAGCTGATAACTGTTGTGGAATTGCTTCCTTTGATGGTGCTGTATTATCCTTCTGCAGTGTGGATAGGGTTAAACTGAATATTCATTAATGCAGACGTGCAAAAGCCATCTTTAACCACTTCACTACCCGGCCATAGTAAAATGACGTCCACAGATGGGATCTCCCATCCTTGGTGGACATCATATGACAGCCTGGGCTTCCCGGCCGTCTAGGGGGCGCGTGCGCCTGCTGCATTGCTCTGGACCCGGTGCGTGTGCCCGGCGGCCGCGATGTCTGCCGGGCACCTGCGATTGCCCGTTAACCGGGCCGGACCGTGGATCTGTGTGTGTAAACATACAGATCCACGTCCTGTCAGTTGAGAGGAGACCGATCTGTGTTCCCAGTACAGAGGAACACCGATCGGTCACCTCCCCTTGTGCGTCCCCTCCCCCTACAGTTATAATCACTCCCCTAGGAAACATTTAGGGTTAATGAAACAAGTTTGGGACTTTGATTGAGGCCATAGACACAGTGGAGATAAAATTCATAAAGGTACACATTTATTGACATAAAAATCATGAGACATGTCAAACAAAAACCACATGGGTGAAAAACATTGTAGTAAATGTACATTTCATGTTAGTTCACACACACTATTGAAAGTGTGCATGAAATACAGGCAACTAGGGTACATGGGTATAGTAGCCAAGTGCCCCACAGTGGTCTGATTGATCAATGAATACATTCTAATTCGTTCATAATGGTACAAAGGTATATAATTGTATAAATGTAAAACAACACTTGCAAGTGAGACAATGAGACCACAATACATAGCAACATCCAAAGAAACAAAAATTGTAAGAAAAAAATCAATTATCTATCAATTATCTAGTTAATTATCAATTAACTATGTTTTTCTTATAGACAGTTCCCATTACCCTGCACTAAATTTATTTTATCATATCCTATAGATACATCATCAGCACCCGCCCCTGATGAGTGTGAGATACACGAAACGCGTCGGGCATTATTTTGAGATGCAGATACAAGCCCCTTTTTCAACCATCCAATTGGGCAATTTTAGGGCAATTTTGGGAGGTCTCCATAATCCGATGATTTTTTTTCTTATAATTTGATTTTTTCTTACAATTTTTGTTTCTTTGGATGTTGCTATGTATTGTGGTCTCATTGTCTCACTTGCAAGTGTTGTTTTACATTTATACAATTATATACCTTTGTACCATTATGAACGAATTAGAATGTATTCATTGATCAATCAGACCACTGTGGGGCACTTGGCTACTATACCCATGTACCCTAGTTGCCTGTATTTCATGCACACTTTCAATAGTGTGTGTGAACTACCATGAAATGTACATTTACTACAATGTTTTTCACCCATGTGGTTTTTGTTTGACATGTCTCATGATTTTTATGTCAATAAATGTGTACCTTTATGAATTTTATCTCCACTGTGTCTATGGCCTCAATCAAAGTCCCAAACTTGTTTCATTAACTTAAAATTAGGGATGGAGGCACAACCTATACGTGCCTCATTTAAAGTCCCAACCCCTGTTCCCATTGTCCTTTGCATTAGGGATGGAGGTCCATAGACTGGATTGACAACCCCTCTTTTTTCTTGTCACCCTGGTGTGAGATTACCAAGCCCTCCACACTCGTCTTATTGTGGTTGGGCTTGTGATTTAGAGACACTGATTTTTCTTCATGCTAGTGAGATGAGTCCCCAGTTCTTGAGGTTGTATGTCCTGGGCTTTCTTCTGTCCTGTGCCGGGAGCTGAAATGCACTCTGCGTATCCCTATCCCCCCACCCCCCCGCCCTTATGGGCGGTGGAGGATGGGTGTTTAAACACCTGGGGGGGTGGGGCTCTCTCACAGCGCATCGGCGCCATGCCTCCTGCTTCACGTGTGTGGTCTTCTCTTGACGCCGTCACGTCGAGCATGTGATCTTCCCATCTTAGCCGACAGCTGGAGAAACGAGCGTCTGTCATGGGTGGTGTTTACCGCCAGGGTCGGAGCTCCTCCCCCCTTTTTTGCCGTGCCTGCGTGACGCTGGTGGCGGGCAGCGTGCACGTGTGTGGGGCGGGTATATCTGGCCTCCCCAGGCACCAGTTCTCCATTGCTAGTCAAACATTTGATGCTGCAGCCTACCTCACCACCTCTTTACAAGCAGTGACACTGGTAAGCTACCTCCTGACGATTGTTCATCACTCTGCCAACTATGTATCACTTTCAACTTGTGAACATTATGACACCTTGATACCATGTATCTTTTTAGATTTTTCCCCCCTTTTGGTGGCTACCATTGGTTTAACATCCAGTCTCACTACATACACCCTTTGGTGCCTGGCATTCTGGGAGGCTCGGTTGTACGCCCTGCCAGCGCGCTGTTCGACCACCTCAGCTCCCGGCAAGGACTGGCTGACCCCGGTTTCATACCTGCTACACCTCATTCATAGTGAGCCCTTGTAAGTATATTGGGAGATACCTATCTTTTTCTTATAGACAGTTCCCATTACCCTGTACTAATTTTATTTTATCATATCCTATAGATACATTATCAGCACCCGCCCCTGATGAGTGTGAGATACACGAAACACATCGGGCATTATTTTGGGATGCAGATACAAGCCCCTTTTTCAACCATCCAATTGGGCAATTTCAGGGCAATTTTGGAAGGTCTCCATAACCCGATGATTTTTTTTTCTTATAATTTGATTTTTTCTTACAATTTTTGTTTCTTTGGATGTTGCTATGTATTGTGGTCTCATTGTCTCACTTGCAAGTGTTGTTTTACATTTATACAATTATATACCTTTGTACCATTATGAACGAATTAGAATGTATTCATTGATCAATCAGACCACTGTGGGGCACTTGGCTACTATACCCATGTACCCTAGTTGCCTGTATTTCATGCACACTTTCAATAGTGTGTGTGAACTAACATGAAATGTACATTTACTACAGTGTTTTTCACCCATGTGGTTTTTGTTTGACATGTCTCATGATTTTTATGTCAATAAATGTGTACCTTTATGAATTTTATCTCCACTGTGTCTATGGCCTCAATCAAAGTCCCAAACTTGTTTCATTAACCTCAAATTAGGGATGGAGGCACAACCTATACGTGCCTCATTTAAAGTCCCAACCCCTGTTCCCATTGTCCTAGGAAACATTTAACCCCTCGTCTCCCCCTAGTGGTTAACCCCTTCCCTGCCTGTCACATTTATATAGTAATCAATGCAATTTTTTAGCATTGATCGCTGTATAAATGTGAATGGTCCCAAAAATGTGTCAAAAGTGTCCGATGTGTCCGCCATAATGTCGCAGTCACGAAAAAAAAAATCGCGATCGCCGCTATTACTAGTAAAAAAAAAAAAAATTAATATTTTTTTTTAAAAAATGCCATAAATCTATCCCGTATTTTGTAGACTCTATAACTTTTGCGCAAACCAATCAAAATACACTTATTGCGATTTTTTTTTTTACCAAAAATATGTAGAAGAATACGTATCGGTCGAAACTGAGGAAAAAATGTGGTTTTTTTAAAAAAAAATTGGGATATTTATTATAGAAAAAAGTAAAAAATATTGTGTTTTTTTAAAAATTGTCGCTCTTCTTTTGTTTATAGCGCAAAAACTAAAAACCGCAGAGGTGATCAAATATAGGCTCTATTTGTGGGAAAAAAAGGACGTCAATTTTGTATGGGTACAACACCGCACGACCGCGCAATTGTCGTTTAAAGTGTGACAGTGCTGAAAACTAAAAATTGGTCTGGGAAGGAAGGGGGTGAAAATGCCCAGTATTGAACCGGTTAAAGAGATCACTTTGTAATGCCCATCTATGGAGCGTCTCCAGTACAGTACAGCCATCTTGGCTGGGACTGAAGAACGGTAATTGGCTGATGCAACAGAGCAGGACAGTGAACTAGGCTGCTGAAGAAAGGAAGTTTGGTTGTGGAACCAGCCTACAGAATGCAGGAAGGAAGCCACTGTAGGGACCACATGCTGAGACAACCATTTTCCTGTGCCGGGCTGCTGACAGAGAGAGCACCACAAGGTTGCATTGAAGGGGGAACAGTGGTGTGTGGCAAGAGTTCGCTGGTGCTATCTGATGCTGTGCTGCCCAGGAAAAGAGAGCTGATCAGAGACTGCTGCTGCTATCATACTCTGTGCAGCGATACATGTGAGAAGACAGTCATGGAAACAAGCAGATGTGTGGGAAAGAGAATGGGCTGCTGCTGGATAAACTGATCCTGGCCATCAGTGCCTGGACAAGGTCATCCAGTGCCCAGGGCAAAGATGCCAAACTGCGCCCCCCACCCCTGTTCATGGGTGATTCTACGCCCAGCAGTCACTTGCTTGTCAAAATCACTGCCGCTGTCACTACTCCTATCAGCCATGCAACAGAAGGAAGGCACCCCATACCTACAGTAAACCATTGCGCCCAGGGCAGCCGTCCCTCCTGCGCACCCCTTGTCCCAGCCCTGCTTGCCATAGCTGACCACAGTTGGGTGAGAGCTCAGAGAAGCAGAAGCAAACAGACTGGAAAACTAAACAGATTCTCATTCTCCCTCTTAACTGTGTGAGAAAAACATGGGATTATGGGTAAATCTTATACACATAAACACCTGTATTTCCTTGTAAACCCTTTTAAGTGACTTTTACCTATAGGTTAGCCTAGAATAAGGCTTATCTACAGATAGTGGAAATATCTCTTAAACATGCACCGCTTAGGAGATATTTCACTTGTATGCGTTGTGAAGAAACAGACCACCGTGCAGATTCTTCCCCCGGCATGTGCCGTGACTGACGGCTCCCACGCGCATGCACGGGAGAATGATGTCACGCCACTCAGGCCAGTCACAGAGCCAGAGTCCGCGGCCCCAGAAGAAAGAGGGTTGAAGATGGACGCGGCCTGCACAGGGGACAGCGCGGGCTTCGTTTGCAGTTAAGTGTCATATAATGGGCTAGTATGCGATGCATACTAGCCCATTATGCTTTTCATTTACAGGCCTTGCAGGGAGCAAAAGAGGAAGTACAACCCATCAGGGTTTACTTCCTCTTTAAGAGGGCTGGGCTGGAAGGGAGCACGCCTCTCACTGCAGTATTTTTATTGGACAGCTGGGACTAATGGTACTTTACCATTGGCCCAAGACTCGAAACTGTCCATTGAGCTCAGTGCCTCTGACAAGAAGTGAGGAGAGGCACTGTGAGCTCAACCTCTCAGTCTGCTGCAAAAAAGAGTGTCCGCTCTTAACCACTTAAGGACCGATCCTCTTTTTGAGATTTGTTGTTTACAAGTTAAAAACAGTTTTTTTTTGCTAGAAAATTACCGTATTTATCGGCGTATAACACGCGCCGGCGTATAACACGCACCCCAAGTTTAGGAGAGAATTTTCAGGAAAAAAACTTTTAGGAGGGAAGTTTAAGGAAAATAAACTTACATTAAAATGCCCATCAATGCAGCCTCATCAGTGTTCATCTGCAGCCTTGTTAGTGTCATTGCAGCCTTTTCAGTGTCAGTGCAGCCTTGTCCTCAGTGCAGCCTTGTCAGTGCAGCCTTGTCCCCAGTGCAGCCTTGTCCCCAGTGCAGCCTTGTCCCCAGTGCAGCCTTGTCAATGCAGCCTTGTCCCCAGTGCAGCCTTGTCCCCAGTGCAGCCTTGTCAATGCAGCCTTGTCCCCAGTGCAGCCTTGTCCCTGCAGCCTTGTCCCCAATGCAGCCTTGTCCCTGCAGCCTAGTGTCCATGCTCCATGCTCCCTGCCTCCTGACGCTGCCACCGCCGCCGCCATACACATATGAGTAGTTTTAAATATGGTGCCGCGGAGTTGGAGAGACTCGGCGCCGGCGGAAGTGAACGAACGCCGCCGAGATACACATAGCCGAGGGTTCTCGGCTCTTTCCGGCGCCGCTCACAGTCCCGCCCAGTCCCGCCCTATGATGGACATAACACAGGTCCAATGGCGGGACTGGGCGTGACAGTGAGCGGCGCCGGAAAGAGCCGAATACACCCGACTATGTGTATCTCGGCTCTGTGATTTCGGCGGCGCTCGTTCAGCACTGCCGAGCCCCTCCGAAGTCCGCGGCGCCATATTTGAAACTACTCGCTATGTAAATGTCGGCGGCGATCGCCGACATTCACATAGCGATATCGGGAATCGGCGTATAACACGCACCCACGACTTTCCCCTGATTTTAAGGGGAAAAAAGTGCGTGTTATACGCCGATAAATACGGTACTTAGAACCCCCAAAAATTATACATTTTTTTTCTAATACCCTAGAGACTAAAATGGCGGTCATTGCAATACATTCTGTCACACCGCATTTGCGCAGCGATCAAGCGCACTTATTTTTGGAAAAAATACACTTTTTTGAATTGAAAAATAAGACAACAGTAAAGTTAGCACATTTTTTTTATATATTGTGAAAGATAAAATTATGCCAAGTAAATGGATACCCAACATGTCACGCTTCAAAACTGCTCCCGCTCATGGAATGGCGACAAAATTTTACCTTTAAAAATCTCCATAGGCGACGTTTAAAAAATTCTACAGGTTGCATGTTTTGAGTTACAGAGGAGGGGTGCATTTACATTTTTTTTTCTTATTTATTTTACCTTTTATTTTTACAAAAAAAAAAAAAAAAAATTGTGTCACTTTTATTCCTATTACAAGGAATGTAAACATCCCTTGTAATAGAAAAAAAATCGTGACAGGACCTCTTAAATATGAGATCTGGGGACAAAAAGACCTCAGATCTCATATTTACACTACAATGCAATAAAAAAAAAATTGTCATTTAAAAAAATGACCTTTAAGAGCTATGGGCGGAAGTGATGTTTTGACGTCGCTTCCGGCCTGCAATGATATGGAGATGGGTGAGGGCCATCTTCCCCTCACCCGTTACTATACCACTGACGTGAGAGGATCCGATCACCTCCGCCGTTGCCGGCGGCTCCGGTAAGCGGCGGAGGGGGCCCCTCTACCACCGCCGATAAAAGTGATCTCGTGGCGAATTCACCGCAGAGACCACTTATCGGAAACCCCGAAAAAGGGGACACCGAGGTTATGGCAGCTAGCTGCTGCCAAAATAACGATATTCCTTTTCAAAGTTAAGACGTATATCGGTGTGCTGCGGTCCGGAAGTGGTTAAACTGGCCGCTCTGTATGTAGCTTCTGACAGGCTGCGCAAGGAGCCCCGTATCTCCGGAACCATGGGTCGTAGGAGCCAGTGGTGGAGTAGGACTTAGGCTTTTTTTTTAATGTTCATGGCAGGTGCACATCCCTGGTGCAGCAGCCCTCGCTAATACTTACCCGAGCCCATCTCTATCCAGTGATGTTGCCCGAGACTCTCCCTCCTCATTGACTGAGACGGTAACTTGGTGTCATTGGCTCCCACCGCGGTCAAATTCAGTGAGCCAATGAGGAGAGAGAGGGGGCTGGGCTGGGTCACGGCTCTGTGTCTGAATGGACACAGGGAGCTGCAGCTTGGCTCAGGTGCCCCATAGCAAGCTGCTTACTGTGGGGGCACTCAACAGGAGGGAGGGGCCAAGGGAGTTGAAAAGGAACCTGAAAAGAGGAAGATCCGGGCCACTCTGTGCAAAACCACTACACAGAGCAGGTAAGTATAACATGTTTGTTATTTTTAACCAAAACAAAATGAGACTTTACAATCACTTCAACCGGTTCCCGACCGGCGCACGCCGATGTACGTCGGCAGAATGGCACGGCTGGGCAAATGGGCGTACCTGTACGTCCATTTGAATTCCCCGGCGTGCCATTGCATGCGCGCCGGCCGGGAGCTCCGTGAGTCAGGTCGCGGGTCCCGCGGACTCGATCGCTGCGGGGATACCCGCGATCGCCTCACGGAGCGGATGAACGGGGAGATCCCGTTGTAAACAGCATCTCCCCGTTCTGCCTAGTGACAAGTGTCACTCGATCTCTGCTCCCTGTCATCGGAGCAGAGATCAGTGACGTCACACATACAGCCCATCCCCCTACAGTTAGTAATCACTCCCTAGGACACACTTAACCCCTCCCCGCCCCCTAGTGGTTAACCCCTTCACTGCCAGTGCCATTTAAACAGTAATCAGTGCATTTTTAATTGCACTGATCGCTGTATAAATGACAATGGTCCCAAAAATGTGTCAAAAATGTCCGACATGTCCGCCATAATGTCGCACTCACAATAAAAATCGCTGATCGCCGCCATTACTAGTAAAAAAATAATTATTAATAAAAATGCCATAAAACTATCCCCTATTTAGTAAACGCTATAACGTTTGCGCAAACCAATTATTAAACGCTTATTGCGATTTTTTTTACCAAAAATATGTAGAAGAATACGATCGGCCTAAACTGAGGGAAAAAAATGTTTTTTTATATATTTTTGGGGGATATTTATTATAGCAAAATGTAAAAAATAATGCGTTTTTTTTCAAAATTGTCGCTCTTATTTTGTTTTTAGCGCAAAAAATAAAAATTGCAGAGGTGATCAAATACCACCAAAAGAAAGCTCTATTTGTGGGAAAAAAAGGATGTCAATTTTGTTTGGGAGCCACGTCGTACAACCGCGCAATTGTCAGTTAAAGCGACGCAGTGCCGAATCGCAAAAAACGCTCTGGTCAGGAAGGGGGTAAAATCTTCCGGGGCTGAAGTGGTTAACTTAAACACATTGCCAATAGCACTAGCTACACGTTAATAGTTTAAAAAGTGATTGTAAGGGTTCGTTTTTTTTCTTTTAAATAACAAACATATCATACTTACATCCACTGTGCAGCTCGTTTTGCACAGAACGGCCCTGAACCTCCTCTTCTAGGGTCCCCTGGCTGCCCGTTTGCTGACTGTCCTTCAGAAAAGTATCCCTTCTGGGCGATCTTTGTCGGGTTGTGGCTCTGAGGTTCTACACCTGGAAACTTCTACCCCGAGGACCCACCGAATGACCTTGGGAGGTTCTGCCAGCTGAAGTTCACCTCGCCAGTTCCAGCATCCCGGATTTCCCTTCCTTAGCCCGATGGGGCTTATTGCCTTACTGACTCCATGTCGCTGACAAGGGAGTCCACTTTATCCGGTAAGAGTACCCATCTTCTTTTCACTTGTTTGATGTTGAGCACCATCGATGTTGTTTCACTCCCACGGATCTACATCACATTTACCGTGCCTTTCGGATTCTTACCATCCACCTTTACTCTTTCCTCAGCGTGTGGAGATGAGTAAACACTTCATCTATACAGTCTTTTCATTTTTGTATATTTGGGCTATATGATTTATTTACCACATTATTCACCACCAAGATCACACATATGGACTTGATTTATGGTCTTTTTTATTATTTAATTTTTTAGCGCTGCATTTTTTTACCTTTATTTCATTGTTTTTGTCACAACGTATGCTGCTGCTAATTCATCTTGTTTTATATATAGAGCGCAGTGTTTTGTATATATTTTCCTGTGGTTTATTTTTTCCATTATCTGTGTCCCTTTCTGATGATCATGTGCTGGTCGGAGCGGAGGGACTATTTCTTCAGTTTTCGACACATGCCCATTCAGCTCAGCTCGCATGTTCTTCTGCCTTGGCTCAAGTCCCGGCAAGCCGCCTGCCTGTTTATCTCCTTGCCTTCCCTGGTGGAGTGATCTTCCTCTGCTCCCCACCCAGTAGAAGCCGGGGCCCAGAGAGTAAGACTTGACAGGCTGTGAGGCGGTGGCGGAGATGGGCAAAGAGTCGCCGATTGCTGCCATTACTAGTAAAAAAAAAATATGTCCCTGGATTTCATTTTAAAAATCTGGTCACCTTAATATAAATTTGTCACCAATTTACTTGATAAATGTCCCTTCTTAGGCTTCTTGCAGCTGCAGTGCATTGGACAGCCCAGTGTGCAGGGGGACTTATGCTTTTTATGGGGCTTTGGCATCTCGTTACATCATTCAGTCCTGTACAAAGTTCTCTTTTGCTAGAATACATCGAGGGCACAAATGCAGTCAGCTTAAGGGTGGGGCTTGTAACATAAATATAACACTGTGCATTCAGGGCCAATTAGAGGATTAAGTTACTAGTCGCCAGATATGTAGCTAGGAAGGCAGCCTGGTGAACAAGATGGGTAAAAAAGAAAATAAAGGCCAATTCATATAGTCTGTATCCTCTAAATCAAGATTACATTCAGCCTTTTCTTTCTGAATGTTATGATTAAGCAGAAAACCAGTTATGCTGCAAAACCACAACTGTTTTGCAATATTCAGAAGAACTTTTGGGGAAACTTGCAAATTTAAGATTGCTACCTAGTGGCTGAAATGCAATTCTACATTTTTTCAAAGTATAGGAAAATTGGGACTTTAGTTGAGGTCAAGGACATCGTGGGAGTAAGTTGGTAAAAACAAAAAGCATGTTTATTGAAAATAAAAAGTGCATGAAACATATCAATTACACAACCACTTGAGGAGAGACATTGTAGTGAATATCAATCCATAATAGTTCGCACACACATAGTATGTGTGTATGCAACATAGGCATCAAGGGTACATTAAATATATATCAACTTGGCACCACATAGTGGCCATAACTGATTGTAAAATACATTCAATAAATTCATATATATACACATTACAGCAGCCTAGGCGAAAGAAATGACAATTGTATAAAAAAGCACACTGAAACCATGATTGAAATAAATATATGACATGTTCATTGGTGGAAGGTGTGATCTGAGCAGGAGTCTGCATCATCAAGTTGCCCCATGACATGTTCATTGGTAAAGGGTGTAATATGAGCGTGAGTTTGCATCATCAAGTTGTCCGACGCGTTTCGTGTAAACCACTCATCAGGGGCTGATGCTTTAAAGTATATGGGTTTGGAGCTGGGAAGTGATAAGCCAGGGCTGGAACGGTAGTCTCTACCGGGAGCTGAGGTAGCGCGGCAGCGCTGCGGCGGGGTGGGCATACACCCAAAACACCCCCACATACACAGATAACGCGTTGCCAGATAACATGTGAAACATGGTGTAGTACCAATAGAAGTGAAAACTGCCAGGAGGAATTTCTATCCTAGGCAGAGAAAATTGGATCACGTCCTATAGCGAAGAGTATGTAGTCCAGATCAAACTACATACTCTTCGCTATAGGACGTGATCCAATTTTCTCTGCCTAGGATAGAAATTCCTCCTGGCAGTTTTCACTTCTATTGGTACTACACCATGTTTCACCATGTTATCTGGCAACCCGTTATCTGTGTATGTGGGGGTGTTTTGGGTGTATGCCCACCCCGCCGCAGCGCTGCCACGCTACCTCAGCTCCCGGTAGAGACTACCGTTCCGGCCCTGGCTTATCGCTTCCCACACTTCCCAGCTCCAAACCCATATACTTCAAAGCATCAGCCCCTGATGAGTGGTTTACACGAAACGCGTCGGACAACTTGATGGTGCAAACTCACACTCATATTACACCCTTTACCAATGAACATGTCATGGGGCAACTTGATGATGCAGACTCCTGCTCAGATCACACCTTCCACCAATGAACATGTCATATTTCTTTCAATCATGGTTTCAGTGTGCTTTTTTATACAATTGTCATTTCTTTTGCCTAGGCTGCTGTAATGTGTATATATATGAATTTATTGAATGTATTTTACAATCAGTTATGGCCACTATGTGGTGCCAAGTTGATATATATTTAATGTACCCTTGATGCCTATGTTGCATATACACATACTATGTGTGTGCGAACTATTATGGATTGATATTCACTACAATGTCTCTCCTCAAGTGGTTGTGTAATTGATATGTTTCATGCACTTTTTATTTTCAATAAACATTCTTTTTGTTTTTACCAACTTACTCCCACGATGTCCTTGACCTCAACTAAAGTCCCAATTTTCCCGTTCTTTATCTTTGCAACAGGGATGGAGGCACATTGTGTATATGTGCCTCATTTAAAGTCCCAAACTTCCCGTTTTTCCTTTTTTTTCAAAGTATGGTAAGGTTTTTTTAAAGATTTTAGTGTTGTGATTTTTGGAGCAAGTTAGCACGTACTGCTATAACCCATAAAGCACAATCTCATCTGATCAATTTAAGAAAGACCATCAAGAGCATTTGCTATAGGTATAAGTTATGATTAAATGTTCCTATATGCAAGTACAGAATATTTGAAGCTAACCAGTCACAAAAGTCACTTTTGATTTCCGACCTGAAAATGCTATCATGTTGGCCCTCTGGCTTTAATACTTTACAGTCACTCAGTTGGAATAAAGATACAGATAAGAACTTATCTATGGCTATCCAGACCATAAACGAAAAAAAAAAAAAAAAAAAAAAAGGGATAGAGCCAAGCAAAGGAGTTCTAATCAAAGGGCAAACAGCAGACTCTCCTTCAAAACTTTATTAAATACAAAATAATACAAAATCCAGAACCCAAAGTGGCTTGCACAATTCAAGGTAAAAATGACAACGTTGTCAAATTTAAAATATGCCCAGGGTCACACGAATGCCCTCACATGCTATGCCGGAAGATATATAGTGAATGAAAATAAAGTGCAAACTAGCTCAGAGGTCCTATTGAGACAAAGGAAACGTGTAACGGTGAATCAAACAAGGTGAAACAATGCGACCCAATGGGGAACGCTAGTACAATGAGAGATGCAAGTCCAGAAATGGAACCTCAGAGTCTTCAGAGGGAAGTAAACAGCCCACAGTCCAGCATACCTGTTTGAGGTCAAGGATTCAGAAAGAAATTGAGCTAGCAGATCAGCATAACAGCCAGGCAACTAGTATTTTCAGAAAAAGGTCAATGGTAGCCTCCATTCCTTTCATGACACTTTTTTTTTATTGTTGAACTTAAAGTAGTTTTAACTTACACAAATGAAAACACCTCTAATCCTTAATACACCATTGAAGTGTAACTCCACTTTTGTTGAGAAAAATACATTCCCCCCGGATGATCTATGTACATTGCAAGGATTTTTTTAAAAACTTTGTTGCAGATTCCTATCTTTTGTTATTCAAGAAATCAATGTGTGTTTGTCTGTGTCCATGTGGGAAAGTGAATCTAATGGGAGTGGTATCATAATTATCAATCAGCTGCTACACCGGCAGGGCACTAATGAGGAAAACTGCTGGGCCTGCCTCATTTTTGTTGCAGGGAATGCCTGAAATATGACTTGTATCTTACATAGTAGGTGAGGTTGAAAAATGACAAGTCCAACCTATGTGTGCGATTATATGTCAGTATTACATTGTATATCCCTGTATGTTGTGGTCGTTCAGGTGCTTAACTAATAGTTTTTTGAAACTATCGATGCTCCCCGCTGAGACCACCGCCTGTGGAAGGGAATTCCACAGCCTGGCCACTCTTACAGTAAAGAACCGCCTATGTAGTTTAAGTTTAAACCTCTTTTCTTCTAATTTTAATGAGTGGCCACGTGTCTTCTTAAACTCCCTTCCGCGAAAAAGTTTTATCCCTATTGTGGGGTCACCAGTACGGTATTTGTAAATTGAAATCATATCCCCTCTCAAGCGTCTCTTCTCCAGAGAGAATAAGTTCAGTGCTCGCAACCTTTCTTCATAACTAATATCCTCCAGACCCTTTATTAGCTTTGTTGCCCTTCTTTGTACTCGCTCCGTTTCCAGCACATCCTTCCTGAGGACTGGTGCCCAAAACTGGACAGCATACTCTAGGTGCGGCCGGACCAGAGTCTTGTAGAGCGGGAGAATTATCGTTTTATCTCTGGAGTTGATCCCCTTTTTAATGCATGCCAATGTTCTGTTTGCTTTGTTAGCAGCAACTGCATGCCATTGCTGAGCCTATCATCTACTAGGACCCCCAGGTCCTTTTTCATCCTAGATTCCCCCAAAGGTTCTCCCCCCAGTGTATAGATTGCATTTATATTTTTGCACCCAAATGCATTATTTTAAATTTGCACGTGCACTCGCGGACCCATGTGCACACACACACACATACACAATACACAAGTACTAACGATCCACACACACACTACTCAGACAACACTCAGGTACTCACAATACACAGGTACTACCTGACACTAATACTCAATACAGCCCACGAGCACTCGTACTTAAAATACCCAGGTACACACTCACCCTGCACAAGTACTTGACCCCTGTTACAACCTCTTGTTTTCAGCTTGTTTTTTTTCTTATTTTAACCCCTTCCCGCCGACCGTACGCAGATATGCGTACTCGGCTTTCCGGGGTTATACCGGGATGATGCCCGCAGCTGCAGGCATCATCCCGGTACCGTTGTTTACAGCGGGCGATCGGCTACCCGAGTATAACAACCGATGCGGCTAAAAGCCGCTCGGTTGTTATACCGGAGGAGCGGGAGGGGACATCCCCCCCTCCCGCCGCTGTTACCGGGCCTCCCGTGCGATCGGGAAGCCCGGTGTCCAATCGGGTACCTTCGGCGGCTGGGGGTGGGCTGGAACGAAGCTGTGAGCGGCTTCGTTCCAGCCTTCTCGTTGTAAACCCGGAAGCGACGTCATGACGTCACTTCCCGTTTACTCGGCTGCCAATGGCGCCGAATTTAAAAAAGTACACAGTATTCAGAATCGCCGTTTTCGGCGATCTGAATACTTTGAAGTGTAGAGGAGGGATGGGGGGTCTTTTAGACCCCCCATCCCTCCATAAAGAGTACCTGTCACCACCTATTACTGTCACATGGGATGTTTACATTCCTTGTGACAGCAATAAAAGTAAAAAAAAAAAAAAAAATTTTTAAAACACAATTTATAAAGTAAAAAAAATTAATTAAAATAAATAAAAAAATTTTTTTTTTAAAGTGCCCTTGTCCCCGCGAGCTCGCGCAGCGAAGAAAACGCATACGGAAGTCGCACCCGCATATGTAAACGGTGTTCAAACCACACATGTGAGGTATCGCCGCGATCGTCAGAGCGAGAGCAATAATTCTAGCCCTAGACCTCCTCTGTAACTCAAACCTGGTAACCGTAAAAAATTTTTTAAAGCGTCGCCTATGGAAATTCATAGGTACCGTAGTTTGTCGCCATTCCACGAGTGCGTGCAATTATAAAAAGGGTGACATGTTTGGTATCTATTTACTCGGCGTAACATCATCTTTCACATTATACAAAAAAATTGGGGTACCTTTACTGTTTGGATTTTTTAAAATTCATGAAAGTGTCCCTTTTCCAAAAATTAGCGTTTAAAACACCGCTGCACAAATACAGTGTGATAAAAAATATTGCAACAATCGCCATTTTATTCTCTAGATTCTCTGCTAAAAAAATATATATAATGTTTGGGAACGCTAAGTAATTTTCTAGCAAAAAATACGGATTTTAACTTGTAAACACCAAATTTCAAAAATAGGCTTAGTCATGAAAGGGTTAACTCACCACTTAGTCCAGTTCCGCTTGGTCTAAGTTCCAGCAAGCTCAAAGATGAGCAGGCTCACAAGGAGTTCTACGGAAGGTTATATAGGCCTCAAGCACCTGTGACCAATTAACCACTCCCCTTAATTAGGCTGAAGGAAGCGAAGAAAAAAAAGAAGCTGTTTAAAAAGTGACAGAAAAAGGTGTTAAAAAGCTACAAGGAAAAGCCCCAAAAAGAACCTAAAAATGCAACCCAGCAATCACCAGCAGTCAAAAAGCAAAACTTGTTCACACTCTCCACTCAAGGTTCCCACTGTTTAGCTTCCAACCAGCAGTCTGTCAAATGCCTTCATCTTAGTGCAGACTTCTGGCAAAATCAGTGAGCCAATCACACAAGCAGGAAATTATGTTTCTGGGGGGGGGGGTTCTGTACACATTCTGTGTATAGAACATCTACAGGTAGCCATATTGCATTGCGTTTTTAGAAAATTACAGCTGCCGCAGATTAACCACTTTAATACCAGGCACCTATACACCTTCTTGCCCAAGCCAATTTTCAGCTTTCGGCGCTGTTGCAATTTGAATGACAATTGCGCGGTCATGCAACACTGTACCCAAACAAATTTTTTTATCATTTTATTCCCACAAATAGAGCTTTCTTTTGGTGGTATTTGATCACCTCTGCGATTTTTATTTTTTGCTCAATAAAAAAAGACCGAAAATGTAGAAAAAAATAGTTTTTCTTTTGTTTCTGTTAACATTTTTTGTAAATATGTTTTCTTTTCAACGACGGGCACTGATATGGCTGCACTGACGGGCACTGATAAGGCAGCACCGATAGGCACTGATGAGGTGGCACTGATGAGGTGGCACTGATGATGGGCACTCATAGGCGGCACTAATAGGCAATTATGGGTGGCACTGATAGGTGGCACTGATGGACACTGATGGGTGGCATTGCTGGGCATCACTTGTCTGTACTGATCCATAATGTTGCCAGTCAGTGCCCATTTGTGGGTACTGTTTGGCATGTATTGACCATATTTTTTTATATGTGAATGGCCATGGGGTACATACCTGGCCATCCACATGCTAGGGGCTTCCCTGGTGGTCCAGTGTGGGCATCCGCAGGGGGGCTGTGCTGATAAACAATCAGCGCAGACCCCCCCTGTCAGGAGAGCCTTTGATTGGCTCTCCTCTACTCACGTCTGTCAGATGCGAGTGAGGAAAAGCCGACCAACGGCTCTTCCTGTTTACATCGTGATCCGCAGTGATTGGACACAGCTGATCACGTGGTAAAGAGCCTCCATTGGAGACTCTTTACCGAGATCGGTGTAGTGGTGTGTCAGACACACCGCACCACTGATCGCCGCGATGCGAACCCCCACTGGCGGGCGGCGGCTGTTATCCTGCTGGCTGTCATATGACGCCCAGTCAGGATAACTGAACACCGCCCGGCCGTCATTTTGCTATAGACCGGCGGGAAGTGGTTAAAAAGAAGAGTTATTTTTTAATAACATTCAATTACAATATGACTTGTGTTGCAATTGCATATGCTATATTATTTTTCTTTATTTGCTATTTTTTCCCCGAAACAGTGGAGTTACCCTTTAAATGTATTTTTTAAATGCAAGCAGTGTAGGTACCTGAGTTTTATCTTGTATCAGCCTTCTGAAGTTCCTGTACACCAAGGCCTGAGTGTGAGAGGAAGAAGTAGCACAGAGAGCCAAAGTGCTGAAAAGAAGCATGCTGATAGGAAGAAAAAACAGCATAACAAAGATGAGCTCATCACAGTGTCGCTTCTCCTTTCACTGTCCAGTCACCGACTGTGGCAAGTACCAGACACCTAGGGCTCAGATAAAGTGGGTTGAATGATACTGACCATCAGACTGAGGACATCTAGCAAAAGAAACAAGTACTGCAGGGAAAATATCTAGATTACAGGGGAATATTGTAGCAACAGTTTGTTTTGTTATTTTATCTTCTACTTGGCTACTAATTTTTACCTATTTTTTTTCTGGAAGTTCTGCTTTAAAGTGGTTTTAAACCTAAAAAATAAATATGTAATATATTGCCAATTACCAATCCTTAAATGTGGTGGCTGCATTCGTTTTCCACCTGATGATCTGACAAGTAACACACTTCCTGTCTGAGTGTCTCCACTCTACGAGGGAGCAAAAGAGCCACCCTTGGACAGCAGCACTGTCAATCTGGGGAGATGTTCATGTTTGATGCATTAGCAAATTTAGGTGGGACTTGACTAAAACTAGCCATAAAGTAGATTTTCAAATGACCATATGTATGAATATTCGTACAAGAATTCCTAGTACATTCGATAACTTGACAAATATTGTTCAAAAGTACTTCAAAATTTAATTTGCTTTTAACATTCCATTTTGTAATTCATTTAATTTGCTGAACAAAAAAAAAAAAACACACACTGTTAGAAACTTGATCATTCATGAAAAAAATTTCCATCCTGCTTCTTCGAATTTTTGCCTCATTGTGGTCGAAAATGAACATCGATTTGACCCCATTAACGATTAGAAAATTAAAAACATGTTCCCAAAAATATCACACAAAATTCTAATAGTGTATATAGCCAGCTTAACAAATCCAAACCGAACTCCAGCTTTTTAAGCATTTACAGTAACAGTTTGTTTTTCCTTTTGGGAGAAAGGTTTTACATACATGAATAAAAGCTGACCATTGTAAGCACCCCTGTCAGTGGTAAATGTTTTTTCTCAACCCTCTAACTGGCACTTTTGCTGGACAGCTTGGTCTTTTAACGTGAAGTTGAAAAATAACAGACTTACCGACTGGATCAACAGGTGCTAATAAAAGTAAATGTAGCACAACCCCCTAAGGGGCTGCTTAGAATTACCTGCTCGTCTGCACTGCCATGACCTGATGAACATTCCAACCCACCTGACACTATGGGTTCAGACATCTTTGCACCACCTTAAAGCAATAAATGAGACAACTCTGTGCATTTATGTTCTGGTAATGTTTACTAGAACAGTTCAAAGAAGATACTGTCACAAAGAGGAGGCAATAGATCTGCTGAGTTTTGGGCAACCGCATCAACTCAGCAAAGGAATTCCTCCAAATAACACAAACCAAATATCTGCAGGTAAAGCAGTCTAGTATATACACATGTACAGTGGAATTTTGCTTGCACCTGAAAGGGAGAGAGATGGTTATACTGACAAAACTTCTAAAGGGGGAAACCTAGGCCAGCCTATTAACCCTAATGAGAGGTCAGACTTAATGGCAATGGTATAAGGACCATTGTAGCAATAATGACAGCAATGTCCCTGTTGCAGATCTGATGGTCTTCACCGGCATGTAGGAGCTCTTTAATTATATCCAATAAGGTGTAATAGCAAGCAATAAGATTCCTTGAAATGGTAGTAGCTAAAGGTGTCTATGCACAGTGTTCAAAATAGGTTCAGTAAATTATTCCCAAGGTAAAGATGTCTGTGCAAAGTGTCCCAGTGAACCCTTCAGAAAAGGATTTGTAAAGGTGGGCGATTTCCCTCTCACCAACGACAAGGCCGATTCAGGACCCTCCGGACAGCAGCACATATAGCGACACGTGCAGCGGGTCCACCGTATTGATCTCCCATTGCAAATCGCTGAACACAGGTTGGCGGGTGGCCGAGGTGGTGCTGAATGGATGTCTGACTAACAGCCAGAATCTGTCTTGCTTCAGGCCCAGGAGGAAGAGAGTGCAGAGCAGGGCTTTGGCTTCTTATGTAGGTCCTCCCAGTAATCCCACCGATTCTTTGATGACGCCCTGGGGGAGGGGCGAAATGCGTCAACGAAACATCCGGCTCACGTCCAACCAGTGACTCATTTCCTGTTTCCGTGGAACGCACGCTGTAAGCGGCGATCGCGGAAGTATTCTGATATGCCTGATTGCAACCGTGGATTCTGTGAGTAGCGCTGTGATGCGCAAGTGATTTCCCAGCTCCACAATATTTCACCATATTGCCTTTCTCTTTCTTTTGGGGTCAACATCCACAAGTATATGACTTATCTGAATGAACATCTATATCGGCTCCTACATTAGAGGCATCACTTTACAACATCCATGGTGATTGACAGCGCAGGCTGAAGATATGCTGTTTGCTTCTAGTGGGACTGCTAATGAGAGCCTTGTTTAGTAGCCCAGCCGGTATTTATTTAGGACTATCTATTAGCACTATATCAACTCTGTTAGCACATAAAATATATTTATTATTTCACTAGCAATTGGGTAATACCGATTGCGGATCTATTGTAATTTGCACTTTATGTATGAGGTTTATGGGGAACCAGCAGTCTATTTGTGTATTGCACCCAGTGTACACTAATATTCACTACCCATGTCATTTATGGATTTAAGTATATCAATATTGCACAGAGCACTTTATATATAGGATATTCATGGTATAGCACATCTTTTACTGGCGCTGTATGTGTTTGTTTTATAACAGGTTGGTGGGTGGCCGAGGTGGTGCTAAATGGATGTCTGACTAACAGCCAGAGTCTGTCTTGCTTCAGGCCCAGGAGGAAGAGAGTGCAGAGCAGGGCTTTGGCTTCTTATGTAGGTCCTCCCAGTAATCCCACCGATGGCAGCAAAGATCCCTGGGATATGTAGTCCAGGTACGGAGACATGTGAAGCAATTAACAGCCTGATGAACTACTCATCCCACAATCCCTTTAGCTTGGCTCACAAACATGAAGTCAGTTGATAACACTGGGCACTAGAGGGACATGCAATGCATAGAAATACTAGAGAAGCACTGTACTTTATAATTGTAGTCCACATTGCTACATCCTCCCCTCACTTGAAAGTCTTTGGTCCCTAAAGACAGATCACAACCTGTGGGATCACTTTACTGTATCATAAAACTGAATACTTAATAATCTGATAAACTAGAAATTGTAACAGCTAACAACTGACCCAATGAAGATCTTCGAACAGCAAATTATATACATCCTCAGGTGAAGTCATTAATTTTGTGACAAGCCTATAACAATTTAGTGGCCACCCAGTAGTGTCAGGAGGTGGATCAAGGTCATCCTTTACTAGAGGTTCAATAAAGGAGGCAAGTGCTTGACTGGAGCAGTAGGTATAAGTCTGTCAGCATTTTCCCCAAGTACATTGTAAGTCAGTCTTTTTGGAGGGCATATCCTCTGTCTCACCCTGGAGTAGGTGTTTTCCAGTGGCTCTGGTCCCTGTTCTGTTCCCCAAAAATTGCATACAAATTTAGGTTCAAGTTCTAATTCTGGCTCTGGTTCAGAGACGTCCCTCTCTCTGCGAGGTTAGTAAGAGGAATGGGAGCATCCATTACACTCGGCACTTCACTGGGTTCCACCTTGACCTCCTTATCTCCCCTTGGTGGGTGAGGATCTAATGTTTCAACTGCAGGCAAAATTGAGACAGGTCCTCCTCCTAAAGGGTGTTCTTCGATGGTCTACTTCCTCAGTACCAAGGTCAATGGGATCATCTTCCAAAGGAGAAACAAACAACCAATCAAGGGTCAACTCTTCATCATCACTCTCCTCTTCAGGGAGTGTGGGTGGGCAAGTTTTCCAGGCCTGAGGGTACTTGAGCAACCTCTTATATGGACAGCAAATGGTTTCGATGCCAAGACTTGATAGGGACGGTCTTCCGTTCAGGCCGAATTTGGTACACATGGAGCCCAGGTAGTCATTTACAGAAAATGTAGGGTTGAGAACGCCATCGATAAGCCAACTTATGCTTCCCTGGCACCCCTAGATAGCGCAATAACACTCGATCTCCAGGTTGTAGACCCTGGACCCTCACTCTGAGATAAAAGTTTTTCTTGTTCCTTTGTTCCCTGATGGTAGAGGCCTCCTTGGCTTTCTCATGAGCCACTTTTAGATTCTTCCGAAGTCTGTCAATATACCCCCTATAAGAGGCTTGGGAGGTGTGATCTAGTGATGTTCCAAAAATCTGATCCACAGGTAGATGAGCTTCTCTCCCGAACATTAACCTGTAGGGGGAGTATTCAGTAGAATCATCTGAGGTGCTTTAATAAGCATGGACTACTGCAGCGATATGCTCCCCCCAATGCTGTTTCTTCTCTAATGGGAAGGTCCCCAACATGTTCAGCAGGGTACAGTTGAAACGCTCCGGTTGTGGATCCCCTTGAGGATGGTAAGTAGTCCTGGATTTCTTTATGCTTAAAAGTTCACATAATCTTCTGATCAATTTGCTCTCAAAATCCCGATCTTGACCTGAATGCAGGCGCTGAGGCAACCCGTAATGAATGAAGAACTTCTCCACTAGAGTCTTTCCCACCTTACTAGCTTGTTGATCCCTAGTGGGAAAAGCTTGAGCATATTGGGCGAAATGATCTGTCACAACCAGGATATTACTGTGTCCACTCGGGTCAGATTCCAGACACAAGAAATCAATGCACACCAACTCCATGGGTCCCTGGCTTTGAAGCTGGCCAATTGAGGCTGCTCTGCCTTGTAAGATCTTTCGCTCAATGGAAGAGAGAGAGCAACACCGCTCTAAGCGTAATAAATTAGTTAAAAGAGCTTTAATTTGCTTTAAAATGCACTCATATTTGAGCAATGGTAATCAGGCATTGGTAATGGCACAGGGGGCGTGGCTTGAGCGCTCGCATTTTGGAGCATGCATGCTCCTTCGCCATTTCAGGGCACGCACGCTCCAAATGCGAGCGCTCAAGCCAATTCCTCGTTCTCCAGCGTCTGCCGATCCCTGCCGACGTGCCCTGCCGATGTGCCTGCTGTGATATTCTCCAGCCTTGGAGCTATAGACAGCGCCGGAGCGGCCGGAGACTGACTCATCACTGCTGCCTAGCCTGGAACCGAGGGAACATCCAGTACAGCTGAACAGAACAACCATAACCGATGCCCGATTACCATTGCTCAAATGTGAGTGCATTTTAAAGCAAATTAAAGCTCTTTCAAACCAATTTATTACGCTTGTGCCCCGTACACATGATCAGAAATTCCACCAGCAAAAGTCGGATGTGAGCTTTTGGTCAGAAATTCCGACCGTGTGTATGCCCCATCGGACTTTTGCTGGCAGAATTCCAGCCAGCAAAAGATTGAGAGCAGGTTCTCTATTTTTCGGTCGGAAAAAGTTCCTATCCGAAAATGCGCTCGTCTGTATGCAATTTGGACGCGCAAAAAATCACGAATGCTCGGAAAAATTTGACGCATGCTCGGAAGCATTGAACTTCATTTTCTCGGCTCGTCGTAGTGTTGTACGTCACCGCGTTCTTGCCGGTCGAAAGTTCAGATAACGTGTGACCATGTGTATGCAAGCCAAGCTTGAGCGGAATTCCTTCGGAAAAACCATCCAAGATATTTCCGACGGAAATTCCGCTCGTGTGTACGGGGCATTAGAGTGGCACTGAACTCCTTTTTTCCTTTTTCTCATTATCATAGAGTCTTTTCTGCTCTCCTGAGTGGGCTGCCGCTTTCAACTTCCACCAGAACCTTTAACACAGGTCTGGATCCAGAAAGAAAAATGGACTAAAACTTCCAAACACTAACTGGACTCTTATTATTATGTTTACTTTTATTATTAATCGCCTACTTATCTCACTAGTAGCCCCTGCCAGCGCTCCATTCTATCCTCCTTATGGTCTTTCTCTGAATGCATATGATGCAAGAGCAACCGTAGCTTTCCAACTCCGTTCTCATGGGCGGCCAGTAAAATCGATCCCTGACCAGCTTGAAAGTTCTATCTAGGCCTAAGTGACCATGGTCATCACGAAGGGCGGTCAACACAATCAGACAATGTTTTTCAGGGAGGAACAGTTGACTCACACCTCCTGGTTCCTCAGAGGGAGCTCTTCGATATATGACCCCACGTTCCAACTTCATTCGCTCCCACTCTCTTTGGATTACTTGGCCCCCTCGATGGGGCTATTCACTAGTATCTGAGGGTCTTGGGCGGATTGCGATTTACTTATCAGACTCCCCAATGGATCTTCCCATTGATCCTTTCTCATATCCTCTTTTGTCAGCTGAGGCAATTCTTGGCTGCAAAATTTTCATGCTTGTCCCTTCGGAAAATTTCAGGCAAAAGCTGTGTATTAGCAATCAGATTATTGTACGATCATTTCAAGAGCGATATTTTTTTGTACAATTTTCTGATTGTGTGTACAGGCTTTTAACCCTTTCGCTGCCAGGTCCGTACGGCGTATGGACCTACAGCACTTCTTCAAACTGGCCAGGTCCATATGGACCTCATTTCTCCTTCTGCTATAAGCTCATGGTCACGTCAGTGACCATGAACTTATAGCATAATTGTTCAGCAGACGCTGCTAAACAAACTGATAGCTCTGGCGGATAAACCACTGATCAGAGCAATTTACCTAAAATATGCCACACCCACCCCCCTGCTGTGCAGCTATGACACACGCCCCCCACCCTCACTTTAACTCTCCCTTAACCTTCTTGCTCCGATTCTCCCCGCCCCTCACAAACGCTGATTCCTTGCCCTGCAGCTGTCCGATTTTATCCTCTGCCCTCCAGGTGCTAGCTGGCTCTCCCACATCCCACTCCCACTAGCTTTCCATGCTGCAGGGCAGTCACAGAGCGATCATTTTTTTAAAAATACGCCCCCGGCGCTGCTCCGACCCCCCCTTCAGTGCCCCTCCACCTCCCCGATGACCAGGCTTCCCTCTCAATGCTGCTAGCCGGCTCTCCCTCCTTCCCTCCTGCCGGTTGCAGTCACTGACAGATCGCTGTCTGCATTGAGGGCTGAGGGATGGGGGTGGGAGCTGGTAAAAATGTGTTTTACCAGCCCCCTTCCTTTCCTGAAAGAATGCAGTCAGCAATCAGTAATGATCGCTCCTGCATTCTTTCATCACTGACATATAGTAAATGGTGTTTACTATATGTTGGTTTGTGAATGAAACAATAGGGGTTATTTACTAACGCCAAATCCACTTTGCACTACAAATGCACTGTGCACTGTGTCAGCCAATGGGCAGGGATTTTCTTGGGTCCCTTGGCCTGCTGGGAGAGCCTATTTGTTTGTGTGAGGTCAGGTGATCAGAGTTGATGGCCGTCTGGGTGGATGTGTGTTGTATTTCCCAGGGCTGCTAGGCTAGAGCCTGAAGCTTATCCCGGGGACATCTGGCTGCTAGGCTATCTGAGGGCCTATCTAGAAGCAATAGCGCAGCATAGGATTGGGACTGCGGCTTGCAGCCCAACCAGAAGTGACGGTTCTGCCACCCAGAGAACCTGTCATGGTTGGAGGTAGGGGAGGGAGGGGAAGCTGTCGCCACTAGGGGACCATCCACCTTATTACCAGGGACCACCGTGAATAGCCGAAGCAGCATTCTCACCAACCGGGGACGGTGAATAATTGGGAAACTTTGGCAGGTGTCAAGCCAGGGACCCAGCCAGCGGAGGCGACGCTTGCAGAGCAATATTGTGTGACAAGGCAGGGACCGAACAGGCCAGTGGGGTGGGTGACGCTTTAGGAGTATCTGAGTTCCAAGCTAGGGACCCAGCAGGGACGCGGGGGTGACGTTTGAGGAAGATACTCGGTGAGAAGATTGGAAGAGCTCAGGAGATCCAGTGGCAGTGGATTAGCGGGTCTAGGTGATAGACTGGGAGCTCAGTTGAGTAAAGATCGAAAGAGGAGTTTGTGGAGTTTGTTAGAAACTGTTTAAAATTGTTGCCATAGGAGACAGCGTGTCTACACATGCAGATGTGGCATCCAGCTGGGTGCCTTTCCCTGCATGGCTGTCTACCTATAGAAGTCTCAGAGTTTGCTAATTAACATTGCAACTACTAAAGGGTATCCTGGCCCTAACCCTCTCTCCCACAGTTCAGTTTAAGAGGAAAGAAGTCTCTTTGCATTCAAGAAGTGTCTGACGCACATTAATCTACCTTACATTGCACCCACCATGCCTCGTAACCCACTCTACACAGAAGGATGTCAGCTGTCCCTAACTCTGGAGGTCACCATCAGGCCTGGAGAGGCCCGGGACGCGTCTACATAAATAACCCCCACTGTTTCATTTTATGAATCAATAGGAGTCTACACAAACTCTGTATTCATTTATATATAGTGCAGGTCAGGCTGCAGAGAAAGGGACTGTCTTCAGTCCCTTTCTCTGGTTCAAAAAAGAGACAGAGGTCTGCTTAGACCCCTGACGTCTCTCCAAAGCGCCCCTCCCCCCACCAAGAAAAAACTAAATTTAAAAAGTATTCAAAATAAAAAAGTACAAAAGTTGTAAAAAAAATAGTAAGGGTAGATTTAGACGTGTCTAAATCTCCCTTGCCTCTGAAGCCCGATGCACATTTGGATTGAGCTTCAGAGGCTGCTGACGAGCGGTGAGGAAGCAATGTGATGCCTCCTCAATGCCAGCTTTAACCCTATTCAACCAACAAATGCACCACAACAATGCATCGCACAAGGTTGTGGGGGGTTTGCGGCACTTACCCTTAACATGAATGTGTAGTGTTCGGCAGATGGCATCGCTACAAGTTGGGTCAAGTTTTCTGGGGGCGCAAAGCATCACAGCATCAGCACTCTGTCCACTGCTTATTAAAGCTTAAACCGGAGCTCCACCCAAAAGGGTGAGCGCCACTTGTTTGCACCCTCTCCACTGCCACATTTGGCACTTTTGGGCCAAATGTGCGGGTACCTGGTTTTGACAGGTACTTGCTCCCACTTCCAAGGTACCCAACTCCCACTTCCGGGTAAGATTTCCACGCCAATCTAAGCTGTTTGGCCCCGTCTCCTTCCCTCCCCAGAAGGCTTCACTGCTGGTTTCCCTTAGTGAAGATGCCGGCACCTGCACCTAAAGCCCTTTGAAGAATCGGCTCATGTGCTGACGTCACTGGATTCCTGGACAGGTAAGTGTCCTTGTATGAAAAATAAGCAGCTACAGTAGTTCTAGCTGCTGACTTAATTTTTTGGGGGGAGACTGGAGCTCCTTTTTAAGGGGTAGGGGGGCGTTTGACAGGAGGCAAAAACGCAGCTCAACCGCACATTTTTACCAAAATCCAATCGCTAGTCTATACAAGATTAAAGGCCTTGTGCATGCGGGGTATACTACAGCAAGGCTATGTTTAGCTGCACAGGGATGCACAGATGTTCCGTGCATTCCATGCAGACAATCCTATTGATGGCAATTGGGACACAGCGGCTGCACAGAAATGCACAGGTGTTCCATTGCTCCCAACTTGACATCCATGTGGGTGTATGTCCCTGAACTCACCCTGTCTGCATGTGGGGCCATGCACCTACAACCGCATGGATGTCAAATCTGTCCAGTTGACATGAATAGGACTGCCTCCACAGGAATTCACAGAACACCTGTGCATCCGCATGCAGGCACATCTGCATACGATGCAGCACACCCAATTGAATGAGGCCTTAGTAGGAATTTATCAAGATTTGTGTAGATTATGTTGTCTTTTTAAGTGCAATTAAGAATTTGTGTTTTTTCTGTGAAAATAGCAATCTGATAAACATTTGCCAAACTATTGTGGGGCTAAAAAAAATCAGTGGGACCTTCTTTTTATTCTACAGGTTATGTGCTTTCAGAAAAAAATATGCTTTTTCCTGAAAGCTGTCAGGAAAAAGATTTTTAGAGAATTTTGGATATTTCCATTTTTGCGCAAGTTAAATTTTCACCATTTCACAAAAAGGTGCAATTTAAAAGTTACAAACATTTGTTATTAACTCCATGCGAGTTAAGCTTTTATATTTAGTAGGGATTTAGCAGGAATTTTGTAAAATTAGCTGTGTTTTTATCCGCTAATGGTTTTAGTGTATTTTTAGGGAAAATATTGTTTGATAAACATTTGCGCTAATATCATGGGGCCTTAAAAATCAGTAGCACCTTTTTTTTTTATTCTACAGGTCATTTGCTTTCTGAAAATATATATGGGCTGGGGGACTTTTACAAATTCTTAACGCTGTAAGGAAAAAATTAAAACCTTCAAGAACGCATGGAAAGTAGGTTATATGGTTTTGAATGGCATAGTTAACACCAGTGCTTGCAGTTCCAGTGCGTTCCAGTAAAAAAAAAAAAAAAAAAGAGCATTTTTCCTGCACTGAACTGTACTGGAATGCTGTAAAACGCATCAAAAATGCACTGGGGCGCACCGGAAAGCACATAAATGCACTGGAACACACATCCTTATTTAAGGTTAAGAAAAAAAAGGGGGGAAAAATGCACTGGACGCAGCAAAAACTAACTGGAACATATCAAAAACATGCATGCAGAAAAGCATCTGGAATGCATCTGGACTGCATTTCTATGGTGTGAACTGGCCCTAAAGAAATTTGGATATTTACACTTTTGCATCTGTTTGATTTTCACCATTTCACAAAAAAGGCGCAATTTAAAAGTTACAAATATTTGTTATTTATTAACTCCATACAGGTTAAGCTTTTATATTTAGTAGGGATTTAGTAGGAATTTTGTAAAATTTGCTATTTTTTATCTGCTAATAATGATTTTAGTGTATTCTTAGCAAAAATATTTTTTTGATAAACATTTGCGCAAATATCGTGGGGCCTTAAAAAATCAGTAGCACCTTCTTTTTATTCTACTGGTTCTATGCTTTCAGAAAATATATGGTTTGGGGCATTTTACAAACCCTGAAAGCTATAAGTGAAAAATAAAAAAGCAAAGGAAAAATTGCAAAAATAGTCCGGCCAGCTGAGTTTAAAAGTGGAGCGCAGGGCCTGGCAATGAAAGAGTTAATCAAGGAATGGGAAGCTAGCCCTCTCTGAAACATAAGAGTCAAGAATTAACCCTTGATTGTACTCAGGGCCAACTGTTATTCCAGTCCTGATTGTAAAAAGTTGAGCAGTTCCCCCCTGGCTGGTGTCATCCGGGTGTGGTCTACACCCCCTGGCAAAGCCACTGCTCTTTCCTCACACCAAGTGAATCATGCTTTCCTTTCATGTGCAATGTTAGACCATACTTCCTGGCTTTTTAACATTGTGGAAATACCTCTGTTTTTCAAGACTTCAACAGCCTCACCATTAAAGCCAAAGACTGTTGAACTTGGATGCTAGGAGGTCCACATCCGGCATTCCCCACTCATGGCACAGGCCTTGGAACACCTTTCGTTGTAGGAGCCCCAGATCCAGATGCTGCTGTCTGAGGAAGTCTGCCTGTCAATTTTCCACACCTGGTATGTAAATAGTGGACAAGGCTGGACCATAAAGTTCTACCAAAAACAGAATCCATTCTACTTCTCTTGCAACAGCAAGGCTTCTGGCTTCTTCCTGATGTACACTACTGCTGTGGCATTGTTCAACTGAACCCTGATTAGATGGCTCACCAGCGTTGCAGGGACAATCAAATAGCTAATGGAGCATCAGAACATCAGGGACAATCAAATGATGGAGCATAAGAACATCAATTAGGAGAAGGTATGGTCTAGGATTCCCCGAAGTCAGGCTAGCATCTGTTGTGAGGATAAGTCAAGAGATCAAAAGGAAGAATTTTATCAGCTACAAAACTGGACTCCCGAGCCACCAGTCTAGAAACATTCTGGTCCTTGGTGTAGAACAGATTGGTTTGTCCAGAGATTGAACTGACTCGTCCCACAGGGCCAGAGAGGTTGAAGTTTTTGTGTTCTGAAGTGGAACTGGGAAATCAGGACTGCTGCAAATGAGGCTGCCCATCAACCCCAGAACTCTTGTGCAAAAGCAAAGCGTCTTGTCAAAGAGTTCAAGTCTGAGAGTGAAGAGTTTGAGGTTTCTTTTGGGAGAGAAAGAAATCCGTCTGGAATTGTCTCTAGGATAAAACCCAGAAACTTAAGGTCACAATGGAAATACCCTGAAAGCGAAACAAGGCTAGTACAAGAGACAGCACCCTGGTGAACATGTGAGAAGCAGAGAATGGTACAGCCACAAACTGGAACTGCTAGGTACCCACAGCAAAGCAAAGAAATCACTGATGTTCTCAGAAGCTAGAAGGAAGAGGCTATACGGTGCCTTGAAAAAGTATTCATACCCCTTGACATTTTCCACACTTTGTCATGTTAAAACCGAAACCGTAAATGTATTTTACTGGGATTTTATGTGATAGACCAACACAAAATGGCACATAATTGTGTAGTGGAAGGAAAATAAGTGGTTTTCAATTTTTTTTTACAAATAAATATCTGAAAAGTGTGGCGTACATTTTTATTCAGACCCCCTGAGTCATAACTTTGTAGAACCACCTTTCGCTGGAATCACAGCTGTAAGTCTTTTTGGGCATGTCTCCACCAGCTTTTTTCCATCAGATTTGATGGAGAGAATCTGTGAACAGCAATTTTCAAGTCTTGCCAGAGATTGTCAATTGGATTTAGGTCTGTACTTTTACTGGGCCATTCTAACACATGACTATGCTTTGATTTAAACCATTCCATTGTAGCTCGGGCTGTACGTTTAGGGCTGTTGTCCTGCTGGAAGGGGAACCTCCGCCGCAGTCTCAAGCCTTTTGCAGACTCTAACAGATTTTCCTCTAAGATTGCCCTGTTTTTGGCGCTATCCATCTTCCCATCAACTCTGACCAGCTTCTATGTCCCTGCTGAAGAAAAGCATCCCCACAACAAGATGCTGCCACCACCATGCTTCACGGTGGGAATGGTGTGTTCAGGGTGATGTGCAGTGTTAGTTTTCTGCCACACAAAGCGTTTTGCCTTTATGCCAAAAAGTTTAATTTTGGTCTCATCCGACTAGAGCACCTTCTTGCACAGGTTTGCTGTGTCCCCCACATGGCTTCTCCCAAACTGAAAACAGGACTTCCTTTGGCTTTTATTCAACAATGGCTTTCCTCTTGCTACTCTTCCATAAAGGCCTGATTTGTGGAGTACACAACTAATAGCTGTCCCATGGACAGATTCTCCCACCTGAGCTGTGGATCTCTGCAGCTCCTCCAGAGTTACCATGGGCCTCTTGGCTGCTTCTCTGATTAATGCTCTCCTTGCCCGGCCTGTAAGTTTAGGTGAACGGCCATGTCTTGGTAGGTTTGTAATTGTGGCATACATTCCATTTTCGGATGATGGACTCAAAAGTGCTCTGTGAGATGTTCAAAGATTGGAATATTTACTTAAAACCTAACCCTGCTTTAAACTTCTCCTCAACTTTATCCCTGACCTATCTGGTGTGTTCCTTGGCCTTTGTGATGCCGTTTGTTCACTAAGGTTCTCTAACAAACCTCTGAGGGCTTATACTGAGATTAAATTACACAGGTGGACTCTACTGACTAATTAGGTGACTTCTGAAGGCAGTTGGTTCCACTAGATTTTAGTTAGGGGTATCAGAGTAAAGGGGGCTGAATACAAATGCACGCCACACTTTTCAGATATTTGTAAAACTTTTGAAAAACATTTATGATTTTCCTTTCACTTCACAATGATGTGCCACTTTGTGCTGGTCTATCACATAAAATCCCAATAAAATACATTTACGTTTTTGGTTGTAGCATGACAAAGTGTGTAAAATTTTAAGGGGTGTGAATACTTTTTCAAGACACTGTAAGAGATCTGGTGTATTCTATGAGGAACTTTTAGACCCAAATGAAGACATTTAGGGCGTCAAGAACCTACATAGATATCCCCTTTTAGTTTAGAGACTGTGGAAAGGCTTGAATAAAACCACTAAAACCTTTCTGCAGTAGGAACTGAGGTGATGACCCCTTTGATCCAGAAGATGTGCAAGGGCTACATGGAGATCTGTTATAGAGGTTGTAAACCACCCTGTGTAAGTTGTAGCCCACCCTATAGTTAAGCCTAGAAAAAAGCTTACCTATAGGTACTGTAAATATCTCCTAAACGTGTGCTGTTTAGGAGATATTTAACGTTTACTGCGCCAATGATGTCATCAGTGCATGCGCTCTGATGGAATGGCTGACCGTGCCGTTTCCTCAGGATTGCATGCCGTGACCGGCGGCTCCCACGTGAATGCGCAGGAGTGACATCATGATGTTCCGGCCACTCACAGAACCCGGAGTCCGTGGCCCCGGAAGGAAGACAGGCAAAGATGGATGCGGCCTGTAGCGGGGATGACGTGGGCTTCGTTTGCAGGTAAGTGTCACATAATGTGCTAGTATGCGATGCATACTAGTATATTATGCCTTTACTTTGCAGGGAAGAAGAAAGGAAAAAAACCCATCAGGGTTTACTTCCTCTTTAACCACTTGCTGACCAGCCGCCGCAGTTGTACTGCGGCAGAATGGCACGGCTGGGCGAAACAATGTTATGTAACGTCGCTTCGCCCTGTGGCCACTAGGGGCGCACAAGCAAGCGCCCCACGAGCCGAAGCGAGTGCCCGGCGGTCACGATCACCGCCAGGCTAGCACCATCGCCGCTGACACACGAAGAACAGGGCTCTGTGTGTATAAACACACAGTTTCCGGTTCTCTGAAGGGAGAACAGACAGATCGTCTGTTCATACAGAGTATGAACAGCGATCTGTCATCTCCCCTACACAGTCCCCTCCCCCCTTCAGTTAGAACACACACTAGGGAACACATTAACTCCTTGATCGCCCCTAGTGGTTAACCCCTTCCCTGCCAGTGACATTTTTACAGTAATCAATGCATTTTTATAGCATTGATCGCTGTATTAATGCCAGTGGTCCTAAAAATGTGTCAAAATTGTCCGATGTGTCCGTCATAATGTCGCAGTCCTGATAAAAATCAAGGATCCCCGCCATTGCTAGTAAAAAAAAATAAAATGAATAATAAAAATGCCATAAAACGATCCCCTATTTTGTAGATGCTATAACTTTTGTGCAAACCAATCAATATACACTTATTGCGATTTTTATTACCAAAAATATGTAGAAGAGTACATATCGGCCTAAACTGAGAAAAAAAATCATTTTTTTATATATTTTTGAGGGATATTTATTATAGCAAAATTTTTTTCAAAATTGTCACTCTTTTTGTTTATAGCGCAAAAAATAAAAACCGCAGAAGTGATCAAATACCACCAAAAGAAAGCTCTATTTGTGGGAAAAAAAGGACATCAATTTTGTTTATGTGTAACATCGCATGACCACGCAATTGTCAGTTAAAGCGACACAGTGCCGATTCGCAAAAAATTCTCTGGTCAGGAAGGGGGTAAAATCTTCCGGGGCTGAAGCGGATAATCTGTGTAGTGGCACAGGGATGTTGAAAGACTTAAAAAAGGGAGGGGGCAGAGAGCAGAACACTAACTTGTAGCCCCTGGAAACCAACTTTGGTTCCCAGACATCTGAGATGCTGCCTGTCCAAGTGCACAGAAAGGATAAAAAAAAAAAGAAGAGGTCCCTCCACTTTCGGAAGTGTATGTGCCCTTTCATGCTGAAGGAAATTTGTTATCTGGTTTGGGGGATTTGGAAGCCAAGGTTTGTGGTTGAACTGGGTACCGGTTTTGAATCTGGCTTTATAAGTTGAGGCCTGGGAGTAAAAAAAGGAACTCATCTTGGCTCAGGGGTGGGGAAGGGGCTGAGACATTGCTGCCTGATGTATAGGATTTTTTGCTGGGACAAAGGAGTATGCTTTCCCCCAGCGACTTCCTTAATGAAGGAGTCCAAAGAAGCTCCCAAAAGACGTTGCCCTTCAAAAGGCATACGCAGCACACGCTTTTGTATGTCTGTTTCTGTATGGCTGCTGACATGAGCTGAAAACGCTCCACAAATGGGAGATCCATTTGGAAAAAAACAGGATCTCTCCTTATGACCCTAGTCCATTCCACTAAGGTTTGACAGACTAGTGTTACAGCCAGTGTAGGTTGAAATACTGGACCAGAAAAAAAAAAATCTCCCAATCGCTTTTCGATGGGAGCCTTAAAAACAGGCTCACCCTCTACAAGGATGAGGGTTTTATTAAGACATGTTCAGATCCACATTGGGAAAAGCTTTTTATCTAAAGATTTCTCAAATGGGTATAATGCCAAAAGCATTTAAGAAATGTGAACAGCTTAGCAGGCATCTCCAAATCCCCATAAAGAATGTCTGGAGCTATCATGTGCATTGAGAAGGTCTTAATAGTTTTAGGGCCTCTAGGAACCCTAGACAGGTATTGGCAATAGTTACATACATAGTTATATAGTAGGCGAGGTTGAAAAAAGACACATGTCCATCAAGTCCAACCTATGTGTGTGATTATATGTCAGTATTACATTGTATATCCCTGTATGTTGCGGTCCTTCAGGTTACATAGTAAGGTTTAATAAAGACACCAGTCCATCCAGTTCAACCTGAGTGAATGTCTACAATTGTCCCTATTCCTGCACATTGTGTCTCATTAAGATGCTCATCTATCATTATTTAAGGTACCCATATAGCGCCGTCAATTTATGCAGCGCTCCACACATATTGTACACTCACATAGGTCCCTACAATCCAAGGTCCCCAACTCACATTCATATACTAGGGCCAATTTTTTGGACAGAAGCCAATTAACCTACCAGCATGTCTTTGGAGCGTGGGAGGAAACTAGAGTACCCATAGGAAACCCACGTAGGCACAGGGAGAACATGCAAACTCCAGGCAGGTAGTGTCGTGGTTGGAATTTGAACTAGCAACCCTTTTTACTGCTAGGTGAGAGTGCTATCCACTACACCACTGTGCTGCCCAAACTATCAATGCCCCCCTCTGAGACCACCGCCTGTGGAAGGGAATTCCACATCCTTGCCGCTCTTACAGTAAAGAGCCCTCTATGTAGTTTAAGGTTAAACCTTTTTTCTTCTAATTTTAATGAGTAGAATTTAGTAGAATCTACAGGCTGTCCTTGCAGTTTTAGAGCAGCGCCTACCACATCAATAAAAGCTGAAATGGTGTCCTTTAAGTCTGTATTGGAAGCAGTCTGACTCCTCAGGAGCAATATCATCCAAGGTTTCCACGACTCTTATAAAAAAAAAAAATCAGCCTCTGTGGCAGAGGCCATGTGCAGATCAGAAACTGATTTTACAAGGAAAGGTGTGGAAGAACGCTTATGACCTTTGTGGTCAGTATCAGCATTTAAATTTGCAATATGGCCTATAAAATCCTGCATAACTGTGGTGAAATCCTTTTGGGATAGAGCCAAGGAAGGAACCATGCATGACAGAGCTATGTTAGCTCTCAAAAGAATTGTTTAACCATCAAATGGCTGGTCTCATAGCTGATCATATGTGTAGCATCATGGCAACTACAGATTAAACGACCGGCAAGATAGCAGCTTCCCTGGCTGTAAAGGGGAGAAGAGTGTAGTTCAGCTTTAAGCATTGAATATTCACTAATTGGCTGCTGTAAACAGAAGAGGTTTAGATTTCTGGAGGTGACCAGGTAACTGTAGGCGGGCAGCAATTTCAATCTAGGAGGATCCCTGTGTCACTTGTAATCTAGAGCAAAGACAGGGAAGTGTTACCACAATGGTAGGAAGACGAACTCGGAGTGTGTATGTGCTACACTCCACCTAAGACATTAAAGTACTGTTTTATAGCTCAGCAATATAATAATGGAGCCCATCAGCATACACACAAAGTGAGTCTTCAGAGACTGAGTCACACCAGAGGCTGTGGCACGGCTCTGGATCCAGAGAGCACTTTATGGCCAATTAGCACTGTACACTCATTTCTGTAAAGTGCCACAATGTGGAGCCCAGTGCACAAAGATCACAATCCAGGATAGCCTTGCAATTGTCCAGTCCAACTTGGTCTGGGTATGCTCTCTAAATCCAATAGAGAGGATTTACACCGCACAGAGACTAACTCCAACAACTTTTAGGAGAATCTTGACTGTAAAAAATGGCTAGCAAAAAGTAGAGAAAAGCACACTCAGAGAAATATCATCCATCCTCCTAGGCCACTAGCAAAACACTACGGCATACTAGATGTGGGAGGGGTATAATGGGCTGGTCACGGTTTTCTTTTGTGCCAGTCTTCAAATCTTCCTCTATGTGGCTGTATAACCAAAATTGTATCTTAATCCTGTGTCCCACAACAAACAAGAAAGAAACTAGGTTTTTTTATATCACATTTTGTACAAAAAGCTATTTAATAAAACTGTGATCCCACTTACTGCATGGTAAAAGTGATATTTGAAGCATTATAATAATATTATATCTTGCAACGTGTACGTCATCTGGCTCATCAGAAGCAAATGTTCCATGCATTATAAGTACATGGAATTAATCCACTGAAATGTATAACAAATTTCACTAGCTTAAAGCCCAAATTCAGTCAAGGAATTAAAAAACAAAATCATCACCAGGAACGGTACTACCCTTTCTGTCCCTTCTCCATTCATAGAAACCACTGTAATTTTCATCAATGCAAAGTGCTCTATGAATAATAGCCGCGTACACACGAGCAGAATGTCCGACAGAAAAAGTACGATGAAGCTTTTCATCGTATATTCCGATCGTGTGTATGCCTCATGGGACTTTTTTTTTTCTCGAAAGTTCTGACGGACCTAGAAATAGAACATGTTCTAAATATTTCTGACAGAACCAATTCCTATCGGGAAAACCGCTTGTCTGTATGCTGTTCCGACGGACCAAAAATGACGCATGCTCTGAAGCAAGTACGAGACGGAAGCTATTGGCTACTAGCTATTGAACTTCCTTTTTCTAGTCCCGTCATTCGTACTGTACGTCACCGCGTTCTGGACGGTCGGACTTTGGTTTGACCGTGAGTAGGCAAGACCGCTTGAAACCTTCGTAGTTTATTCCGACGACAAAACCGGTCGTGTGTACAGGGCATTAAGGTTTCATTGATGGAAGCTGTAGTACAACTTCTACAAATGAAGAAGGGGGGAGGGCAGGCATAGTCGGGACTCGTATTAACCCCCCCAGAGCACTGAAAGAGTACAGTGGGGAAGATAATTATTTGATCCCCTGCAGATTTTGTAAGTTTGCCCACTTACAAAGAAATGAAGGGTCTATAATTTGTTATCATAGGTGTATTTTATTATTCTTTATAATCTTTATTTAACAAAACATTTTTACAATTATTATACAACATTTACAAATCCATATTTTATCTACCAGTGTATTTGGATTGCATTCTATTTTCCTATAATCTCAGTTCCTAAAGCCCTGATGACCTCTATTTTCTTTTACCATACATTTTCTTGTATTAAATCCATATCACTGTTTTTATCATGTACCCATTACTTCTTATTCATACCGCCCGCCAGTCACACTATTTCACTCACCACTCTCGAATATACTAACCCCCCCCCACCCCCTCCTCTCCTTCCTCCTCTATCTCTATTTGGGCCCGCATCTTATACCTCCCTCCATAAAGACGATGAGGCTCTAAACTCCCTTCCCAAATTTGCCATGTTGTTATTATTTGTTTTTTTAAACCTTTTTCGATCATCATCCTCTCTTCCAGGGAATGCATCTCGCTCATTTCACACATCCATTAGTCTATGGAAGGCGCTCTCCTATTTTTCCACTTTCTAGCTATAATAGTTTGTGCTGCAGTTAAAAAGTATTTCAAAAACCCTTTTTTTTATATTTTTCACTGATCCTGGGATCATTGACAATAATGATACTAATATATCTGGTTGTAAATTTATTCCTGTCACATCCAGATATATCTTGTATATTTTTTTCCAAAATGTCTGGACCCCAGGGCAGAAGTACCAAATATGTGACATTGTGCCTTTTGGCCCCTGACAACTTCAGCATAGGTCTTCATTATCTGGATTTATTTTATGCATATCTACTGGGCATCTATAGCATCTGGCTAATATTTTATCATTTCTTTCTTGGTGTCTATTGGAGATCGATAGCTTGTGTGTTAATAGAATTGCTTTTTCCCATTTTGCTCTTGGAATATTAATCCCCAACTCTTCCTCCCACCTTCTTATATAAATTATCTCCTGCTCCCTTTTTTTTAAAATTAGATATTTGTATACATTAGATAGAGTATGTATTGGTTTCTGCTCTTGCAAAAATAATTTTTCCAGCTCAGTCAAAGATCTATCTAGTACCACCTCCTTCATCAGAGAGAGGATGTACTTTTGGAGCTGCCAGTATTGCATCCATTTCGTTTTATATTCCATACCCAAGGCCTCCAACGGAAGAAGTCTACTCCCCTCCATTGTGTGTATCACCCTTGTACCATCACTTCTCTGCCATTTTAGGAAGGTCATAGCACCCAATGCTTGTGGAAATTCTGGGTTACTGAAGAGGGGTCATTGGACCTATATAGGTAGATCCTATCCCCCCCCCTCTTCATTAATCTGTCCCATACTTTCAGTGTTGATTCAACCAGGAAAGGCAACTCTCCCCTAGGGGGCAGATTCTCCCTTCTTATCCATGAAAATGATTTTAGTTTTATGGTCGCGACCTCTTCCTCAAGTTTCACCCACTGTTTGCATTCTGCATTGTGAAACCAATCCACGATCCTAGTTACAAACACTGTTTTAAGATAGAACGACACATCTGGGAGAGCTAAGCCCCCATCCTTTTTTCGCCTATTTAATACTTCTCTGCGAACTCTGGCAGCTTTACCTGACCAGATAAAGCTCCCTATAGCCTTACATAATTGATTCAAGATATGTGTTGAGGGAAATATTGGAATAGTCTGAAATATATAGCCCACAGCGCTCCTCTGCCCTCACAGTGGAGGTCACGTGCTTCCTGTCATCGTGGAGCTCCACTTTGCAGCCAGACCCCCTTGCTTCAATGTCAGAGTTGCGGCGGAGAGCAGCGAGATGACATCTCTCACTGCCCGTCCTGCATCACCGCTCTTCTAAATGGACCAGTGCTGTCAGCCTGCCACCAATGCAGCGTCAATGCACATTTGGTGGCACTGGCTGGCATGGCAAGTGACATCTGCAAATGGTGCCAGGAGACGTGGCAAGTGACAATCTGCAAATGGTGGCAGGAGATGTGGCAATCTGCAAATGGTGCCAGGAGACATGGCAAGTGACAATCTGCAAATGGTGGCAGGAGATGTGGCAAACTGCAAATGGTGGCAGGAGATGTGGCAAGTGACAATCTGCAAATGGTGGCAGGAGAAGTGGCAAGTGACAATCTGCAAATGGTGGCAGGTGACGTGGCAAGTTACAATCCACATCTGCTGCCAGGTGAAAATGGCAAGTGACAAACCACATCTGGTGGCAGGCGACATGGCAAGTGACAATCCACATCTAATGGCAGGTGGCAAGTAACACGCTGCATCTGGTGACAGTGGCAAGTGACATGCTGCATCTGGTGGCAGGAGATGTGGCAAGTGACACGCCCAGGGCTCCCACTGATTTTGCAGTATGGTGAGTGGAACCACCTCATCATATATTAGAATCTAACATTAGAAATAATGCACTTCAATCACCCTGACACCATATCAACCATGGTCCCATGATGATTAAAGCTCCAACACCAGCCATCGCCCGTGAAAAATTGCTTACCACCGGTCCCCCCCCCCCCCCGGGCATGCAAAAAGGTTGGTGACCCCTGCTATGGGCTCTAGACCAGATTTTTTGCAGACCTAGCAACACCCCTGCTCAGGGGATCAAAGCATCATCCGTCAGCCACCTCGGAACTCAGTAGTCTTTTCACAGCGCTCTCTTCCCACTTCATGCAGGGCAAAATGAACAGCTGATATCTCAGTGGAGTCCATGATACATTCCAGGGGAGATCAGGAGAAGTCCATCAATTCATTAGGGATTACTGCAGCTAATCACCTGGGCCAGGAGGAGCGAACTCACAGCATGTCCATCCCGGTCAGTCCCTCCCCCCTGATCATAGGTGTATTTTAAACGATAGAGAATATCAACCAAAAATCCAGAGAAAACACAATACAAATGTTATAAATTGAATTGCAGTTCAGTGAGTAAAATAAGTATTTCATCCCCAAGCAAAACATGACTTAGTACTTGGTAAAAAAAAAACCCTTGTTAACAAGCACAGAGGTAAGATGTTTTTTGTAGTCAGTGACCAGGTTTGCACACATCTCGAAGTCAGAAAGCAGCTTCACAGAAGCATTAACTGTTTACTGTCCTCCACTAATCTTGAGCAGTTAACTGTTTGTAAGACCATTTGTATTTTGGAAATTGGATGTACTGCTGCCTGTCACTTGGTTGTACTTTCAAAGGAGGATTACTGACTTGATCTTGCAGAGCTGGCTTAAATAAAAAAAAATTAAAATAAAAAAGAATGGAGCAACCATGCGATACTATACTATATGCAATCTCTGACCATCTCCTGTGTCGTGTCTGCAGTCTCTGACCATCTCCTGTAGCGTGTCCGCAGTCTCTGACCATCTCCTGTAGCATGTCCGCAGTCTCTGACCATCTCCTGTAGCATGTCCGCAGTCTCTGACCATCTCCTGTAGCGTGTCTGCAGTCTCTAACCATCTCCTACAGTGTGTCTGCAGTCTCTGACCATCTCCTACAGTGTGTCTGCAGTCTCTGACCATCTCCTACAGTGTGTCTGCAGTCTCTGATCATCTCCTCTAGTATGTCTGCAGTCTCTGATCGTCTCCTGTGGTAGGTCTGCAGTCTCTGATCTGCAGTCATGACATCACTTCCGGTTTACAGAAGACTTAAAGGCTCCAAATTAAAAAAATTACAGCATCCAAAACTGCCGAACTTGGCGTTTTGAATGCTTTTAAGTGCAAAGGAGGGATTTGGGGTCCCTCCCTCAGTGTTTGGAAGCAAACGCATACATAAGTCGTGCCTGCAAATGTACACGGTGTTCAAGAGATAAAGTATGTAAAAGTTGGTGCTGCGCTGCTCTAAAAAAGTGAAAAAATTATGCTGCTAAAGGTAGCAGTACAAAAGTAAATAAAAACGTGAAATAATATGAATATAAAAAATCAGAAACAATATAAGAATATATACAATCACTATTAGAAAGCTTCTATACCCAATAGGTGCAGTGTGGTATAACACAGTAATTGGTGATAATAGCAAAGTGCATAAACTGATTAACTGGAATCAGTAAAATCAATATACAATCACTAAAAACCTCAATGGATTGTGCAAATAGGCAAAAAACAATGTGCAAAAAACAGCAATCAATGAACTGAATGTGCAGATTGCAATCAATATGTGCAAAAAATGCAGACAGTGTATAGTAAACATATAGCCAGAAAAAGTCCACTGTAGAACTCGTGAAAATTCAAGCAAAACGACGGTGTGCAAAATATAATAGGACTAGGAATGTAGTCCAATGCGATTAAATCCTCTTTCTGTGGCTGATCAAAATGATGTGCAAAATGGTGCAGTAAAGTGCTGAGAACAGGGGGGTGATCTCCTCTTCGTGCACAGGGCACACACTGGTGTGAAGTGGCCTCTTACCTTGCAAATGAGGTAACCGCATATAGTCGCTGGTAATGACTGCCTCTCCGTAGTACTCCTAACTAAAAATATTAGTGCCCCCCCAGTTGTGACTGTGGTATCTTATGTGGGCCCCCCCCCCCCATATATTGTTCCTAGAGTCGCCACTGTGTAAAGGCCTGCATAATTGGATATACCGTATTTATCGGCGTATAACACGCACTTTTTTCCTCTTAAAATCAGGGGAAAATCGTGGGTGCGTGTTATAGGCCGATCCCCGCCAATTTTGGTTGATCGCGTCAATCGCCGCCGACATACACAGCTGTGTGTAAATTCAAATATGGTGCCGAGGCTGCGGGGACTCGTCGGAGCCGAGATACACATACCCGAGTGTCCTTGGCTTTTCTCGGCGCCGCTCACAGTCCCACCCAGTCCTGTCATTGGACCTGTGTTATATCCATCATAGGGCGGGACTGAGCGTGACTGTGAGCGGTGCTGAGAAAAGCCGAATACACTCGGGTATGTGTATCTCGGCTCCGACGAGTCCCTGCAGTCTCTGCGCCATATTTGAATTTACACACGGCTGTGTATGTTGGCGGCGATCACACAAGGCTGCACTGGGGCAAGGCTGCACTGACAAGGCTGCACTGACAAGGCTGCACTGACAAGGCTGCACTGGGGCAAAGCTGCACTGACAAGGCTGCAGCGGGGCAAAGCTGCACTGACAAGGCTGCAGCGGGGCAAAGCTGCACTGACAAGGCTGCAGCGGGGCAAAGCTGCACTGACAAGGCTGCAGCGGGGCAAAGCTGCACTGACAAGGCTGCACTGACAAGGCTGCACTGGGGCAAGGCTGCAATGGACACTTGGGGCAAGGCTGCACTGACACTGACAAGGCTGCAGATGGACACGATAACACTGCATTGATGGGCATTTTAATGTAAGTTTTTCTTCCTTAAACTTTACTCCTAAACTTGGGGTGCGTGTTATACGCAGGCGCGTGTTATACGCCGATAAATACGGTAATTAGGATAATTTAGAGAAGTCCTCATGTTACATAATTTTGGTAAATCTAAAGGAGATTGTATAGAAATTATGTAGCCAGATTGTATTGTATAAAATAAAGTGTCCTCGCATATTTTGACAGTGCTCTTTGTCCTGTTGCACTTCAACGCTGAACACATTTTGGGTTTAAAAAAATATATATGTTAAAATTAGAATTAATGTCTAAATGTAACTGTTGCCCTGTTCTGAGCACCTGATCACCTGCTAGGTGAACAATGGCTCATCCTCATTCCCCGGCCTTCAGATGACAAGAGGCAGAAATTTAAATGGGGAAAAGAGCTTTAAAGGGACACTAAACTTTAAATGCTTCTTCTCCATGGTCCCACTGCATGTAGGAACGTAGCCCTCCTTTCTTGTTGGATGGTTAGACATGTAGCGTGCATAGAGCAATGCACATGACTGCAAATAACATGCACTCCAAAAAAAGGGACACAAGGGGGAAAAGGGGAGTTTTGGGAGCTTATGGAAAACACAACATGAAGGCAGAAAAATACAGTAAGAAACAATTTCATGAAAAATAGATTACAAGGCCATCAAGTAGTAGATGTGTATGAATTCTTTTGGGAAATAAGGATGGTGGCACACAGCTAAAAACAATCCTGCACTCAGTCTTTTTAGCCAACCAAAAAAAACAAACAACTTGCTTCTAATAATATTGAAACAGAGGTCTCTGTAGAATACATTTTAACCACTTTAGGATTTACCCCCTTCCTGACCAGAGCACTTTTTACAATTTGGCACTGCGTCGCTTTAACTGCTAATTGCACGGTCATGTAATGCTGTACCCAAACGAAATTTGCGTCCTTTTCTTCCCACAAATAGAGCTTTCTTTTGATGGCATTTGATCACCTCTGCCGTTTTTATTTTTTGCGCTATAAACGGAAAAAGACAGAAAATTTTGAAAAAAAAAATGATATTTTCTACTTTTTGTTATAAAAAAAATCCAATAAACTCTATTTTAGTCATACATTTAGGCCAAAATGTATTCGGTCACATGTCTTTGGTAAAAAAAAATGTCAATAAGTGTATATTTATTGGTTTGCGCAAAAGTTATAGCGCCTACAAACTAGGGTACATTTTCTGGAATTTACAAAGCCTTTAATTTATGACTGCCTATGTCATTTCTTGAGGTGCTAAAATGGCAGGGCAGTACAAAACCCCCCCAAATGACCCCATTTTGGAAAGTAGACACCCCAAGGAAATTGCTGAGAGGCATGTTGAGCCCATTGAATATTAATTTTTTTTTGTCCCAAGTGATTGAATAATGAAAAAATAAAAAATAAAAATTTACAGAAAGTTGTCACTAAATGATATATTGCTCACACAAGGCCATGGGCATATGTGGAATTGCACCTCAAAATACATTCAGCTGCTTTTCCTGAGTATGGGGATACCACATGTGTGGGACTTTTTGGGAGCCTAGCCGCGTACGGGGCCCCGAAAACCAATCACCGCCTTCAGGATTTCTAAGGGCGTAAATTTTTGATTTCACTCCTCACTTCCTATCACAGTTTTGAAGGCCATAAAATGCCTAGATGGCACCCCCCCCCCCCCCCAAATGACCCCATTTTGGAAAGTAGACACCCCAAGCTATTTGCTGAGAGGCATGTTGAGTTTATGGAATATTTTATATTTTGACACAAGTTGCGGGAAAGTGACAAATTTTCTTTATTTTTTTTTTGCACAAAGTTGTCACTAAATGATATATTGCTCACACAGGCCATGGGCATATGTGGAATTGCACCCCAAAATACATTTAGCTGCTTCTCCTGAGTACGGGGATACCACGTGTAGGACTTTTTGGGAGCCTAGCCGCGTACGGGGCTCCAAAAACCAATCACTGCCTTCAGGCTTTCTAAGGGCGTAAATTTTTGATTTCACTATTCACTGCCTATCACAGTTTCGGAGGCCATGGAATGCCCAGATGGCACAAACCCCCCCAAATGACCCCATTTTGTAAAGTAGACATCCCAAGCGATTTGCTGAGAGGCATGGTGAGTATTTTGCAGCTCTCATTTGTTTTTGAAAATGAAGAAGGGGTCATTTGGGGGGGGGGGGTTGTTTGTGCCACCTGGGCATTCCATAGCCTCCGAAACTGTGATAGGCAGTGAAGAATGAAATCAAAAATTTACGCCCTTAGAAAGCCTGAAGGCGGTGCTTGGTTTTCGGGGTCCCATACACGGCTAGGCTCCCAAAAAGTCTCCCACATGTGGTATCCCCATACTCAGGAGAAGCAACAGAATGTATTTTGGGGTGTAATGTCACATATTCCCATGGCATGTTTGAGCAATATATCATTTAGTGACAACTTTGTGCAAAAAAAAAAAAAAAAAATTTGTCTCTTTCCCGCAACTTGTGTCACAATATAAAATATTCCATGGACTCGATATGCCTCTCAGCAAATAGCTTGGGGTGTCTACTTTCCAAAATGGGGTCATTTGGGTGGGTTTTGAACTGTCCTGGCATTTTATGCACAACATTTAGAAGCTTATGTCACATATCACCCACTCTTCTAACCACTTGAAGACAAAGCCCTTTCTGACACTTTTTGTTTACATGAAAAAATTTTTTTTTTTTTTGCAAGAAAATTACCGTGAACCCCCAAACATTATATATTTTTTTTAAAGCAAATGCCCTACAGAATAAAATTGTGGGTGTTTCATTTTTTTTTTCCACACAGTATTTGCGCAGCGATTTTTCATACGCATTATTTGGGGAAAAAAAACACACTTATTTTAATCTGCTTTCCCAATTTCCCAATGGCGCTGTTTACATCCGGCGAAATCTAAGTCATGAAATGCTCGTAGCTTCTGGTTTCTTAGGCCATAGAGATGATTGGAGCCATTCTGGTCTCTGATCAGCTCTATGGTCAGCTGGCCGAGTCACTGGCTGCATTCTCAGGTTCCCTGTTGGGACAGGAGAGCCAGAGAAAAACATGGAAGACGGTGGTGGGGGGGGGGGACGACATTCCCTCCCACTGCTTGTAAAAGCAGTCTAAAGGCTAATTAGCTGCTAGGATTGCTTTTATATGAAAGCCGACCGCTGGCTGAAAAGAATGATACCAAGATGATACCTAAACCTGCAGGCATCATTCTGGTATAACCACTCAAAGTCCAGCAACATACCAGTACATTGCTGGTCTTTGTTGGGCATATATTGTAATCTTTTTTTTCATGCAGCCTGTGGGCTGAACGAAAAAAAGATTGATCGGTGGGTATGCCCACCATTAGAATACCTCCCTTCATCCCCCCACTTCTAATGATGGGCATACATGCACCATTAATATATGCCGAAGCATGGGGGCATCAACCCCAAAAGTTAGGAGCAAATCACTCCTCTGCCCCTGCTGCCCCCATGCCTCGGCATATATGCTCTTTTTTTAACTGTGGTGGTGAAATCACCTCCTACAGCGCTGGAGTCACGGCTTTATGTATCGTGGGAGCAAACACTGTTGCTGTCAAGATAAATAAATCCGCACTGCAACTGAATGGTGTAGCTAAGCAAATGGTGGTTAACAATAAAACAAAGTAACATTACAGTATAACAGTAAGACATACCATACCTGCAAAGCAAATACAAAAAAAATTAGTAAAAAATAAAACATTTTTTAACGCTACCTGTGCCTAAAATATATATGCCAAAGCATGGGGGCATCCACCCGCAAAAGGTAGGAGCAAATCGCTCCTCTACCCCTGCTGCCCCCATGCTTCGGCATATATGCTTTTTTTTTTTTTTAACTGTGGTGGTGACATCACCTCTGACAGTGCTGGAGTCACGGCTTTATGTATCGTGGGAGCAAACACTGTTGCTGTCAAGATAAATAAATCCGCGCTGCAGCTGAATGGCGTATCTGAAAACAAAAAAATGGTTAACAATAAAACACAGTAAACAGTAAAGTATAAAAAAATTGCATACCTGAAAAGCAAACATGATAAAACATAATAACAATAAAACATTGCAGAATAGAATACAGAAAAACAGAACAATAGAGAGAGAATAGAGAGAGAGAGAGAACAATAAAACAACTATTTTTGTTTTTTTTACACTTTTTTTGGAACTGTAACCGGTTCCAGGTTCGGGTCTCTCAAAATGCGATGGCATCTTGGGAGACCCTGTGAAAGTGTGCCTAGTCTGTGCAATGCTGTACCCTACGCTAATACTCAACTAGTGTATGGTAGCGTTCAAAACATTCACCAATGCAAAGACCAGGATTGTCAGGACGGGAGGGACAATAATAGCGGGTGTCACGCCTATATCTGCGCTTGCTGCCGGCATGACATCTTTTTGGGGGGGCTCATTGGGTAGGGGTACTCGGGAGAACATAAAGAAAATGCCTCTCATGCAGCCGGCTTACTGCATTTGGTTGGGGATGGTGAGGTGGAGCACCGTCTGGAAACAGAAGGGCTCTGACAATCTCTTCCTTGAATTTAAGAAAGGATCCAGTCCATCCTAAACCATAAAACTACATGTATAGCCTGTGGCCCTGTCACAGACCTTATACATCTTGACCCCGTATCTGGCACGCTTGCTGGGAAGATACTGTTTGAATGACAAGCGGCCAGAAAACGTAATCAGTGACTCATCAACACAGACAACTTGATGGGGAGTAAACAAGTCTGCAAAACATTGGTTGAAGGGGTTACGAGGGGCCGAATTTTGTAGAACCGATCGTATCCAGGGTCTCCACGAGGATGACAGAGTTCATTGTTGTTGAAATGCATGAACCGCAAGATCTGCTCGTATCGTGCCCTGGTCATGGAGGCAGAGAACAAGGGCATATGGTGAATTGGGTCAGTGGACCAATATGACCGCAACTCACTCTTTTTAGTTATACCCATGTTGAGGGATAGGCCCAGAAAGAGCTTACATTCAGAAACCGTAACTGGTCTCCAATCTCTGGCAAGGGAGGACTGGGGAATAGTGGGGATGTGTTGACCAGCATACAAATTGCTTTGTTCCACAATAGATCAATAGAGATCTTCGGTGAAAAACAGCAAATAAAAATCAAGCGATGTAAAATCAACAGTTTTCACCTGAATGCCGGGTTGGCGAGTGAATGAGGGAAGCATGGGTGCTGCAAAAGTGGTGGGTTCCCAATTAGGATTGGCGAATGCAGCAGGAAAGGCACTATGGGCACGACGGGATGGACCTGTGTTTGTCTTCTTCTTGGTAAACTACTTGTGCTTACCACCTCACCAGCTTGAAATGCACTTATGGGACTCGCCACTTCACCACGTGATACTGCAGTGCTGGTTTGACTACGACCAGGGTGTACTAGGCCGCTGGTGCTTGCCAGTTCACCAGAAGGAATAGTGGTGCTAGTACTGCTCTGCTCCATACGAGGGACCTGCGGTTTTTGCACCTCAACGACCGCAGAAGATCGGGTCTGGTATGCCTGACCTTGACAGGGACCACAACTCTGTCGTCAGAGCTGTCATGGAGCCGCTGTCGTCTACAGGTTCGTATTCTGAGCCTGAATCTGACAGATGAGCGACTTCCTCTCCACTATCTGTCATGCTCAGAAACGTGTAGGCCTCCTCACTACTGTACCTTCCATTTGCCATTTTGGGCTTTAAATTTTGTGGTACAGTAGTGAGACTCACAGGTAAAAAAAGCTCCTGACTGTTAGCGACTGTATCAAAATGCTACCAAAAAAAACTGTTAGCGATCGCAGGGATCAGGCCTGACTCTGCGAATGCTGCATTTATGTGTGTTTAGAGTTTTGTAAGTGACAGTGATCGATCGATACTGCACTTGGGTGGGCTGGGCTGGGCCGGGCGGAGGTGCAAAACGCAGGTGCTAGCAGATATCTGGGCTGATCCCGCCAACACTGCATTTTTGGGAACCCTAAACTGCTGGGGACGCTAGTACAGATCTGATCAAATCAGATATTGATCCGTTCAGAAACTATACCACTAAGGGAGGTGTATGCTGAGTGCGTGGGTGTTAGGGGGACTGGCACTAACCTGACGCTGCCTGGGGCAACGCAGACCCTATCTGACCCTAAAACCTAACTTATATCACCCGCCAGGCAATCAGGGGATTAAACCTTTATTAGGTAATAAACGGCGGGTGCCCTGACACTATAAAAAAACAAACCAACCAGCGTCACCCGTAACAGTTATATGGTGATCACTGGTGAAAGGGTTAACTAGGGGGCAATCAGGGGGTTAAAACCTTTATTAGGTAGTATATGGGGATACCTGACACTATAAAAAGCTGACGGCGAACCTAAATACTTACCTGCCTAACTAGCGTCACCTGTGATAATACAGCGTTCAGAAAAATGATCGCTTAGTGACACTGGCGGCGGGGGGTGATCAAGGGGTTAAACCTTTATTAGGGGGGGTTCGGGGGGTATCCTAGACCTAAAGGGGCCTAACACTAACTGCCCTACCACTTAGAACGGTCACAAATGACACCAATGCAGTAAAAAAAAAAAACACTATTAGTGTCACTGTGACAGGGGTTGCAGGGGGGTGAAAAGTGTGTCTTGAGTGTTCTACTGTAAGTGTAGTGTTGTGCAACATTACAGCAACAGAGGAAGATTCTCATTCGCCGGGAGCGATCGCGAGGGGGTGGCCATGAATCAATGGCCTCCCCCTCAGCACGGATCGCTCCTGGAATGAAGCCGAACGCCTCAGGCACCGGGGGGGCGGGAGGCAAGTCACGTATCACATACGTGATTTTGCCTGCCCGTGCCATTCTGCCGCAGTATATCTGCGTTAGGCGGTCGGCAAGTGGTTAAAAGTAGTATGAACCCCAAAAATAAAAGTAATACGTATTATATTAATATGCATTAGATTTCAGTTTACCAATCGTTAAAGTGGACCTTCAGTAATTTTTTTCAACTTACCATCTATCAAATCTTCTGCCCTTGTTTTATCTTTGGATAGTAAAACATGTTTGTTTCTGTCAGTAAATACCGTATACAACCCACTTCCTGTTTCCCTTTCTCACTCTTGTGAGTTTGCCAGGAAGGAAGGGGGATAAGTCGTAAAAGGGCCAATGAGAGCTGCAGACCTGGAGGTGTGTGTGTAAATCAAAGTGAACAGGCAGCAGCTTCACCTGCCCACAGTTAAAATGGCTGCAGCCAGACTTTGTGGAGGGAGATTTCTACAGCATATTTGGCAAGTACAGAATCACATATATAAAATAATGTGCAAAGTGGTTGGAGGGAAGCTTCAGAATGGCAAATTTGTTTTTATTACAAATTATGTGAGCAGACTGCAGTTACTCTTTAAATGTGGCGACTGCATTAGCTTCCTTTTGGTCTTTTTCCTTTATTTTCCCCTGATGATCCAGCTTGAAAGCCTCTTATTTTTCTAACTTCCTTTAACAGACCAAGCTGTCAAGCAAAAGTGACAGTTAAAAGGATTAACACTGACCCTTACAATGGTCAGCTTTTGTTCATTTATGTAAAACTTATCTCGCCAAGTCCATCTAAATCTGCTAGTACATGTAACACTACGCTTCCCAGACTAACAGAGCTGCGGTCGAAAGGTGATTGTTGCTCCTCTAGTGGAGTGGAGCCACCTTAAAGCCGGCCAAAGATGGTTTGAATCTTAGCCGGTTAACCAGGAACTAGCTGAGAATCGAACCATGTATGCTCAGGCTGAATGCACCCAAGTTATATATCGATCAACTTGGGTACAACCAGCCTGTCGGATTTTACAGGTGATTATCGCTAGCAATAATCAATGTGTTCTGGGAAAAGATAATGGCTCGGCGGGAGGGATTGCCATCAACACTGTCTGTGTTGATATGGGAATCAAGTAAAATTCTTTCCTGCAACCTATGGTTGCAGGACAGAAATTTGCTCCATCAATGGCTGGCCTAAGACAGGAAGTGTGTTACTGGCCAGATCACCAAGTGAAAATAAAGAAAAAAAATAATATAAAACAAATGCAGCCAATACATGTAAGCATTGATACAATGCAATATACTCCATTTCTTTTTGGGTTTAATACCAGTTTATACCTGATGGATGCTTGGGGATGATGTACAAAAACGTAAAGAGATATTAATACCACTGACAAAGTAGATGAGGACATCCAACACTACAGCTGTCAGCAAGTATGTTTTTGAATGAAATGCTCGGTCTTGAAATAGAATCCTTGCACAACATCAGGCATTCAGACACTAAATGACTTCATAGCATCTAAATCATTCCTTTCATTCCCATCGCTTACAGAAAAATATGATCTACCAAACTCAGATATTTAGATATCTCCAAATCAAAAATTTCTATACACCATTCCTAAAAGGGGGATTCACCATTATCCCAATTATCCATTTTTGAATCAATCTGTACAAAAGATCCATTTGCTAAAGGTACAATTTCATCACTTTATAATCAATTATATGGAGTAGCAAATCTTAATAGACCCTCTTACGTTCAGAGGTGGGAGGAGGACCTGGGACGAACTTTAGAAGACAAGGACTGGTCTAACATATGGCTCACATCCAAGTCATCTTCACCCAACATCATAGCACTGGAGACAAATTATAAAGTCCTAACTCGCTGGTACCTTGTACCCGCTAGAGTGGCAAAATATTCACCTAATACCTCAGCTCTTTGTTTTCGAGGATGCCCAGAAATAGGCACACATTTACACATATGGTGGACGTGCCCAGTAATCCAAACCTTCTGGAAGGAAGTCTTCGTGATTGCATCTAAAATATTTAAAAAATAATACAACCAGATCCATATATAACTTTACTTAATCTAAAACCAGAATGGTTAACACTCTCTCAATTCAAACTTATGATCCAACTAATAACGGCTGCAAAACAAACAGTGGCCAAGGCATGGAAATCTCCTACATTGGTACTAGCAGAAACAATTCACAGAATGAATAATACAATGTCCCATGCTAAGATGGTAGCCATCGATCAAAATCAAATTCCAAAATTTGAAAAACTTTGGCATCCTTGGATAAAACAACAGTTCCTGTCAAACTTCAATGACTCTGTCCTGTTGCCATGGTAACAGATTAAATGACTTACAGAGGCACCCATTCTAAGGCTTCAAAGAGAACTAAAAAGAATAATAAACTGACGAGCGGGACAACCTTGTGGACCATACCTCTACCTTTCTACCCTTTTTCTTCTTTCTCTTTCCACTCTACTTGTAAACAATATGTATAGTAGGTATAAATCATTTAAATACCTACAAAAGTGACTAAGGAAATGATATATATCTTTAATTTAGGTTTACGTGAACCCAATGTTTAATATTTGAAATTTCATGATATTTACCTATATAAACCCTACTGTAAAACAATGAGCTTACTTTATAGATCCTTGTAAACTTACTTTATGTATCTTTATAATATTGTATACTCGATAAACTTCTTTTGACAAGGAAATAGAATCCTTGCATGTACCCTACACCAAATGAATCTGTAGTCAGTCTGCAATATATTTCAGCAAAAGAGCTTTATAAATTGATTTGAATGTACAATACAAAGATATAATTACAGTCAGGTGTATCCAATGGTTGACAAAATAAAATAGATGGCAAATAAATAACACAGAAATCTAGGTTTATGTTATCTTCAAGACTTGTCAGTGTAAGTGGTAACACAAGCCTTGATTATCTAGAGCAGGTTGCACAACTCCAGTCAATAAAGGACTTGATGAGTCTTGCATGGTTTTAGGATTTCTATAACTGACATACAAATTATGAGTCATGTAACGTGGAATTCACAAATTAAAACTATTCTGTGTGCCTCAAACCTCTGTTTGTATGAGGCCCCCCAAAGACTGGAGTTATGTATAGTAGTTCTGATCTAGGCTGACAGAACTTGCAGTGTGCCAGTGGATATGTCTTATTATGAATATTGTGCAAGTACAGGAAATAGAGTATTAGGGGTTTCATAAAGAACATATCAATACATATGCACCACAGTTTCCATTCATCTTCAAGAAAAGGGATAAGTACAACAAAGTTATTTTGAGAATTCATCTACTGTCTTGTATTGAAACCAAATATACACAAGTCATAGTATAACAAGAACAGTTAAAATACATTATATACAGAAAAACACTGTGTTTAGAATATAAATATGTTTAACAGTCCATCTATGCAAATCGTTTTTTTAGTGGTCACTGAATAGCATGGCTGAAACCAAGTCTTTCCCCAAGGAAGCCTTCTTTGAACGCTTATAGAAAAAAAATATGATCTAATATAAAGAATGCTATGGATGCTCCGAGTGGTTTGTATTGGTTGAGTTCTGGAATTTCTCTCTTAGATTTTTGACTCTGCTTTTCTGGGCCACATCGCTGCTTGTTGCAGGTCGTGCCTCTGGTTTTGGCTGTTCGAGTGTAGAGTCTAGACAACCATTTCCCCTTGAAAGTTCTTCCCTGGCCTTGTACTCGTCAGACTCCTGGTATGCCTTACAACGTTCAACCACTGCTTTGAGTGAGATTTTCTCTCGTGTGGTAGGCGATCTTATATGGACGTAGGTGTCATCATTTTCCAGTTCATAAGAAGTGGTGGTTGGAAGCTTCTCCATAACTATGACTTTTTTGTTGTTTTCCAGAGGCGCTTCTGCACTGATGTAGTAACAATCAGCTGTAGTTTGCCCAGAGTTCCTGCTGTTCTTCAGGGACTCAAGCTTTCCATTTACACTGGGACCTAAAGCATTTGTTTCATCAGCTATACCATTAGCACTGCTAGAGTGTTTCATATTCATGTTGCATGAATGGCTCATCACCTCTTTATTTGTGTCAGATGGATGGTCCACATTGCGCTCCATCATTTTGTCAGGCACAGAGAGGCTCCTGTTCACTGGAAGGGATTTGCTGCTCCCTGTTGTACTGGCATACCTAGATCTCAGCTCTCGGACATCAGGCCAGTGAAACTTCTCTGTCTTTACTGGACTCAAGGGGCTTTTGCAGTCAGATCTTACAGGGGAAGAAGTCTGGGGGCTGTCTGAGGTAAATGATAAACGTTTGGGGGATTTTTCACTAAAAGAAGCAGATGTGGGAGTTTTCGGGCTGTGTTCTTGCAGTACAATGTGGTCATAGGTGGGAAGAGACAATGCAGGCTTCAGTTTACCTACAATATAGGAAAACGCAAAATAAATCTAAAATCTCATGTTTAAAAACACTGTAGGTGGTTATAAAGAAAAAAAAAACAGACACTTAGGAAATTCTAATTAAACTGAAATATGAATTATTTTGCAGATCCCTCAGCCAGTATGGAGAGACAAAGGCATACTTGCAGGCAGACATTTTCATTACATTTGCTTACGCCGACTCATTAGAGCCATTGGCTCTCCCATGTACAGAACTGCTGACCCATATGAAAGTGGTTAATTGGATACAGCTCATCTGACTTATCTGAAAGTCCTAAAAGCTAAAAAATGGCCATCTTCTGCAGCCTTCGGACCTCTGCTATTTATGAACACATGTGCCTAACTGCTGGGAGCCTGGGCTGCTATGATCTATTGTTGACCTGGCCCATCCCTTGCTTATGCCAAGTACCTTTGTTGTATCCCTTGAATATAATTGTATGTAAAACCGAAAGTGCTTTTAGCCCCCGGTCACACTGGTGCAATTTTTTAAGTGATTTGACAGGTCCAAATGGCATGATTAGTTGCACCCTATTGTCAGCGATGGAACTTTTCCTACACTACTTTTGCCGGTTTCAGGTGCACCTTGCATAGACATCTGTGCATGAAATCACACAGATGTCAGCAAAGTCGCACTGACATGCGGCTTTGAAATCACGCTTTTTCAAAGTCGGATTTGTTGCGACTAGGTGCTTAATTCTCAGACATGAAAATGAACAGAGCATATCTCTCTATAGTGTGTACTTGTCTATATCCATAGCAGTAAGGTGGAGATTTACTAAAACTGGAGCGTGAAAAATCTGGTGCAGCTCTGTATAGAATCAGCTTCCAGGTTTTCAAAGCCTAACTGAACAAGCTGAAGTTAGACGCAGATAGACTACCATGCACAGCTGCACCAGATTCTGACTGCTCCAGTTTTAGTAAATCTCCTCCTATGTGTAATTTCTATCTGCTGCCTGTAATATCTATCTATTCGCCTGAATCACTTCTGACAAGTTTTCCTGACACCAAGAGAAAAAAGGTGATGGAGCTCCAGCTGATTGACAGCCTCAGTTTCTGTGGGCTGTGTGGACAGGGGTGTGTCCCTTCCCTTCAATCAGCTGTCAAAGCACTGAGCTTTGCAGAGAGTAACTTCAGCTCTCTGTCCCCTTTTTTCTGAAAGCTCAGACAAGCTGTATACATTCTGCACTTTGAATGGATGTATAGAAGAGAAGATTGCAGATAGACAGGTACAACTTATGTAGGCGGGATTTGTTTAATCTCTGTGCATCTCTGACTAGTCACTTCACTGGGTATATGTAAGGAATTACAACCTTTTTAATACCATCTCACAGTTACTATATTTCATATGTTCTTAGTTTGCTGGCCGAAAACTGTAAAGGGGAATTTCTGTATGGGAATCCAGAAGAGCAGCAAACTATTATTGTAGAGGCCAAGCAGAATTTAATTGTGGTATTTAAAAAAATGAAAATAAAAATGCGTTTACACTGTAAAATAAAAGTATTCTAAAATTGTTAGGATTATGAAAAATGTGAAACCTACTACTGCTAGTATACTTCCTTGCAGCACAGTAGTGCTCAGACTATAGCAAAATTTATTAATAATGCATAATCGATTTAACACACAGGTAGGATAGGCTGCATTCTCTCATAGGTAGAGAGCTGGCATGTAAAAACTAGTGATGCAAGTTAAAAATTCTCAAAAAAACAGGAAGATTTTTGAATCCTTATTTGTGAATAGATTGCAATTGATTGAATAGATTGAAGTGCAATTATTTTGTTAATTAATAAGTAAATGCATTAATCTAATTAATGCAAAATGAACTGATAAAGCAAAAGCATACACGGTTTTCTTGTTAGGCATTAACAATTATACAATTCATTTAAATAAACTAGATTGGTTAAAGTTTAGGGTATGGACACAGGCCTGGCAAAGTACTCACATTTTTCTTCAGTTTTTTCCTCCTGTACAGATGAAAGGCTTCCCCTCCTAATGTCCTCCTCTATCTCCCTCAGGCGTCTGTGAGGAACTGGCTTATTGCACTTAATTCTTTGGCTGTACTGTCTGGCCAGCTGATATACTTTATTCTTCATTTTCTCTGCGAAATCCTCCTCCATACAGTTGGCAAGCTCCAAAATGGTGGGATGAAGCTTGATTGGAGTATTGTAGTCCTGATCACTGAAGCCCATATTATAGGTGGGCTCAGTAAGGTGTTCAGTGGTTATGCCCTCTGGTGTAGTGGTTTGGGATTCCTCTGTAATGGTACTGAGATCACTCTCCTCCACTATTATTAGAGGCTCATTCGATTCTACATAATTCTCTGTCTGGTCTTCATGGCTGGTTAATGTTTCTCTTGGGTCTTTTCCTGCTTCATAGGTAGCATTCTCATTCCAGCTACCCTGCTTTTCAATTTCTTCCCACACTTTAATCATTTCTATTGGGGAGTGAAATTCTTCATCAGAAATTGGTACAGGTTGCTCTGGAATACTGTTCTTCAGTGCTGAACCTGGATGTTGTGTATGGTGTGTGAACCCATTAGTGTCCCTTTTATTGTTAAGGGTGGACGTATCCTCCCATGAAACTGGCTTGCTCATTTCAACATTTGAATTACTGGAACTGCTGCCCATTCTTTCCCTAGTGTAATTACCCTGATCAAGTCTTGGCAGACTATTGATCTTAAAGACAGAGTTTCTAACCAACCCAGCAGGAATGTAACTTAAACTTTCTCTACGCTTGATACTAAAAGATGCATCTTGATGCTCTGCCTTGTCATAATATGTTTTAATCTTGTCAAGGAGTTGTCTGTCTTGGGAGGAGAGAATGGACTCTCTTCGCTTATATGTGGATCTCTCTTTTTCCTCAAACACATTTTCTACAGAATTAACCTTTATGATTGTAGTCTCTGTGTTCGTCCCATCAGCATCGCCATCTTTGTAGGATTCTGGAAATTCACAGTTCCCATTAGGATAGAGGATCTTTTCTGTACAATCCAGGTTTATTAAACTGCTACTCCTGCTTGTTAGCTTGGGAGTTGTATGACCAATGACTTTACCATCTTCCAAAGCCAAGCTGCTCCTTCTAGAGAAGCTGTTTACAAACCTCTCTGCAATCACACTGGCTTGATCTAAAACAGATGGTGGGAGAATGCTAGTCGACCCATGCTCTGCTGCTTCTTCTTCATCTTCCTCACTACTAAATGTTTTTGAATCTTCTGCATTCTCAGTTACCCCATTATGCAGAGGGTCATGGATATCAGAATCAGTTTCCTTATCTTCCTCTACTGACTCGAGTTCTTTAGAAGGTTCAAGAGGCGCTTCTAATGGATTTTCAGAAGAGTTGATCGTATGAGCAACATAAGCTTCTTCAGATTCAGAATGGTCTTTTTCCATTTCTTCCAAAATCTGAAAAATAAAAAAGGATTATAAAATAGCTAATTTAATTATAATTTTTGCACACAAAAGGACAATTTTGAAGATAGAGTGCCAAGCAACAAATAACCTCAAGCAATCTTGAAACGAAGATATGAATAAATGAAAGCCAAGGATGGAAATTATAATAGAAACAAAAATTGTCCTGTAAATGATCATGTTGAGATAGCTGTCAACCTCAGAAAAAGGTGTTCTTTCACATTTACCAAAAACATTTTAAACAATGATCTATATACTGTATGTAATGGCAAAGCATTACTGGAATATAGATAAGTGGTACTAAACCCACAACAGTAAAATCAGTCTGTATATGCAGTAAAACATGCTTGTTATACCCACTGTGGAACCTAAGGGGTTAATTCTCTGCATTAAGTAAAAAGGCTGTTTGATCCTGTCTTCTCTGATCCCCCACTTCTTTTACTGTCTCCAATCTATCTGCTGATCGAACAGAGCCCTAGGATGCACTCTGCACATGCTCAGTTTTGTGTGTATTGCTAAAGATTTTTTTTTGGAAGGGTGCATGCGATTGGCACAGGGCCAATCAGCACTGTCCAGACAGAAAGTCAAAGGTCTGCTATATACTGCTGATGAGAAAAGGTATTTAGCAGTTTATTTTTACTAAAATAATTGCATTTTCATGTTCTGTGTACTGTGGGAGACCAGATATAGTGAATGTAGGGTCCTGGGTTTAGTAGCACTTTAACCCCTTGGTGTGGGCTCCCGCCACCCCTTTAAGGGCTTCAGAATGCAGGTAGGTGGGGTGGGGTGGGACTTTTGGCCATGTGACCGCCTTGATTGGCTGTCCCGATGGTCACATGATCGGTTTCTGTTAGCCGCCGGTCACTGTGCCAGGAGCGTGCAAGGCGCGCGCTGTCGGTACAACTCTCTTGGCGCTATTGCCCACAAATATGCAGTCGTTCATCGCCAAGACCCAGCCACATATTTGTGTGCGTTCAGCACTAACAGGTTAAGTTTGATGCTAAGTAGATGTTTAATCAAAAAATATCATTCACTCACTTCTTCACAAAATGCAGTTACCTCCACACTCCGTCTCTTTTCCGGGTTCCCAGAGGAGGATTGACTATTCTGCCTCTTAAATCCTTTTGATGTCTCGTGCTGAACATGTTCTCTGTTCTATAAAGCAAACAGAAAAACCTGATAAAATGCTGTTACTGCCCCTTCTGTGTCTGAGGCTGACCTACACAAACTCTGCACTCAAGAACCCAAGGCAAGGGAAACAATGAAAGGGAAAATAGGATTAAAGAATAACTATAAGGAAGCAAAATTTCCTATATTGAGGCTTACTTGACCTTAGATGTCCTGGCTGCATTCGTTTTCATTTTTCATGCTAAGAACATTTTCAGTCCAAAAACAAACAGATACACCAGTATACATGCACGAATCTCAAAACCCCTTTGGTCCAGCTGGACATCTTGATTAAATGAATATATAAATTGAGGATTAGATCGATTTATTCCCTAGCATTATGGTTTGTGGGTAACAAAGGCTTTAAAATTCTCAGTATGGAGATATCACACCTACTAATTAACTTTATGTTATGTAAGTGGCCAGGATTTTAATCTAAATTACATTTTAATCCTATTAAAATGTAGCTGTGATGTAAAATAATTTTAATACATATATGCTGTTTATGTATAGAGGTTCCTTGTTTGTGTTGCTAATTGGCAACTTATTGCTGGTATTGTTGTGAAACCTGGCATGGTCCATTTAAGATGGACGGGAAGGTGGGAGGTTCACCATTCACAATAAATAGCTTTGTAGTAGTGGTGTGGGCGTGACTTGATAAAGGAGGCTCCGCCCCCGAAATGCATCATCATGGCAACCCTTCCGTGGGCGTTCTCTACTGTTGCCTGCTCCCCCTGGTTTTCCTGTACTGCGGACCATCGTCGCTCTGGCTGGCCAGGGCACATGCGCAGTACATGGTGCATGCCGGAGTGTCTGTCGGGCAGCTTGTGAGCTTTCATTCAGCATCAGGGAGGCTGGATGTCTGAGATTCACCTTAAAAATACATCCCAGTAGAGGGAAGCCATGAATTATATGCCTGCATTTTTACTGCCAAATGTGAGTGGAAGTATTAAAAACTTTTATTGTTTTAATAAACTAGATCACACTAGGGTGGCCGTGCGCTCTCTCCTCTCTTTCCTTTTTGTAAAAACATTTTCAGCAAGCATAGAAAACGCCTATTTATTTTGCCAGAAATGCAGGATCCTTGTCATTTCCCTGAACTGAACTGGAAACGCAAACAATGTTATCTTTGTTCTGTAAACTACTCTTCTCTCTATCCTCTATGTAATGGAAATGAACGAAGGCAGACATGGTTGTAGTCTAACCTGGGTGACAACCATGGCTCCTTCTATAGACACAGTGGAATGAGCGTAGTCAGCCAAGGACAGGAAGTGTGTTATTCACAGGATTACCGGCTGAAAAAATCAATTCAAGTTTGCAAAAGTGAGAAAATGCAGCCACCTCATCTAAGGACTAGTAAACTGCAATACATTAAATATTTGTCTTTGAGTTTAGCTTTATATATAACCATCACAGTAAAAGGAAGCTACCTGGAAAAGAGAACTTAGGATTTCCAAGATTTATGGATTATGCACATTACAAGGAATTACAGAAACATACAGATATACAAGACAAGGACATGTTCCTAAGATACATAACACATATACTTTATCAAAAGCAGCATTTAGTGAACACCATGCCTGTTAGGAGTCCATGCAGTTAGCTGACAATTAAGCCAAATAATGCAACATACAAATGTAATATTCCAGCATTTTCACTCAACCATAACATGGATGATTATGCTCATTATCCAAAAAGCCATGCATGTTTATTAATGAGAAGCATTACTTAGACAGCAGTCACCAACGGAAGAGGCGCCTGAGCAATTACACAAAAAGGAAAATGAAAGACCCTCACCGTAGGCACACCCCATGTATCAAGCAAAGTCTTGGCCCTATAGCGCCAGCAATGAATGACTGCCAGGAGGGAGCTGGCAAAATCAGCTACCTGCTCATCATCTCCCAACTGTATTTCCTCCTCATTCTCTTCTTCAGAAGCACTGAGCTCTGCCCCTGAACCTCTACTCAGCTCTGTGCTGGCAGGCCGCTCCTCATCTCCCTCTGCCTGCGGTTGTTCATAGGTGGGTGTTAGACTGCCATTATTGGGTTGAAGGATATCCTCAAATTCCAGTAGTGCTCCATCACTACCTGCATGCTGAACAAACAAGGAGTCCCATTATACTTCAATCAGGTGGAGTCTACATTCAGTGACTAGGTTTCTCCACCTGAGTGCATCATACATCTTGCTTTCACCTAAAGATACCATGATAAATATGGGAAATCAAGCACTGCCTGCAACCTTCACTCCTAACAGTTTTTGGCCATAGTATGGACAATATTTTAAATTTAGGTTGTTTTTTTGCCTGATCCCAACTTAAAGATGATGTGATAGAATACAGGTACTGTACAATGCTGTCGACAAGGGAAGATGGGTTCCAGTAAAATCAAATATTTCACCCTGCTCTTCTGATATAACCATGCAGTAGTCGTTTCGTTTTGACTGCCCAACTAAATATCCATGGGGGCATACGTATGAACAGAGCGTTTTTTGGGGGGGGGGGGGGTTGGGCTTGGATATAGACATTCCAATTACTCATTAGGTTTTGTGCTTATTTTCAGTATTTAGCTATTCAGCTCTGTAAACTGTCTTTCTACAAAAAACTGAAGGTTAGGCTTGGAAAGATGTTAAAAAATAATCCCAGAACTTCACTTCCTGTCTAGTAAGAGTATCATTATTTTACAGGATTTATATAGCGCCAACAGTTGTATGTACTATAACTGTGCCTCTACTTATATACCGTATTTTTAGCTCCACAAGACGCACTTTTTCCTCAAAAAATGGGGGGAAATGTCTGTGCGTTTTAAGGAGCAAATACTGACCAGCCTAACCGTAACCCCCCCACCCCTCTACCTGGTTGCCATGTTACAATACCGGGCTGGCGGCGGCACGGCTGTCTCCCGCGGGCGCCGGGCGATCTCCCGCTAGGCCTGTCACTCACAGAAAACAGAGCAGCCAAATGGAGTACAGCTGAGGGGGCCGCTCGGGCTGCTGTGTCTTCTGAGTGACAGGCGGATGCATAAGGAATGTAAGTCTGTGCGAGGTGGAGGTAGCACTGGTCAGGCTGCATTTCATGTGCACAGGTCAGGTTGCATTTCATGGGCACAGGTCAGGCTGCATTTCATGGGCACAGGTCAGCCTGCATTTCACGGGCACAGGTCAGGCTGCATTTCACGGGCACAGGTCAGGCTGCATTTCACGGGCACAGGTCAGGCTGCATTTCACGGGCACAGGTCAGGCTGCATTTCATGGGGCACAGGTCAGGCTGCATTTCATGGGGCACAGGTCAGGCTGCATTTCACGGGCACAGGTCAGGCTGCATTTCACGGGCACAGGTCAGCTTGCATTTCATGGGCACAGATCAGGCTGCATTTCATGGGCACAGATCAGGCTGCATTTCATGGGCACAGGTCAGGCTGCATTTCATGGGCACTGGTGAATATTTTAGCACACCATTTGGTTCAGAATATTTTTTTTTCTGGTTTTCCTCCTCCAAAACCTAGGTGCGTCTTATGGAGCGAAAATGACGGTAATTTGTAAAGTAAATTGGAAAAGCCAAAACACAGCTGCTACAGTTTTCCCCGTACACTGCTAATGTGACCTTACATCAATATCTTCCATATTCTGGAGTATTGGCGCCTGTTGACAAGTCTCTGGACTTGGACTCTGGCTGTTTTTAGCTACTCACCACCTTACAGCAACTACTTTTACCTAAGGGCCGAGCCACAATTGTCAGAGGCCAGTCAGCCCATGCCTGCACACCACACAGCTTTCTTATGTTTATAATGAATTTAAAGTAATATTATAAAAGCTCATTTTTAAACATTTTTTTTTTTACCTAAAATAAAAAAAGGATGTTATCTGCTCTGTGCAAGGACAGTGCATAGAGCAGCCCCTGACCTTCTTTTCTAGGGTCCCCCGTTAGCACTCTTTTCCACCTCTTTTGTGCGTGCCATCAAAGCAAGTGGCTTGCTATGGTGGCACATGTGTGGGCGCTCTCTGTGTCCATAGACATTCACAGAATGTCTCAGAACCACCCAGAACCCGCTCCCTCCTCACGTGATTTGATTGACAGCGTAGGAGCCAATGGCTCCTGCTGCTGCCTGAGCCCCTGTGAGAAGAGGGAGAGAGACCAGCGCCCTGCTGCAGATGGGTACAGGCCTGGATTGAGAGATGTAACAGGTAAGTATGGGGGAGGTGAGTATCAACCAGTGAAAGTTTTTTACTTTAATGTAGAGAATGCATTAAGCCTTTTGACTTTAGAAGCATTTTAAGTAATGAATAGTCACATTGCAAAGCCCAGCATAACAATCTGAAATAGAATTCCCAGCATAGGGCACTATACATCTTTCTTAACGTGCCAAGAATCTTGCTGTTGTGTATGGTAAGGGATGCTTCACTGTCTGTGCTGGATATACTATATATCATGCTAAAGATAGCAACTCAAGCACAGTTAATTTATTGTGTTTGAAATTTTTTTTAGGGATCAAATGTAGTGGGCCCATAACACACAGATGTAAAGAAAATATCCAACATCTTGTTTTTACTGTAACGATTATTCCATAAGTGTCATATGAGATTAACGTTTCTTGTCTCAACTTCTACTTCACTGCAGTGATTTTGCAAATTAAAAAAACCAGCATGCTAAAAATCTCTGCAACTGATGCAGATTACTTTAATGACATCAATTATTACTATTTATTTGTTAACCTCTACCCTATAAGTTAGTTTGTAAAGCTCAGATTATTGACATCTTATGCATTACCATGCACCACAATTGGTTATAGCTTTTCTCTTTCATTGGCCACTTATTGGTAAAAGCAGAAACAGAACTCAAAGGGAGCACTGGTGTTTCCTCAAAAGACTTTCTGCAGATCAAAAACGTCAACCATCTCCAATTCACTTACCAGCTATTGGAAACTTGGTATGTAAGGCAGACTGAATTCTGCTGCCAGCTATGCATTATGTCTTTCATTTTTAAAATAATAATAATATATAATAATAATAATAATCTACACTAATCACCTAACATGGTTGGGTGGAGGCTATATAAAAAGGTATGATCTCTAAATATAGCCAAAGGTGTGAAATTAGTAATCTTCCATAAAATGAAAACAAGATTGTATAATCTAGGGTAATAGTATCAAAGAAATCCTGAGCACAGGTTAATTAAATTTGTGATTAACCTCAGTAGAACTACAGTTTGGATCATCAATCCCTTTATTAGGATAAAATGTAGTTGCTGCAAATGGGAAGTGTAACTGCAGATTATCTTCAGCTCAAATGAAAACACAACAGATGGTTGAAATAAATGTAAATACTTAGGTGATAAAGAAACCACAATACAATATCACAAAGCAGAAACTAAACACAAAACCCTGTTGCTAAAGTTAATACTGAACCATAACTTCTTAAAGCCTTCAATAATAAAACAAAGGCTCACAGGTTTCCTGTATGACTATGCAGACAGAAACAATCATAAAGCCACTATATCAACTTCAGCGGGCCTGGGGTGGTTCTAGAGGGGCAAACAGGAAGAGAAGTATATTTGTAGAGTATGGTCCTGCTGCTGTGTACCAACCCCCCCCCCCCCCCCCCAACAGGTTTACTTCCAGGTGAAATTGTGATATTAAAATATTTTTATTGGTCGAACACTAGATGGACTTGTGTCTTTTTTCAACCAGACTAACTATGTAACTATGTAAACCCTCAGTGTTTAAGCACTTTCAGCAGCTGATGTCATTACTTACTTAGTATGCAGCTTCTTTATCTTTTCATCCTTGCCTATGTTCCAGTATAAGCTGGTGTCATGACTAGTGGCGTCCCATCCTAATCCATGGGCCGGCCCACTGAATGCAGCTATCAGTCTCCTGCAGGGGTGGGGGGGGGTGGGGGGGGGGCACTGATCGTTGCTACCCATCTCCCGGGCGGGGGGCCTACTGATCGCCGCTGTCCATCTCCCGCGCAGGGCAGAAAATTTTGAGCACCAGCCGCCAATGGTCACCACTGCTGCTACGGACTTTCTGTATCAAGGTGGTTCCTTTCACGTACAGCATCCTATGGAGTCACCCTTGCATGCAGGGACTAGAGTTGACTTTCCTTACACTAAGTGCATCAATAAAAAAAACCATGATGCTCATGCACTCTGCAGTGTAGTGGAGCATCATGGGAAATGTAGTTCCAAAACATCTGGGGTGCCAAGGTTCGCCATCACTGGCCTAGGATGTCAAAACACTGCCCTTCTCCTCCCTTCTCTAAGCTCACAGGCTGGCTCCAGACTGCACTATCCACTGTTAATTCTTTCTCGTTTAGACCGGAAGTTCAGGGAAGAAGCACTGAGAGAGCAGGAGCAAGTCTCATTGAAAGTTGTAAAATGCAAGCGTGTGGGTAAGAATTTTACCAAATACTTTAGTGGGGAATGATAATTTATTGTTCCTAATGTGTTAGAATGTGTGCTAGAATATGCTACTACTTTAATTGCTATGTAAAAATGCTCTGACTTTACTGGTCTGTACACAACAAGTTCCATTATAGGTCTTCCCATGGATAAGACTGAAATTTACAGAGGAACTGTCACATTAAAAATTAACCACAGAAACAAGTTTTAAATAGGTCCCTTTGGCTGTAACACTCCCCTAGTCAGCCCAAGTCCAGGTTTCCTGTCGCTTTAAATAGTTTGTTTGGGCCAAGCTGGTCTCAGTGAACTATTGCCATTACTAAGCTATTTGGCCACTGTGAGCTCTGTATCATGCTGTAGTAGCATCAGCAACATACAGTATGCAGTGCTGTGTTCCACAGCAGTACAGGAAGAGGAAGCTTTGTATTTTTATCAATGAATACTAGGGTTCCTCTGATTGGCTAAAGTGGAAAGGCAGGTGTATGATGTCATAATCCCCACCTCAGCCAATCAGAGGAAGCCTTATATTCACTGATAAAAATACAAGGTTGCCTATGAATGGCTGAATAGCACTCTCGGCTTTGTTTCCCGGCAGCAGAAAGGAAGTCACCTGCACTGCTGCAGAATATAGCGCTGCATACTGTATGTAGCTGATGTCACCATACTATCATCCAGCATTAACAGCAGCCAAATCACTTAGTAATGAAAATCGTTAATTTGGTCCAGCTTGGCCCAAACTATTTGGAGTGCCAGGAAATTTTAACTTTGGCTTTAAGGAATGATCATCTATACCAATTTATTTTCATTATTAATACTTTTATAACTGTCTTCGCACAAAACTCTTCCAACATAAACCACAGTATCAAAGTCTTGAGATATCAATACTGCAACCATTTCCAGCAGGTAGGAAAGTTTAATTCAGTGTTATATTTATGTCTGCTGATTAAGATATCCTGTACTCCTCATTATTGGCCTAGGATCCCCTGAATAGATTGCATGAAAAGCACAGGGAGTTTGTCAGGCAATCTGGTGTTGTGTCACATCTGAACACTAGAGGGGGGTGGTGACTCACTGTACCTATTCTGCACACACTTTGCTTGTTCTCCATCATATAGAGTATGGACGTATTTCTTTGTTATTTTTACAGGATATAAGATTCAGCTTCTTAAAACAATATGTAAAAGGGCATCTTGGCCTCGACATTATATAAGAAAAAATGATTATGGGAAAGTATCCTTACAGTGTATGTAAACCCTAATAAACTTTTTGCTCCGTTTTGGTCCACTTATTATACCATTATTTCTACAAAATATACAAGTGTTTTGTTCTATCTGTTCAATAAGTGCAAAAAATACTAGGGATGCACCAAATGGGTTTTTTGGTGCCGAAACCGAAAAATGAAAAATACACTAGGCCGAAAACCGAAACCGAAACAGCATCGATACCGAAAGTGACTGTTTTTAAAAAATATTTTTATACAGGAGATGGTCAGAGACTGCAGACATTTTACAGGAGATGGTAAGAGATTGGGGACATGGTACAGGAGATGGTCAGAGACTGCGGACATGGTACAGGAGATGGTCAGAGACTGCGGACATGGTACAGGAGATGGTCAGAGACTGCAGACATTTTACAGGAGATGGTCAGAGACTGCAGACATTTTACAGGAGATGGTCAGAGATTGGGGACATGCTAGAGGAGATGATCAGAGACTGGGGACATGGTACAGGAGATGGTCAGAGACTGCAGAAATTTTACAGGAGATGGTCAGAGACTGCAGACATTTTACAGGAGATGGTCAGAGATTGGGGACATGGTACAGGAGATGGTCAGAGACTGGGGACATGGTACAGGAGATGGTCAGAGACTGCGGACATTGTACAGGAGATGGTCAGAGACTGCGGACATGGTACAGGAGATGGTCAGAGACTGCGGACATGGTACAGGAGATGGTCAGAGACTGCGGACATGGTACAGGAAATGGTCAGAGACTGCGGACATGGTACAGGAGATGGTCAGAGACTGCGGACATGGTACAGGAGATGGTCAGAGACTGCGGACATGGTACAGGAGATGGTCAGAGACTGCGGACATGGTACAGGAGATGGTCAGAGACTGCGGACATGGTACAGGAGATGGTCAGAGACTGGGGACATGCTACAGGAGATGGTCAGAGACTGCAGACATGGTACAGGAGATGGTCAGAGACTGCGGACATGGTACAGGAGATGGTCAGAGACTGCGGACATGGTACAGGAGATGGTCAGAGACTGCGGACATGGTACAGGAGATGGTCAGACACTGCGCACATGCTACAGGAGATGGTCAGAGACTGGGGACATGGTACAGGAGATGGTCAGAGACTGGGGACATGGTACAGGAGATGGTCAGAGACTGGGGACATGGTACAGGAGATGATCAGAGACTGGGGACATGCTAGACACCTCTCCCTTGCTTTCACTTTCAGAGTAAACAGCGTGACCGAGTTCCTGCACAGCCGATTTACACATTGGCTGATGATCCATATGCATCCACCGTTCGGAGAGAGGGGCACGTTACACAAAGACCCCACAGGCCGCCTGCAGCATGGGCGGGGAGGGAGGGGAGGAGGAGAGAGTAAGGACGGGTGCTCCAGAACACCCCCGTGATGGGCGGTACCAGGGGCGGTGCCCCGCCCCATTTCGGCGCCAATTCTCTTTCGGCAAATTGTCTAAGAGGCCATTTTCAGCCGATATGTTTCGGCGGCCGAAATTTCGGTGCATCCCTAAAAAATACCTGCAGATTTTACCAGAAATTGTGTGAGCTGATAACTTCTGGTGCTCTCTGCCTGCGTACAAAGAGGGGTTAAGCCAGCCATAGATGGACTGAATTGTGGCCGGTTCAGGAGAGACTGATCGAGATTCAATCAATTTATAGGCAGGCTGATTTACCCAAGTTGATCCATCGACTGACTGTGTAAATGGGGGAATTGAGCAAATCCTGTGGTTGCAGGACAGATAATCTATGGCCTGCAATATAAGGATGAGAAGGCGAGGATGAAGAAAGTAGGGCCGACAAAAAGTCCTTAGGAATTCAGAGCTTTGTTGCTACATCAAAAAGGAAGGCAAGAGCAGTCTATATTTCTGGCACATCAACAGTTATTTCTCTGTACTTGCAGTGTGTTTAAAGGGATAAAAACTAGTGAGACGTGCATGTATTCTATAGATTTACTAAATAGGTTTTTTGCATGTTGCTTCGACATATGCTTTAAGGATGAAGAGCGATTCCCATGATTTTTAACCTTTGGGGTTAGCTGAAGAACAATCTTGAAATTAGCAAATGACATTTAGGATTCAAATCGTTTGAGGCACTGAGAAGAGAAGCTTGTTGACCATTTTTCACTTGCCTGGTCAAGTCGGCATGATTCCCCAGGAATGAGCAAACAAATGATGAATGGAAAATACTGCAGTGAAACACAGTTATTTGCACAACAAACAGCTACTGAGTTGACTTAGCAGTATAGCGCCTAGACAGATCAGAATGAATGAGAATGAGCTCTATGCAGTGATGGGCATGTGACATTCAACACATCTGCAAGGTGGAAAATCACACGGAGCATGGATGGCTTATCATGCATTGCCTGAAGCTACACAATTTCTTCCATTCATCTCTAATTTCTTCTTTATGTAAATAGCCCACTATCAAGCATACAAATGATGAATTGTCCTACTGAAGGTCACATAACTCGCTCTGTGTACACACACACGCACACATTTATGCAGGGAAAAGACAAGCAGTATTGGTTTATACAGAACATCTTACCTTCAAGCCCACTGCAGATCCAAAGAGCAAAAAAGGAAAGAGAAAAACAACAAATTACAATTGTGTCAGTAAATCCCACTGCACAGTAGTTACATTATCGAACATGATGTAGTTTCTGAGGAATGTCTTACAATTATCAGGAACTGATCTTTGGTCAAAACAACAACAGTATCTAACCAATCACCGACAAATGCTATCGAAATTGATGTCATCAACTGACAAAAGGGCCCTATGCCTTGAAAAATTACTGTTTCCTTCATTGAATACTTATTACCCAGACACTTTGTTTTAAAATATCTCCTTAGTCCTTGATTACTGAGTACTTGATTTGTCTAATTTTCATTAGAAAACAGAAAAAGCATCTGTAGGTACCCCCCTTCTCCTTCTATGTGGCTATATCTATAGACAATGCAGACTGTCACCAATACAGAAAGAGCAAGGCTTAACTACATATGCAATACACAAATACTGCTGTCAACATGTAGACCTTTATTTTAAAACCTATGTCAAAAATAGCAGACACCAATATACACAATAGATTTTTTTATTCAAGAAAAAGTGGATTTTTACACCTCTTCTTGGGGTCTACTAAAGGACACAGGAAGTCTTTAACCTTCGGGTTATACTGCCACCTACACAAGGACTGGTCACTGCAAACAAATAAACTATAGGCCAGCACATGATAACCCTGCCCACTACCAGCATGCCTCAGAGCAGTAACAAGAGCATGATCATAAACACATAGGGACGGGATCTGTGTCCCTCAATGGACTCCAAGAAAGGGATTGTACATTGAGTATAAAAATTCTATTTTCTTTCTCATCCAAGAGATACAAGGAGTCTTTCCCTTTGGAGCGTCTAAAAGCAGTCCGGCTGAGGGGTGAGAAACACCGCATATAAATGCTAACAGGTCCAAGAAAACAACAAAGAACTGGGGACTGCCTGTAGCTCAAAGAGCCATCTGCAGAACCTTTACACCAAAGCTGGCATCAGATGAAGGTGGAACATCCACCTGGCAAAACTTAGAACCTAGAGAACGGAAGACCAGGTGGCAGCCTCTGGGAAACCACTGCGTAATGCTGAAAGGCCTAGAAAGCACTTGCATATCTAGTCGAGTGCTCGACCAGAAAGGGCAGAACCTGATCCTCGATACCATGAGCTTGGATGAAGGGTTTTATCTGGGATAACAATGGCCTTAGAGAGTGAGAGGCCAACCGTATCTGAAACAGAATAGAAAGGGCAGGAACCTGACCCCCTTGATAGTGCAGAGAGCCAGACACTGCTCCACAACAAGCTGTAGGAAGGAGGGAATTTGTCCCATGTAGAAACACCTTGAGTGGAAACCCAGAGACCCACACCAGTAAGTCTTTTGTGTCTGACTGACCTTTTCAGAAGTAGATTTCCTAGCCATTACCATTGTAAGAGTCGCAGAGTCAGATATGCCCCTGTCCCTCAGAGCCTAAAATTTAACAGACATGCCATTGAAGCCAGTTACTGTAAAACAGAATGACAAATCTGTCCCTGGACTCAACTTGGTAGAGCCCATGAAATGGCCGCCAGATCAGTTCTTACCAGGTTGGCACAAAACAACTGCCTGGGCCATTATGATGAGGTTCACTGGAATGCCCTCCATCTCGATTCTGCGAGGCAGATGAGGAAGAGATTGATCACAATGTATTGATCCCACTGAGCATCCATTGCTTCTGCTAGATGATGCCTGTACATCGAGAGACACCTGTCCAGTCTGTTTCTAAACCTGGAGATCCACATTCGGTTTCCCCTATCTGTGACACAGGTCCTGAAACACCTGTACGTGTGGGAAACACTTGCCTGCCACCAGGCACTGTTGGCTGAGGAAGTCTGCCTGCCAATTGTACAAGGCTGGAACATGAAGTTTTGCGCAGGACAGGATCCTATAAACCTCTCGATGTGGCCCCCATGTCCCCAATTATCAGACATGTTGCGAGTGAATGGTGGTAAGGCTCAAGGTAAGAGGCAAAGCCTCAGGTACTCTGAGTAAAACTGAGAAAGCCGATAGCAGATAAGGGTCAGATGGCAGGAGATGACCAAAATCAATGCAGACAGCAACAAGTCAAAGTTCCACTTAGCTCTTTTCAGACAGGAATAGCAGAAGAGAGATACTTCCACAACACTGTTTGAGAGGAAAGAATGCAGAGTGTGCAACACTGCACCAAGAGCATGTCGTCAGCACTCCAAAAAAGCTAAATCCTTCTGTGGCAAAAAAACGGAGGAAATGTCTAATATATGGATGCCCAGCAACTTACGTAATTGTGGAAGCTCCCAATGCATGGCCCAATGATTCAACTCACTAAATGAGTCTTGACAGACAGGACAATGCTAAGATAAATGCCAAGGGCTCACGACCTGAGAAGCACTCCAAAGTTAACTTTTACCAATAAATTTGAAAAGAGCCATATGTGGAACCCAGAGACCAAAAGTCATGTCCAGACTATTCCCACAGGTCCATTCCAATAAGGTCCAGATGTGTTGCTCCAAAAGGCCAGTCTGAGGGAAACCGCCCTGTTTTAACAACGCAACAGATGTCATGGTGGTAACAGTAAGGGATTATCTTGGGCTGACCTACAGATTTTAGGTTTTCCAGTGTTCAGTCCTTCTATAGCTGGCAGTACTGTATAATGTGAAGGCTAAAGACTTCCTGTGTACCTCAATGGACAGGAAAGAAAATGATTGAGATAGCATTAAAAGTACTAGTTACTTGGCTTCTATACAAGTAACAGATAGGACAAGATAGGACAAGTATACAGATCAGGACTGCCTTATTCTGAGTTAGCAGCAAAGAAAGTACCAAACAATTTGGATCATTGTGACAGCCAGGCATCTAGCATTTTCAGAAGGTAAAGAACAAAAGCTTCATATTTCTCTGAATAGAGTTCCCTTTAACAACTTTTAAATGTACAGTAAAAAGTACTATGTGCAGATGAATATCTTCACCTTCATGTCTTTTATGTATTTTCTATTATCTTTACATTTTTGAAAATAAACTAAAATGGCATTTTGACAAAAACTGAGAAAAGAACCATAACGGTCATTACCAGCTAAGAATCTGTGTATCTTTTTGTGGTTACTGTATTGCAAATCCCTGCAACCTCTAACTCACTTATGTTTGTTAAACCCATGAACTGCCTCATAAGGAGCAAAAGTAATTTCCTTGCCATACTGTACAACAATCAGAAATAACCCCATGTCGAAAACTGTAATATCACTGTAAAAATGGGCTCGCTAATGAGATATTGATTTCTGAAGTCTTGTGAACTTATTCGGTAACAGTGCTATAATCAAAATACAAGTCCCAGCAACTCACAGCAACCAGAGTTCACGGGATGCCTGACCAGCCCACAATGACGTTTTATTGGTTGCTGTTTGCAGTTTACTTGGCGTTTTGCTCTTTTACTGGTTTACTAAATAACCCAACCGATTCTGTCTGTTCTGATGGCCATCAAATAAAGACAGATTAGGGAACAAGATAAAATACCAACAGGATATGTTCCAATACAAAATGCTCCTGTAATGTATTATGCTCTTTTGTCCCTCTTTCATCAATTGAGTTATATAAAAAATTAAACAAACAGTACATACCTTTCTCACCCAGGTGCTTCAGAATATGCTTCGATGGCTCTAAATAAACAATAAAAAAAAAACATACATTTAATCTAAACACACAAAGTGAAGACGCCCCACTTTTTTGTAAAACTATAGTAAACCTATCAAAGGAAAATATGGTTAGAAAGCATTTGGAACTATTTATAGTATATTCACTGATCAATTTGTTTTGTCAGTAATTAGTTTATTATTTTAATATATGTTATTCTATTTTAGTATGTGTTAATTCTATTGGCAGACTTTTCTACTTGAAAGTTTTGACTACTACAAGGTTATAAATTGGTTAGTTGAAGGACAATGACACAAGAGTAGTTGGTTGGCCTCAGCTAGCTACCTCTACAGACACTGACCAGCCATTAAACCGTGTCTGGCTACAATTCAGATCTTATTTGTTCACTTTTATTCTAGTTAAGCATCTTTTTTGAGGCTTCATCATCATAAAAAAAATTCTCGCACCAGACTTTCTGCGACCTTTATCTGCGGTGTGTGCGCTTCCCTCCTTAACATTTCCCGGGATGTATCTAGAATGGTTCGGATCTGAGGACAGGACAGACAACTTGTTAGGATATTCATTCATTTTAATCCAACACCAGTCTCCCAGGCTAAGCACAATTGTTTTGGGAGACACCAACTATGTCAGAGGGGTTCCATGTTTGCTGCACATAGTTGTGTTTAAGCGTTTGATTTCATCAGCAGGAAGAAAGATATTGAGCACCAAATGTAATAAAAGGGAATAGAATTTTACCAAGCAAACCAAAAGTGTATTTCCTACAGGAGCTTAAAATGAGCAACTACATTTAAACTTACATTCTTTGCTTGCTGTAAGAAGCCAGTATTTATGATGACATTGTATAGAAGTTTAATGAGCTAAATCCAGGCTGAGTATCTTCAATTGTTGTCATTTACCACATAAGAAGCCATTTTTGTAAAGCAGCTCATTTAAAGCGGAGTTCTGCCTTGGGGAAAAAAATTAAAAGTCAGCAGCTACAAATACTGTAGCTGATGACTTTCACTATATGGACACTTACCTGTCCAGGGAGCCCGCGATGTCGGCACGCTTAGCCGATCTTTGCAGCCGTCGCCATTCCAGGTAAGGGAACCCAGCAGTGAAGCCTTTCAGCTTCAGGCCCGGTTCTCTACTGCGCATGCTCGCTTCACTTTCTGATTGGCCCGGTGGCTGAGGAAGGAGGAGGGGGCCAAAATTCCGGGAGAACGGACCAGGGGGGGAGCAATTAAGCGGAAGTTCCTCTTTTGGGTGGAGCTCCGCTTTAAGGATCAATGTTATCCATGCTTTTCCTTCTAGCCCTTTTTAATTCTGGTTGGCCACATATTCATATAATTAATCAGTTGCATTTATTTTTGCTGTTTGGGGAAAGCCAGAATAACTAATGTTCTCTCAATAAATTTGTGAGCTATGCAGAACGCAAAACAGAGCTGGGTTGTGTGGAAGATTAAATAAATGCAGCATATTTATCATAGTTTGGGATAAAGAGCATGCAGTAACAGGGGTTTAATCATTGGAGTTATCAACAAATTTGATAACGTAAAGCAATATTAAACTCAAAACCAATAATGTAATTTATTGCAGCTTACCAATCAGATGGTGGCTACATTCGTTTTCTTTTTTTGTTTTTACCTGGTGATCCAGCCAGTAACACATGTCATGTATTAGCATGCCCCACTCTGGATGAATGAACACAGGGGCACAGCAGAAAGAAGAATTGTTAATCTGGAGGGAGGGGAGTGTTAGCTGGACTAGAAGATTTAGATACGCTAACAAATTGAAGCCAAATTCAAGCTCACACTGCAGTTACAGCAACATTTGTTTTCGTTTGGGATAACAGTTGTACATGAATAAATGACAATCACTGTAAGCACCCCTGTCAGTGGTAAACCTTTTGTCTCAACACTCAACTGATACATTGGTAGGACAGCTTGCTATGTTGAAAAACAGATTTACTGGCTAGATCACCAGGTGAAAATAAAAGAAAGAAAGCCTAAAAAAGAGAACAAATGCAGACATCATATCTAAGAATTGGTAAGCTGCATTATAATAAATGTTTTTTTTTTTTTTTGGAAGGGGGTTAAATACCACTTAAAAAAAAATACATTAAAAAAGTGCATTAGCATGTGGAGGATTAGACTGAAAAACTAAAGACAGGACAAAATCATAAAGACAGTAGCAATCACTAGTTAATGGCAAAGAAAAGTCAGCAGAGACAGCAAAATCCAAATATTTGAAAGGATAAAGCAAATTTTCAAATCATTAAATATACAGTAGCATCAACAATTTCTTGCCAGGTGATAAAGGAGAACATTCTCAAAGCCAACTTAAAGGCAATGGTAAAGTCATACAATATATGGCCCAAAAGACAGAGCAAATACTTTTACTTTGCACTGATAGAAATGATAAACTGTGAATTACATATTTTATGATTTTTGTGTGTTCTTCCAAAAAGCCCCAATCACTGATGCACAGTTTTGTTTATTGAAAAGTAAATGCTATTATTTGCAGGGGGGGCAATCTTGTTTTATATCCCAATGCCAGGAATGTTGGCAGCTTTACACCTTGACATACAACAAAAAAGTATTTAATTTCAGTATTATACCTGACTGTCTGCGCCCCGACCGCAGCGCGACCGTAGGGTCATTTGTTGACATAGTTTTCTTTATTCTTTCCGGACTATATTTGTAACGTCCTGGATCTGGAAAGAAGATGATTATGGTCAATGGCAAAGGAAAAGCGCACCTCTGGGTCATGTCCTCTTTAAATGGGAATCCCCTTTAACATGACCAGGATAAAAATATATTATTTCAGAAATAAAAAAGACTAAGACATAGACAAAAAACTGCATATTAAATAAAAATATAAATCATCACTGTACACTTACATGCGTCCATCTCTAGAATTGCTTCCTTGGCCTAAAAACAAAAAAAAAAAAAAAAACACATTTAGTCAGAATCTTGCACCACTTTGAAGGAATGTCCAAACGTGAACAGTTGCATTTCTACTTTTCATTGTTCTCCATACAAACTGAGCATTGGTGTCAGAATGGTAAATGATCTTACTTTCTGTGGAATGATGGCATGGTGATTCTCCAAGATAAGTTTCTTGATGTGATGAGTCCAGATACGTTTCTCCTCCACTGTTTTGGCCTGTGTAAAACCAGAATTAAATTAAATTCAAGTCCAAACTTCCATACCTGAACAATCAGTGCAAATGGCTAAACGCACATTACTTTGTTTGATACATCTGTGCAACCAGCTCTTCATCCTACTGGTACAGAGGACGCACAATATGCTTTTGAATATTGTTTTCTTGATGGTAAGATAAAATACCAGCAGGCCCCAAACGTCCAGCTGACTTTGAATATTTACATGGTTTAGAGTAAACTCTTGCTGTGGCATTTCACATACGGGGAAAATCCCAGCTAGCTTATATTTACGGCAGTGTAATATCTCATGCTTTGACATTTCATAATTAGGAGAATGTGCAGCTGATATTTTTCATGAATGAGGTTTGCAAGTCACTAGATACAAAAATGCATTTTCTACACCAGATCTAACAACCAAGGGTCTTTAAAAATTAGTTCTGCAAAGTGTTAGGTATCACAAATTACTAGATTGTTTTATAGAGACAGAAAACAAAGTAAATGATATCATAGTTGACACTCACAGGGAAAGAAAGAATCAGGAGAGTTCATATTCTGCAGGAACTTTGTGGGGAAATTGTGTTCGGAGAAAAATAAGAGAATTTAGGTAAATATAGATCAATGCAGACACCGTTATCCGTAGCTCAGATGCCACCATCTGCTCAGCCCTGCAGCTCATTCCATAAAGAGGAATAATCTATGCTTTCTATTGCTGGAACATTTCAATGCCAGATCATGTGGAATGTTTGAGAAATCACTTACCTGCACATTATGCTGTTGCTTGCTGTTCTTATAGTGTGTTAAAGTGAAGCAAAGGGAGTCCCTTGTACTCTCAATCAGCATAAGACTTGCACACTAAAGAATTACAAAACAAAAAAGTAGCACCAAATGTTAGACATTTTAAAATATTGATTCAAAATTATTAAACAAAGCAGAACTAAATATAAAAGATGGGCCCATTTCACCCCAGTGCTGCAGTAACCTGTATGTTACCGCAATGTGCGCCCCAACGCACCTTCCCACCGTACTTCAATGCATGGTCGTGATGCACCGAGCTGCTAAAAATGCTGCCAGGCATGATTTTTTTGTCCAATCAAATGAATGGGCTACCCTAAAACAATGCATGTCAATGCTCATCTTAACGTGTGTGTGTGTGTTCAATGCACTGAGTGTTGTGAATGGGCCCTGAATGTAAGTTATGAGCTACTAATTAAATGTACATAATAAATAGCAGTGAATATGTATAACAGCAATTATAAAACAACCTAAGATGAAAACTCCTCTGAAATTATGTAACCAGAGCAAAGTCAATCATTAAATAAAAAGATACCATACTGGAACACATCAGGGTGTAGCAGCATCCTTTCCAATAGATGTGATTAGAAGTACTGGCTCGGCCAGTCTGGGATGTCACACCCTGGAGGGGTTAATGGATCCAGGTCATTCCATCAGGCCTTGACTATAAGTAACAGTGGAAATGATCCTCTTCAGTTTTACTAATACTGAACACAGTAGTGCTCAAACAGGCTCACAAGACATGAACATCTGTGTAAGTGTTTGGGCTTTTACCTTCTCAGATAAATGCAACAGATTAGGAACTGAAATGAATTGGGCTGACCATTCCTTGTTCTAATTCTAATATAGTGGTTTTATCTTCTACTTCTATCCTGTGAGTAAGGCCAATACAAACAGTACAGTGGAGTTCATGTTGGTTTCTTGGCAATGACTGTAAGCTGCTTTATATCTTTGGCCTCACAATAAAAGAATATGACCACCGAGGTCAGTGCTACTCAACCTGTAGAAGATTGCTTACCTAACAGCTAGGAGCTTGGGATACTATGGGGTTGATTTATTAAAAAATTGCATTTCCTTTGCAAGGGTACGATAAGTAGTAAAATAGAAGTATGCAGCTAAAAAGGAATTCTGTGACTGGGGCCAACATAGGAGTTGGTGTACTAAAACTGGAGAGTGCAAAATCTGGTGCAGCTCTGCATAGAACCAATCAGCTTCCAGGTTTTTTTTTTGGTCAAAGCTTGACCCTAGGTTCACACCTATGCATTTTTTAGTGCGTTTTGCAGAAACGCACTACAGTCCACTTAACATGGTTTCCTCTGGTACTAGTTCACATCTATGCATTTTGTGGCCGGTGCGCTTTTGGAAAGGGTCGGGGACTTTTTTCCTGCGATTTGCAGCTAATAGATTTCAATAGAAGCGCACCAGAAACGCAAGTGTTGCATTTGTGATGCGATTTTTTATGCGTTTTGCGGTTCTTATTTTACCACTGTACATAGCTGGTTGCTAAGCAGGGGGCTTGGAAGCCGGCCGCCGCGTCCTTAGCAACCGATGAGTTGGGTTCCCCACTAAAAGCAAAAAAAAGGCAAAAAATTCACAAAAAAACTAAAACAAAAAAACAAACAAAAACAAAACAAAACAAAAAAAAAAAAACACAGCGTGGGTTCCCCCGCAGGTCCATACCAGGCCCTTTGGGTCTAGTATGGATTCGGAGGGGACCCAACAAAAAATTCATACCAGACCCTTATCCAAGCATGCCGCCTAGCAGGTCATTAAAAGTAGGACATAAGTGGGGAGGACCCCCCTGAACCGTACCAGGCTGCATGCCCTCAACATGGGGAAGGTGGGGGCTCTGCGCCCAACCCAAAGCACCTTGCCCCAATTTTGATGAGGACAAGGGCCTCTTCCCGACAACCCTAGCCAGTGGTTGTCAGGGTCTGCGGGCGGGGAGCTTTTCGGAATCTGGAAGCCCCCCTTTAAGAAGGGAGCCCCCAGATCCCGCTCCCCTTTTATGTGAATGGGTATCGGGTACATTGTACCCCTAGCCATTCACCAAAAAAGCAGTAAAATGTAATAAAAACACAAGAGCCTAATAGCTAGTCTTCTCTAGCCTTCTCCTTCCTGCCGTCTTTTCCTCGAGTCGTCTCTTCCCGCTGCTGTCTTCTTCCTTGCCGCTGGTTACCTGCTACAAAAAAAAAAAGGCACTCTTGTTCTGTTGATGTCTTCATCCGTTTTATTGTCGACCACTCTCAGCCGACTCTTATATAGCCATGGAGCGTGGCCATCCGATGACATCACCCGGAGAGCCCGCCCCTTTTTTTAGTGGGTAACCGGCAGCGAGGAAGACGGCGGGAAGAAAAAGACAGAGGGAAGAGACAGCTCGAGGAGGAGGCAGCGGGAAGGAGGAGACGGCGGAAAGAGACGGCTAGAGAAGACAGAGCTATTAATAAAGGAATTGTCAAAAAACGGTTCTTGTGCTTTTATTGCATTTCACTGCTTTTTTGGTGAATGGGTAGGGGTACAATGTACCCCTACCCATTCACATAGGGGGGCTGGGATCTGGGGGCCCCCTTCCTAAAGGTTCCGATAAGCCCCCCGCCCACAGACCCAGACGACCACCAGCTAGGGTTGTTGGGAAGAGGCCCTTGCCCTCATCAACATGGGGGCAAGATGCTTTGGTGTGGGGGGCGCAGAGCAAAAGCACCCACCCCCCCATGTTGCGTTCATTTGGCCTGGTATGGTTCAGGAGGGGAGGGGGGTGCTCGCTCGTCCCCTCCCTTTGCTGACCTTCCGGGATGCTCAGGTAAGGGAATTGTATGGATTTTGGGGGGGACCCCACGCCATTTTTTATTTTTAGATTTTGCCGTGAGGGGGTTCCCCTCTGAATCCATACTAGACCCGAAGGGCCTGGTATGCACCTGGGGGGGAACCCCACACCGTTTTTTTTGCAAGTTTTTTTTGCTGGCAATTTCTTTTTTTTTTTTTTTACATGACTCCTCGGTTGCTAAGGATGCAGCAGCCGGCTTCCCGACCCCTCCTTAGCAACCAGCTATATACAGTGTGTTTTACAGTGGATTTAAAGAAAAAAAAAAACATAAAACGCAAAATGCATGAAAACTGCATGGAAAAACGCATAAAAAAAACTCAGGTTTAATGAACGCAAAATGCACTGAAAAACGCATCAAGCACAGCCGCATAGATGTGAACCTAGACTAATTGAACAAGCTGAAGTTAGAAGCTGGTTGGCTACCATGCACAGCTACAACAGATTTTACATCCCAGTTTTAGTATATCAACCCCTATGTTGGCCCCAGTCACAGAATTCCATTTTAGCTGCATCCTTCTATTTTTACTACTTACCTTACCCTTACAAAGAAAATGCAATATTTATTATTTTTTTTGTATATGATATTTTTTTGTAGTCTATTGGTTTACATTAGGAAGTCACACCATGCAAAAGCACAGTAGATTATTTCATTAGCTACAGCAAAAACAAACCAAGTCTTTGGAAATATTGTTGCCCATAAACCACCTTAACTTGATCTTCCCATTGGTAAGCTACTAAAGATTTGACATGCTTATCTATGAAGGTTATTAAAATCTTTTTCATATAAACCAGCCAACAGTTTATGTTCCCTTTAAATGACAGGATTTATATGGAAAATTGCCACATTTATGTGATTTTAGGATACATTCTAATAATTTAAATAAATAGTTTAATATTAAGACCTTTCATTCATCTAACACATGCAGTGCTTTAAAAAACAAATCTTACCAATTTGTGGTTCCCAATGTATCAAAATTACAACTTAATGCCAACTGAACCTTAGAACAGTACACCAAGGCTGGAAGCTTTTTTTCAACCTCCTGCCGACCACGCTATAGCCGAAATGACAACTACAGCACGATCGCACATTTCCCGCTGCGGCATGCATCAGTAGTGCTCTGTGATCGCTGTGTCCTTCAAACACAGCTGATCACAGGTCGGGGTAAAGGGTCAATCACAGCAGCCCTTTACTATGTGAACAGCTGTGCCCAATCACATCTAATCACAGTGTAAACAGGATTTGCCAGTTATCTGCATTCCTCTCCTCACGCGCTGTAGAGCCGGTAAGTGGCAATCCACACCGGGGACATCTACACTGATAATCAGTGCAGCCCCATCAGTGATGCCTGCCAGTGCCCAGAGCCGCAAGTCAGTGCCCATCAGAGCCGCAAGTCAGTGCCGCCTCATCTGTGCCTCTTCATCAGCGCACATTAGTGAAGAAGAAAAGTTGCAAACTCATGTTATGTATGTGACCTGCTCAGGCTGCTAGGAAGTGTAGTTCTGTGTCTGCTCTTGTGAGTGCTGGCTGGGAAGGAGTCTGCCCATGCTCCAAACCATGACAGATAAGAGCAGAAGATCCCGGGAGCCGCACATCAGAACAAGACCTGCTGTGTGTAGACAAGTGGCAGCCTCAGCCTGGACCCCCGCAAGGCCAAGCCCCCCACGTCTTTCACTACACCCACTGGAGCTTACTCATGGGGATGGACAAGTGCCCATCAGAAGGCCAGTGCCCATCAGAGCCACCTGTCAGTACCCCATATCACTGCAGCCCAAAGTGCCATGCATCACTGCAGCCTCATCAGTGCCCATCAGTGTAACCTCATTAGCACACATCAGTGAAGAAGAAAAATTACTTATTTATAACAGAAACAAAAAAAACCTTTTTTTTTCAAAATTGTCAGTCTTTTTTCCTTTGTTTAACAAAAAATAAAAGACCCAGTGGTGATTAAATTCCACCAAAAGAAAGCTCTATCTGTCTGTCTCAAAAAAAAAAAAATGGATACAAATTTTGGGTACAATGTTACATGACCGCACGATTGTCATTCAAAGTACAACAGCTCTGTAAGCTGAAAATTGGCCTGGCAGGAAGGGGGTGAAAGTGCCCAGTAGGCAAGTGGTTAAACTATACAGGCTGTAAACCAAAGCAGTATCTTAGCTTTGCTTAAATCAAACATAGATAAATCAAGCAAAAAAACAAACCTTCAGGAGGTTGTGGTCAGCAAAAGCTTTCAGCATATACCTCTACGGCAGTAGTATAGTACCAGATCACCTCTAGCCTCTGAGGTTTCTTCACTTCCCTAGAACAGACTAGGCTCAGCTTCCTGCTCCCATCTACCAATATATTGCCTGCAGCCAGAATCACCTAGACATTGTCATGTATACCTTTCCTATAGAAAATTCTGCTGCAAGGGTGAGTGCTGCCCACACCTGTGAAGGTCTTGGCACCTAGTCATGTGATCAAAGTTCATCCTCTCCTTCAGCACATGTTAAGTGACCAAGTGCTAAAGTCCTTATACGCTACCAATGCCTAAGGAATCCTGGAATATTATTTACTTTAGGCAATGCAAGCATGTCAACCCTATATTGCTCTTTGCTTATCCACCTCAGCAAGACGGAATGGAGATTTGTGTTTGCATTAAACACAGGTCCCCTTTAATGTGCATTTATCAATATACACATTTCAGCCATTCTGTGGACACAGAAATTGCTCAGCATTCCTCAGCATCATGTACATTCACTTAACTCCTTTTTATATCAACCATAAGCAATTCTGAATGCTATACCGGGATGTGGGTTTTGTAAACAAAGTGGTCTCCGCGTTTTTTTGTGATCAGCAGAGCTTTGTAAAACAGGAAAAACGTCCTCTCGCTTCGGGCGCGCTGAACACGAAATGTGCCCTCTAGAACCAGCTCGCCATACGTGGTAAGATCCATGCCTTTCCAGTTCAGCAGCAGGGACTGGATTTCCTGAGAACAGAAAGCAAAAAGATTCTGGTTATAGAATGTTCTATTTAGAAAGTGCAGTTCGCCAATTAATATTATTGCCCTGGATTCTGAGTTATTGCTCAGCTGTGGTTCTACAACTAAATACAGCTTTCTCTATTCCAAAAAAGTACATATTCATTTGCATTTGATTAGGACATTCAATGACTGCACTGCGTACAGGTATGTTTTTAATTAGGTGCAATGAAAAATAGCCTACTGTTCTGCACAATCAAATGGTAACAAATGTGAAGTGCTTACACAATTGCTTTCAAGTTGCACAACTTGAAAGCAAAACCTGTGAGCGGTGACGATTCCTCCTCAACATATACTGTGTAGTTCTACAACAGCAAAACATGAAAGCTGATCTCCCTAAGATGCAGCAGGAGTTTGCCCTGTTCAGGTTCATATGGAGCACATTATTAGGGCATCATATCTTTATCTAAAAATACTGCTCTTTCCCATTGGGGATGTTTCTACACTGGGGAGCCCCCCCCCCTACTGTTATCCCTGACCAAAAGCCCTGTTAAAATGTCACAGTTCACATACTATCGCAACTAGGGCACATAGAAATACACCCGTTCACACCGCAACGCTGGTGTGATGCAATGCAGTGTGGAAGAATGTCGCATTGCACCGCATATCACCACAGAGCAACAAAATGCACCGCACTACTATGCAGTGGTATGAATGAGGAGTCAATACGTGAAAAACAAGCAACAAAGAAAACCCAGCAGTGAGATGCATTTAAGCGCACATTGCATTGCTCCCTGCCAGAGCTGGCATTGCAGTAGCCTGCATGGTAAAGTTTTACTATGCAGGCTAGTGTGAGAGAAGCCCAACTAGGACAATTAAAAGAAATAAAAACATTATGAAGTGCTGGAATGACACAGTTCATTTATGCATAGCAAGGGAGGGTTGTAAAGAACTTTCATTTATCTTGATCTATTACTGTACAATTTATACAGGTCAGATACTGCTGCACAAACATGAGATAAATCACCCTCATGACTCACCTGCTGGCGCACAGCATGTTCATGCTTTCTCTTCATATCATTAATGTACCAGGCCACACCAGTCATGGTCTCGATGGCCTCCTCCACCACTTCATACCCTTCTTTATTCACATCAAAATGCTTGGCAATTTCCTGAAAGACAAATAATCTCTAATGTATCTACATTTATCTATACAATACACTCCAGACATAACTGCATCATCTTAGAAAACATAAATATAAGCATGACTGGCCAGCCCATTTACTGGTATTGCACATGCTTACTGTGCTTCTAAGAAATTTTACTGATATTGTGTTTGTGGATAACTGGCCACATTAATTTTTGTGAAATAGCCATTGCTATGGCATAATTAATACACAGGCGATAGGAATTAAACATAGCTTTTGCACTGACTGCAACTATAACCAGACCCTTCCCAGTCATAAGTAACTGCTACAAAAATCTCTCAAAGCCATTTATTGGTTTTTGTAGCACTATTAGGACCCCCCCTCGGCGGACTCCGCTTTGCTCAGCAGGGGGATCCCTCCTCTGATCCCCGCTAAGCAGGCGGATGACAGGTCCATCTCCGCTCACTGTGCTGAGATGGACCTGTCAGAGCCCCACTCTCCTCTATGGAGAGATTGGATGAAAACAGACCACCTGTCTGTTTTTATCCAATCCCATCCAATGCAATAGACGGATGGAAAATAGGGTCACCATCCGTCTGGACTTCATGGACGGGATCGATTGGATAGCAGCGGGTGTCAGCGGACCTGTCACCGCTGACATCTGCTGCTCCATAGAAGTGAATGGAGGCTCCAATTAGGTCCGCCTGGAAAACTGACAGGCAGACCTGATCAGAAACCCGTGTGAAAGGGACCTTAGGAGTTGATTTACTAAAACTGGAGAGAGCAAAATCTGGTGCAGCTGTGCATGGTAGAGAATTGACTTCCAACTTCAGCTTGTTCAATTAAAGACCAAAAAAAACTTGGAAGGCGATTGGCTTCTATGAAGAGCTTTACCAGATTTTGCACTCTCCAGTTTTATTATTGATATACTAGAACTGGAAAGTGCAAAAAAAAGCAGTTACTTATGGCCACATAGTGTACAAAGTAAGAGGTAACAAGAGAAGTAATGCAGGTAATACAATACATACAATGCTCCAAAGACAAAAATGTACAGCTGTAGGGCAAAACCTAACAATGACAGAACAGGAGTTGAGAGCTTACCAATACATTTTTTCAATCCACTAATTCAGATACAAGCAATAATTGAGTAGTTCTACAAATAACACTCAATGCTGTCAGGGCAGAAAAAACAGGCTGAACACAGTGTGTTACCTGTAGCAGGAGATGGTACTTCAGTATCCTCTGGACTGGTTTTAAGAGATAAGCTCCTAGTGGAAAGGGCTGCTTCAGTAACTCTTGCTTCTCTCTGAAGAATTTTGACAAGACTTTGTTCCTCATGCATTCGGTCAGGGTAGCCACAGAGCTGAAATGAGATAAAGCCATCACAGTGATGTAGTTAATGCCCACTTAAAACAAACATGAATGCAAATAATAAATAAAATTCGAATGCGCTAAATAGAGTTTATAACCAAAATGCCTTAAATGCTTAAATTTAGGTTGTAAGCGATACATATTGGCATGATATAGATGAATAAAGCGTTTAGGTTTGACCTCATATTATAAGGTTTTGGTCAATCCAAAGGAAAATTGTACAAGAAAATTGTATAATGTATGGCCAGCCTAAGACTCTGGCTGAACATATTCTTTTTTAAGTCTTGATAGGGAGAGGAAGGGTTAGATCCTCTTTCAGGTCTGTATTCATTTGTATGCAAGGAGTAAAGAGAGACACAAATCATGTGACGAGTCCAGTTCTAATTTTATTGGAAGCTTGGTACCATAAAAAGCCAACACATCAGGGGCTCAGATGATATTCCTCATCAGGGCTTAGCAGATCTAAAAGACGAGTATGCTGGACTAGTAGGGATGGAGAGATTCTGCAGAAAAGCACCAAACAAGAAGTATGGCTCCAGATACTGGTTTAGCAGCCTTTGGTTAAAAACAAGTGATCTCACACACCACACACCCTTCTTTTCAGGTCTGTACTACTGTGTACCCACTGGAAAGGCTTCATCATAATTCCTGTCTCAGTGACGTTACAAGAAGTGGAAGAACATCTTTCCAAAGTGAGAGAAATTGCCATGTTTTGCAATAGTCACTGAAACAGGTGGCCTTTGCGACAGCTGCAACATCATTTTCAGACTTTCTATGACATCTTGGAACTAGAGAAATATTCTCAGGAATTGGGGAAATATTCTCCCAATAGGGACAGACACAGGTAAACCATTCTACCCAAAAGATGGGTAACAGGTTTTGGCTTGATTTCCACTTCAACAATAATTTTTTGCCATGTTTATGTCACATTTGATTGTGAATAGGTCTTCCTGTGCCAAAAAGTTAAAATAAATGATTAAGTCACCCCAATTCTAATCCTCATCAGAAAATGTCCTAAAAAATGGTTTAAAGCACATTTTTAAAATGCAAAAGCCCTTTTGATCTACTGGGTGTAGCTTTAGTGAAAAGCAGAGTGGCAGCTTAGAGTGACAAATCAGAAAGAGTGCGGGATTGACCAAAGTGAACTTCCTCTAAGCCTTGTTGGTGACAGATCTATAGGCATTGAACTGAATGTTTTATGACACAACTAGAGAGATGCCAGATAAATCACTTGGCTGGTTAGCCAATTCCTGGCCTCTGTATGCTCCCGGCCTTTTGTTCATGCTCTGTGATTCAAAACCAGTTTTATGATCTTGTAGTTTCAAACCAACAGGCAGAAATAATTGACCTATTTAATAGTCCTAAAGATCATGAAGAAAAAAAGAGGCATTTGTAAAAAAAAAAAAAGAAAGTAAAAAAATGGAGTGTTCAACGTACCAGTCAATTAGGTGTCCATGGGTATTGACCTAGCTATGCTGGACAAATCAGGGTCAATTTTGAAACCTTTTCGCTTTCTAGGAAATGATTTAGAGGGTCATTGCCTCTACTTCTGTGCGGTGTCATGTGGGAGCAGCCTTTGAACACAAATATATTTCTGGTATAGTGGTTTTACCATTTTGGGTCTTTTCATATGTTGCGTTCTGCTCCATTCAACAGGGGTTCCATGAGCAGACTACCCGCTAAATCAGAGCAGAATGCAACAGATTTCACTTTTGTGACTTTTGTGCCAGTTCAATTTTTTGCCTGCATTTTGATAACGGACTGTGGCAGACCTGTGTTGGATCTATGAGCTACCAGATGTAAACATCAAGCTACCTCCAATCTGTTACGTTCAGGTCCGAAAATCTTTTAAAAGGACGCAGACTTTTTTTTTTCTGGAAATTGATGGACTTGGAGTTAGGTAGATGTAAATGGACAGATGTAAAGTCTGTTTACATTTGCCTGCCCACAGACCTGTATTGAGTTTCTGATCAAGTCTGTCTGTATAACTGACAGGCAGACCTGATCAGGAAGCCTGTGAGCTCTTTTAGCACCATTAAATCTCAAGGAATGCATTTATTCTTGCTTACAATGAAACAATGAATTCTTGTAATTAAGCAGCTGAATGGAGGTCCCACAAAGTGAAGCACCCATTTGGCGGTATACAGTAGCCAACGGCAACCAGCTGTATATATGCTTATGGTAGTTTTATGGTAGGTAGTACCTTTTTACAATGGAAAAAAAATAATTATATATATATATATATATATATATATATATATATATATATATATATACACACACACACACACAAAATACATACACAGTGGGGACGGAAAGTATTCAGTATTTTTTTTTTCCTCATTAATGTACACACATTTTGTTGACATATTTGCAGATTTATTAAAAAAGAAAAACTGAAATATCACATGGTCCTTTGCTGTGACACTCATATATTTATATCGGGAGATGGGAGAAAGTTGTAGAAAGTCAACCATCACTGCAGCCCTCCACCAGTCGGGGCTTTATGGCAGAGTGGCCCGACGGAAGCCTCTCCTCAGTGCAAGACACATGAAAGCCCGCATGGAGTTTGCTAAAAAACACCTGAAGGACTCCAAAATGGTGAGAAATAAGATTCTCTGGTCTGATGAGACCAAGATAGAACTTTTTGGCCTTAATTCTAAGCGGTATGTGTGGAGAAAACCAGGCACTGCTCCTCACCTGTCCAATACAGTCCCAACAGTGAAGCATGGTGGTGGCAGCATTATGCTGTGGGGGTGTTTTTCAGCTGCAGGGACAAAACGACTGGTTGCAATTGAGGGAAAGATGAATGCGGCTAAGTACAGGAATATCCTGGACAAAAATCTTCTCCAGAGTGCTCAGCACCTCAGGCTGGGCCAAAGGTTTACCTTCCAACAAGACAATGACCCTAAGCACACAGCTAAAATAACGAAGGAGTTGCTTCACAACAACTCCGTGACTGTTCTTGAATGGCCCAGCCAGAGCCCTGACTTAAACCCAATTGAGCATCTCTGGAGAGACCTAAAAATGGCTGTCCACCAACGTTTACCATCGAACCTGACAGAACTGGAGAGGATCTGCAAGGAGGAATGGCAGAGGATCCCCAAATCCAGGTGTGAAAAACTTGTTGCATCTTTTCCAAAAAGACTCATGGCTGTATTAGATCAAAAGGGTGCTTCTACTAAATACAGAGCAAAGGGTCTGAATAATTAGGACCATGTGATATTTCAGTTTTTCTTTTTTAATAAATCTGCAAAAATGTCAACAATTCTGTGTTTTTCTGTCAATATGGGGTGCTGTGTGTACACATATATATATATATACATATATACACACACACACACACACACATTATATATAAATAAATAAAACACACTATATTGTCAATGGTATTGGGAGGCCTGCCTTTACACACACATACATGAACTTTAATGACATCCCAGTCTTATGCCCCGTACACACGGTCGGATTTTCCGATGGAAAATGTCCGATCGGAGCGTGTTGTCAGAAATTCCGACCGTGTGTGGGCTCCATCGGACATTTTCCATCGGATTTTCCGACACACAAAGTTGGACAGCAGGAGATAAAATTTTCCGACAACAAAATCCGTTGTCGGAAATTCCGATCGTGTGTACACAAATCCGACGGACAAAGTGCCACGCATGCTCAGAATAAATAAAGAGATGAAAGCTATTGGCCACTGCCCCGTTTATAGTCCCGACATACATGTTTTACGTCACCGCGTTTAGAACGATCGGATTTTCCGACAACTTTGTGCGACCGTGTGTAGACAAAACAAGTTTGAGCCAACATCCGTCGGAAAAAAATCTATGGATTTTGTTGTCGGAATGTCCGAACAAAGTCCGACCGTGTGTACGCCCTATTAGTCTGTAGGGTTCAATATTGAGTTGGCCCACCCTTTGCAGCTATAACAGCTTCAACTTTTTTGGGAAGGCTGTCCACAAGGTTTAGCAGTGTGTCTATGGGAATGTTTGACCATTCTTCCAGGAGCGCATTTGTGAGTTCAGGCACTGTCGGACGAGAAGGCCTGGCTCGCAGTCTACGTTCTAATTCATCCCAAAGGTGTTCTATCGGGTTGAGGTCAGAACTCTGTACAGGCCAGTCAAGTTCCTCCACCCCAAACTCGCTCATCCATTTCTTTATGGACCTTGCTTTGTGCACTGGTCCAAATCATTTGGTGGAGGGGATTATGGTGTGGGGTTGTTTTTCAGGGGTTGGGCTTGGCCCCTTAGCTCCAGTGAAGGGAACTCTTAAGGTGCCAGCATACCAAGACATTTAGGACAATTTCATTATTCCAACTTTGTGGGGACAGTTTGGGGATGGCCCCTTCCTGTTCCAACAAGACTGTGCACCAGTGCACAAAGCAAGGTTCATAAACATAAGTATATATTTATAATCTTGCTTTAAAAAATCTTTTATATACTAATTATTCATCTTTTGGGCCATCTCTCATTCAGGTTCTTCTCCATTTCTCGGTGTCCCATTCATTTTAGTTCTGCAGTAAAACCTTTACGAGATTTGACTATTCTTTGCCAATATAAAAGTTTGAGATGCCTCCAGTTCCATAACCGAGTCATCAGGTGTTGAGGCTTAAAAGGCATTTTATTTCTTTTTAAGGCAGAAAGGGCTGTGTAATGCAGGAATTTACCTAGGAATGTAGAGACATTCTACAAGGTCAAGCAGTGTGCCTCCTGACTAATAAGCATTTGTCAGGAAATGAACATGCAGTCAGTACCCACAGCTAGGGAATCTTTGGTACTGCTGATTTCCTGCTTTTGCCCAACACTTGTTTAAACAAGTCCACCTCCCCTTCCAGCTTCCACACCCTGCTTTTCAGCTTCATGTGCATAAAGGAACACAAACCTTCGGAGGACAGAAAAAAAAAAAAAGCTGTAAAGCCTGAAAAGCATTCAAGCCCTTCTGAGAACACCCTGCACTTCCTCTGATGGGCCTCTGTGCAATCACTGGAACTGACTCCCACATACATACATTTTATTAAGTTAGTTTACAGCTTTTTTTAAATTAATTTCTAATCCAAATAGTTATATTTATGAAGCTTTGTGTCAAAATAATTACTAAAAGGAAAAATCAGATCATTTTAATCCACAAGCACTAGACCACAAGTGATACTGCCCATTGCCCAAACAATGAAATCTAGTGGTAGCCTCATAATCAGCCCCATGTCTCTTTCCTAAGCATTCTAGCCCCAAATTACAGCCCACCCAACTGTATAGCACGGTTACTGTAAATTTCAACTTTTTGTCAAAACCACACAGCTTAAGCCTTCATTCACACCGGCCTCCTGTTTGTTTTATTTGGACACAGGAGAAATTGATCTGAGAAGTACAAATGCTATATTACCAAAAGCAATTTCTCCTGTGCTTAAATCTACATGTACATTTAGGCCCCTTTTACACTGGGGTGGGGGTAAAGCGCCGCTATTGTAAGTGGTGCTTTACCGTTGGTATTCGGCCGCTAGCGGGGCGGTTTTACCCCCTGCTACAGTCAGAGAAAGGGTTAAAAACCACCGCAAAGCGCCTCTGCAGAGGCGGTATAGCCGTGCTGTCCCATTGATTTCAATGGGCAGGAGCGGTGAAGGAGTGGTGTATACTTCGCTCCTTCACCGCTTCGAAGATGCTGCTAGCAGGACTTTTTTTCCCGTCCTGCTAGCGCACCGCTCCAGTGTGAAAGCCCTCGGGGCTTTCAAACTGGAGAGACAGCAGCGGCTGTTTTGGGTCGGTTTGCAGGCGCTATTATTAGCGCAATAGCGCCTGCAAACCGCCCCAGTGTGAAAGGGCCCTTAGACGCATTTACAGTATCCAATCCCCCTGGATAAACAGATTTCATTTTTTCTAAATGCAGCTAATTTGAATGCAACTAAAGTAAGGTACAGTAAATGCAGTGTGCATTATACAATTTAGAATCATTACATGTATTTATATGCATTTGGAAATGTCTACTATAAACGCATAATAATGCATATATTGGTGTGCCTGTGTGAATGAGGCCAAAATTGGCATCTCTATCTATATAAAACATTAAAAATAAGCGCCTATACTATTTAAAATCCAGTGATGCACTGTCTCACCCTGCTTTGCACATGCTCAGTTGCTCTCTATTTTCAGGCACTGTGCCAAATCTGTAGAGGCCAATCAGCTGACAGCCTAAAGATTTACTGCTGTTTAGGGGCTCTGGGCTTCAGCAAAATTGCAGCCTCCAGCAAGAAGAACAATACTGGAGGAAATTTACAGCACACACTAATTTTGCTAGCAGAATTATTAATATGGAATGTATGTTTCTTGCTTAAGAACAATATTTTTATCAAGATGTTATGGGTTAAGTTACACTTTAGGCTGCGTTTTGTGCTTATGGATTTTGTACCTGTGGGTGGTTTACAGGATGGGTAGTTCATGTTTGGCTGTTGTTTCTGTAAGCATAGGCTTCAGGTAAGAGAAATAGATATATACATAGCCACACAATCTCCCTCTGTGTAGACTGTAAAAACACTAGAACTTGTTACCACTCACTGAGACCAAGTTTACATATGCAGCAGTCTCTACCTAGACCCCCCCCCAATACCACACCAATGCAAGCCTTTGGCTCCAGGTTGACTTCAATAGGCAAGTTTGACAGATGGTGGTGCCTGTCAAACTCAACAAGTCGTATTAAATTTGCAACAATTCAAAGCTTTTTGACCGTGGAATTTATACAGCCTCCTCCAGCTGTAGGTTATTTTTTTTAGGTGGGTGGCCAAGGGGCAGTAACTGTGGCTGAAGTGCCCGTTTTTACAGCCCACTTGCCGCCCATGTTAATGAAACCTTACGGCAAACCTGGAGACACGTAAACATGCTACAACTGAAGCTGGTTGACAAAGGCACCTACAAAAACCACACAATGAACATACAAGATTAATATAATGCAACAAACAATGAAAGCACCCCTGCCAGCAGATTTTAGGCCTCATGTACAATGCTGCCGCTAAACGGACGTTTAGGAGCAGTTGGGCATTTTTTTCAACTGTTCCTGAACTCTCCTCTATGTTATCTTATCAGTACATGTACACAGGGTTGTTTGCAGTTGTTTCTAGGCAGTTAAGTTTAGAGGCTTTTTTTGAAACGCATAAAAATGGGTTCAGAAGCTGAGTTTAGAGGCATTTCAAGCTCTAATCATGGTAACTCGCGTTTAGCTGCGTTTTGTTTACAGGCCCTTTTCATTTTTGGCTATTTTTAACCACTTACCGACCAGCTGCTGTCATTATACTGTGGCAGGTCGGCACGTTCCCGCGAGCCGTCATAGCTATACATCGGCTCCTTTAAGCGGGATAGCTGGAGCGTGCACACGCCCGCTGCACTTCGGGGGTGCCGATGCTCGTAGCCGATGGTCACGATGACCACCGGCCGGGAACAGGCAGAACAGGGACGTGCAATTTTTTTGAAATTTTCGCTCTTTTTGTTTATAGCGCAAAAAATAAAAACTGCAGAGATGATCAAATACCACCAAAAGAAAGCTCTATTTGTGGGGGGAAAAAAAAAAGACGTTTAGGTACAGTGTCGCACGACCGCACAATTGTCAGTTAAAGCGACACAGTGGCGTCTCGCAAAAAAAATTCTCTGCCAAATTTTCCGGGGCTGAAGTGGTTAAACGCCTCTAAAACGCAAACGCGGCATGTAAACGCGCACGTGGATCACTATCTGTCAAGATAAATCATTCAGGAGAGGTTGTAAAAAAAACGTCCCGTGTACATGAAGCCTTAGAAGCACATTCCTTCGAAATTTTCTCTGCCGTGGCACAAAAAGGCAGCTTTTACAACAAATAAGACATGAAAATGTATGTTAATGGGCATCTTTATTCTGCATGAAAATACTTACTTTGGATAGTTATTACAGTACTGGGTGTAAATATCAAAGTCTTGGCTCTGTAAAGGTAAACAGGGAAAGAATTAGAAAGCGCAGATTGTAGCAGATAATTTCCAAATACTTTGCCCCTTTCTAGCTCAATCAGTGGGAAGATTCTGAACATAAACTATAGATAATCAGGCAGTGTTTGTGTTAATGCACAAGGCCCACAATCCTATCAGATCCATTATAAAACCGCTATCTGCAATGTTTTTCATCACTTTTCCCATAATCTTGTATCTGAAAACATTTCTTTTATACCCCAACATATGTAGATTGCCAGAAGTGTAGAGATAAAGCTGGCTGTTCCCGTGAGGTCTAGAAGCATATCTAATGTACACACGTGGAAACATTCATCTATTTACAAGTTGTCTGGATAGAATAGGAGCCAACTTTTTAAATTACCTTTTCCACAAAGCAGGTAGCCACAGCCACAGGGTCATCTCTGCAACTGTCCAGGTCCTGGAGAAGTTCACTGAACAAAGAAGACAATGTGAGGATAGCAGAGGATTACAAGTGTCCATTATTCATCCATTTCATCAATGAACACAGAAAAAAAAAAACCTGTACAATGCAACGGGTCTGGGACACAGTGGTAAAAGGAACTTAAGGTGGTTATAAACCTTCCTTTAAAAAATAAAAATAAAACAACAACAGGTTATACTTGCCTGCTCTGTGTAATGGTTTTGCACAGAGCAGCCCCAATCCTCTTTTTCTGGGGTTGGGGCTGCTCTGGTGCATTAAGGTTAAAAAAAAAAATCCTTAAGGCTTTAGAACCACTTTAAAAACGCATCTAAAACCAAAACAACAGTTATATATAGCATCCTTAGATGTTGTGGCTGCATTCGTTTTATGTGTTTAATTTTTTCCTTTATTTTTATCTGCTGCTCCAGCTAGTAATGCACATCTTGTGTTAGGGTGGCTCCTCTATCTATGAAGGAGCAATGAAAACACTCCTGCACAGCAGCACTGTCTGGAGAGGGTATTGTTAGATGGACTAGAAGAGTAAAGGGAACAAATTAAATCTGAATCCTGCTAACACTTTATAAGCAGGTACAGAAACTTTTTCTCCTTTTGGGAAAAAGGTTTTACATAAATGAATATAAGCTGACCATTGTAAGCGCCCCTGTCAGTGTTAAATGGTTGGTCTCATCCCTCTAACTGGCACTTTTTCTGGACAGCTTGGTCTGTTAAAGGATAGCAGAGCTACAAGAAAAGCTGGCCATAGGTGGGTCAGTTTTTTTCATTCAACCAGTGGGTTGAACAAAAAAAAAAACCTGACCCAATTCCCACATTTGGGGTGGATGGGTGAATCCTGCTGCAGTGTCATTTTATTCTAACAGTTTTGCACAGAGTGGCCCCGATCCTCCATTTCTGGGGTCCCTCAGCGGCACTCCTGGCTCCTCTTCTTCTTGAGTGCCCCGTTGGAGAGCCGCTCTCCCTTGGGGCACTCGTGTGGGCGTGCTCCCGTGTCCTGCTGCTGCGTCTATTGACACAGACAGTAGGACTCGGCCCCGCCCCCCGGGTCATTGGGTTTGATTGACAACAGCGGCTGTGCTGCTATCAATCTATCCAATCAGGAGCCGGGACACAGGCTGGAGCTGGTGTGCTCATCACCGTCGCTGGAAATACCGGGTTCAGGTAAGTAAAAGGGGGGCACTGGGGGGGGGGGGGGGGCTGCTGCTTCACAGGAGGTTTTTCCCTGAGGGTTTACAACCCCTTTAAGCCCCCGTTCACACCTGAGTATTTTGTAGCTTGATGCTCACAATACTCCACAAATGTTCAGTATATTAAAAACGTATTCAACCTGGGAGAAGAGGCTCTTGAGAGGGTATATGAGAGCGATAAACAAATCTTTGAATGGCGACTCTAGCATTGGGAGAAATCTGTTTACCCTGATGGGTTTTACTTCCTCTTTGTTTCCCTGCAAAGGTAAAGCATAATGGGCTACTATGCATCGCATAGTAGCCCATTATGTGTCACACCTGACACAGGAGCCTGCGATGTCACCACTGTCCCCTGTTCCACGAAGCGTCCATCTTCCTTCCGGGTATTGCGGCTCCGGTGCTGTGATTGGCCGGAGCCGCCATGACATCACTTCCGCACATGCGCGCGGGAGCCGCCACTAAGGGCACGATCGCCGTTAGAAACGGCACGCTCAGTGTGCCTGCGCGCCGTTGTGGTGCCTGTCTTTTACAAATATCTCCTAAACTGTGTAGGTTTAGGAGATATTTCTTGCACCTACAGGTAAGCCTTAATCTAGGCTTACCTGTAGGTAAAAGTGGTCTGTAAGGGTTTACAACCACTTTAATCTTAGGCCTCTAAAGAATACATGGGGCCACTCAATGAAGTTAGACAAGAAACAGTTCAATCCTAAACTGCATAGGGGTTTTTTTTTTTATTGTTAGAGCGGTAAGGATGTGTAACTCCCTTCCACAGCTTATAATGTCAGAGGAGAGTGTAGAAAAGTAAAAAAAAACAAAAAAAAAAACTTTTAGATGAGTTTCTTAGTGAACACAATGTACAGGCATATGGAAACCGGTAGTCACACACACATTCTCAGGTTGAACTGGATGGACTGGTGTCTTTATTCAACCTTAGCAACTACTGTAACTATGTAACCCAAATCATATTTGAGGGCTCAGGATCCTGAAGCACAATGCCAGAAGCTTGAAAAAGCACACAAGCTACTGTTGAAGCAGAATGGGGCATTTTTGGACCTATTGAACCCAATCGAAGCATGTGGGGAAAAAAAATTAGCAAAATGTGGAATAACATGTTTAAACATTTTCAATGGGGCCACAAAATGCGCAATCCTGCCCCGAACAAGCTCCTGTATGACAGGAGCTTAAAATCGTCTACATATAGTATGCGAGGCTCAAGAGCAAATGGAGGCTTATGGCCCGTACACACGATTCGAAAATCGGACGACAGATCGTTGGGTTTTTTTTTTGCATGCTAGTTGCATATCAAAAATGGAGGTTACAAAAGTTACGAAAATTCTCGTACGACAGAATAAAAAAATAAAATCGGAAGTAACGTCATGTGTTGTGGTGTATTTCTATTTGTATTTTCGGATGACAACTGTACTGATTTAAATGAAAAATGTTCGTGTTTGTCCAATCGGATAATATCAGATGAAGTGTCGTGATCGGCTCTCGAAAGCTCTGTACTAACGATCCAATTATCGTACAATCGATTCGAAAGCAGTATTTTTCGTACGATTTTCGGATTGTGTGTACGGCCATTAGAGTTGCTTCTTGCTTGTTTTTTTGCTTGCATTGTCATTGAGATAAACAGGGGTTAGGGAAGATATCAGATGCAGCAGAAGAAATAAGGCATTTACCAAAACGCACACACAAAAATAAATAAATAAATAAATACAAATCAAAAGCAAAATGTAGCAATAAAAAAAAAATAAAAAAAATAAAACACTACTACAAAAAAACTCAGTACAAACGTATTTCATATTCTTCGCAAACACAAATTAGAAGAAAAAACCAAAAAGGTACACTACTAAACCAAGGAAAATATCCGGCCAGTTTTTTTAAAAAATATAACAATAAAAATGTATCTATTACAGGGCAGAGTACACATGCTTGTGTTCTAACATAACACCACACAAAAATTAAAATGGCAGAAAAATAACCACCAATGTAAAAATCATGCTGAACACAGAATAAAACAGACACAAATCATGTACACACACATGCAGTTTAGGGGTGTTTTATGTTCTTTGTTCATATTTGCAAACGACACCCCAGTATTAACCTACCTGTCAACCGATCACTAGTTTGGGCTTCTTGATACAAATACAATAAGGAAAGAATGTAGATATTAGCTTGAGGATGATTATCCATACACCAAAGACCAATCAGGTCATAACACCACGCCATAACACCAGAGTTTATAGGGCATATAGGGAAAGTATGGAAATACAGTAAATGCTTAACACAGACTTTTCACCCACAAAGCAAGGTGTACTTTTTTATCTTGCCCCTTGTTGAAACACTATATTAATCCAAAGAGAAAAAAAAACATCTAAGGGGAAAAAGTTAGATAAAAAAACGTACCTTTCCCCCAGCACCTGGGCGAGAGAGATGTCATCATCCTTCCGGTGAGAAGCCGGGGAATATGGAGTAGGCCAGATCTAGCTGAGAAAACAATCCTGTGCGGTGCTGCAGTTTTTCTCACAAGATTTCAAGGCCAATATTCCCTGGGATCTTGTAGTCAGGATGATGATGTAATCCCCTTGCACTATTAAAGCTGGGGTAAAGGTGACTATATTATCTAACCTTAAATCTCCCCTACACATTTTTTCTTTCAAGTTAACTCAGCCTTTCAACAAAGGAGGGGGCACACTAAAAATGTAGACCTTGTGTGGAGTGCAATTTCGGCTTCATATAACAGCAGCCAATGATGCTTACTTGACTTTTAGGTCTTTTGTTAATCTGAAACTTTCTATTAAAAAGGGAGTCATTCCTGAGAGCAGCATGGAGGCTGCCATTGCCAACATCTTATTCTGTAAAAGCTATTTGCTTCTGACACTCAGAGCCCAGAACATGTATGTACACAAGGATTTCTGAGCAGTCTGATTTTCCTGATTTACAGTACATACTTAAAACTTTTTTTAATCAAAAACAAAGCCTTAATGAGTTATGAACAAAATACCAGGTACGAATATAGAGAACATTGCATACATTAGTATAAAGTCGAACAAGAATTAGTGACATCAGTTTTCGTAAAAAAGCAACACCCGTACAGGTCACATGACAACAGAAATAATAATATCAAGGAAGGAGAACGTAATTAATATTCCACCACTTGTTCCAAGGCTTTAACTCAGAAAGTATTACAGCTAGAGGGTCAGAATAAAAGCAAGCCAAAATTTGATTCAGAAAGGTCAGCAATGGCAGTCCCCATTATTCTCTTGGGAGAGATTTACTTTGAGACCTGATTTTTCTGTGCTGCAGTTCAGTAACACTTGCAAGTCTCGCTCCTCCCCCAGCCTCTGACTGGACAGTATAAGGCGATTCGAGGAAACTGATGAAGTCCGTTCATCCTCTGCTTTATCCTTCCACCAGCATGCCCTTTGTTAGAGCATACACACAGCAGGACAAGTGATTGGCTCCTTGTGCTGCTTCCCCTTCTCCCAATCTTAGTTCTACTGTACAGGAGACTGTGCAAGAAGCGGACATGTCAAAATCAGGTACTTACACGGTTTAACTTAAAAATAAATTTTAGGCCCCTTTCAGAGGAAGCTAAACCCATAGATCCGCCTGCTCAGCGGGAGATCTCTCCGCTAATCCCCGCTGAGCAGGAGGATGACAGGTTCATGTCCCCTCTGCTGCAGAGCGGACACAGACACAGCCAGCTGTTTTAGATGGGGTAGTCGGATGGAAATGGACTGCCTGTCCATTTCTACCCGATTGTCATCTGATCCAATCTGCCGGACAGATGGGAAAAGGATTCCTATCCATCCTTTTTTAGCAGACCAGATCGGATGCTGGCGGGTGACAGCTGACACATGTCCGCTGACATCCACCGCCCCATAGAGAACAATGGGTGGTTCGATCGGGTCTGCCTGAAAAACGGATAGGCAGATCCGATCAGTCCGCTGGTGTGAAAGGGGCCTAAACCCCAACACCGGAAGCGTAAACATCTTCCGTTGTAGTGGGGCTTCTCCCGCACTGCAAAGGTCAATTGCTCATTTAAGCCTAGGGGACATACCTGATCCTCCACACTGCTAGACCAGTCCCCTCAGCAACTTCTCCCCCGTGCTCCAGAGGTCTAAAATTCTGACACTACACTGGACAATATGATACTGGCAGACAGCCCACCGTCAGAGCATGGGGGAGCAGAAAATCAGATAAGTAAAAGTGCTTCTCCTCTCCCCTAGACCAGGAATCTCCAAACTACAGGCCTCCAGCTGTTGCGGAACTACACCTCCTGTGAGTTATTGTAAAACACTGACATTCACAGACATGACTATGCATGATGGGAATTGTAGTTCCTGAACAACTGGAGGGCCATAGTTTGAAGACCCCTGCCTTAGACTAACCCTTGCAGTGCAGATGCAGCCCCACTGCAAGGAGGACTTTCAAATTTCCCATAGTTGGGCTTTAATGATGTATTAATATCGTTTACATCTTCTAGGAGTTCAGCTTAACGGAAATCATTTTGGTACTTCAGTTTCTGAAGTGACCAATGGATGACAATGGCCATGAATCATTGTAGATCTGCTTGCATTTCCTAGAAAAAAACACTCCAATGACTAAAAATACCAGAGATAAACAGAACAGAAATGGGGTGAAAGCAAAGTATTTTACCTGTTCAATTCATAAATAGCTTCAATATTTCCAAAGAGAGCGCTGACTTGGTCTGGATTAATTGGCAGCTCCTGTTTGTCTATGATGCCTCCCAAATAATCCTACAAGAATAAAAGAACCGTCATTTCAGTTTCGTCTATTAATCACGCCTGACGCCTTTATTGGCTCATTACTGTATTAGCCGTATACTGCTCCCCAGGTCATGAGTTTTTATTATAGGAATAAATACAATTTCTTATCAGCGTGATGCGGAAAGCCATAAATGGGATTCACAGACCTGGTTTCATTCACTAAATGGGATTTAAAAAGATAAAATAGGTAATTTGCTGCCTAGAATGTGTCATGGAAAACGGCGAATTGTAAGGAAGGAGACAAAGCACACATAAAAGCCAATTCTACTGTACAATTAACTGAAGAAAAATGTAGTAATTGGAAGTCAGAAAACAAAAACAGACATGTGCTGGTGTGGAATGTACAGACAATAAAGCCTCATAGCCAGAGGCCTCTGCAATGTATTGGATTCCCTGGTGATGGCCAAATAACAGGAAAGTAACTGGTTTCACGTCTGCAGGAAATCAAGGAACAAAATGAGTTTACGGAAGATCAAGTGCCTTTCTTTTCCATGTAGGGGCACATTTACAACACTCTATCTATTTGGGTTACCTTCATTAATTTCTACCTAAAAAAGGCATATAAAAGAGCATTCAAGGACTGGTCACCGTGTCCGTTAGACTACATTGCTTCTTCATAAGGCTTGCTCCAGGTTGAATGTGGAAATACACGAGGACATGCACAAAAATATACTGCAATTCATACACAAAACATAGCTACATGGGACATCGGGAAAATAAAATGTAATAAAATATACATTTTTTTGTCAGGAATAGAGAGATAAATGATTAGATCTTCTGTTAAGATATGTATTGCCATTTGTAATTCCATGGGGCAATGCAAGAGATTTTCCTTTTTTTCCTCTAGGACACCAGAACAAGAAATTAAGGGAATGGGGAATACTGAGGCAGGAAAGGTTCATTATTAATAAGGATGAGTTTCGGCGTGTTCGCACAGCCCACGTGAAGAGCCCGCCAGGAAGTCAGCACTGCGCTAATCACAGGCAGGGAGACATTTCCCGATGTGCGGCTGCAGAGATCGGGAAATGTCTCACTGCTTGTGATTAGTGCTGTGCCGACTTCCTGGCGGGCTCTTCACGTGGGCTGTGCGAACACGCCGGAGCTCATCCTTATTAATACCCTCAGAGATTCTAACTTCAACTCTACAAAAAGAAGTATTTGTTACTGCTTCTGTCCACAGCGGAGAGATTTCCCACTCTATTCTGTACCTCTAACCCAGTGGTCTCCAAACTGTGGCCCTTTGCTTGCCTTTATCTGGACCTTGAGGCACTATTTCTCCCACATACACCAATGATGGGGCACAACTCCTCCCGCTGACACCAATGATGGGGCACAACTCCTCCCGCTGACACCAATGATGGGGCACAACTCCTCTCGCTGACACCAATGATGGGGCACAACTCCTCTCGCTGACACCAAGGAAGGGGCACTATTCCTTTGACCGATATAACAATGAGGCACTATTCCTCCCACCGACACCAAGGATGGGGCATTATTCCTTCTACTGATACCAATAATGGGGCACTGTTCCTTCCACTAACACCAATGATGGGGCATTGTTTACTCCCAGACATGCCAGTACATTGCTTTCTACTCCTACTGGCCAGTCTACCCATCCCTCATAGTCTGAAGGAAATTTTGGAGACTCCTGCTCTAACCCTTAACCGCCTGCAATGGATTAAACAGTGTGGCCTAAACACAGCTGTCAGAAAAATCTTTTCGCATTCTAAAGAGATGATGCCATTCAAAGATGCCATTTTTCAGTTTTCAGACAACCTAATCTCTATCGGTGCAGAGGAGACATCACCGGTCAAGGCCAGTCTGGGGTGAGAAGCATTAGGATAGGTTGTAAATCCTTGGCTGAGCACTAATGTTTTTTTCCCTGATAAACTAGTACTATGCCTCCCCCACCTTCTCCATACAGAAGTGCTGAAGGATTCATATGGATGAGGGAGATCCCATTGTCTGTTAGGTCCAAGGATATTATTAGGGAATCTGTGGGTGAGGAGAGATTCACAAGGGTAAGACCAATTATTACTGAAGAATGATCACACTGCATAGTGGTTACCATACAAACAAGTGTACTACAATGCTTGTTAGTAGTTACAGATTTGCCACCATGCTGGAAATGTTTTGCATTATTTGTTCTTTGTTTACCATAGAAATGAAAGTGATGCATTGCCTGCACATTTCCTGAAAGAATACACCACCCATACCAGGTTTAAATGTCCAGCTTGGTTCAGCAATTGTAAAAGTAAGCAGCTCTGTCATTTTATAATGTTTTTAAAGAACAGCTTTGTCTATGGCAAAAAAAAAAACCTAGTTCAGTGGAAGAGGCACCCAGGTCACAAGAAAAAGTTGCAGCGGGTTATGAATTTCAGAAGTAATTAGGTTAAAGGTGTAAACCCTCGCATTCTATGAATTGAGGTAAAAAACCTCTTGTAGTGCACCAGCCCCCCAGAGCCACCTTTTACTTACCTGAGCCCGATCACTCCTGCGACGGGGACGAGAACACCCACTCCACCCGGTGTCTTGGGTCCTGATTGCATAGATTGGTAGCAGCGCAGCCATTGGCTCCCGCTGTTGTCAATCAAATCCAATTACGTGGGAGCCAGGGGCAGAACCGAGTCCTGCTGTCCGTGTCAATAGACACAGCAGTAGGTCATGGGAGCACGCCCACACGAGTACCCAGAGGGAGCGCTTCTCCGACAGGGCACCCCGAAAAAAGGAGGAGCCAGGAGCACCGCTAAGGGACCCCGGAAGGAGGATTGGGGCCACTCTGTGCAAAACCAACTGCAGAGAGTTAGTAAATAGAAACGTTTACATACACTTTAATTGGCAACAGGTCAGTAAAATGATTGGGTATAAAACAGCATCCTAGAGAGTCAGAGTGTCTCAGAAGTACAGATGGGCAGAGGTTGAAAGGTGAAAAGCTGCATCTAAAAACTGTTGAAGACTTTAAATACATCATCATCTACAGTACATATCAAACGATTCAAAGAATCTGGAGAATTTCCTGTGCTGAGGACAAGGTCAAAACACAATACTGGATGCCCGTGATCTTTGGACCCTCAGACCGCACTGCATTAAAAACAGGTATGAACCTGTGATGGACATCACTGCATTCAGGAATATTTTCAAAAATCACTGTCTGAAGAAGCCAGCTCTGAACATGATCTGGAAACGCTGCTATCTTCTCTGGACCAAAGCTCATTTAAAATGGTCTGTTGCAAAGTTGAAAACTGTTCTGTGGTTAAACAAATCAAAATTTGACATTCTTTTTGGCAACCATAGGCACTGCGTCCTCTAGTCTAAAGAGGAGAGGTACCTTCCAGCTTGTTATCAGTGCTCAGTTCAAAAGCCTGCATCTCTGATGGTATATGGGGGTACATTAGTGCATATGGGATGGGCAGCTTGAACATCTGGAAAAGCACCATCAATGCTGAAAGATATATCCAGGCTTTAGAGCCGTATATGCTCCCATCCAGGTGGCGTCTTTTTCAGGGAAGGCCTTATTTAACTGCTTCAATACCGGGCCAATTCTGACACTTTGCTCCTACATGTAAAAATCATCATTTTTTGCTAGAAAATTACATAGAACCCCCAAACATTATATATGTTTTTTTAGCAAAGACCCTAGAGAATACAATGGCGGTTGTTGCAACTTTTTATCTCACACAGTATTTGCGCAGGAATTTTTCGAACGCGTTTTTTTGGGGAAAAAAACTGTTTTGTGTTTAAAAAAAAAACAAAACAGTAAAGTTAGCCCAATGTTTTTGCATTTTGTGAAAGATGAAGTTACGCCGAGTAAATAGATACCTAACATGTCACGCTTCAAAATTGCACACGCTCGTGGAATGGCGCCAATGTTCGGTACTTAAAAATCCCCATAGGCGACGCTTGAAATTTCTTTTACTGGTTACATGTTTTGAGTTACAGAGGAGGTCTAGGGCCAAAATGATTGCTCTCGCTCCAACGTTCACGGCGATACCTCACATGTATGGTTTGAACACCGTTTTCATATGTGGGCGGGACTTACGTATACATTCGCTTCTGCGTGCGAGCACACGGGGACAGCGGCGCTTTAAAAAAAATTTTTTTTTTTGATTGTTAATTATACATTTTTTTTTTTTTTACACTCACCACTAGGCTGGGAAGCCTGAAATAAAAAATAAAAATAAAACGATCGCCGCTTCCAAGCCGAAGCGGCGCCGTTTTTTTGAATGGAGAGGTTGGACGTGACGTCATAACATCGCGCCCGGCCTCTGACGATCATAGAGACTCCGGGGACCATCTGGTCCGCAGGAAATCTCTATGATCTACATCCGGCGCCGGCGGATCCACTCTCCGCCTCACCGATCGTAACGGTGAGTCGGGGCAGGCACCGGAGGGCGGCGGGAGGGGGGGGACGTCCCCTCTCGCCTCCCATAGGAACGATCAAGCGGCGGAACGGCCGCTATGATCGTTTCTATGGTGTAGAGATTCGCCGGCTGCAACCGGCAATATCTGAATGATGTTTGTAACTACAGGCATCATTCAGATATACCCGCTCAAAGCCCAGGACGTCATATGACGTCCTTGGTATTGAGGTGGTTAAGCAGAACAATGCTAAACCGCTTACTGCATCGGACAACAGCATGGCTTCGTAGTAGAAGCGTCCAGGTACTTAACTGTCCTGCAGGCAGTCCAAACCTTTCAAGACTATTTGGCACATCATGAAATGTAAAATATGACAAAGAAGACCCAGGACTGTTGAGCAGTTAGAATCCAATATCAGGCAAGAATAAGACAATATTCCTCTCCCAAAACTCCAGCAACTGATCGCCTCAGTTCCCAGACATTTACAGAGTGTTGTTAAAAGAAGAGGGGATGCTACACCATGGTAAACATGGCATGTCTCCACTTTTTTGACACGTTGCTGCCATCAATTTCAAAATATAGATTTTTTTTTTATTGTACTTTTTCTCAGTTTAAACATTTGGTATGTTTACTCTTGTGAATAAAATATGAGTTTTCTATTCTAAGCTTTCCTTTTCCTTATTTTCATCTGGTAATCCAGCCAGCAAGTCTGTTTTTTTAGTTTTGGGTTTAATACCGCTTTATTCTTAACCATATATATTTGTTTTATGTCTGAATAGTATATATTTTAGAAGCCTGAAGTATAACAAACTTTTTCTTGTGATTTGTGCACCTCTGACAGTAGTTGGGTTTTTTTTGGCTTCTGAGCATGACCATCCTTCCCACCCAATGTTTTTTGTTACCTTTTTAACTTCATTGTTTTTATAAAGGCTACACTATAAGGCAGGGGGGGCACATGTGGCCCACACAGCCCTCTGATGTAGCCCATCATCTTCTGTTCTGGGATGGCAGGTTGGCAAACACAGATCACAGGTTGCCATCCCAGAGCATCAGTGAAGCCAGCGGTAGAGGAAGCAAGCGGCTGTGGAGCAGAGCTGCATAAGTCGATGCTTCCTGTATAGCGCCGGATCCTTTCACAGGCGGAGTGATACCAAATGCACTCTGTCTAAGACAGCAACCACTGCCGATACCTGAATGAAAGATTTATTAAAAGGTAAGTTTATTACTAAAAGCACAGTGTGTGATTAGGCATATCTGTTCTGCATGGTTACTGGGGTGCTTTCAAACTAGTGGTTACCAGCACTGAGCCATAGACTTCTGTTATTACTTCCGGGCTTGGTGCGCTTTTAGAAAGTGCACTACACCTGCAGGATATGATAGAAGCATAGGAAAGCCACAGGTTTACTGCTCTGCACCCACGGTGTGGGTAAACCTTGTGGAAGTAGCCTTAGGCCTCTCTTTCACAAGATCGGTCTGACCCAATCAGACTCTCCATTCACCTCTACGGAGCGGTCTATAGAGCGGCAGATGTAAATGGACTTGTGTCTATTTACACTCGCCTACCTCCAATCTGATCCACTACAAAAAACAGAAGGGGATCTGTCCCCCTCTGTCTGGGTGGATCGGAGGGTCCATAGAGTAGAGTGGGCTGTGTATGTGTCTGCTCTGCATATACAGTGTGGACATGGACCTGTCATCCACACGCTCCGCTCATTGTGGCTCGCGACCGGTTACCAAGTCGCTTAAGTGGCCCTCGCTCTTCAAATGGTTGGGCACCCCTGCTATAGGGCCCCTCTGCCTTTTCTCTCTCCTGTTTATTTCTTACTCTACAAGTGTCATAGTGGGTAGGCATCATCTCATTGTCTGTGACAAGACTGTTTGCTAAACTGTATGGGAACACTGTAGCTTTCCTGTAATTAAAAGGAAACCTCACTGAGAGAAATGCAGAGCCACTGCTGAGCTCCTGAACATGCTAATTGCCCGGTAGCCTTTCACTTTAATACTTTTAAGTCACTAAACAAAACAAAGCAAGTAGATCAAGACAATAAGATTAAAGTCAAAATTCCTAATCTGCATACTTGTTCTGAATCTTATATCTTGTGTCCTCGAATACATGGGTGGCCAGGAGGTGGTAAAAATAGGCAGCTGAGCTACAAACGACCCATTCAAGTGAATAGGGCTGCTCTGCGACATCAGGTAATGCAAGCAGTTGCAAGTAGTAAGCTTTCAATGCTCAAAACAGGTGTCCAGGAAGGGATATATCACCTCCAACCTGCTTGTCAACTGCCTCTGAAAAGCAAACCGCCACTGATCACTTTTCAGAGGGACAGCAATGACTGCCATAGTGTAAACAAGTCCCTAAAAACAAGTCAGCAACAAGTTTTGTGCCCCACAGGTTCATTGTAAAGGTTACTGTGACACCCGAATCCCATAATGCATGCGTCCAGAATCTCTGAATTTCTAGCTGACCAAGAATCCACCCCTCATGGGTAAAACATGTTAGTAACACAACCAAGCCCTGACTGTCAGGATTGCACTTAGAATTGAGGAAGATCAAGCTCATCCCAAAAAAGTTTTTGGCTACAACGCTCCAATTTGCTGCCACACGGCAATAAAGAATTTCTCACAAGGCCCTTGTAAATGGCTTGTTGCCTACCTCCACAATACTGCGCAGATGCTGAACGTATATCCTCTCAGTCTCAATTATTTCCAGCACCACACGTTCCACATAGGTCAGTTTGTTGGAAATCCCACTAACTTTGGTCCCAAATGGAGAAAGAGACCTAGAACCATGGCTTCGTCGGGTAACATTGTTGCCATTGATGGTGTGAGAATTTTTTAATCCACTTTGCATGTCCGGGAAAGTGGTGTGCAGGGTGTCCCCAGACACTAGCTCCATGGCCAGACCAGTTGGAGTGTTACCCAATGGCTCCTCTTCTGCCGGTCTAATATTTTCATAGAGATCACGGCCCTCACGAAGGGAGCCAGAAGATGCTGTAGAGATGATGCTTACGGGTCGGTCCGAATCATAAAAGTCTGTAGAGAGGGATGCAGAGCTGGAGAACTTTTCATTGCTGCTGGAAGAGCCTGCCGACAGCCTGGGGGATTCTGGGAAAAACAAGACAGACATGAATTTAAGTTAAATTAAAGAACTTCATTGAATTTAAATCTTGATTTCAGATGGTGACATTTAATTTTCCAGAAAAGTTATATTCCAGTAAAGGACACAAGGAAGCCATATAAACAGGAGAGTAAAAGCAACGGGAAAATGAAAAAAACAGAACCAATTTACTTTATCCTAGCAGTCATCTTTTCCTAAGATAAAATGTAAAAGTTCTACATATAAATTTTATCTTCCTTGCCTCTCTCTGTGGCCTGCTAAGTATCGCAGTAAAACCATCCATTCTATCCATCCTGAGGAACACCAGCTGTTTCCTTTACAAAGATCACAAAGCAAAAGAATCAGCAATTCTCAAATTTTTGTTTCACCTGAAAATTTTCACACAAATGGGTCTGAGTTGAGGGTTTCCAGGTGACTGTGATTCAAAAATTTTACAATTCTTAATTGATTAGACAGATCTGTATTCATATATTCAGATGAATTGAGAACCTTGGAATTATGTTAACTGCCTTTTTGGAATCAATTCGCTCACCCTTAATCATTGTCACCGTCGACTGATGGTTTAATCTTCCACATACAAAATTTGGCTGGTAAAATGACACAATTTTCAACAAACCGTCATCCAGCAGCATCAGAGCGAACCCAGGACCCCTTCTGTTGCCAGTGTAGAGACTAATAAATACTTAGTAGAATGCTCTGTTTCCAGTCCCCTCTTCGTAGTAAAAAAGTCAGAATGACCTCTGTCATACCTGCCCCTGAAGAATAGGTATTAACATGAGAAACGCCCATTGGAGATTTGACAATGGGGATTAGAGGACATGGGACACTTCCTACTTCTAATTATTTGTCCACTCTGTCTTGTCATGCTAATAAGGATGAACTACACATGGAGAAGCATTTCCCATAAGTATTTGTTTTATGATTTAATTCAGTCCTGAACGTATCCTTCTCTTTCTTGTTGACTTATGCCCGTACTGGAATAAAGGGCAAACTTATGGGCTAAACCCAACTAGATACTCTGCAGGTTTCACTAGGAATGGCTCTAAGCATCAGTCTTGCTAAATACATAATGTAGGTCAGATATTCTCAACCAGGGTTCCTCCAGAGGTTGCTAGAGGTTCCTTGAGCTGTGGCCAATTGACTTTCCCAGCTGATGGTGCCTGCATAGTTCCAGAGTCAATACTACTTGGCATAACCAGCAACCTGACATTTATGTTTTTGTTGTCTTTAAAGAGGGCATTCTTCCCACTGACCACCAATTTAAGAGACATTCTTCCCACTGACCACCAACATAAGGGACATTTTCCCCATGGACCCCTGATGAACTGTTTCTTTAAGCCCGGGTTCACACTATATCGGGCTGCGGATCGCACAGGAGCGCTGTGCGTCCCTGTTCCCCGTTTCAGGGACGAATCAGGGCCAATTCTATGCCTGAATTCGGCCCTGAAACGGAGCCAAAGACGCACAGCGTTTTTGTGCAGTGCTCTCGACAGCCACCACGGAGATATGTGAAGCAGCTCCATAGGGAGCCAGTCACATTCTCCTGCTATGCGAATTAGATGTGCGGAAACGCACATCTAATTTGCATAGGTGTGAACCCGGGCTTAAAGTTCCAAGACCTGAAAAGAATTTTACGGTCTCCTCTAAGGTAGAAGGGTTGAGTGTAGGGGTAAGGAAAAGAGACAACAGTCACTTGTGTGCAATAAACAAAAACATCAGTGCTTCTGAAAACCCACCTTTTCAAGGAAAATACTTCAAGCATAAAATAGGAAATATATAGAGAGAATAAAACTTTCAAACATTTTCTGGTGGGGAATTTATAACTCTTAAAAACACACAGACCTGGAAGATTCACCTGCAGAGAATGTTTGCTAAAAGTCAGATTTACTTCTTTCTGCTCCATAGTGAGCTCTACACGTTAGGTGCGGTCATGCGCAAGGCTCTATGAACACCACAAATTCAGTAGTTCAAAGTCCACATCAGACATGAGCAAGAGAGCGTGGCTACATATTTGCCTATAGTGGGACCAGGAAGAACGAATGTAGCCACACTCTAAGAGGAAGTCGGATCACAGCAGAAAAAAAAAAACAGAGACCTGGAGGAGGCTGAGAGCAGGTGGTGTTTTTTCAGTGAAGAATATAAGAGTAAACCAGAGTTTAGTGTCACTTTAACCCTTGGATGCCTGCCATTACATTAACTGACCAAAAAAAACCTTCTGTGTGCACCTATCTTAAGCAGTTTTTTTGTGTTCACGGAGGGACAGACTCCTAGGTAGAACTTTTAAAAACTTTAGATTGCCTACCGGTTCACTTTAAGAAGGCAATTCATTTGCGGAGTATGAACCAAGTCAATAGTTTTGAGACCAATTTGCCAATAATTGAGACACTATGGGAATCCTACAATATCCCATTTAACTGGGCCGCCAGGTCTTTACATGTATGGGTGGGAAATAAATGGCTTGTGTATTATTTTTTTCCAAACAATAGTTTATTGGGTAAGATAGAAAAGACAAAAGGCTTGCTGTAGCAAATGAGGAAATTGCTAATGGCCTTTTTCAAATGATACGTTTCTCAATAGATTCTGAAATCATCTACTAAAACTATTCAGTAATCACTAAACTGACTGCAAAGATCGAATTATGTATGGCCGGCATTCTTAAAGCAAAGTCCACCTTGTAGAGCATGTTACACTTTACACTTGTATTTAAGGTGTAAAGTGTACCATGCTCCAGCACTTCCAGCCACAGCCCCCCCACCTTAACCTTTAGGGCTGGATTAAAGTTAAATAGAAAAAAACAAGTATCGAGCTACGTATACTGTATAACCAACATCTGCATCTGTTAGGGTAACAACCTAACCAAATTGTTAAAAAAAGTGTTTTCCATAATAAGACTTTGTAGTAAAATGAATGGGTTACACATGAACTGTACATGATAATTACCAATCAATGAAATCTTTTGTTGCGGAATTTGCCCAGGGCAATCGGAGGTGTCATCTTCTGGAAAGAGATGGGACACTGTCCTTCCTGCCAGGAAGTGACAGCCAGCCTGATGAGAAGCGTAGCTGTGAGCCGACAGATATAGTGACGCATTTTCCTAGAGGCAGATTGAGACCCAGAACAAATTCTGGTGCTATACAATCAAGTGGGATGCAATAAGGCAGGTAAACTTGATGTGCTTTCATGCAAAGGTGGAAAAACTGATAAAGAATTCAGTAACCAGCAGGCACCATCAGGATAAATCAAAATAACCAGTGAGTTTAGAAATCTGGGAGCTGCTACTGTTGTCTTGTTTTTTTGAAAGATGAAGATCCAGGGCTGCCATTCTTATATCCGCTTCAAAGCCAGTCACTCGGCTGGAACACATTACCCATATCGTGGTCAGAAAGACTACTGGGCAACTACATTTTTTAAAATGAGTTTGTGTATCCATCACCAATACTTTCATCTTCGTTTTGGATGAAGTAGGGAAGGTTTACAACCCCTGTCAGGATTTATATCTATTTGATGTGCTGTTAGGCTGGATTCACACCTATGCAGTTTTAGTGCTTTTTGCATTTTGCATATTTGCACTACAGTCCATGTAACATGGTTTTCTATGGAACACGTTCTGTAGTGCAAATCTGCAAAATGCAAAATGCACTCAAAACTGCATAGGTGTTAATCCAGCCTTAGAGAGATCTCCTTTTACCTCCTGCTTTGGAGGACAAGGTTACTAAACCAGAAATAAAAAGGTATAACCAATCCCCTGACAGCAGCAAAACCTGTCAGGAGTTATAAACATTCCCCAGATATTTACAACTAAAATAACAGTTGCGGCTTTAGGTTCACTTTAAGCAACAGTAGTCCATAAAATTTCTAATGATAGGTTTCCTTTAATCTAATTGGCTACATGACAACTGGAATTTATCCATCCATAAAAAATTGTAATAACACGTGACGGGACCCCATAACTAAATAATTACAGGGCCTGCTTGTGCTCTCTGCCCAGCTGCATCTCCTAGAGCTGTCATGATTCATTTTGCTATTCCCTCTTACAACTCTGATGAGGGATGTAAAACAACAGTACCATGAGATTTACGCTGTTATTTTGTTTTTCTTTCTTTTTGAACAATAGGACTGCTGAAGGCAATGCCGTTTTTTAAATGATATATGTTACAGTGTACATAGGCATGACATAAGGATATTATTCAATCTTGCCATTTTCAGCTGGGTTGGATGACCACTTTTTTTCGTATGATGCCTAGAACTGTTCTATGGTCAGTTGGGTTGGTAAGCCATCAGCTGCCTCCCATGCTTCACCCCTCCACGAACCTAGGACTGTATGTAGCCAGAGTGTACAGGTTTATGAAGCAATCTAAAGACGTTTTACCGGATGGTGGTCAGGTTATGCCTCAGTGGACACCTAAACTTACCTGGTCAGAAACATTTCTAAAGTAAAGAAAAAGTACAGGGACCTTGTGGTGCCTAAATACACCTGTACTAGACTTGAAATTGATTGCTATGCAAAACCTACTTCGAGTCTAAGCAAAAGCTGTACATGAAGATTTAAAATTTTGCATGAATAGAGATGAACACATTCCCCTTCCATTACTGAACCCTACCACTGTCTTATTTATTAATTGCCAGAACTTCTTACCACCCACCCCTCCATCTCTCCCCCCTTTAATAATACTGCCTACTTAGTGGTATGCTTACCTTCAGAAGCCACCTAAATCCCCCATCCAGGTCCCACAACACCGTAATTTCTATTTGGGGGGAATCGCTAATCCAGTACTAAAATGGCCCCCTGAGACTGCCCTCCACTGACGTCCGCCACTGAATGTTCTACAGGAACTGTCCACGTCACGCAAACTGTGATGCGGACACCCAAAGAAGGAACCATGCAGGGAACAGAAAGAGAAGACTCGGAGGGGCTTTAAACTTCTGGCATTCAACAGTCCATCAGCAAGGTTGTGACTGCACTGTCTGAGCCACTAGATGGAGAATCGACAATCTGATTATGAAAGATCGTTAAAAATAATGAACAGCAAGCCTACACAATGCATATTCAAGTCTATAAATGTCCCATAAAATATTACTAAGGGATGTGTATTCACTGAAAATATAATGTGGTTCTCCTTTATGGAAATTCTCTTAGAGTAATTACAGCCCTAGTTGCAATATGTTTTGACTTGAAACAGATGGTTAACAGTAAAAACAGATCTGCTTCCACAATACGCACACAAATCTTGTTCCTGCAAACCTAGCATTCCCTACTCTGATACCAATTTTCCTGCACTCTACCAATTGGTATATTGATCTTGTCTAGCTAACAGTTTAAAGAGAACCTGTGCAGCAATCAAACACGATCAGGTTCATATGCACTCAATCAAGGCTGTACAAAAAGGAAACTATAGGATTAAAAAAGCATCTACAGAGACAAGACTGCATATGTGAAGCCCTGTGTCTGCTTTCATGAAGGGGCACCACACGTGTCCCCCCTCCCTCTACTAGGCTACATCTCCCTCACGTCCTACAGCGTAAGCTCCCTACTGCCAATCCCTAGCTGCTGGCATGCTTCCCTTTTCATTACATCACCACCAGCAGCTGACAAGACACCCAGGTGACGTCATCTCCCGGCATTCTCAAAGTTTTCATTCTTCTCGCCTTCTTATACAGACAAGAGACCAAGTATAGCATCATTGAGTGCTTCTCAGTCACCGGTCTATGAACCACTGAATGCTGTGCTACGAATATAGGGTTACACACTTGGATGGCCATACCCTTTTCAGTTATATTTTTGTAAATACATTTGAGCCCAATTGAGCTCTCGGTTAACTTTATATTGTAATCTAAAAGGATTCAATTTGCAGGAAAAAAAAATTTGGGATGTTGACTATTGGTCTCTCATAAAATGGTTGTCAGTTGGTTTACAAATGACTCCCATGATATTCACATACAGTATGTATTGAATAACTCCAAGCAAATTAAAGTAGAGCTTTCCATGCTCCAGGTACTTGCACTTAATGTGCCACATGATCTCTCTACTGGTCTAAACAGTGACACGGAGCTACAGAAAAACTGGTGAACTCATCCAGCTTCTTATATAGCATAAGGCCCATATAGTGAGACCACACAGAGTTTCTTTTCCTCCCTGGGGTATGTTTACTCCTCATATTTCACTCTCCATTACATAATTTAAAATCCAGCATATAATGTGGGACCTTCTTGTAATGCACAGATGTGCACACACAGGTATTTGAAGAGACCTCACCACCAACTGCCATAGACTTATGAGAAAAGACGTTTAGGTATAACTATAGAGTGGAAATGCAGTAATGCACTGTGGGCTTTCGGGAATCTTCTGCTGTGACTAGTGAGAATGAAGTCAGCACACCCGACAAATTGGGCTTCACGTAGGGGAGGAGATATCAGGCACTAGTGGACATAAATATGCTGAGAATCATTCAGAAATTATTTACACTCAGTGAAAGAGAAGTACAGTAAAACCTTGGATTGTGAGCATAATTTGTTCTGCAAACATGCTTGTAATCCAAAGCACTCAAATATCACAGCAAATTTCCCCATAAGAAATAATGGAAACTCAGATGATTCGTTCCACAGCCAATCATTCGCAAGTCCTTCAGTTTATAGTCCATATAAAAAGATTATAGCAATGTGATAGGTTGTGTAACCATAAAATGTCCATCCACAAATGTCAACGTCAACAAGGGGATTAAAAGCAAAATCCAGTAGGAGCTAGAGAGTATAAGAGAAGAAAGGCGCCTCCAAGTGTAGCAGTAGGGTTACATTTAATGAAGGCACAACATTTAGCAACTCACATGCTTGATGATTAAAACAGGCACACCTAGTATGCAGGCATCCAGGTTAAAGCTGTCAACATAGACCGCCCTCCGCACCGCCGGCTTTCACTGCTGTCAATCTGTAATTGTGACCGGGAACACTACAGTAGAGCAGTAGAGCGATCTGAAAGCGAGGCTTGAAGCGCATTGTGGAAGGGATGACATTGATAGCGGTGCAGAGGACAGTCTATGGGGACCGGATCCTTGCATACTTAGATATGCCTGTTTTAATCATCAACCATGCAACCATGTAAGTTGATAAATGTTGTACCTTCATGAAATGTAACCATATTGCTGCACTTAGAGGCACCGCTCTTCTTTTATACCCAGTTTTGACATGATGCTACTTGTATATCAAGACATCGCTCGTTTATCAAGTCAAAATTTCTAAAAACTATTTTTGCTGGTCTTGCAAAACACTTGCAAACCACATTATTCTCAATGTTACTGTATTTAGGCATGAATGCATAAACCAGGGGGGTAAGGTTTTAATGCTAATGAGACGTCTGCTCTACACAGGGAAAGGCTAGAACCTCGGTAAGCTTTTAATTGTTGCCCGTTTACCTGTTGCAGATTTTCTCTTACTTTCTGTCTGGTAAAACATTGTCCACAGAATAGAAAGTGATGGAGCCCTGGATAGCAGTAAAACCTAAGAGGAAGGTTCTAACCTTTTTCCCCATTCTATCCAAAATGTAAGAAAAAATAAAAATTTGGGTTATAGAAACACTTTAATAAACTTTCACCAGATCCACTTTGGGAAAGTTAAATATAGGTCATAATGGGCGTTCATAAAAAACAATTGAGGCTTTGGTAGGTTTCAGGTGGTGCTGAAGTTTGCTTTAGGGCCCCTTCACACCATTGTGTACTTTAAAAGCTAAAGTCCACATCTAAAAGTTTGAATCCACTCAAAGCTACTATTCCAGTTTTTGATGGAGCTAAATCTCTTGCTGTATTCCTTTATGTTCCAAGGAATCAGATTGCAAAAACCCTGCAATTAATTTCCCAGCTTATCCTGCTACTGTGGCCATCACAAAGAACCTCATTCTGCTTGTCCAATTTGTTGTCCTCTAAATCCTCTCAGGAGGATTGAGAGGTCTAGTAGGAGGTATTTGTAAAGAACTACAGATAGCAGACCTCATCCCAAAATCCCAGAGACAAAAGAAGAAAAATCAGTTTATAGCATCTGATCCTCGAATGGTACCACAACTAGAGCTATAAATGCAAATTTAATGGAAATATCTCGACTTGGTGCATGCACATTTACATACCAGCACAGTAATGATATATATAGTTATGGGAGGCAATGTGGGTATCCAGTCTAGTTACTCAAAGGACATGCCTATTTTTGAAAGGTGATTGAACTCAGTAAAATAGATTATAAAATGGATTCAAATAAAGGCTTTATTTAGAGACAAGTCAAAGTGGGTACACGTGATCTGACAGAGCAGGAGTCTGCAGTCGTTTGTATGTTCTGCACGCAGCCTCATGCTGCGCAGTCCTATTTAGATTTGACTGTGTCTTTATGATACAAAAAGAACAGAGCAGGACTGTTCAGGGACACTCCAGATGGTTAACTATTCACAAAAAAAGTGCCAGTATTTACATTTCTATAAAATGTGCGATTTTCCCAAAAGCAGAAAAGTATGGAATCAAAAGTGACCTGGCCATCCATCTCAAACGTAGATCAGTTTAATGGGTTCTATTGCTTTTTCACTTACAACAGAAACAACTGAAGATTGATGGGCTCAGTTAAGAAAGGCCTTAAAACAGTCATTCTATGCTAACAGATAATCACTTTAATCACTTTATAGAGGATGGAGTAAAAACGTGGGCCACATAGCTGCATTCCCCAATGGTTTTATGATGTCACTGGGGAAGAGGGACACCATTGTTTGATTTCATAATTGCCACTGCAGGTGAGAAGCACCGAGAACTTTGACAAGGATATCTCACCAATAGACTCCCTAGATATAAGACGCTAACCAGGTGTAACATTCTTACAACCGTGCAAAACTGAAATCTCTGTTTTAGGTGGAGAGGTTAAAACTAAGGTATCGTTCACTTTATGGTATTCATGGTGATTAATGCAGAGTGTATTCCAAAGTCATTTTTTTTCTGCAGCCTTATGGAAAATTACTATGGACCTGTGTAAGGTTATTCAGCTTCATTTTGCAGCCTAAAATAATATCTAATTTTAAATACTCAGCCTTATGTGGCTTTCCTGTTACGGCAAGAATGTTTTTGGGCTGTAAAATCAAGACCGGCAATGGTTTTGAGGAGAATTTGTATGTACTGCAGTTGTTGCGATTTCTTTTTATATATATCAGTAGTGGTCCAATAACTTGCTATAGGGGGGCTCAAATAATAATATAATAATAATATATAATAATCCATTGATGTATAGCTGAAGAAACGGACAAAAAACAAGACATGTTGCAGGGGGTGGTCAGGGACTGGGTCATGCTGTGGAAGGTGCTCAGAGGCTGGGGGGCATGCTGCAAGAGATTGTCAGAGGCAGGAGGCATGCTGTATGAGATGTTTAGAGGCTGGGGGGCATGCAGTAGGAGATGGTCGGAGGCTGGGGGCATGCATCAAAAGGTGGTCAGAAGCTAGGGGCATGCTGCAAGAGGTGGTCAGAGGCTGGAGACATGCTGCAGAGGGTGGTCAGAGGCAGGGGGCATGCTGCAGGAGATGGTTAGAGGCAGGGGGCATGTTGCAGGAGATGGTTAGAGGCACGGGGCATGCTGCGGGAGATGTTTAGAGGCAGGGGGCATGCTACGGGAGATGGTTAGAGGCAGGGGGCATGCTACGGGAGATGGTCAGAGGCAGGGGGGATTGTGCAGAAGATGGTCAAAGGCAGGGTGCATACTGCGGGAAATGGTCAGAGGCTGGGGGCATGCTGCAAGAGGTGGTCAGGAACTGGGGCACGCAGCGGAAGGTGGTTAAATGCTGGGGGCATGCTGCAAGAGGTAGTCAGAGCCTGGAGACATGCTGCGGGAGATGGTGAGAGGCTGGGGCATGCTGTAGAAGTTGGTCAGAGGCTGGGGGCATGCCGTGGAAGGTGGTCAGAGGCTGAGGGATGCTGAAGGAGAGGGTCAGAAGTCGGTAGGATGCTGGGAGGAGAGGGTCAGGGGTGTATTGGTTTATGTAGCTGAGATAAGGAGCAGAGAACATGTTCTTCTCTTCTCATCACAGTAAATGACCATTCTGTCACAAACGGCCAGTTTATAAAAGTGAGAGCTGAAGATCTCACAGCCGTTACACTGAAATATCTCCCTTCCAGATTCACCAGCTCAAAGGTGGAGAATTTGGGAGAGAAGCTGGCTTTTATAAAACGTACGCCAAAATCAGTGAATTGGCGCAATTATGGCAGCTGTATATCCGTAACAAACAGCTGCATTCCATACTGCAGTCAACAGGTGTAAACTTTGCAATCAAGTTTCTATGTAGCATACGCCTACAATGTAAAGAATCAATGTATGTTTGGGTGTGTTCCAGGTCTTTTTATATACACATTCAGGAGAAGAACACACTAAAAACTAGACACATGAAACCAGAGTATGGCATATGGCAGTAATCATAATGTGTGTGAACAGAGGCTGAGTACAAAGGGCACAGAAGGAGTAAACCTTTCAATACCACGTAATACCTTATCACAGCTATAAATACGGGTGTGTGTTTGCACAGAATATATTCTATATTTGTCCCAAAACCTCACCGTCTTATCAGATTTACTGTCCAGGGACCTTCATACAGCCTTCTGGGAAATGACAAGTAACAACTATCACAGATATTATTTTCCAATTTCTCAAAATGCCAAAGAATTGATGCACCAAAAATGATTGTGCCTTATGTTGCCTGAGAAAATACCTGTATGAGAACGCTTCTTTCCTTATCTCAGAATTTTTTGTTTTTCATAATTTTTTTTCTTCAAGTGAATGCAAATAAAAAACAAAAATAAACCACTCATGCCACCTCCTGCTATGTTGACATCAGCCTGTACGCATTGTGGGTAGTGTTTTAGGAAAAAAATAAAATATGGAGGTTCTTGTCTCAAAGTCCAACTGCCTGTTTACGGTAGTGCACTTGGTATCACTCCATCTGGCACAGGAGCCGGAGCTACAGAAGAAGCTTATGCGGCTCCTGCTCCCTCCACTACCACCTGTTCCTTTGCTGTCGGTACCACCTCTCTGCAATCTGATGCTCTGGGATGGCAGGTCGACAAGCCCAGATTGCGATCAATGGGTTGCTGACCCAGACATGCGCTTCCCTGGTTTGCGGTCGCAGGCCACATCAGAGGGCCCTGTGGGACATGTGGCCCACAGGCCATAGGTTGAGCACCCCTGTATTAGATAAAGAAAGTATTTCACTATTGGGGAGCCTTTGGCCTCCATTCAGTAACTAAACAGTCATTCAAGTCATATAAATGTCATAAGAATTTTGGGAGCGGTCTAAGTAGTGTAGAACCTAAACCAAAGAAGACTACCTTTGGATAATAAGAAGAGAAAAATTGTTTGCTATGCCCTGGGGTGGCAAACAAACACACCAAGAGCCCCATAGGAAGTATACAAGTGGCGTCCATCTCTTAGGTCGATCAATGGGTCCCTCTTTCTGTATTCATTATTTAAATGTGTTTTATAATATGTGCACTGCCATATGTAGCTAATGTATGTGAACTTTTAAAATTGTTATTTTTTTTATACGTGCCGTTAAAGTCCATTTTTCTCTATCCTCCAATTCACCTCTGGATAATGTGTTTACCCTTTATATAAGAGCAGGGAATAGGATGGAGTTTAGACAAACTTAACTTTCACCAAAAGTTGAAAAGGTAAGGGATTCAAGGGACTCTTTGCTAGGTATGGCACATGTGGCAGCAGATTTTCCTGCCATTAAGTTGCAGTCAGTTTGCATAAGAGAGAGAATAAGTAAACAGATTCCCTGCCTAATTGGAGAATAGAATGGATGTCACTTTTGTGACATCTGTGTTCTTTCATTTTTTTTGCTGCAGGGGGCTCTGGACCTATATCAGATGTATGGGTACAGGGGGGGTCCTTATCCGCCGAGGGAACTTTCTCGGCAAGACACCGGCAGCACTCATGCAGCCCCAGACCACGACAATCCCACCTTTATGCTTGACTGTAGGCAAGACACACTGGTCTTTTTACTCCTCACATGGTTGCCGCCACACACGCTTGACACCATCTGAACCAAATAAGTTTATCTTGGTCTCATCAGGCCACAGGACATGGTTCCAGTAATCTAATGTCCTTAGTCTGCTTGTCTTCAGCAAACTGTTTGCAGGCTTTCTTGTGCATCATCTTTAGAAGAGGCTTCCTTCTGGGATGACAGTCATGCAGACCAAATTTGATGCAGCGTATGGTCTAAGCACTGACAGGCTGACCCCCCCCCCCCCCCCTTCAACCTCTGCAGCAATGCTGGCAGCACTCAAATGTTTATTTCCCAAAGACAACCTCTATATAGGACGCTGAACATGTGTGGAGTGGAACCTGTCCTGTTAAACTGCTGTATGGTCTTGGCTACTGTGCTGCAGCTCAGTTTCAGGGTCTTAGCAATCTTCTTATAGCCTAGACCATCTTTATGTAGAGCAACAATTCTTTTTTTCAGATCCTCAGAGAGTTTTTTGCCATGAGGTGCCATGTTGAACTTCCAGTGACCAGTATGAGAGAGTGAGAGCTATATCACCACATTTAACACACCTGATCCCCAGTCATACCTGAGACCTTGTAACACTAACGAGTCACATGACACCGGGGAGTGAAAATGGCTAATTGGGCCCAATTTGGACATTTTCACTTAGGGGTGTACTCACTTTTATGTGTTGAGTTATTTTGAGGGGACAGCAAATTTACAAACTGTACACTCACTACTTTACATTGTAACAAAGTGTAATTTCTTCAGTGTTGTCACATGAAAAGATATAATAAAACATTTACAAAAATGTGAGGGGTGTACTCACTTTCGTGAGATACTGTATGAGCGTTTTGTCACCTGAAGCAAAACTCCTGAAGCTCAAAAAAGTATATGAGCTTCTTTTTGGCAGATTGCAAGTGTTTTTGGCCTCATAGACTTCAATAGAAATGCCTGACTTGAGCAGAAAAACGCTCGTAAAAGGTTTAAGTAGCAGCTTTCCACCTCTAATTTCTTCTCCCTCCTCTCCCCCTAGTGCTTTCTATTGGCTAACAAAAACGTCTGAAGCTGTAAAACGCTTTATAAAAAAGTTAAAGCCAACTTTCATTCTTTCAAATGGACTTGGCTACTCTCCATTCCGCTCCCCTCCACTTGCTTTTTTTTTTTACAGATAAAGTTTGGGCCATCTACCCATCTATTCGCCTAGGTGAATGATGTCAGTGCCTGCTGCGATAAGTGATGTACATATACCTAGAGGTACTGGTAGCCCTGCACGTCGCCCCATTTACTAACGAAGAAGGGGCAGTACTAGCAGCGCGTCATTGGGAGGCTGCACCAGAACCTGGAAGAGCCGGTGCAGCCTCCCGATGGTGGCACTATTGACAAGCATGTCGGCACGGGGTCCAGTGGAGCTACAGAGAAGAGGATCTCAGCAGGACAATGCTGGATCCACTGTGTGGGTATCTGAATTTCGACCGCATTAGGTAAGCAGGGGAGGAAAAAAAAAAAGAGGGGGTGGGGTTGTGAAATTCCTCTTTAAGCAGGTGATCGGATTTGCCATGATATTTAACATAAGCAGTACAGAGAAGCAGCAATTTAAAACATTTTCACAAAGTGCACACCAAAGAAGGGACAGACAAGAAGCATGTTAGTGGCAGGATTAACAGGTAAAAATAAAGGAAAAAAGTCAGAAAAACTAAAAACTAATGCAGCAAGTACATGTAAGGACTGATGAGCTTTATATGACATTTTTGTTTTTGGATTTACTAGGTACTTCTAGAAAAGAAGTCGTCATAATTTCCTGTCATTTTGAAAGCCTTGCACATAAATTCCTAGCATAACTTGTATAAAGTCCAAGAAAACATAAATCAATAACCTGCGTCACAACAGATATCCACTAAGCCAATCAAAGCACTATATACTGGCGACAATGCACTTTATCGATGAAGATCAGCTTTAAAGGTCACATGGAATACTTCTATATGTAGTAACCCTGGCCTCACTAAGACAACCAGAAGCAACAACCTGGTGTCATAAAATCTTTATTGAATACAGATATGTGAGGTATGTTTTCCAGGCAGCAGATCACATAGATATGGCCAAACACATCAGATGATGTTAGGGAACATCACCACTCTTTATCCCAAAACACACTATCCACAAGGCACGGTCCTAATTCTAACCAATCTTTTTAATAAAAGAGAAGTGCTGAAATTTTCAAAAAAAACTCTTGTCCAATTACAGGTATGGTGTCCTCATGCACTGGTTTAGATGATTTTTAGTAAACATCTCCTGACTTTGCAGAAATTATAACCATGCTATGGCACAAATCTAAGGTGTCATAGTACATAGATATTAAGAAATGTAGATGTTAGTACACAGTACAACCAATGGTTGAGTTTGGGTATTCTGATGAGAATGTCTATCTAGGTTCAGTGTAGACACCACCCAGGCGGTCCTAAAGCTGACCATAGATGGTTCGAATCTCGGCGGGGTCGGCAGGGATGGGCCAAAATTCAATCCATCTACGGCAGGGATCCTCAAACTACGGCCCTCCAGCTGTTGCAGAACTACACATCCCATGAGGCATTGTAAAACTCTGACATTCACAGACATGACTAGGCATGATGGGAATTGTAGTTCCTGAACACCTGGAGGGCCGCAGTTTGAAGACCCCTGATCTACGGGCTGGCTGATTGTACCCAATGAAATCCATCATCCAACCAGCATGTCGGATTTCTAGCATGCGATTACTGCCAGCTTGCCAGCAATATTCACTGTGTTTTCCACAGGTTGCGGGAAAAAAAAAAAAAAAAAAAATCGCATCTTCTATGGCCAGCCTTATCCTGGCGAGAATTGCCTGTTGGTTGAAAACGTGCGACCCCAAAGATGGTTTCTCCCAGCTAGATTGGTACGAGGAGGTCCATTGTATGCACATTGCATTTCTGTGGGAATCTCAGATTCCAGAGAACAGTCATTCATAGAGCTGACATTTCTATATTCACAATTTTGTTTACGGAATAACCAAGATAAATTCCTTTTTTCAACCACAGCTTACTTTCATGTACCTTAACGGCCAGGCAGTATAATCACACACCTTAAATTCTAGAATTCCTGTAAGGTTTCAGTATTTAGTAACTTACGTATATATAGATCTATAGAGCTCTGCATACTTGCATTGGAATTTGCTATCTGCAAATACTTTACAATAACCCCTTCCTGCACTTTTCAGCCTATACCTTGATGTAAAGCATAATCACACAGTTGTGTATATGAACGATGCCTTAAAGTGGTTCTAAAGGCTTAGGCTTTTTACCTTGATGCAATCTCTGCATTAAGGTAAAAAAAAATTCTGTGCCATTAGGATCCCCCCAGCCCCCCCCCCCCCCCTAAACTTAGTGCTGTGCCTAGGAGCAGCAGCTCTTTCTGCTCTCACAGGGCAGATTGATGGCAGCGAAAGCAATTGGCTCCTGATGTTGTCAATCAAATCCTGTGACAAGGGAGCGGGGGCAGGGCTCAGCCATGCTGTTTGTGTGTCTATAGACTCAGGCAGCGTGGCTCATGCATGGAAGTGGCTCCCTATGGGGCACTCGCCAAAGAGGAGGAGCCAGGAGCGCCAGCAGGAAACCCCAGAAGAGGAGGATTGAGGCTGCTCTGTGCAGCCCCATTGCACAGAGCAGGCAAGTATAACTTTTTTTTTATAATAAAGGAAGGTTTACAATCACTTTAACCGTGCACAGCTAAGACCAAGTACAATCTGGGTCAAATAAATTAACTCGCGGTTAAAAGCAAAAACCAATAGAAATCTATATGCAAGCACTGCCTAATAAAAGTAACACTGAACAGATAAGCCCCTATTCACACTTGTACGCTCAGTCGCCCTATGCTCAAAAAAGTACATGAGCACCTGTAAATCGCATAGTACATTCATTTTTGCGCTCATTTCCATTCCTCCTATAAAACTGCTATCCTCCCTTGCCCAGCCCAGGAAACCTATGTCTAAAGCCCGATACACGTTCAAAAACACTTGTACAAAACTTGTAAGGCCTTTTGCACACTGCTGCTTGAAAAAGCTCAGTACAGCTTTTTTTTTTCTACGGAGATAAAATACAGCCCGTTAATTGTAATGTGCCTATGTACACAGGCGCGTATAAACAAGCGCCGTGCATTCTTCAGTAAAACAAAAAATAGAAAAATCAGCATTTTTGGTCAGTAATTTACACCTCATTCGTGCAAAGGTGCGCGATTGCGTGCAAATGCCCATTTACATACTGTACAGCACAACAACACGAGAATAAGTATTCATGCACGTGCGTGAACGCGCGAAAATGCGCTCAAATACATACCAAAAAAAAAAAGAAGTCTAAAAAAGTAGATTGCTCAAACAGGAGTATTGTGTACAAGAGGCCTAAAATGCCTACAAACGTGCTTTGAAATGACTAGGATTACGCTCCTCTTAGGTGTGAATGCAGGCTAAAGCTGGCCACAGATGGATAGAACTTCGAATGAAAATTTTTTTGAAAAGTCTTGGAAAAATTCATACAAACATGCTCAGAATATTCTCATGTCATTCAAACAATTTTGTTTGCTTTTAACATCCGATTTTGAAATGAGAAGACTTTACTGAATGAAATCCACATACATTGTTAGAAATTTGTTTATCCCAGAAATTTTTTTTACCCTGCTCCTTCAAATTTTCTTGTCACTGTGGCCAAAAACGAACATTGATTTGACCCACTATTAGATTAGAAAGTGATTAGAGTGATTAGAAAAACAAACTTTCTTGGAACATTCTTTTCCTAAGAATGTTTGTTTGAAATTCTACCTATTTATGGCCAGCTTTGGTAGTTCACCCAAGTCATTTATCCAAACAAAGCTTCTTCGAGGCCCAGGATGGCAGCAAGCAAATAATACAGTAAAAGCACTAACTAGAGTCTGTGCAGTATAAAAATAGAAAATGTATGAAAAAAAAAAAAAAAAAATTGACATAAAAAAAAAGGGATAGAAAACAAAACAAAACAAAAACAAAAACACAGAAATATAATAGTATGATGATGTCAAAATAGAATTCACATACCAAATAGGCGAGATATCCTGCGGTTTAACCCTTCGAATCGGCCCCTTTCATCAAACATTTTGTATCAGTTGGAGCCTGTGCTCCTTCTCCAGATCAGCGCAGTGTCTTCTCTACATGAGATGTGTGTGCGGGGTGAGGTGTGGATAGACTGACATCATTCTATCACCTTCAGTCTCCCAAGCCGCCCTTCTCTTTCTCCGCCCCTAGACAGGAAACTAGACGTCAAAAGATGCACTTTCCTCCCACCCACTGAAATCACACAGAAAGGTGTTTCCAGGTATATCAGATGTCTCTTTAGAATAGAAGTTCAATTCCTGAACTCGCAGCTCATCTGACTTGGAGAGTTTCATTAAGAAAACTTGGCAGGTTTAAATAGTAATGTATTGGACAGGTAGAACGCTTACCAGATATTTGATAATAGCGCTCATACATTCCTGCTATGTACATCACATCAGATTTTAGGAACCCCCAAAATCTTTGCCAAAAAAAAAAAAAAAAAAAGTAAAAACAAAAAAAAAGACACAAGTCAAAACGTAATTACAATAAAACTATTAGTAAAAACGAAGAGATCATTGGTAATTAGTGGTTTCATCAAAACCCAGATCAGTAGTAACGAGGGTGAAACTCCATGCACTTATTGCTGAACTGCATTACCCAAGGCAGTCCAAAAATTGTCAGACAACTGCACATGGTTGCTTGCTGTCAATGCTTTGATAAGTGGTTGTTCAAGTCAAATACCAAATGAGAAAGTCAGCATAGATATATTAACAGATGAGCATGTCAGGTCATTTCCTAGACAGGGCTGGTGCAAGGATTTTTGACACCCTAGGCTAGGGATATGCAATTAGCGGACCTCCAGCTGTTGCAGAACTACAAGTCCCATGAGGCATAGCAAGACTCTGAAAGCCACAAGCATGACACTCAGAGGCATGATGGGACTTGTAGCTTTGCAACAGCTGGAGGTCCGCTAATTGCATATCCCTGCCCTAGGCCAAACCTCATTTTGCCCCCCCCCCCCAAGCTCCACCCCTGACTCCATCTCCTTTGCCCTACCCATGTATACCCCACCTTTTAAATGAAGCACCCTTAAAATGCAGCCTCACCAGCGCCTATCAATGCAGCCTCACCAGCGCCCATCAAATGCAGCCTCACCAGCGCCCATCAAATGCAGCCTCACCAGCGCCCATCAATGCAGCCTCACCAGCGCCCATCAATGCAGCCTCACCAGCGCCCATCAATGCAGCCTCACCAGCGCCCATCAATGCAGCCTCACCAGCGCCCATCAATGCAGCCTCACCAGCGCCCATCAATGCAGCCTCACCAGCGCCCATCAATGCAGCCTCACCAGCGCCCATCAATGCAGCCTCACCAGCGCCCATCAATGCAGCCTCACCAGCGCCCATCAATGCAGCCTCACCAGCGCCCATCAATGCAAGCCTCACCAGCGCCCATCAATGCAAGCCTCACCAGCGCCCATCAATGCAAGCCTCACCAGCGCCCATCAATGCAAGCCTCACCAGCGCCCATCAATGCAAGCCTCACCAGCGCCCATCAATGCAAGCCTCACCAGCGCCCATCAATGCAAGCCTCACCAGCGCCCATCAAATGCAGCCTCACCAGCGCCCAGCAATGAATGTTCGCTTGCTTCTTTTCTTTTTGGAGTCGGGACACAGACAGTCCTCCGCTGCGCCTCTGACACCATGTGCAAATGGAGCGCGGGTGCCTGCTGATGCTGAGACTTAGTTGCTTGCTGCAGAGAGAAGAGAGTAGGAACACCAGTGGCCGGGCGCCCTAGGCAGCAGTGCGCCCTAGGTGGCTGCCTAGTTTGCCTAGTGGTAGCACCGGCCCTGTTCCTAGATAAAAGATTTCTTACTTCTGCATCCAAAGTCATCTACCTGCAGGCAAGTACTAAGATGCCATGTCTAATATAGCAGTGGGGCTGCCAGTGTATTTTGTTTTAAAGTTCAGTCCATCCTAATCCGATATTTTAATGAATAATGCTGAAGGGATAAACCAAGTGGCGGATTCTTCTATCTCTCAGGGACTCTATTGGTGAGATCTCTGCTACTTTGTGCTCCTGGGTAAGCACACCTAGTGTGGCCAATACCTAGTGAGGTGTTCCTACTCTCCAATCTGCTGGACTGATTTCTGTATTTTATAAGAATGACACAGGAAGAGCTGAAAGTGGAACTAAACCGCTCCTGGATTATCTCCTCCCCGCTGCTCTTCCACAACGCCTTTTCATTAAAAACCCGCAGGTGCACAGATGTGCTGCTGGTCACTTCCAGCCATTTCTGCACATGCACACAAATGCCGCCAGCTTCTGGTGGATGGGTAATATAATGTCACAAAGTGACAGCTTAAAAATCAAAATCAAAAGCAAGCACACACAGTCAAGGGATATGTGGCTCCATATACGGCAGATAACACACCATCTGATATACTGAACCACTGTTGGGTTGTGCGTGATAATGGATAATATGGGAGGACTTCCCCAGGGGATATACCCCCAGATCCTACTAAGGGGACAGTGGTAGGAATGATGGCCATCATTGCCTCCACACCACCAATTGCGGCGTGCTTGCAGGGCAGCATTATTCACTTGAGTGGGTCACATTAGACAGGGAGCAGAATTCCTGATGTGACCATGGCATGTGTACACCTCCAGCCACTACAGCTAAAGGGGATAGAGGTTGGTGGGGGGCAGTAAAAATGCAGCTCAACTGTGGGTACAGGTAGGCTGTACGGGGACCCATGATTTCCAACATCAGCCCTGCTTTCTCCACAAAAAGACACTAAATGGTAAAAAAAGTTAGAATAGCAATCAGCATTCGGATCGCTCTTCAGAGAGCATTTGACAGGTAGGGAGGAAGAAGCTGTATTGCCAACTCACTGCCTGCTTTAACCCTTTGAACACTGCACTACCATGTACATTGCAGGGGGAATTATTCTTGCAGTGGCGTGTGTACACCCCAACCCTGAAACTAAAGGGGGAGCAGTGGGAATGGGAGGTAAAAATGTAGCTCAACTGTGGGCTTTCACTGCCCCTCAACCATGAGTGTTTATGGGGCCTAAGAGGGAGGGAGACTGACAAAATAAGAAATAGTTATTTGAGGGAGCTTAGCTCTGCTTGAAACACATATACACCAGCCAGAACAACCAACACTCCCAGATGGACAGGAAGAGAGTCAAATGATGGCAGGCAGATCGCACCGTCAGGAGTAGCCAAGACATACAAGTCAAGAGCTGACTCAGGCCACCATGTTCCACCTAGATCTTTTTTGGGTGGACAGTTTCTTTGATATCCTACAAGCCTCCATGGGAGACATTGGGGGATATTTACTAAAACTGGTGCAGATGTACATAGTAACCAATTAGCTTTCAGGTTTTAGAACTTGTTCACATTGAACACATTTGGTGACTTCATCTGATCTCGCACGATTTCAAAGCCCCATTTCAGTCCGACTTTGGGGGCAACTTGAAAGACATCTGTGCGGGTTCATGCACAGAGGTCTAGTGAACCCCCGAATCACCAAAACTAGTGCAGGTGCCATTGCCGGCAATAGGGTGCGATCTGACCTATCAAATCGAGCCGATGAGAACGGGGGCTTATTGTCAAAGCTTATTTGAACAAGATGAAGTAAGAAGCTTATTGGTTACTATACACAGCTACACCAGATTCAGTTTGTACCAGTTTTAGTAAATATCCCCCACTCTGTATGTATTCTTCCTTTTTGATTTCTTATGGTCCCTATAGACAGTATACATAATATTTAGGGACTTTTAAGGAAATGTAAAGTACAATTTATGGGATATGAAAAAAACAAAACAAAAAAACAACATCCTTTCAATATCTGATTACATTTGAAATCAGCCGTGCACTCCTGAAGCGATACTCAGCATGGCACATTTTCCTGGTTAATAGAAGTTCTAGGACTCGGATGACATGACAGCAGGAGACCACTTGTTATAAAGAAGGTTTAGTGCCTCCCCCACTCCATGACATATGCTTAGCGGATTGAAATGCATATGAAGATTAGCACACTTGGCAGCTCAATGGTTAAAGCTGAATTCCAGGATTTTTTTTTTTTTTTTAGTAAGCATCACAAAATGAATAGGTTACGATTAATTAAAGTGAATTAAAACCTGATTCATGAAATTTGACCTAGGCACATATCTGTAGTGTTTTCTGATCTCTCTCTCCAAAGCACTAAGTCTTGTTTCTTTCTGCTGTTTTGTTCTTCTGTTATCAGCATGATAACTTCTGACAAGTTCTCAGACAACCAAGATAAAACCAGCCTGAAATTTGTGTTGGGTGGGTGCTATAAATAGATTAGCAGAGAGCTGGTCTATTCACAGCAAAGCTCTGCTAATTCCTTCCTTCCTCTGTCTATGTGGAGGGGGGGTGCGTGCCTTTCCTCCAATCAGCTCTCACACGTGTATGCTGAGACTCAAGACCCAGTGCTTAACAGGAAGAAAAAAAACTAACACAATGAGCACTTTCTAAAGAATATAGCAAGCTGAAGACAGCAGATATACATGTAAAACCAGATTTTCAACCAGATTTGCTGGTTGGAAGCTGAAGAGCGGGAACTTTGAGTGAAGAGTGAAAAACAGTTTTACTTTTGACTGCTGGTGATTGTCGTTTGCATTTTTTAGGTTCTTTTTGGGGTCTTTCCTTGCTGCTTTTTAAGGCTGGATTCACACCTATGCATTTTTAGTGCTTTTTGCAGATTTGCAGTACAGTCCATTTAACATGGTTTCCTATGGAACACGATCTGTAGTGCAAATCTGCAAAATGCAAAAAGCACAAAAAATGCATAGGTGTGAATCCAGTCTAATACCTTTTCTGTCACTTTTTAAACAGCCTTTTATTTTATTTCCTTCCTTCAGACTACTAATTAAGGGCAGTGCTTAATTGGTCACAGGTGCTTAACGTCCTATAGAACTAATTTCTGAGCCTGCTCATCCTTGAGATTGCCACCTTTTTGTTTGCTGGAACTCTGACCAAGTGGAACTGGACTAAGGCTTGATTCACACCTATGCATGTTGCTTTTGAGCATTTTTGGAGTTTTTTTTTGTCATGCTTGCCACGTTTTTGAGCAGCGTTTTTGTAGCGTTTTTACAGCGTTTTTGCCGCGTTTTGCGTTTTTGGTTTTTTTTACAGTTTAAAAAAATAAATAAATAAAAAAAAAACAAAAAAAAAAACACGGCAAAAACGCATCAAAAATGCTGTAAAAACGCTGCAAAAACGGTACACATGCGTTTTTGATGCTGGTCCATTGAATTGTATTACATGCAAAACGCTACATTTTGCATGAAAAAAAGTCCCTGACCCTTTCCAAAAATGCAGAGGTACAAAAAGGCATTGATGTGAACATGTTCCATAGGAACCCATGTTAAAAAATTCCCATGCATTTCTGCAAAATGCATCAAAAAACGCGCTAGTGTGAATGGAGCCTTAGTCATCAAACCTGTAAGTAACATCTGAAATTTCCTGTTATTATTGTAATTGGGAAAATTGGGGTTAGCAAGATTGAAGGTTTTGTGCAGTGCACAGTGTGCCACGTGTATACAACAATGGGGCAACAGGTCCAGGATGGATACTGCTGTGACAGATGTGAGCAGGTTGCCCTTCTGGAAGCTCACATTAGAGACCTTGAGGAGCAAATTGCAACACTGGGCAGAACTAAAAACCTTCAAAGGAGTTCTCAACTCACTGAGCAGGTGGCTAGTGGGGTTAATGGGGAGGGTGGCGGGGTAAGTCAGGATTATCAGGTAGGAGGATGGGTTAATACAGTTAGAGGGAGTGGTAGGGGCTCACAGAAAAGAAAGGCCAGCCCTGGGTTTGAGCACCCTAACAGATTCACCTAGTTGGGTGAAGATGTTGGGGTATCAAGCTCAGAGGTGGCAGCCCTATATGTCACTGCTCCCCCTAACAGCTGGCAGAGCAGCCCATCTAATAAGGGTGGTGAGGGGAGTGCAGGGAGGCGTAGACAGTTGGTGGTAATAGAGGATTCTATAATCAGGACTGATAGAATAAAATGTCACCAGGATTGCCTCAACCAAATGGTTTGCTGTCTCCCTGGTGCCAGGGTTCGGCATGTGGTGGGCCGAGTTGATAAATTACTGGGTGGGGCTGGGAATGACCCAGCAGTTTTGGTCCATGTTGGAACCAATGACAGAATATATGATGGGACCTCCAAGGTGATATTCTCTGAAATATTGCCCGTGCCATGTGCAACACAGGAAAGGCAGGGGGTGATTAGAGAGCTGAATGCATGGCAAAAGACCTGGTGTAAGGAGGAGGGATTTGGGTTTTTAGAGCACTCGGCTGACATTTCAATGGGGTGCAACCTATATGCTAAAGATGGTTTGCACCTAAATGGAAGGGGGTCTGCTGTGCTGGGGGAGAGGTTTTGGGGAAGGCTGGAGGAGTATTTAAACTAGGATTGAGGGGGAGGTTGAATTAGATTATAATGGGGCAGACAGGGGTCAGCCCCTATTGGTGGGTGGAATGGAGAAAGATGGGGGGGGGGCTATGGCAGATGATATGAAGGTTCCTATGTTACAAACAACCATTGGAAATGGTACTATTTGCACTAAAATAAAAAATATGCAACATACGTTTGCAAAATGTGACAATGAATTAAAGTGTTTGTTCACCAATGCCAGAAGTCTGCCAAGCAAAATAGGTGAGTTGGAAGCTCTGCTGCACGAGGAGAACTATGATCTAACTGGTATTGCTGAATCCTGGCTTCATTCTTCTCATGACTGGGCTATTAATATTCGTGGCTATGCACTCTTTTGGAAAGACAGGGTAAAACGGAGGGGTGGTGATGTCTGTCTATGTGTGAAGGGATCTCAAAATGAGTGTGAAAGAGGACTTGGTTGATGGAGAGTGTGATGAGTCTGAAGCATTACGGGTGTACGTACTACAAAGGTTGTCATTGGAGTTTGTTATAGACCTCCCAGTGTTAGTGAGGAGGTGGAGACTCAGCTCCTTGCACAGATGGAAAGGGCTGCAAGGGCTGGGACAATAATAATGGGGAATTTTAACTACCCAGAAATTGACTGGAGTAATGGCACTGCTGCGACAGTCAAAAGGGCAAAAGTTGATAAACCTATTACAAGACAATTTTATGGTCCAGTTTATTGAGGCCCCAACTAGGAATGAAGCTCTGCTGGACCTGGTAATCTCAAACCATGCAGAGCTAATTATCAATATTCATATAAAAGAACATCTGGGTAACAGTGACCATAACATGATTTCATTTAATGTTAGCTGTAAGCAACAAATTCATACGGGTAAGATAAAAACACTTAACTTTAAGTAAGCAAATTTTTCAAGGATGAGGGCTGCTCTCCAGTACTTGGACTGGGAGGGAATAGTATATTCCCATGGGCAATAAGTTTAAAAGGCTAAAAATAAAACCTATGTGGCTCACGGTCAAGTCAAGTTAAAATGGCTATAAATAATAAAAAAAGAGCTTTTAAAAAATACAAAAATGAAGAAACGCTATCATTGTTTAAATGTTAAAGAATATAACAGATTATGTAAAAATGTAAAAAGGAAATCAAGGATGCAAAAATTCAAAACGAACGACAGATTGCAAAAGATAGCAGGACAAACCCCCAAAAATTCTTCAAATATATTAATAGTAAAAAGGTCAGGTCTGAGCATGTAGGCCCTTTACAAAATAATTTAGAGTGGGTGACTGGGGACAAAGAGAAGGGAAATGTATTAAATACTTTCTTCAGCTCTTTGTATACAAAGGAGCATAGGGGAGCTCATGTCCATAATGGGGGTGGTAGTGACACAGCCCCAAATGATCCACAATGGCTCAAAAGGGATATGGTCCAGAAATATTTAGACAGAATAAAGGTGGATAAAGCACCTGGACCAGATGGCATCCACCAATGAATCTGAAAAGAATTGAGCTCTGTCATTTCAAAGGCCATTGTTTCTAATATTTAGGAACTCGTTAATGACTGGGATGGTACCACTGGATTGGCGCAGGGCCAATGTGGTGCCCATATTTTAAAAAGGGATCAAAGTCTTTACCAAGTAACTATAGACCTGTTAGTTTAACTTCTATAGTTGGGAAGATATTGGAGAGTTTAATAAAAGACCACATAGAGAAGTTCTTGCTGGAAAAAAATATTGTAGCCACCCTGGCGGTATGATTATGTCAGATTTTTGCGTCTCAAAGTGATACAATTGTTTTGCATAGAAATTTGGCGTTTTATATTGCAGGTCTGTATATATTAGCAATAACACACTTAAAGCTGTCCAAACAAGAGTCTAGTAGACATCCCGGGTATGATAAAGTTTGAAACACAAAATCATAAATTAGAATATAGTAAATAACTATAAAGAATTATAAAAAATAATAATATAATAATAATAAAATTAATTTCCCCACGATTCACTATCGCTCAATTCTGCAAGTAATCCTTACTATCGCTATTTTCTAGCTGGTCTAAAACCACTTTTTATGTCAAGGGACACTTTTTGGTTGCTATGGACAATCTCAAGTTTCCATACAGAAAGAACAGTATATATAATATAAAACTGCATGCAGGGCATTGGACAAAGCACTAGGGACAAAAGGGATGTGAAATAATTTCATACAGTAATGTAATCTGTAAGATTACAGTGTACTGTATGTGTTATGAATTTTCTAATTTTTGAATTTGCCGCCGGGCTTCGCCCCTGTGCGTCGCGACGCTCACAGGGAACGGAGCCTGGCACACAGAGGCATCAGGCGGAGGACAGAGCCTGCAGACACAGCGGGGGGACATTGCAGGATCCTGGGGACAAGGTAAGTAACCTGCACCAGAATCCTGCAATGCAATCCCCATTGTGGCTCGTGGTTACCGAAATGGTACTGAAATTTAACCACGAGCCACACTCTGGAAAACTGCCAGGGAGGTTAAGCAACAGACAGCATGGATTCATTAAAGACAGAAGTTGTCAAACAAGCCTGATTTCCTTTTATGAGGAGGTAAGTAAAACCTTGGACAGAGGGGTGGCTGTGGACGTGGTATACCTGGATTTTGCAAAAGTGTTTGATACAGTTCCCCACACACGGCTCATATGTAAGGTAAAGTCTACAGGCTTGGAAAGATCATTTTGTAATTGGATAAAAAACTGGCTAAAAGACAGAATTCAGAGAGTAGTGGTTAATGACTCTTACTCTGAATGGTCTAAGGTTATCAGTGGTGTACCCCAAGGTTCAGTGCTGGGACCCTTACTATTTAATACCTTTATAAATGATATTGGGTCTGGGATTAAAAGTAACATTTCAGTCTTTGCAGATGACACCAAACTATGCAGTGGAATAACGTCCTTCCAGGATGTCTCCAATTTACAAGCCGACCTCAATGCACTGTCTAATTGGCAAATGAGGTTTAAATGTTGATAAATGTAAAGTTATGCACTTGGGGGCTAAGAATATGCATGCATCATACATACTAGGGGACTTACAACTGGGGGAATCCATAGTGGAGAAGGATCTGGGGGTTTTGGTAGATCATAAGCTCTATAATAGCATGCAATGCCAAGCTACGGTTTCCAAAGCGAGCAAAGTCCTTTCTTGTATTAAGAGAGGTATGGACTCCAGAGAGAGAGATCATTTTGGCCCTGTACAAATCATTAGTAAGACCTGGAATATGCAGTTCACTTTTAGGCACCAGTTTTCAAAAAGGATATCTGGAACTGGAGAAAGTGCAATGAAGGGCAACCAAACTGATAAGCGGTATGGAGGAGCTCAGCTATGAGGAAAGAATCGAGGAACTGAATCTATTCCCTCTTGAAAAGAGGGGATTAAGGGGGATATGATCAACATGTACAAAGACATAAGTGGTCCATATAGTGAACTTGGTGTTGCGTTATTCACTTTAAGGTCATCATAGAGGACAAGGGGGCACTCTTTACATCTATAGGAAAAAAGATTTTCTCTCCAAATATGGAAAGTTTTCTTCACAGTAAGAGCTGTGAAAATGTGCAATAAAAACTGCCTCCAGAGGTGGTTCTGGCCAGCTCAGTAGATTGCTTTAAGAAAGGCCTGGATTATTTCCTAAATGTACATAATATAACTGGGTACTAACATTTCTAGGTAAAGTTGATCGAGGAAAAATCCGATTGCCTCTCAGGGAATCAGGAAGGAATTATTTCCCCTGCTCATGTGCCTCAGACGCTACTCCCCTGGTTGGGGTGTGTGGTAAAAAAAACTCCTCAAGTATGGGTTTTAACCACCCCCAAACACCAAATGTAAACAAGCCCTTACTGTCCTGAGCCTCCTATAAGACCCATTTCACATGAAGCGGAATCTACTTGCTCAGCAGGGGATCTGTCCACTAATCCCCCGCTGAGCAGAGCAGGTAGATGACAGGTCCGTGTCTGCTTTGCATATGCAGAGTGGACACGGACACACAGCCCTTCAATCTGATCCGCCCATACGGAGAACGGATCCCTTTGTTTTTTGTGGATCAAATTGGAGGTAGGCAGGAGTAAAGTAGACACAAGTCCATTTCCATCCACCGCTCCAATATTGAGGGTCCGATCGGGTCCACCTGAAAAACAGACAGGCAGACCCGATCGTGTGAAAAAGGACTAAGGCTGCTTTTACACTGATGTGCTGTGGTTTACCCGCACTGCAAGTGCGGCTTTCCTGTGAGTTAAATGCACTTTGCCATAGACTTCTATTATATCTTGCATGTGTGGCGCACTTTCTGAAAGCACACTATACCTGCAGGATATAATAGAAGTCTATGGCTCAGTGCAGGTAACCAGCAGGTGCACTGCGCTGCACCTGCGGATCAGTGTAATAGCAGCAAAACTATACCCATTCCTCATACTGTACATGCTCATTACAAATCTCAAATAAATATATATGCCCACTGCTGACCATCACTTGTATTCACTATGCAGGGAACCGCTGGAATCAGTGTTGTAGAGGAAGCAAGCGGCTGCAGTGCCGGTGTTCTGTCGATTAGTGAATCTCCTCAGATAATGCCTCCGATCTGTGCATGTGCAGGGCGCGATGTCACTCTAGCTGATATATTGATCAGCTGACACGTCAACACTGCACATGTGCAGTTCATCTGAGGCATTATCCGACGATCTGCAAAACGTGGGAGGAGAATCTAATTGCGCGAGACTTTACACCATCCTGCAACACACCAAAATCCACCCCACATCCACCCTGCAAGATCCACCTGGCAACACACCCAAATCCGCCCAACATCAATAGTTTTCCGACCCCAGACATAGACAGTGTGCATTCAGGGCCATGTACCCACACAGCTGTCAAACTGGGAGCAATAGATGTACCCATGTAGCAGCTGCGTTCCAATTGACATTAATGGGACTGCCTGCACGAGCATGAACAGAACATCTGCGCATCCCCATGCAGGCAAACACGGCCCTCGCACAGTGTACACTGTAGTACGCCCACGTGAATGAGGCATAGGATTTATGTTATGAAACACAAACAAAATCTTGCTGTCGTCATTTTCTGGATGAAAACATTTATTTTATTTCCTTATTGCAGTAAAGGTTAACAATTAGGTGCACTGTCATTTACACAAAAGCATATTACCAGCTTTTACGGAGCTCTTTTTAGGCTGCATTCACACCTGAGCGTAGCGTTTTTGAGCGTTTCTTCCGGCGTTTTGTTGCAAGTTTTTTTGGGCATATTTGCGCATTTCCATGCTGCGTTGTCCGGCGTTTTTGAGCTTTGGCATTTTTTTTAATTAGCCAATAGAAAAAATGATCATCTGTTTCATCATTTGTTGCTATGTTGTTAGATTTTGTCATCTGCTTTCTGCTCTAAAAACGCCCAAATCTGCCCGATTCGCACGACAAAAAAGGGTCCAGAACTTGTTTGAGCTTCAGGCGTAGGGCTTCAGGCGACTTGGAGTGGAGATGTGAACCATCCTCATAGAGAATAATAGATTTTTTCCCCTCAAGCGTTTTGTAGCTTCAGGCTTCAAGCTACAAAACGCTCAGGTGCGAATGGGCTCTTAGAGTTCACATTAGCACTGAAGAATACACATGCCAATGCTCAGCAATAGGAATCCTAGCTATTTGTGTGTGTTTATGCATGTATTCTTTGTACCTGAACAACTGTTCTGCTTGTATATAACGTGTATAACACTTTCAAAACTCAAACAGTGCATGTGCACCAATGGCGGCATAAGAGCCAACACAAGGTGTGAATGCAGGCTCAGTGTGCTGCAAAAAACTAAATATTACCTGGAATATCCTGACCCCAAGGTGGTTACCTGTAACTCTATATAAATATACACACATACACTGTATATACAGTACACGCAGGCAATACTAATCATTTTAATTCATCCCCAGCATTCGATAATAGGATTTGATCTCATCATTTGCTGGACAAGTCCACAATGACAAACCCCATGATGTGAAATGTACCATCACAGTCACGTGTTGCATCTTTTTTATTGTTTGTTGCCATTTTTGGCTGCATGCTTAAATGTAACCTAACACTCCAAAAAATGATCAATTTCTTTTCTGATCGGAACAATAGATTAACATTTCACAACCCATTCGATTGATATGCCACACACGGGGAAGTGGATTTCAATCAATAGCTAAAATGCAATCATAACATAGAATTATAAATGATCTATCCCATCTCTGTTTGCACCATATACTCTTATAATCGAATTGATAAAATATGATTGTATTCATGAACATAGTAACTTATTGCTGCTGATCATTACAAAATGATCGACAATCTTCCGCCTTGAATCCAATTGAAATGGAGTCCAAATCAATGAGAAGGAAAGTTATGGCTCTTTGCTTTGACTGAATCGCAGATGGATTGGTTATAACAGTCGAAGCATGTATGGCCCCCATTAGCCTGTGATCCTGGTCTTGTTCACAGTACAACTTGGAACGACACGATTAGTCACTAAGGTGTAAACATTACTCATAATTATAATGGAAGACTCCGCACCTCCAAAATACTGACGTTTCCTACATACATTAGCTATGACCCTCAGGTCCAGGCTTGCTTACAGGATTCTGTTGACAGGAGAAATATTCATACTCTAAAGTAGAACAACCCATTTAACCTTTTCCTTACAAGAATCACATGGCTAAGGCTGGCCAGATGTAAGAAATCACCTAATTCACACAGAAAGTCCCAGCCCCTCCTCAATGAATCATACCAGATAGCATTATGCTAGGTCACCTGTCCCCTGCTGTTATGTCATTTGTTCTAGAAGGCAAAAATAATGATCATTGACCATGTGTATAAAAAAAAAAATATAAACCAGATGTAACATTGTAAGCCATGTGCAGTAAAAAGTTACGTAGCTTTGGTCATATGAAACTGTGTATAAAACTGCAAAAATTCACTTTGTATCGTATAGTATACTATAAGATGCTCCAGCCTGTCTCTACAGAATACAGAGATCATTAGGTTTTTAAAGGAGAACTCCAGAAAACCTCAATATTTATTACAGGTACTTGTATAGCACCAACAATTTACACAGCACTTTACACATCTACAGTATAATACATTCACATCAGTCCCTGTCCTAAAATCTAAGGTCCCTAACTCACATTCATACATACATATACAGTACTAGGGCCAGTTTAGATAGAAGCCAATTAACCTACCAGCATGTCTTTGGAGTGTGGGAGGAAACCGGAGTACCCGGAGGAAACCCACGCAGGCACAGGGAGAACATGCAAACTCCAGGCAGGTAGTGTGATGGCTGAAATATGAACTGACAACTCTAGTGCTGCCTTCTTATGGGAATGTATCTTATCTGTACATTCCACGTACCCCCCGGCTTCCTTCTCTAGATACGATGCAGCTAAATTTTGGCTTGCTGTTGACCTGGTCGCCACACACATTCCCATAGACCTTCCATGGCACCAGATAAGTCAGACTCCAGCTCACACTTTATATTCTTTATATTCAATTACAACAAACCGCTTTTTTCCTTTCGGATAAAAGTCTTGCATTAAACAAAAGCGGACCATTGGAAGTCAGTGTTAAATCGTTTGTCTCAACCCTCTAACTAATATATATATAAGCACAACAGCTTGGTCTGTTGAAAAACAACAGACTTATGCCGCGTACACACGAGCAGACTTTACGGCAGACTTTGCCCGGCGGATGGGATTTGGTCAGACAATTCGATCGTGTGTGGGCTCCAGCGGACTTTGTTTTCTCAAAAGTTGGACGGACTTAGATTTGAAACATGTTTTAAATTAATCCGTTGAAATCGAGTCCGGTCGAAAAGTCCGCCGTCTGTATGCTAGTTCGACGGACAAAAAACCACGCTGGGGCAGCTATTGGCTACTGGCTATGAACTTCCTTGTTTTAGTCCGGTCGTACGTCATCACGTACGAATTCGATGGACTTTGGTGGATTGTGTGTAGGCAAGTCCGTTCATTCAGAAAGTCCGTCGTAAAGTATGTCGAAAAGTCCGCCGGGCAAAGTCTGCCGTAAAGTCCGCTCGTGTGTACGCGGCATTACTGGTCAGATTCCCAGGTGAAAATAAAAGAAAGCAAGCCTAAAAAAGAAAACTGGTGCAGCCACCACATCTATGAATTGGTAGGCTGCAATATAATACATTTTTGCTTTTGGGTTTAACCACTTTAGCTCTGGAAGATTCACACACAAATAAAACTTTCTTTTGGTGGTATTTGATTATCTCTGCGATTTTTTTTTTTTTTTTATTATTATTATTATTTTGCGCTATAAACAAAGACTGACAAAAAAAAAAAGTTTACTTTCTGCTATAAAAAAACATATCCAATAAAAAAGAATGTAAAAAAAGTATCAAATTTCTTCATCAATTTAGGCCGATATGTTTTCTGCTACATATTTTTGGTAAAAAAAAAAAAAAAAATCCCAATAAGCGTATACAAACTATGGGATATATTTATGGATTTTTTACTAGTAATGGTAGTGATCGGTGACTTATAGCGGGACTGTGATTTTGCAGCGGAAAATCGGACACCAATTGACACTTTTTTGGAAACCAGTGACACTAGTACCGTGATCAGTGCCAAAAATATGCACAGTTACTGTACTAATGACACTGGCTGGGGAAGGGTTAACATCAGGAGTGATCAAAGGGTTAACTGTGTGCCTAGCCTGTGCTTTATTACAGTGTGGGAAGTGCTTTTACTAGAGGAAGACATGGATCCTTGTCCCTTCTTTGCAGAACGGCAATCTGCCTTGTTCACATAGGCAGGCTGCCGTTCTGCCTCTCTGTGCGCATTCACCCCCCTACCTGGAAGTGCATGTGTGTGTGTGTGTATGTGTATGTGTGTGTATATATATATATATATATATATATATATATATATATATATATATATATATATATATATATATTACACACACACATGCACGATCCTGCGCACAGCAGCCACCCTGTACCAGTAAAACTGCTGTAGGGCAGTCGGCAAGTGGTTAATGTTGCTTTAAGGAGTTGATTTACTAAAGGCAAATAAGCTGCTCACTTTATTGAATGAATTATTGATGATTGCTGGCGACTGGACCCTGGTTCGCCACTTACCTGTGCTTCCATTTTTTGCCATGTATGTCCCATGTCTCTGTGAAATTTGATATTCTGCTGTTTTTTTATGTTCCTTTGTCGTGAAAATGTTTGGAAGACTCTAATGTTTATTGTTACACCAATAAATAAAGCTTGATTAAAAAAAAAAAAAAAACAATGTATAAAAAAAACCCCAGAAAGGAGACCTCTTTCCTTGCATTAGACACAGTGGAGTTCTGCAATTATGGGAGTGATGAGAGTGAACGCACCTAAGATACTGAGAATCTGCCCACACATATAACACATAGAAGCTGAAGACTTGGCAGAGAATGCCCGCTTCTCCCATCATGAGCTACTGGAAGTAGTGAAGAAATGACTATCATGTGCTGGGTGGGGTCCCAGCAGTTTCCTGCCGGAAAGGAATTCTCCTGCTAGGCAATCAGCCGACGTCTTATTTATATTTCTTTATTGCACTACTAATTATCTGCATAACTTGCATTACAGTATCCTAAATTTTACCATGTTTGTGTTTTTTTTTTAAACAAAATTACAATACACAAAAAAAAAAAGAAAAAGAAAAAGAAAAGTACAGGTTTAAACGTAGAAGTGCTACAATACCTAGGAGTAAATACAGCAGCTCTCTTGGCTACACGTGGATTGAAATTCCTGCTGAACTGGCTGAATTTCAATCCATGTATTGCTATTCCTGTTCTATATATACAATATATTATAGCTTTTATAAGTTAAAACCTATTCATCTGAATGGGTGGATGAATGAAAGGTCCACCTCCTCTATTCAGACTATTTTTCATTCATGGATGCTATGGTACAGCTTCTATTATTGGCGGAAAGGGCAGGCACAGTTGGCGCTCCTGATGCGTGCATATGACACACCCCCCCCCACTCAAATCACCCCTCGTGGGTTGGTCAGTCCCGCACTTACCCCTTTAAGCAGGCAGCGCTTCCCTCCGGGCGACAGGCGGGCACTTCTCGTGCGTCTCGTCCCTCCTCCTTGGCCAGGAGGGGAATCAGTGTGACAATAGCAAATATTCATTCACTATTGTCACACAACTGGGTGATCTCATGGCACAATGCTCTGCGCCCCGAGCACACCCTTTTTTGAAGCCTATTAGAGCCTCAGGCTCTAATCAGGTGCTTCAAAAAAAAAAGAAAACTGGTGCAGAAACTGACTGCATGGTGTGAACTAGAGCCATTGGAATACATGGAAAATACTGTGCATGCATTTTGTGCAGAAAAAAAGCGCACAGAACTGCATCAAGGGTGAACTGGATGCGAGAAATCGCATAGATGTGAACAGATATCACATGAAAAGTTGGGATTCCCCATGTCACATAACACACAAAAACTGCACAGATATGGACAGGGGCTTAGATATTGGCAAAAGACACCAAAAAATAAAACAACCAAACAGGTTTTTGCATTCATTCTTAAGCAGCCTATACACGGAGCAAATTTCTTTCCTGCAACCTGCTGGGAGAACATAGTGATTATTACTAGCAGCTATACCAGACGCTGCATGTAAAATCCGACAGGCTAGTTGTCCCCAAGTTGATTGATCATCTTGGTCCAATCATCCGGCCCATACATGGTTGAAGAGTCGAACTGTCTATGGCCGGCCTGTGGAAGAAACATGACAGATGGAGTCGGATTTGTTCGATGCACTTGTTCAGCTGTTCCAGTCGGAAGCATTAACAGCATTTTTTTCCTCGTCTTTCGTCTTCTAAGCAGGATCCAGAAACATCCAGCTATACAGCCATTAAAAAGAAACTGCTGAAAACCAGGTTTTCAATGTAAATTGAAGCTATTTACTTGTACAGAAGAAGCATTTCTCATGCTAATTTCCACAATTAGGAAAAGTAAATGTATCCTAATTCTTCTGGAGTACAGCATGCATTTCCCACGCTGATTAAAGTCATTTGTAATGTTACTTCAAACAAGTAAACACAGCGTTCTACCGTGTTTTTACAGCGATTTTGTTCAGGTCACAAATGTAAAAGGCATAAAAATGCCTGTAACCTGCCCCAAAGAAGCGCATGTTCCTTTTTGAGCTCTTAGGGCGTTTTTCAGGAGTTTTGCTTCAGGTGACAAAACGCTCAGATGTGAACAGGTGCCGTGAAATGAATGGGATTTTGCTTGTTGGGTGTTTTTCTAGCTTTTTTTTTGGGTGTTTTACAAGTGTTTTATGAGCTGAAAACGCTCAGGTGTGAATGCAGCCTTAAAGCGGGGGTCCACCTATCGTTTTTTTTTTTTTAGTTCATTCACAAACTTTTCTTCTCAGCATTACATACTCACATATTGTGTGTAATATGTCCGCCTGTGTCAGATTTCGTCGGAAAGAATAATTTATATTATTCACTGCAGGCGGTTTCCATCTTCATTGTGGGCATTTGAAGCCCACAAGCATTTATTTCCTGGATGTGGTGAATGCTGTGCTCCCAGCATTCACCGCTCGTTCCACATGCTCAGTGGCATCCTGGGAAGCCTGAGACTAGCTCCCAGGAGTCTGGGAGAGGCTAGAAACACGCCTACTCCCACGGGAGGAGAACCAGGAAGTGCAAAGAAGAATAGAAAAATAAAAGGCAATTACGGCGATTTAAATTTTTTAAAACGGCATATTAGCATCTAGGCAAAGAAGAGAATACATACAGATATTGTTCAAAATTTGGGTGGAACCCCGCTTTAAGTCTATTCTGACAGGAAAGTTATTCAGTGTGGCCAATAAACATCCCCAAGTGACATCACTACATAGGTATTACTTGCAGCATTTCCTTGGGTCAGCCATGATCATTTCTATTCAAACCTTATAAAAGGACATTTGTCAATAATTGGTGTACACATCTATTCCATGTCTACAGCAGCCTCTTACATCTAGCTCATAGTACATCTGTGTGCTCAGTAAGTTGTAAGTATAATTATATTTAAAGTGGAGATTTAGTCAGAAAATGTAAGTAGTAATACGCAAAGCTCTTTTGGATAGATTTCTCCTATAGATCACAGGAGTGATAGTTAGTTCTGCACTCCTGTGATCTGTTTCCAGCCTACGATGGACTAAAGTCCAATTTTGGCAGACATCACAGAGCCGGTCTAGGCTCTGAAAAGATCCTGATCACATGGTCAGGATCCACCCAAAAGCCTGGATGGGCACCGGGCTCAGCCTCACAGTGATCCGCCGAGAGCCTGAGCCAGCCCCTCCCACCCCCTCCACAGCCCAGTGCTCCAGAGAGAGAGAGCAGAAAGCTGCTGACCAACATATACGGAGAACTGAGTGATCAGAGGCCTCTGATCACTCAGTTCTCACTACAGAAAGCCTTCTCTTTTCTCTGATTTGATCTTTGAGCTGATGCCCTGCTGATCACAACAAAATGTGTCCCCTTTAAAAAGAGCCTAACAATCAAAATATGGAATAATAATAATGGCCAGAAAATAAACCCCAAACCACCAAACACACACCAACAGGGAAAATTGTGGTGGTCCATAGCAAAGTGCCCACTTATATTGGTAGTCTGTTTGGTGGTCCCAATGGAAGAAGACCCCTTATATTAATGGTCAGCGGGAAGGGGACAGTCTTACATTGTTGACCAATGGGAAAATTTCATCAGTGGTTACTGGGAGTTAGAAACTCATCATTTCTCAAGAAACCTCTGGAAGAATCCCGGAGTTCCATGGAACCCTGGTTGAGAAATCCTTCTCTGTGGTCAAACATAACAAGAAAATGGTGTTTCATATATTTGGTATTATTCAGTGCCAGGTTCAGTAAATAAAAGATCTAAAATCTGTGGAAAAAAAAGATGATCTCAAAAATGAAAGAGGAACTAAACCTATCGATTTAACCATTTGCCAAAACAGTTACATTCAAGGCATGTCGTAAACGATAACCGTCACAGTTACTTGTGTTCCCAACCAAACTGTCAAGCCATCAAATGACCAACTGATCACATGTGCATCACCATGGCAACTGAAGATCAAACAGAGGCTAAGATGATGCTTCCTTGTCTGTAACACATAGGAGGGTTTAGTTCTCCTCTAAAGTTTTCTAGAATCTGCTCTGCTGTCATACATAGAATTCTGATCCTTTCATGCTGGCAGCAACAGTCTTTTTGCTAAAGCTCCCTTCACAACATATGTCAGGGCAAATAATTAAAAAAAACACAAGTAGTAAACATAATACATGCAGTAATACATGCACATTTCCCCATGTTTTATTCACATTTTGGACCCTGCAAGTACAGAAAAAAAACAACCTGATCTGCCAGAAATGCACTCAGCTCCCAAGTCCTATTATTAGACTTGCTGTGGTGTCAGCCCTGCTCATCGTCTATTGCTAAACTACTCAACTACTCCTACTCTCAAATGTCAACAAAATAAATGCTAATTATTCTGTAGTTCGAGATCAGACCTGGAAAGGTGATTAAACTGGAACTAAACTCTCAATCAACATGAACTATTTTTTAATTTTAATCCTTATGCTGCTAGCATTAGTAAATAAATATAAAGCTATATTATATTTACTTGTTTAAACTTTGTTTTGTTTTACATTTCTTCAGTTGGTTTCTGGTTTGTAGTCAAGGCAAAAAAAAAGTCATACACCCCACGAGTCTTCATGGGCATTTTTGTTTACTTTCATCTGGAGGAGGGGTTGTCTCCATAAACCCTCTTGCCTGCATGCCTGAGCTAAGGACTGATGGATTCCAGGAAGTAAACGTTACATGAGGGCAGGGACTGATGTGAATGTATAATATATATGTAAAGCACTGACAGCGCTATAGAAGTACTTGTAAAATATAAAATAAATAAAGGATTCATCTGCCCTGACTTAAGATGGCTGCGGCTAAAAATGCTAGGGGGGGTGTTTTTCAAAGTGATTTCTCAACAAAAAAAAAGCACAGAGCCATGGATGGATGAGTACATTTGCTATTAATAGAAGAAATTAAAACAGCACTTTCAGTTTGTGGCGCTCACTAGAATTTACATATTCAGGGTCAATGACTCAGAAAACGAAATCCTGTGGATCAGCAGGACCGCCAGGCATATAGCATTTTCAGAAGCAAATTTCAGCAATAGCAGCCTCTGTATTTATATCCATACAGGTCTACTTTATTCATTGGTATGTGCACTAATATATAACTCTTTATAAAGATTCCACAGTGTACACAACATCACATCTAATTTCTACAGTGGGCAGTGTAAGAGTCCAGGGCTTACTACGCATGCACCAATAGCACGTTGCCGCAAAAGGGAAATCCGTGCCAAGTGAGCAGGCCTGATGGAAAAAGGCAGGAAAATGCCCAGGAGGCCCACAGGAAGTGACCTCAACCTGATGGAAAAAGTCGGGAAAATACCCAGGAGGCCCACAGGAAGTGACCTCAACCTGATGGAAAAAGTCGGGAAAATACCCAGGAGGCCCACAGGAAGTGACCTCAACCTGATGGAAAAAGTCGGGAAAATACCCAGGAGGCCCACAGGAAGTGACCTCAACCTGATGGAAAAAGTCGGGAAAATACCCAGGAGGCCCACAGGAAGTGACCTCAACCTGATGGAAAAAGTCGGGAAAATACCCAGGAGGCCCACAGGAAGTGACCTCAACCTGATGGAAAAAGTCGGGAAAATACCCAGGAGGCCCACAGGAAGTGACCTCAACCTGATGGAAAAAGTCGGGAAAATACCCAGGAGGCCCACAGGAAGTGACCTCAAACTTCCCTATATAAGCCCAGCCCAGACACTGCCAAATGGCTGGATTATCTTCAGTCCCTCCTTGTTCCTGTGCTAGTGTGTGATCTGTCTGAACTGTGACCTGGAAACCTATTTGACTACTCTTGATTGCTGCTTGCCATTGACCTCGGATTTGTACCTTGACCATTCTACTTCTTTGCCCCTTTTGTACTCAGCTGCCAGATTGGAAGCGACCCCGGCTTGGATCTCGACCACTCTTCTTCTGATTAACCCTTTTATACTTCGTTGCCAAACTAGACTTGACCTCGGCTTGGACCTCGGACTAAGGCTTGCACGGTGCCGCTCGGTGTCCACCAAGTCTCTGTCTCCATCTCCAGAGGCTTCAAAGACCTGAGGTGTAAGGGAGGCCTCCCCACTACTTCAGTCTCACCTCAGGTACCTGGTGTTCGTGACAGCAGACTGTTTACAAGGAAACTAGAATGTTTATTTCATTTGCTTTTCACACACTCATGTAATCTCGGTTTTACAAAAGAAACATAAAAGTGGTCATGTCACCACTAAAACATTAAAACACAGGTACCTTGTAAAAGAAGGCTTAGACAGCCCATACTTTAATCTAATTGTTTTTGTTCGTTCCACCAGTAGGTTGAATAGGAAAAAAAATATATATATATATGACTTAAAGGGGTTGTAAACCCTCATGGTTTTTGACCTGAATACATGGGAATGTAGGTCGCCCTATATATTCATAAATAAGTACACTACAACAGGTTGGTGTTGAAAATGGCCGCGGCACCTTTATTGGTGTTAGAATTAAAACAAATAACTTTATTCAAATAAATAATGAAATATCAATAAATATTCTTTCAGATTCAAAACAATTCTAACTCGCTCAGTCATAGGACTCGAGCTGTAAATAAATCATTTCAATAAAAACAAGTCCCCCCTTGATTCAAGGGTGACATAACCACATAATGGTGCCAGCGAGAAGGGTGGGAGGGAAGGGGAGCTCAAGCTTAAGCTGCCTCAGGGCAAGTGTGAGCGGGTCTGTCACGCAGAGCCTTATATAGCCTCTCAGTCTGAGGAAAAAACGTTTTTCCCGCTCCTTGCCTCGTGACCAGCCCGCCCCTTTTTTTTTTTATTTAAAATAAAAAAACTTTATAAATAATTTCTTTTTTTATTGGCGACCACAATCCCATGATGCGGGCGCTTTATTGTGCCCACTATTCATTCTATGCATTAAGGTGAAAAACCTTCTGTCATGCTGCAGCCCCCCAGACCCCCCGTTTTACTTACCTGAACCCGGCCTTTCTCCCCGGGGACAAGCACACCAGCTCTAGCTGGTGTCTCGTGTCCTGATTGGATAGATTGATAGCAGTGCAGCCATTGGCTCCCACTGCTGTCAATCAAATCTAATGACGTAGGCTCCGGGGGGGGACAGCGCTTCTCCGACTTGAGAAGAGGAGGAGCTACTAGCGCCGCTGAGGGACCCCAGAAGAGGAGGATCAGAGCCACTCTGTGCTTAACCAACTGCACAGTGGAGGTAAGTATGTTTTTTTAAATAACAAACATATCATAACAAAAAAAAAAAAAACACAAGGGTTTAGTAACCCTTTAAATTTCTCCATCCTCACATTTGATGTGGATGGGGGAATCACTCCTGCTAAGCTATTCTATTCTGACAGTTGAGAGTCTTCCCTGCCGGCAGAAAACATTGATCAGTGTTACTGGCTATAGCTGGCGGCACTGATAGTTCAGGAAAAACTAGACAGACAGGCTAACAATCAACTTCTGTACAACCAGCCTGCCCATACATGGATCCAAAATTTGGCTGGTCCCTGCTTAAACAGCCAAATTTCGATCCATGGATGGCCATCTTCATACTTCCTTTTCCATTTAGTAAATTGTTAAACCTTCACTCATTTCAAAAACCCTGGATGTGTCAGATAGTGTGTCCTTGACTGTGTGTGCACCATGGCTCTTTCCATCGACCCCTATGTCACCACTATGCACTGTAACGATGTTGAGGATCAACACACAGCAGGGACATGTTTTTTCTTATTTATTTTTGTAAAAACATGGCCAGTTGAATACATGACAAAAGATGACCACATCATTATGGGTTAAGCCTTGTACACACGGGCCGAATGTTGGGCGACATCAGCCGGTTCAATAGAAACCGCCCGTCATTCGACCCGGTCCGACAAAAGCTTTTGTCAAGGGGCATGACCAAAAAAGGTCTGCTGACCGGAGTGTTCTGGTGGGGGGCTGTCCCCCTGTTAGAACACAATAAATAAAAAGGGGTGATCACTGTACTAACATCGGAATGTTAGTACAGCGGCTCTGAGCTGTCAGGTTTTTTTTTTTTCGTTCAGCCCACTGGGTTGAACGGAACAAAAAAAGATATTAGTGTGTACGAGGCTTTAGTGGAGACAGCACAGCAGATATAAGTTGCTCTGAATTGATAAGCCATCTAAGAGAAGGGATGAATCACTGCTGCAAACAACCAATGCTTCACATGTGAAAAGGGGTCTAGAGCTCCACCTGCTGGCTGAATACAAGACCACAACACATATTTTAGCTAAAACCATGACGGTACTTTCACACTGGGGTGGGCTTCGGCGTTAAAGCACCGCTATTTTTAGCAGCGCTTTACTGTCATTTTAGCGGCGGTTTTTCGGCCGCTAGCGGGGCGCTTTTAACACCCGCTAGCGGCCGAAAAAAGGTTAAACACTTGCCTACCGGGCAATTACACCCCCTTCCTGCCCAAGCCATTTTTCAGCTTTCAGCACTGTCGCATTTTGAATGACAATTGTGCGGTCATGCTACACTGTACCCCAACAAATTTTCTTCACACAAATAGAGCTTTCTTTTGGTGATATTTAATCACTGCTGGGTTTTTTGTTTTTTACAAAAAAAAAAAAAACACCAAAAATGTTGAAAAAATGTTTTTTACTTTTTTCTGTCAGTAAATTTTGTAACTAAGTAGCTTTTCGCCTTCACTGATGGGCACCAATAGGCTGAACTGGTGGGCATTGATGAGGTGGCACTTATGGGCACCAATTAGGAGGCACTAATTTGCCGCACTTATGGGCACTGATAGGCGACACTGATGGGCATTGATGGGTGGCACTGATGGGCGACACTGATGGGCATTGATCGACAGCAGTGATAAGCATTGATGGGCAGCATTGATATTCGGCACTGACTGGCATCGCTAATGGGCACTGATTGGTGGCACTTGTGGGCAGTGGTGGGCACTGATTACTGCCACTGGTGGGCACTGATTGCTGCTATTGGTGGGCACTCATTTGTGACACTGTATTGCTATATTGTAATCAGGGCACTGATGATCAGTGCCCTGATTACATTCCTAGATGTTCCCCTGCGTGGAGATGGCGCTGATCAGCTCTCCTCGCCACACATTCTGTCAGTGTGAGGCGAGGGGAGCCGATAACCGGCATCTCCGTGTTTACATGTAACCGGCTGTGATTGGACACAGCTGATCACATGGGTAAAGAGCCGCCGACGTGGCTCTTTACAAAGATCGGGGTCGCGCCATGTCCTGGCAACAGAGGACGGCCGTTCTGGCGAGAGCGGTCGTTCTGGGACGTCGTCATATCACGGTGTCCTAGAACGAGAGCCGTGACAGCCCCGCCGTCTGTGCAGGGAAGATGAACATCTAAACCCAGAGAAGCTGGAGGCTGATGGACTGGAAGTAATATAATGCATTACAATTACATTTAAAGTAAACTTTTAACCATTCTTGTGCATTTTATTTAAAATTATCACATAGTTACATATATAGTTACATAGTAGGTAAGGTTGAAAAAAAAGACACAAGTCCAACCTATGTGTGTGATTATAGGTCAGTATTATATTGTATACCCCTGTATGTTGTGGTCGTTCAGGTGCTTATGTACTAGTTTTTTTAAACAATCGATGGTCCCCGCTGAGACCACCCGTGGAAGGGAATTTTACATCCTTTCCGCTCTAATGCCCCGTACACACGGTCGGACATTGATCGGACATTCCAACAACAAAATCCTAGGATTTTTTCTGACGGATGTTGGCTCAGACTTGTCTTGCATACACACGGTCACAAAAAGTTGTCGGAAAATCCGATCATTCTAAACGCGGTGACGTAAAACACGTACGTCGGGACTGTAAACGGGGCAGTGGCCAATAGCTTTCATCTCTTTATTTATTCTGAGCATGCGCGGCACTTTGTGCGTTGGATTTGTGTACACACGATTGGAATTTCCGACAACGGATTTTGTTGTCGGAAAATTTTATAACCTGCTCTAAAACTTTGTGTGTCGGAAAATCCGATGGAAAATGTGTGATGGAGCCCACACACGGTCGGAATTTCCGACAACAAGGTCCTATCACTCTTTTTCCGTCGGAAAATCCGACCGTGTGTATGGGGCATTACAGTAAAGAACCCTCTACGTAGTTTAAGGTTAAACCGCTTTTCTTCTAATTTTAATGAGTGGCCACGTGTCTTGTTAAACTCCCTTTCGCTGAAAAGTTTTATCCCTATTGTGGGGTCACCAGTATGGTATTTGTAAATTGAAATCATATCCCCTCTCAAGCGTCTCTTCTCCAGAGAGAATAAGTTCAGTGCTCGCAACCTTTCTTCATAACTAAGATCCTCCAGACCCTTTATTGGCTTTGTTGCCCTTCTTTGTACTCGCTCCATTTCCAGTACATCCTTCCTGAGGACTGGTGCCCAGAACTGCACAACATACTCTAGGTGCAGCCGGACCAGAGTCTTGTAAATTTGGAGAATTATCGTTTTATCTCTGGAGTTGATCCCCTTTTTAATGCATGCTAAAATTCTGTTTGCTTTGTTAGCAGCAGCTTGGCATTGCCTGCCATTGCTGAGCCTATCATCTACTAGGATCCCCAGGTCCTTTTCCATCCTAGATTCCCCCAGAGGTCCCCCCCCAGTGAGTAGATCGTATTCATATTTTTGCCACCCAAATACATTAAATACATTTTTTTCTACATTAAACCTCATTTTCCATGTAGCTGCCCACCCCATTAATTTGTTCAGATCTACTTGCAAAGGTTCCACATCCTGCGGAGAAGTTATTGCCCTGCTTAGCTTAGTATCATCCGCAAATACAGAGATTGAACTGTTTATCCCATCCTCCAGGTCATTTATGAACAGATTAAATAGGATTGGTCCCAGCACAGTACCCTGGGGGACCCCACTACCCACCGCTGACCATTCTGAGTACTCCCCATTTATCACCACCCTCTGAACTTTCCCTTGTAGCCAGTTTTCAATCTATGTACTCACCCTATGGTCCATTCCAAGGGACCTTACTTTGTACAGTAAACGTTTATGGGGAACGGTGTCAAATGCTTTTGCAAAATCCAGATACACCACGTCTACGGGCCTTCCTTTATCTAGATGGCAACTCACCTCCTCATAGAAGGTTAATAGATTGGTTTGGCAAGAACGATTCTTCATGAATCCATGCTGATTACTGCTAATGATACCATTCTTGTTACTAAAATCTTGTATATAGTCCCTTATCATCCCCTCCAAGAGCTTACATACTATTGATGTTAGGCTAACTGGTCTGTAATTCCCAGGGATGTTTTTGACCCTTTTTAAAATATTGGTGCTACATTGCCTTTTCTCCAATCAGCTGGTACCATTTCAGTCAGACTGTTCGTAAAAATTAGGAACAATGGTCTGGCAATTACTTGACTGAGTTCCCCAAGGACCCTCGGATACAAGCCATCTGGTCCCGGTGACTTATTAATGTTAAGTTTTTCAAGTCTATTTCTAAAACTGTCTTCTGTTAACCATGGAGGTGCTTCTTGTGATGTGTCATGAGGATAAACACTGCAGTTTCGGTTACTGAAGCCCCCCGATTCCCTCGTGAAGACTGAGGAGAAGAATAAATTCAATACCTTCGCCATCTCCCCATCCTTTGTAACCAGATTCCTCAGGCTTTATGGGGCCAATATGATCTGTCCTCCCTCTTTTACGGTTTATATCATATCCACGAAAAAAAAAAGTCTCAGCTTTGTGTACTACTTTAATGCAAGAAAAGATGTAGTGCGTTTTTGCAGCAATTTGCGTTTTTTTTAATCTGCTCAACAACAAATTGGACAAAATGGAAATCACAGCAAAATCGCATGTACAAGAATCACTGTAAAAACGGATCAAAAGCAAACTGCATAGGTGTGAACCTAGCCTTCTGCTGGACACACACGTATACATTTTTGGACGAGAATATTCATACGAAAAATCGTTGTACATTCGTTGAATGAAAGAACGTCTTTTGAAAATTTCACTTGCTTTTAACATTCAGTTTTAAAATTAATGTAATTTCTGAACGAAAACCACATACATGGTGTGAAAATTCCTTTGACCAAGAAGTTTTTTATTCTGCTCCTTCGAATTTTCCTATCACTGTGGTCGAAAAGAACGTCAATTTGACCCCACTAATGATTAGAAAATGAACGTTCTTAAAAGTACTTTTTTTTTTTTAAGTGTTTTTGCATGGCCAGCATATAATAAATTACAGTTCTGTCTAAAAATCGTCAAAACGGTCTTTCATTTTTTTTTTTCCTTTAAATAAAAAAATGTGATCTCCGAGTCTGATGATATTTACCAGATTCAACCTCTAATAGTATATACAGTATATCTCTTCTGTGTGTTATTGGAGTGGATTAGAGATTTTGCTCCCTAACCATATACCGGTAGTTGGTTATTTATATTTACCACTGCATAAAGAGATTTAAGAATAAATTGCCTTTTTTTTAACCTTTACATATTAAATTGTACACCACACTTTTTTTAAGGTTATTATCCGATTAATCAAAACAATAAATCGGCCAACTAATAGATTATGAAAATAATCGTAAATTGCAGCTCTAAAATGAACGCAAGTCCCACTGACTAACAGAGCTTCTGTTCAGATCCACCTGAAAAGCTGACAGGTAAACCCGATTAGACTGCCTATGTGAAAGAGGCCTAAGGGCCCTTTCACACTGGGGCAGGGGTGGCGTCGGCGGTAAAACGCCGCCATTGTAAGTGGCGCTTTACCGTCGGTATTCGGTTTTAACCCCCTGCTAGCAGCCGAGAAAGGGCAGAGGCGCTTTGCCAGCGGTATAGCCGCGCTGTCCCATTGATTTCAATGGGCAGGAGCGGTATAACACACCGCTCCGAAGATGCTGCTAGCAGGACTTTTTTCCCGTCCTGCTAGCGCACCGCTCCAGTGTAAAAGCCCTCGGGGCTTTCACACTGGAGAGACAGCAGCGGCTGTTTCGGGTCGGTTTGCAGGCGCTATTATTAGCGCAATAGCACCTGCAAACCGCCCCAGTGTGAAAGGGCCCTAAATCATGTAATACGGTCATTGTGGTCTGATATGCAAATTTCACTCCTATCATTTGAAAATAAAAAAAATGTAAAAAAGGTGATAGCCTGGTGGTCCTGCAAAGTAAGATTTCGACACGCTTTATCCCTGTCCATTCATAGTTTCGAAAGAAACAGAAACTATGACAGGACCAATTACAGTATCAAGTCCTTTGTGCCTGTGAGGTCACAACTCGCACTGTTTACACAATCACCTTGTGAGGGACATTCTAGCTGTTCCATCCAGTCCCCGCCACACTTCCAGGAAGCTCCTTGTACAAATAATCACTTGGCAAACACGGATAGATCTGCTCCACCCATTCCTGATATGTGACACTCCTAAGACCCCAGACAGACAGGTGTAGGATGAAGGCAATTATCACCACAAAGAATTAGTGCACAGACTGCCCGTCTACTGGAAGATCAAATGTATTTATAACAAATCCACCGATACTGAGCAACCAAAGAGATTGGAATTAAATTGAGCTCAAATGTGAAGGAGAACTCAGACAAAACCGGTAAATGTCCCACTGAAATACAAACACGTGAGCTCTTCTACCTCCAGAGGACTTGGGATTCTTCTCTACTGGTCTCGGGATTTATATCCTGCCACACTATTCACCTGAAGTTTAAAAGGATGAGAGCGCCACGAATGAATGCCAATCCAGTAAAGGTTTATTATTTTTGAAAAAAGTCAGAACACAAGATGCCAGCTAAAAACTGCACTATCGCCATAATTGTTGCCGTCTATGTGTGTGTGTCTGGTATAAGGCTGGGCATAGACGGTTAGATTTTCTGCCTTTCAACTGGCAGGCTAAACTTAAAAAACAAAACAAAAAAATAGATTCCCCCATTCACACAAGCAAAGTGGATGGAGGAATCCTCCTGCTGAGCAATACTAGTCTGATAGTTGGACTCTCTGCTGTCAGAATAAACCGGTCAGCGGCTGCAGTCGCTGATCAATGGAAGTTTTCCAGCATGATTGTTCGACAGACACTGATCTCATGATTAGCTTCTGTACAACACGGTGGCCACACACTGATGGAAATGAGTCCGGTGCCTGATGAACTGGCCGAATTTCAAACCAACTGTACCCAGGTTAAAGCGGAGCTCCTCCCACTTTTAGAACTTTGTCTTAAAGGAAAGGCGACCCCTCCACCCCTCGTTTTTTGGCTAACTTTTTTTTTTTAACTCACCTTTTTTGAAGTACTAAGTGTACTTGTTCCAGCCAGTCCTCTTGTGCGGCGAGCCCACCCCCCACTGTCTTCTGGGACCCGTGCGTGTCCCAGAAGACAAGCTGGCCATTCACAAAGCACCACGCGGCTCGCAGTAGGAAACTGGGAGTGAAGCCGCAATGCTCCACTGCTGGTTTCCCTTAGTTAGAATGGTAGTGCCTGCACCTGATCCCATGAACGGATCGGTCTTAGGGGGGAGGGGGGCGACATTGCGGGCTTCCTGGACAGGTAAGTGTCCTTATTAAAAGACAGCAGCTACAGTGTTGCCGACTTTAAAAAAAAAAAAAGTTTGTGGCTGGAACTCCGCTTTAAGCTTCTGTTGTGGACCTGATGAAGGGGTTATAAGCCCTGAAACATGTTGTATTTATCTTCTGACCTTTTATCAAGAATAATAAACATTAATAGCCTGGATCTAACTCATTCTTTTACAATTTGCTCAGACTTTCCCTGGGGACCCTGTGGGATACCCTGCATAGCACTAAAGATCAAATAGGATCTACAGACTTGGGTCCAGAGCTCCTACATGTCTTTTCAAACACTACAAAGCCAGTCAGGTGGTACCATTACTTTCTATTCCATCAACCTTTGTCACATGCTGATGAACAATGAATTATTATTGTCCAATGAAGAGGCAGGTGACACAGGAACATGAAATGCTGCAATAAGAAAGGGTGGTGTCACCTGCTTGTCTCTGTTGTATGGTAGAGGTGCGTGACTTACAAAACAGATAAGGAGAATTACAAATTATGCATGTATTTTAACCCGTGTATTTAGTGGATTGAGGTTCTGTAAGCTGTGTATGTGTTTTTCATACTTTGCAAGTACAGAGGTCGAAACAAAAATTGTTAGTGAAATGCTACAAAAGTATGTAATCACTTGATTTCTTGATATAAAAAAAAAAAAAAAAAAGACAAAAACATCCACCCACCTTAAAAGGATAGTTCACCTTTACAAAAAAACCTGCCTATGTCGGTAAGGGATGTTTGTAGATTAAAACAAACTGCAGCTCTGACTAAAGATAAATAATATCCTTGCTATAAGTGTAGGCTATGTACATACCATATGAAGCCTGACTGGAATACCCCCAGGACGTTGCTAAGTGAGGCCTAGTCATCGCTGCTCACCTCTTCCATCACAGGAGGGCGCTCTTTCTCGAATTCAAACCCCCTCACATGCTCTCTCTCCTGATGCAGTAGCTCTGAGCTCAGCATTTCAGAGCTTACTCTTGTGATGGTGGAAGTGAGCTGTGATGACTAGGCCTCACTTAGCAACATCCTGGGAGTATTCCATTCAGGCTTCATAAGGTATGTAAACGGCCTACACCTATAGAAGGGCTTTATTCAACTTTAGTCAGAGCTGCATAGTTTGTTTTTATTGACATATCTTTTTAAAGTGATATTAAAGCTTGGGTTTAAAAAACAAAACAAAAACAAACATGTCATACTTACCTGCTCTGTGCAATTGTTTTGCACAGAGCAGCCCAAATCATCTTCTTTGCGGCTCCCCTGCTGGTGCTCCTCCCCCTCGAGCAGTGCCCCCAGAGAAAGCAGCTTTCCCTGGGGACACCTCTGCATAATTGCTCCCGAGCCGCTGCTCTACGCATCCATAAGACACAAAGAGCTGCTGCTTATCCCCCCTCATTGGCTGTGATTGAGCCAATGGATGCCCGCTGCTGTCTCAGCCAATGAGAGGGAGTCCCGGGACAGCCGATTCTCCCGTGCACATCGCTGGATTGAGAGGGGGCTCGGGTGAGTATTAGAGGGGCTGTGGTGGAGGCAGCACACAGAATGTTTTTTACCTTCATGCATAGAACGCATGAAGGTAAAAAACCTTCAGCCTTTACAACCACTTTAAAACAGTCGCACAAACTTTATTCAGACAGCAACAATCTGTAGGCATTCCACCAGTTAATTCAATGGGTGACACAAATCATTAATCCAAAGTGTAAGTCCACCCAAAACTGATATTTCAGTCTGATAGACCGATTTATTAAATTTCATGTGGATTTCAGCGGCATGACCTCCTGGACACATTTTATGACTTTTTTTACTCAACTCTCCAATTTTGGGTGTCCGATGCATGCTCATTCAATTGGGGCTGAATTCGGACCTGAAACCAACCAAAAAACAAGTTTTTCCTGCAAAATGCACCGGACCTGCTGCAGAGATATGTGAACCGGCTCCATAGAGAGACAGTCACATTCTCCTGCTATGTGAATTGGATGCGGAGAAAGCCGCTTCCAATTCGCAATGGTGTGAAACAAGCCTAAATGTCTGGATTTTGCTTTAAATCGGTGCCTCTCTAAGTTAAGAGCCAACTAAAATGTTGCAGACAGCCCTCAGTTTTTATTAACTATTATTAGTGGTGCTTTACCACCGACGCACCTCCCGCCCCAGTGTGAGTTATTGTTTAAAATGTTTCAAGGTGGCTCCTTTCTCTTGCAGCATCCTATGGAGTAACCCTTGCATGCAGAGACTAGAGTTGTGCCTCCCTTCACTGTGTGCATCAATACCAAACACAGCCCCATAACCTAGGCAGGCAAGTCACTCCCCTATACACCCCACTTCCTCCCTCTCTAAGCTAATCACTGGCTTGAGATTGCACTGTTGGCTCATTCCTGTGAAGACCAGAAGTTCAGGGAAGCTGCACAGAGTGCAGGAGCCAGCGGCATTCAAAGTTTTAAATTACAAGTGCTGGTGTAAGAATTTTTAACAACTATTTTACGGAGGAATGTTTATTTTATTGTGCTCAATGTGTTAAGCTAAAAAATGCAGAGGGTTTAAAATTACTTTTTAATTTGCCCTTGAAACATTAAATGCATTAAAATTTTAACCACTTAAGGACCGGAAGATTTTCCCCCTTAATGACCAGGCCATTTTTTGCGATACAGCACTGCGTCGCTTTAACTGACAATTGCGCGGTCGTGCAATGTTGCACCCAAACAAAATTTAGAGCTTTCTTTTGGTGGTATTTATCACCTTTTATGCTTTGCGCTATAAACAAAAAAAGACCGACAATTTAGAAAAAAAACAATATTTTTTACTTTTTGCTATAATTAATATTCCCCCCCCCCCCCCCCCCAAAAAAAATGTTAAAAAAAACAAAATTTTTTCTTTAGTTTAGGCCAATATGTATTCAACATATTTTTGGTAAAAAAAACAAAAAAAAAAACGCAATAAGCGTATATTGATTGGTTTGCGCAAAAGTTATAGCGTCTACAAAAAAGGGAATAGATTTATGGAATTTTTATTATATTTTTTACTAGTAATGGCGGAGATCAGCGATTTTTAGCGGGACTGCAACATTGCGGTGGGCACATCTGACACTTTTTTGGGACCATTGACATTTATACAGCGATCAGTGCTATAAAAATGCTGGTAGGGAAGGGGTTAACACTAGGGGGCGATCAAGGGGGTAAATGAGTTCCCTGGGAGGGGTTTCTAACTGTGAGGGCAGTGTACTGACTGGAGGAGGAGAGAGATCGCTGTTCCTAATCATTAAGGATGAGCTCAGGCGTGTTCGCAGCTCCACGTGGCAGGGAGACATTTCCCGATCCACGGCTGCACAAATCAGGAAATGTCTCACTACCTGTGATTAGCGCTGCAGAGTGTCAAGTTTCCTGGCGGGCACGTGGAGCTGCGAACACGCCTGATCTCAACCTTATTATTCAATTGGAACAGACAATCTCTCTCTACTCCCCTGACAGAACAGGGATCGGTTTATTTACATTGACAGATCCCCGTTCTGCCTTTCTGTGGAGCAATCGCGGCCACAGGCCATGCGCATCAGCTTCCCCGCCGTCCAATGGGTGCGCGCCTTTTATAGCTGTTTAACTGCTTCAGCCCCAGGAGATTTTACCCCCTTCCTGACCAGAGCACTTTTTGCGATTTGGCACTGCGTTGCTTTAACTGACAATTGCGGTCGTGCGATGTTGCACCCAAACAAAATTGACGTCCTTTTTTTCCCATAAATCAAGCTTTTTTTTTGGTGGCATTTGATCACCTCTGCGGTTTTTATTTTTTGCGCTATAAAAAAAAAAAAGTGACAATTTTGAAGAAAAAGCAATATTTTTTACTTTTTGCTATTATACATATTTTTGGTAAAAAAAAAAAAAAAAAAAAAAATTGCAATAAGCGTATATTGATTTGGTTTGCGCAAAAGTTATAGTGTCTACAAAATAGGGGATAGTTTTATGGTATTTTTAGTATTTATTTTTTTTTTTTTTTACTAGTAATGGCGGCAATCTGCGATTTTTATCGTGACTGCAACATTATGGCGGACACATCGGACACTTTTAACACTATTTTGGGACCATTGTCATTTATACAGCGATCAGTGCTATAAAAATGCACTGATTACTGTGTAAATAACACTGGCAGGGAAGGGGTTAACCACTAGGGGGCGATGAAGGGGTTAAGTTTGTCCTAGGGAGTGATTCTAACTGTGGTGGGGATGGGCTTCCACTCACATGACAGCGATCACTGCTCCCGATGACAGCGAGCAGTGATCTCTGTCATTTCACAAGGCAGAACAAGGAAATGGGAGACCAGCGGACAATGACTCCGCCGGTGCCATGGGCACGGTCACTTTGTATGCGACGGGCGCCCGCTAGCCCCACCAATTAAAGGGGACATACAGGTACGCCCATTTGCCCACCGCTGCCATTGTGCCGACGTATATCGGCGTGCAGCGGTCAGCAAGTGGTTAAAGGGCCGACGTACAGCTGCGACGATTTGCGGGAACGAGCCGACCTGCCGCAGTATATTAACGGCAGCTGGTCGGCAAGTGGTTAATGTAGTACCCCATCTCCTCTTTAAATCGGCTCTCCAGTTTATATGGGGGGGATTGAGTGAAAAAGCTTTTTTCAACGTTTTTGCAATAGCGTTTTTTAGCGTTTTTTCGTGTTAGCGTTTTTTAACGTTTTTTTTTTAAAACTTTTTTTTTTTTTTCAATGGATCAAAAACGTTAAAGGTTGGCGAGTGATGTTTTTGAGCGTTTTTTAGTGTTTTTACAGCTGAAAAATGTCTCTCAGAACCCACTGGTCCTGGGTTTTTTTTTACAGCTTAAAAACACCTATGCCATTTGCAGGTCAAAAACGCCTAGGTGGCAATGAAGCCATAGACTAACATAGACAGGCCTTTTTAAGCTGCAAAAAACGCTCAAAAAAGCGGATGTAAAAACGTTCGTGTGCATGAGGCCTAAGGAGAGCGCTAATGTAACAGGAACCAGGAGGAATAAACAAAGACAGGTTGGGCAGATCCTATGGACTTAACTAGGAAGCAGTGTTAATTGTGGCAGCAAATTTTGATTTAATTTTAGTCGTTTGACTAAAATGGCACTTTAGTTTTAGTCCCATTTTAGTCTTCTGCAATTGTTTTAGTTTTAATTGTATTTAGTCGATTAAATCTCCAGTACATTTTATTCGACTAAAACTCATTTTAGTCATCTAAAATCTAATGGGAGTAGTTAAATTGTAATGCATTAATGAAGCATTTCTCTACAATTTCCAAACTCTTTACATTCTGGAGTGAAAAAACTAACATGTTATTATTTATGGTATTAAAGGTTTGAACATGCACTACAGACCAGTGTTCATTTTGAAGTCAAATTTCAATTTAGTTTTAGTCACTCTTGACTAAAATGCCATTTTAGTTTTAGTTATATTTTAGTCGACTAAAATAGTATTCATTTAGTCGACGAAAATGTTTGAGTCGATGAAATCATCACTGTTAGGAAGTGACATTTTCTAAATGTTTTGCTTAATGTAAAAGTTTTTTTTTTGTGGCCTCTGGCACACAGGTGAAATGTGTGAAATGTATAGTTCTTTTATGGATCTAAAAACAGGTACATTGTTGTCTATGGGACAATGCAGACAGCTGTGTAAAGATCTTTTATAAGGCAATGTGTTCAGTGTCGTAAAAAAAAAAAAAAGAAGAAAAAAACGATAGAAAATAGTATGTTTGAGTACAGTTAGTTACCTGCAGGGGCGTTGCTAGGTCTACAAAAGATCTGGGGCTAGAGCCCATAGCAGCGTAGTAAAGAAAGTCATACGCTTGGGCGGGCATACACATGTATATACAGTAATATACGTGTTTGTGTGTATATATATATATATATCCCCAGAGAGCCCCCCACTTACATCAGGGTCCCCAGAGAGACCACTTACATCAGGGTCCCCAGAGAGCCTCCTCCTTACATCAGAGTCCTCAGAGAGCCTCTCCCTTTCATCAGGGTACCCAGAGGGCCCCCCTCCCCATTGGGGACCCCTGCAGAGACTCGGGGCTATTGGCCCCAGATTCGGGGCTATAGCCCCAAAAGCCACCCCCTAGCAACGCCCCTGGTTACCTGTATCCTATTTGTGTAAACTGAAACACTGGCGGCTAGAAGAGAATGAAGATTTTTATGTGTTATTAGCATTTTGTTTGGCTCCTAGAAGCTAAATAGTGTTATCCTATGTGTCCATGCACACTACTTTAGGCTATTAGTGTTTTTTGAGCTTCAGCGTCAATGTGCTTGCATCAATCAACGTGTTAATAAGTGCAAAAGTGAGGTCTATTATTTTAGGGGCAAGTACACCCATAAATTCCAGGGGTGGTGTGCGTGTGCGGGATTACTGGACGGTGGTTTCACTGCTCTACTCTTAAGTATTATCACATACACGGGAGTTTGAGGAATACTGGAACGGTCACAATTATTATGTTTGATGACACGTGTTTTTGCACTTTTCATCTAATGCACTTTATTATATGAACTTTATATATGCAGGATTGAAGTATTATTTTATTATTAACACGTTGATTGATGAACTTTATCATGAGACTATGATGCATGATTGAAAGTATTATTTATAATGCTTTTGGTTTTCAGCATGTGGATTATATTGCTTTATGGTTTTGTATTGCTTAAAACGGAAAGTTGGAGCGCTGCACTAGATTGCACTTTATTTTTAATTGATGTGATCATTGGGGTTGATTTACTAAAAATGTGCAAAATCTGATGCAGCTTTTCATAGAAACCAACCAGCCTCCAGGTTTCATTGTCAAAGCTTCAATTGAACAAGCTGACGTTAGAAACAGATTGGTTACCTTGCACAGCCAAACCAGATTTTGCACTCTCCAGTTTTAGTAAATTTACTCCATTGAATGTTAGCTGCTCCTGTGGTGTTATTTTGCAAAAAAGAATTCTGGTTCTTCGTGGAACTACAAATTACAAACCTCTAAGAAAGTCTTCTATATGTAAAACAGAAATTTCAGAAGTCCCCGGGCAGTACTTTCTCTCAAAAAGTCTACACTTGAGTTATGAGGTCAGTGGCTGAGTATGCATTTTGCAGGGCTATTTATCAAACCAAACATGCCTGTCTATGAAAGTTATGGAGGAGTGGGACCAGGCGTGGACATAACTCACAGGTTAAGAATGTGAAAATCAACAGGATATCAACAAGTAAAAATCCACCACCAAACAAGTCATTGCATATATTTCACCCCAGGCATGTACTTGGACTATGAAAAAATTAACCATTTCATGAAGACCATACAGCCATTGCTGGTTATACATGGCCCAATACAAAGCCAGGGATTTGGCTGTCACCAGAGATAATCGGGGTTTGTAGATGAGCACTTCTGATTATAGTCACATTACCTTTCCTATGAAGAAAATAGGACAAATCTTTCACTGCAAGCAGCTAGGGGAATTGAATAGCACATTTACCTCACTTTTAAGGCGGGAGTTCCATTAAAACTATTTTTCATTCGAAAAAAAAACAGCGTGGGTTTTCCTTCCTCCAGGTCCATACCAGGCCCTTCGGGTCTAGTATGGATTCAGAGGGGACCACCCCCAAATTTTTAAAAAATGGCGTGGGGTCCCCCCAAAATCCATACCAGACCCTTATCCGAGCATGCTGCCCGGTAGGTCAGGAAAGGGAGGGAACAAGCATGAGGGAACGAGCGAGCGCCCCCCTGAACCATACCAGGCCGCATGCCCTCAACATGGGGGGGGGGTGGGTGCTTTGGAGTAGGGGGGGCTCTCTGCCCCCACCCCAAAGCACCTTGCCCCCATGTTGATGAGGACAAGGGCCTCCTCCAGACAACCCTGGCCGGGAGGGGGGCTTATCGGAATCCCCCAGTAACAAGGGGGCCCCCAGATCCCACCCCCCCATGCTAAGAGCATGCGGCCTGGTATGGTTCGGGGGGGGGGTGGTGCTCGCTTGTCCCCTTGGTGAGGGGGATGTGGCGGTTGGGGGGGGTTCCCCTCCGAATCCATACTAGACCTGAAGGGCCTGGTATGGACCTGGGGGGGGGGGGGGACACCCCACGCTGTTTTTTTGGTAATTTTAAATTTTTTTGCTGCCAATTTTTTTTTAATTTACATCCCGCTCTCAGCGGGGAAGCCTGCTGACAGCTGGTGACTCATCGATTGGCAAGGACACGGTGGGCAGCCGGCCCGCTGCTTAGTAACCAGGTATATACAGTGTTAAAATAAAAACTGCAAAAACATCAAAAATCGCATTACAAACACAACACTTGCGTTTCTGGTGCGGTTCCATTGAAGTCTAACAACCGCAAATTTAAGGAAAAAAGTCCCCGACACTTTCCAATAATGCACCAGCCTCAAAACGCATAGATGTGAACTTGTACCATAGGAAAACAAGTTAAACGGACTGTAGTGCTGTTCTGCAAACTGCACTAAAAAAACGTATAGGTGTGAATCTAGGGTAAAGAGCCTGTGCAGATTAGGAAACTGATGGTAATTAAGACCAGCTCTGAGATGGAATATAGAAGTAACCAAAAACTCATGTCTGTGCTATGAAGCGATCATGCATGTAATAGATTCCAGCACAGAGCTCTACCCCGGCTACCATTTGGCTGTCGGCCGGGAGACTACCCTGCCCAAAGCTAAATGTAAAACAAAGGAGACAGAGAACAATGGAGGTCATTATGGCAATGCCCATACCTGGAAAATAAGGCGGATGTGATGGTAAGCTGATGGCCTGCAATGTGGGCCCAGGCTGCTGGGGAACTGAGTCTAGCTCCTCATCAGGTTCTTATTATTATTATACAGGATTTATATAGCGCCGACAGTTTACGCAGCGCTTTACAACATTAGGGCAGACAGTACAAGTACAATACAATTCAATTCAATACAGGAGGAATCAGAGGGCCCTGCTCGTTAGAGCTTACAATCTAGGTTCTTCTTTCTTTTGATTGACAGTAGTGGGAATAGCAGTTATGGATCTGCCCATTGCCATGTGCTGTCAATGAAAAGGGAGACGGACCCGATGGGGAACCTAAAGCAGAACTAAATACTCCTATTATTTTCAGCCAAGGAAGCTGCCATCTTGGCCTGTTTGATCTTCAACTGCCATGGTGCTGCACATGTGATCATAGATGACACTAGTCATTTGATGGTTTGACAGTTTGGTTGAGAGCACAACCAATGTTGCAATTCTTTGAAACCGTTAAATTGATGGGTTAAGGTCTGCTCTGCCCACTACAAACCCCTCGGTCATGCTCCTGCCTGTGCAGAGGTTGGGGAAGGAGAAAGTAGTGTCCAATATAGACACAGATTGCAGTGCAGCCTCTGACAGACTGACATGTTTTTAACAGATACATGGAAGTGGCACAAGCACTGGCTATTCTGATCTGCAGGCCTGATAGAATTCCAAAGAATGTGACACCCTTTATGAAATCCCCCCAGCAGTGGAATTTTTTTTTTTTGGAGGGGGGGTGGCAAACAGTATGCCAGCCACAGACCCCCCCCCCCCCCCCCATCGACGGTGGCTTCCTCCGCTCGGCAGCCTCCCATTCTCCTGCGGCCTACTGTCCTCTGGGTCATCATGGCAGCAGCAGCTTCTGTTTCCTTCCTCCTCCTTGGCGGCCAATCGGGAGTCTTCTCTTTTCGGCCAATCGGAAAATGTGTCTCACACCCACTTCTGATTGGCCGGATTGAGGATCAGTGTTTCAAGACCTGGGTGGGATCGGAGCACATCCTCTGCGACCCAAGCCCACCCGATTTTGAAGCCTATTACAGCCTGCAGCTGGAATTCATGTACCCGGTGCGGCCCCCCCAGTATTTTGTTACTACATGGGTTTACAGTGAATATTACATTTGCAACTGCCATCAAAGTAAGATGCCGGAGGATGGGCTGTGCCTCACCAAAACACTGGCTGTAAACCATATGTCACTATTTGTTCACCTGACCGGTTAGCACTTTATCCCTTCACCTGTATTTTAGAACATATAATCCGCACCCAGTCTTTATTCCCCACTCTGCATTCTAGAACTCTTAGGACAGAGCTATATATTTCTTCTATCAACCAATCAGAAATCATTTTTTGTAGTCAGAACAGAAATGGGTCGTTCAAACCCACCCAAGTGATAATGCAGGCTGGTGTCTGATGTGTACTGGTGATGCACTACCTTGTTACAAAGCAAGGCACCATTTACCTTTCTTAACTTTACTGAAATGTCACAAAATTAAATTTCTTTTCTATGTGACTGATGGTGACAATGATGGTGACAATGATGGTGACAATGACGTGCTTCTTTTGTACCCTAGTGTTCTATCTGTGCAGATCCACACAGCTCAGCTGAACTAGTGTGAATGAGTTCCCAAAGATGATGGTATATTTATATAGAAAGACCCAAATGACAAATTGTATATATGTTCTGATGAGAACTGCGCACTTATCGTTTATGAATCATGTACTGCCGTCAACTCACCTAAGAGTCATCCCAGTTCCTGCATTTCATCCCAGTGATGATCCCAGTATTGTGCACACAGCACCCCACTGACCGAGTTATTCTAGGCATCCCAGCCAGCGGCAGACAAGGAATATGAACAGACAGAAGATGAATGCCGAGCACAGTGAGAAGCAGAGCCCGCGGCCGGGTGTCTGGAGCAGCACCAGTACCAGGAATGTGGGGTCGGGGGCAGGGAGGATTGAAGGACGTTTAGGGCCACAGCTTACAATAATCACAGCTTGTTTCTAAATACCAGGGCCACAATTTTAAAAACACCTTCTTTTCCTGATGTGCTAGCCCCATAAAGACGCACATCACCTTGTGAAATGTAAAGGACGCCGGATACAAAGTCAGCTTTGCCCTTAGATAATGTCATATGTCATATGTCCTCATATGGCCTCATTCCCATGGGCAGCTGGTATAAACAAGAGATTGAGCTGCGATTTTACCTCCCACCTAAAAGATAACACAAAGGGTCTTAGACATGCCACGTAAAAACTCTACCAAATGTCATGTTTGGTAAAAAGTACGGCTGCCAAACATGACGCGTTCAAGTGAATGGGACTGCTTCACAATCAAGTCCTAGCCAAGTTCCTGTCATTATATATATATATATATATATATATATACACACATACATACATACATATACATACATATACACATATACATACATATACACACACACACACACACACACACACACACACACATATATATATATACATACATACACACACATATACAGGCATTCAGGAGGTGGCCGCATCGCCCTCTGAAAAGCCATCTGCAGCAGATCGCTTTACAGTGGGGTGGTAGAGACTGTTGCAGGTGTGAACAAGCCCTAAAGCTACATACATTTCAGTGACACTTCATCACCACTGCATCCTAGAAATCTGCGCAGAAAAAAAAAACAAAAAACACATGACATTTAGTATCCACTTTTGCTAAATCCTGATGGGATTTTCTACCACAGCTAATCTGTGTAATCTACACTGACCGATTATAAGAAGGGCTCATTATTTGTTTTTTATAACCCTTGCTAGGCTCGATTATCACAAGGGATGCTCAAATCCCACCTATCACTGAAAATATCAGACTATACTATAGTATATGCTTGCCATTAGCCATCCCTAAAGGAAAGACACTGTATAAATGATCCATGTACAGTATTCAGTTATATGTCTGACTTAACAAACGGTGTGTTAAACCTCTACAGAGAGACCACTGCTTACACAAAGGCTCATCTCTGGCAGTGAATAGGTATTTCTATACTAGATGTGGTTGCATTCCAAAAAAATGAACTGTAAGGCCAGGTTCACACTGGTACGACACGACAGTCGTATGACTGTGGATCCGACTTTGCCCTGCGACTTGAAGTCTAACATCAGCCTTACTTTAAAGTGATTGTAAAGGCTCGTTTTTGATTTTTTTTTTAAATAACAAACATTTCATACTTACCTCGAACTGTGCAGCTCATTTTGCACAGAGTGGCCCCGATCGTCTATTTCTGGGATCCCCCGGTGGTTCTCGCGGCTCCTCCCCGCATCAGATAACCCCCTAGGAGAAGCGCTCTCCCGGGGGGGAGGGGGTTACCTTGCGGGCGCACTCCCGTGTCCAGCATTTGCATCCATAGACACAAATGCCGGACTCAGCCCCGCCCCCCGGCGCTCGCGTCATTGGATTTGATTGAAAGCAGCGGGAGCCAATGGCTGCCCTGCTATCAATCTATCCAATCAAGAGCCGGGACCCCGTGGAGAGAGGGACATCGCGTCCTCGCCGAGGGAAATATGGGGCTCAGGTAAGTAAAATGGGGGGGCTGGGGGGCCGGTCACTACCAGGTGTTTTTTCACCTTAAAGTATAAGATGCATTAAGGTGAAAAAACACGAGGGTTTACAACCCCTTTAATTCCAGACAATACCAGGCACTGTGTCTGGTACGAATCTTTAGGGGGGAACTCCATGCCAAATTAAAAAAAAAAGAAAAAAAAAAAAAAACACCATAGGTTCCCCCTCCAAGACCCTAAGCAAAACATGGGGCCCCCCCAAAATCCAGACCAGAGCCTTATCCGAGCACACAGCCCAGCAGGTCAGGAAAGGGGGTGGGGACGAGCGAGCCCCCCCCCTCCTGAACCGTACCAGGCCGCATGCCCTCAACATGGGGGATGGGTGCTTTGGGAGGGGGGGGGTCCTTGCACCATCTCTTCCAATTTCTTCTCCCCTCTTCTGCCTCCTCCGCTGACATCTTCTGCCTCTGCTGGTTCTTCTTCGCTCTCCGTTGATGTCTTCTAGCCCTCTCCAGTTCTTCTCCCTCTGTCTTCTCACTCTTTTGCCGGGTCTTCTCCCTCTGTTCTTCTGATGTTGACTTGACGCTCTCTCCGGCTCTAATGCTGGGTGCACGGTGTGCCACTACTTATATTGGAATGGGGCGGGGTCACCGGGTAACATCACCTGGAAGCCCCACCCCTTATGACGTCACCACCCGGGGGCATGATGGGGCGGTGATGTCATAAGGGGCTGTCAAACCCCTCTACCCTTTAAGTTCATGTCAAACAAATGATTTTATTTGCCACATTTTTTTTTTAAACAATTTCTTACAAAGGAAAATAGTTATTTTTAACTAGAACCTCTAACTTCCTAATTTTACATCAATTTGTACCTCAGTCCCTTAGTGACGGAGCATGCGTAGCATTCCATGTCGCCGACAATCGCTCGGTTTTTACTATAGCGTAGCTACAAATGAGTGAAGGTAATGGATTTGCAGTAGCAAAACACAAATGCATTATAGCACAAGTTTAACTTGTAGCTGCATAAATGCCCATTCACACCTTACAGCACAAAAAAACTTACTACAATGCATTGAAAATGTGTGTGCATTGATGTGCATTCAACAAGCGTTTTCATGTACATTGGCATGCATTAAATGTCATCCTTTCTGAAGTGACAGGTCCCCAGAAGGGTCAAAATACTAACAACGTTTTTTAATTCCTTTACTTTCAGTTGCATGGTATTGCGCTTACATGCGTTCATGTGTACAATGCTAAAAAGCAGACACAGGCAACGCACATCTACACAACGTGTGAATAAAGCACATAAACCATTGTAAATCATTGTTTTCTTTGCGCTCTTGCAGTGACCCGAGTTGATCCGGTGCAGAAAAAAAAATGCAGGTCACTGGTGCGAGTGGCCCTAAAAAGGATTTCTTCTAGTGACAAATCGTCAGCAACTATAGCAATCCTGTCACTAGCTACGAATCGCTGCTAATCGCTGGTGGCAATGAATCGCTGCTACAAAATCGCCCGTCTGATGCGGCACTTTCTGATAATGGACAGAGAGACGGACTGCGAAAAACTGCCCAAGCACTCTGCAGTGATCCAATGGAAAAAACAATAAAACACCATTTACTTATTCCGATAACATTTTTCTATTCAGTAGCATTAGCTGAGAATAAATCAGAGCAGAATTACTTCTTACAGAGTCAGCTCTGAATTGTACAAAACCTGGCTGCATGGTGTAAAGCCTCTAAGGGTTAATAAGAAGTGATAAATGGGAAAACAGCATCTGCAGATTTTGCTTCTGCAGCAGTCTGCAAATGCCAACTTCACAAAATGGGTCAGTGTTGTTGTGCCAGGCTGCCAAGAACAAGTCCTTCCACCCCCATCCCAGTCCATCTTCATATAGGGACCAGGCAGGAGAGGACACCATGTACACCTGTTCCCGCGCTCCTAGACAGCGCACAACTGCTAAATGTCACACAAGTGGGCGCCATTCCCTTCTATAGTGAAAAACAACAATCATGCCAACCCTGGCTGTGACTTCACACCGCAGGGACCTTCTACAATGAACAGGGCACCTCTGTGTGCCTCTATAAGGCACCTTGTATCAGATGGAAGGAAATGTATTACAAGGTATGAAGTACTCACAACAATCATAGCATGGTAAAGCCGTTACACACTAGTGATATATAAAGTTCACTCAAACACTCATAGAAAAGTCATTACCTGATGTTGTCTAAGGACAGGACAGGAAGCCAGAGGGAATGAAGCCCCAGGAATAGATCCTCCTATCATACAGATCTTCCCCCCCAGACACTGCAGTGTGGATCCACAATTATCCCATAGAATGAAGCGATGATCCCCTATGGGACTTTCAGGAAGTCCTTTGCAGTGCTAGACACAGACGGTTTGTAGAGTGCTGGCTGGGCGTAGCAGAAACTCCCTCCAGGCGGAGAATTACAGGAGATCCTGTGCAAAGACAGCTCACACTCACTCTACACAAGCAACACTGGACTGTCATGTCAAACATTCTTCTCCAATGCCCATCATTCCAAAAACATTCAAATACCGGCCCGTTTACAGCAAATGCAGCTGATCACATATACAGAAAAAAAAGAATATATTGCAATCAGCCTAGCTTACAACACTGCAGCGTTTTCACATGTGTTTTTATGTATAGCATGCTCCATTTTCTACTAGAATGCACCACAAACACAACTCAGACCCCACCCCACCCCCAAAAACAGCATATAGCAAACATATAAACCACCCACTGAGTGCAGAGACAGCGGTGTAAACAAGCCCTTACACCTTAGGCTACATCAACACAACCGGTAAAATTTTAATGGATGCTCCTACCTAATGATTTTTAAAATACTTGCATATAAATGCCTTTAAATGCTTATAGACGCGTATGCGTACATACTTTGTATTTATGATCATTTCTTTTTCCACTTTATTTTAACTTCATCTAGGTGCTTACCAACGTGTATGCATGCGTTTATACATGTAAGTGTGCAAAGCACATGTTCTTAGGATGCAGATTTTTAGATTCTAAATACGAAAGCAGCTCATGTTTACATACCCGTGTGAATGGAGAGGGGAATGAAATGAATAACCGAAAACAATGCAGCTGCATTCAGATGACTAATTAAAAAACACTTGTATATGTCTTTTACATTTGTATGAATGAAGCCTTAGCCTAGATTCACACTGACATGCGGGAATTAAGTCATGTGATTTCAGCTGAACTCGTACAATTTCATTCCCGCATGTCAGTCTGGACTTCGGGGGGTGATTTCAGAGATATCTGTGCGAGCTTCTGCACAGATGTCAATAGAAATCGCACGCCTAAGAATCGCCAAAAGTAGTACAGAAACTACTTTTGGGAATCGGTGCAGCGCCGCAAATACGGCGGCTCACCGATTCAGATGTTGCCATTGCTGCTGATTTGGCATGCACATGCTAAATCGCATCAATGTGAACCAGGGCTTAAAGCGATATTAAAGTCTTGTTTGTTCGTTTTTTTTTAAATAACAAAACATGTTATACTTTCCTGCTCTGTGTAGTGGTTTTGCACAGAGCAGCCCAGATCCTCCTCTTCTCAGGTCCCACGCCGGTGCTCCTGGCTCCTCCCTCCTGCCAGGTGCGTTCCCGACCCGCAGTTCTGTGTGCCCATTCACACATGGAGCTGCAGCTCGGCCAGCCCCCTCAGTCTCCTGATTGGCTCAATGGCTGTGATTAACAGTCAATGGCTACCACTGCTGCTAAAACCAGGCGTGCAATGGAGAGGGGACTCAGGTAAGTATTAGGGGAGCTGCTGCACACAGAAAGTTTTTTACATTCATGCATTTTTAAAAAACCTTGTTGCCTTTACAACCACTGTAAGCAAGCTATAGAAGCAATTTTCATTCCTGCAACCACAAGTTGCTAGAAAGAAAATCATTTGATTCCCCCCCCATCAACACAGTCAGTGCGGGGAGCTTTCCCTGGTGGTAGAATACGATTACTGCTAGCAACTGTAGCCACTGCCAGTAATCGCATGCAAAAAATCAGGCTAGTTGTACTGAATTTGATCGATGGGTGGATTTCAGTACAACCAGCCTGCCCATACATGGACCAAATCTCCGCTGCACCCTGCTAAACTAGCTTAGATTTGATACATCTATGGTGGGCTATTAAGTGGTATTAAAGGGTTAATATATTTTTTTTATATATAGAAAACAAAAAAACAAAAAAAACAAACATGTTATACTTACCTGCAGACAGCAGCCTTGTTCCTCTTGTTCTTAAGTCCCCCATCGGTGATCCTGGCTCCTTGCTGACTGCCCCCATAGCAAGCCGCTTGCTATGGGGGCACTCGTGCATGCTCACTCCTGAGCCACCTCTGTGCACACAGACACACAGAATGCAGCTCGGTCCTTTCCCCTGCTTCTTCACTGGCTGTGCTTGATGGCTCCCCCTGCTGTGTCTTAGCTCAATTAGAATGCAGAGACCTGGGAGAGCAGCTGCTCTCATGCACATTGTGTGGTCGGGATTGGACTCAGGTAAGTATAAGGCTGGGTTCACACTGTTGCGAATTGGATGTGGGTTTCCTAGCATCCAATTCACATAGCAGGAGATGGGTGATCGGCTCTCACATCTCCGCAGCGGCTCCGGTGTGAATTGCACAGGAGCCCTGTGCGCCTTTTGGTCGATTTCAGGTCCAAATTCAGCCAAAAGTTTGGGCCAAAATCGGACCTGAAATGGTGAATGGGAATGAGCCCTAGCATGCTGCGGTGTGAACCCAGCCTTAGGGGGGCTATGGTGGGAGTTGCATACTGAAGGTTTTTTACATTCATGCATGCATAAAGGTAAAAAACCCTCAGGCTTTACAATGAGATTAGACTGGCCATAGATAAATCAGTTTTTGTTTTGTCTTTTCAATCAGCTAGAGGCCATCTTGATGATCCAATCCTCCTGGCTGCAGTATTGTATTCTGATAGCGGGGACCCTTCCACTATCAGAATACACAGATCAGCACTGATCGAATAATAATTTACCAACAGCCCTGTTCAAGAGGAGTCTATCATTAGATCTACTCCGATCAAATGTCCCAACCAGTCCCTGCTGAACTTCGATCCATCTATGGCCAGCTTTATGTCTGTCCGCATAGTCAATGTATGTGCTTCTGTTTCCATTTTCATGGGTTTAACTTATTTTTCAGTGCGCATTTCCACATTCATGTTGGTCAAATAAAAACATTTTTTTAGGCTGGTTACCAGAGGCTTAAAATGCATGCAGAATACATCATACATGCACTTTCACATGTTATTATTGACTTCTATGGGTCTCAAAATGCATGTAGGCATGCAATCATTTTTTAATATTTTCTAAAATGTGCTGCGGCACCCGGATGTGAACTGCCATTGAGGACACGTGTTTCAGTATGTTAAGTTTCACATATACCCATGCCAGCTATTGTCAATTTTTTAGTAGATGAATTGTGAAGCAGCACATTTATATTATTCCATTGGGAATCACAGCAAATGAAAATGCACAGAAAATGGGCATACCTCACTTTTCAAACAGCAGATCTGAGCTGTCTCATTGGATAACACGGTTTCTTATGACACATGCGTTGTTTCGCTTTACAAACATTAAAACACAAAAGGTGTGAAAGGGGCCTAAGGGTACCACAAAGACATGCGGCATTGTTGGAGTGCATTTGGATCCAATAAGGCCACTTTCGCACTGAGGCGCTTTACAGGCGCTATAGTGCTAAAAAAAAATAGCGCCTGCAAAGCGCCTCTCCTGTCACTCCAGTGTGGAAGCCTGACTGCTTTCACACTGGAGCGGTGCGCTTGCGGGATGTTAAAAAAAGTCCTGCAAGCCGCATCTTTGCAGCGCTTTAGAAGCAGTGTATACATCGCTCCTAAAGCGCCCCTGTCCATTGAAATCAATGGGCAGCACCGCCGAAAAGCGCCTACAAAGCAATTTGGCGATTTTAACCCTTTTTCAGCCGCTAGCGGGGGTTAAAAGCGCCGCTAAAACAACGGTAAAGTGCCGCTAAAACAAGCAGCGATTTACTGCCGACACCCCCCTCTCCCCTCTCTCAATAATAAACATAGCCCATGTTATGATCCTCTCTCCACACTGAAAGCCACGAATATTACTGTGAACAGGATCCTATTCTTCTCAGTAGGCTGAGATTACCTGTACCCACAAGGGTTAATAGTTCTCCTTCCACTTCAAGGCAGGAATCCTGATAGTATTTAACTTTCGGGCCCCTGATAATTATTAACTGGGCCCCAGCCAGAGGTCAGTGATATAAAGGAAGAAAGAGCAAGTTCAGCTCAATCACACGGTGACCTCCAGGAGTCATTGTGGAACTTCAGAAACCTTTTCAGCCGGTCACCGCTCATGTTTTGCTGATTGGAAACGAGAAAAAACATTTTGATAAAACGGCTTAAAGTGATATTGTATTGCACAGAGCGGTCCCTTAGCTCTCCTTTTGGGGTTCCCCTCCTCCACACCAGAAAGCCATGTGCTGAGGGGGCACACGTGTGGGCGGGCTCCTGAGCTGCATGAGTGGCACCAGTAAGCCCCACCCCTCCTCAGGACTTTACTGACGGCAGAAGGAGCCAATGATTTCTACTGCTCTCAGTGTGTCCTGTGAAAGCAGGAAGAGTAAGCAGAATTTCTGCAGATGGGACAGAACTGGATCGGTGGAGGAGTCCGGTAAGTGTTTAGGGAGGTGACACAACAAGTAGTGGAATGTTTTTTTTTACCTTAACGCAGGGAACGCATTAGAGTAAAAAATGTTTAGACTTTAGAACCACTTTAACATTTATTAAATATGGTAGAAAAATAATGTGTATATGAAAGCCTCCTTCAACTTAAAAAAAAAGTAATGGCATGAAAACTGTATACAGCGTAAAAGGACACGCATTGCGGCATGTGTACACCCTTAAAGGGGCAGTAAACCCACAACTCCAACCGCCTGCTTTTACCACCCCCTAGCCGCCCATGTGAATAAGCCCATAGAGTTCTAGCAAGCAAAATCACTTCTTTCAGAAGAAATGTTTTAATAACCTTCCTTTGTTTGCCCTCATTTAAAAAGAAAAAATACGGTAAGATAATAGCTTATTCATGAATTTGATATCTGTATGCTTGTGCTCACCCCACACCCCCTACACTGCACAAAGAGCTGCATTATGGGACTAAAAGGGGGGGGCGCACATTCAACCTGGCCATACAGGGCTCTAAATTCAAGTTGTGGGCAGCCCTGCTGGCACCACCTGGCTTGACCTAGTGGTTAGCACCCCTGCTTATCACTAGGGTTGTGGGTTTTAATCCCAACCATGCCACTACCTGCACATAGGTTGCATGTTCTCCCTGTGCCTACATGGGTTTCCTCCAGGTACTCCGGGTTTCCTCCCACACTCCAAAGACACGATGGTCGGTTAATTGGCTCCTGTCTAAATTAGCCCTAATATGTGTATTTATAAATGTGAGTTAGGGACCTTAGATTGTAAGCTCCTTGGGTGCAGGGACTGTACAATGCATATTTAACGTGCAGCATATACTGACAGCATTATTAAAAAGGGGTCAACTGACAGTGCGGTCGATATTTTTTTTTTTTGAAGCATCGGTATCGGTCACAAACTTACCGAAGTTACCAATATTGCTTCAAGGGGTTGTACCAGGGTGATGCTCAGCTGTTATTACAAGCAGCAGGAGGGGACAATCTCCCCCCCCCCCGCCTGTCCGCCGGGGTCTCCCATCCCACCGGGAGGCCTGAGCGACCAGCCAGCACATCCGCCGGCTGGCAGAAGATCCGTACAAAGCAGATCGGCTTTGTCTGGGTCTCAGGTCTACTAACCCCATCATGACATCACTTCCGGATTACAGGCCTCCTAAAGGCGCCAGTTTAAAAAAAAAAAATAGACGTTTTCAAAAACGCAGATCTTGACGTTTTGAATACTTTCAAGTGCAGAGGAGGGGTTTGAGGTCTTATAGACCCCAGATCCCTCCATAAAGAGTACCTGTGCTGCCTATTACTGTCACAAGGGAGGTTTGCATACCTTGTGAGAGCAATAACAGCGATTAAGAAAATAATTTTATTTTTAAAAAAAGGACAGTGTAAAAATAAAAAAATGTTAAAATCTACAGAATATCGGCTATCGGCCTGAAAGGCAGCCAAAAAAAAAAAATCGGTATCGGCCTTGAAAAAACTATATCGGTCGACCCCTACTATAAACGTACCTGACATAAATAAATCAAAGGTGCTGGATTGAGAACTGTCAGGCAAATAGCGACTGCATCCAATCAGCTGCAGTCATCGCTTCAGTATTCAGATAGACACAGGTTCTGCAGTCGTCTACAACAGCCAGTAGGAGAGCTTCCTCCATCAAAGCTGTTTGGTGTGGATGGGGAAATTTGAGCAATTTCTTTTGTTCAGCCACGATCTGAATATCGTGCATGAAGGGCTGCGGTTAGAAATCACGGGGCCCCATACAGCCTACCTCCCCCCGAAAATATGAAATAATATTTTTGCTAAAATGCAACGGGCGCGATGCTCTGCAGCCATGGAGGAAATTCTACCCTCATTAAACAAGGCCTATTCAAATAAATAGCTCTGCGTTGCAAGAGCCATGCAACATGGCTGTAGTGTGTTAGGCCCCTTTCACACTGGGGCGGTTTGCAGGCGCTATTGCTTTAAAAATAGCGTCTGCAAACCGACCTGAAAGTGCCGCTGCTTTGTCTCCAATGTGAAAGCCCCGAGGGCTTTCACACCGGAGCGATGCGCTGGCAGGACGGGAAAAAAAGTCCTGCTAGCAGCATCCTTGGAGCGGTGAAGGAGCGGTGTGTATACCGCTCCTGCCCATTGAAATCAATGGGAAACCGGGGCAATACCGCCAGCAAAGCGCCTCTGCAGAGACACTTTGCTGCGGTTTTTAACCCTTTCTCGGCCGCTAGCGGGGGTAAAACCACCCCCGCTAGCGGCCGAATACCAATGGTAAAGTGCCGCTAATAGCGACGTTTTACCGCCGACGCCGCCCCCGTGTGAAAGGAGCATTAGTGTGGAGCTATAGCAGCTGCTGAGGAGAGGAGAGGAAGAAAGCTGGCAGCACTGTGGGGAAGGCGAGGCAAACAGGGGAGTACAGACAGCAGATGGAAGGGGCAGATAGTAGAACTGAGCCTCCTGCAGCGCGGCAAGAAGGGGGGGGGGCAAAAGTGCTGCAGAGGGATCCACAAGAGAGTCACAAAGCAGCACACTCTGCAGTTGCCTGGGACCCCCTTTTGAACTGATGGGGCCCGGGCCTGGCACAGGAGGGTCAGCATTACTGCCTGATCAGCGGCCCTGCGTGTATGGCTAGCCTTACTCTCCTCAAACCCCATGGGTTGAGGCATTTTGTGGGTACAGGCAATATATTGGAGATGCTTTTACAATATCATGAACTGTATATACTCGAGTATAAGTCGAGTTTTTCAGCACATTTTTTTTGTGCTGAAAGTGCCCCCCTCGACTTATACTCGAGTCAAGCACTTTTCTGCAGCAAAAAATTTCATTTTCTGATCCGACTTTGGGGCCCCGTATCTCAGGGCCACTTGGTGCTAGGAACCCCACATTTGGTGTGCTAACCCAGTGGAATGTTACCATAACATATCCAAATATGGAGTTCCTAGCACCAAGTGGCCCCAAGATACGGGGCCCCAAAGCCGGTTCGGAAAATGTCATTCTCTGCTACAGAAAAGTGCTTGACATTTTCTGAACCGATTTTTGGGGCCCTGTATCTCGGGGCCACTTGGTGCTAGAAACCCCAGCTTTGGATATTTTATGGTGCTAGTTCGACTGGGTTTGCACATCAAATTTAGGGTTCTTAGCACTAAGTGGCCCCAAGATACAGGGCCCCAAATTCAGTCAACTGTGTCCATCTGCAGCAATGTCATTTTGGGACCCTTTGGGTTCAGAGACCCCAAATTTTGGCTGCAGTTAGGGGGCATCTAGGAACACTTAACTACCGAGTTTGAAGTTCGGGGGACCTATGGCTGCAAATGGGCACAGTGAGGCATGCAAATGGGCACAGTGATGCTGCAAATGGGCATTGTTGACCCTCTTTTCCACTTACAGTAGCTGTGCATTTCTCACCCTCGTCTTATACTCGGGTCAATACGTTTTTCCCATTTTTCGTGGTAAATTAGGGCCTCGACTTATACTCGGAACGACTTATACTCGAGTATATACGATAGATATATATATATATATATATATATATATATATATATATATATATATATATATATATATATATATATATATATATATATTTATATATATTATAATTAAAATTTGTTGTGTGTGTATTAATTTTTTTAATTTCTTTCAAAAATATGATGTTTCATAGGACCATAGCTAAGAGTTTTATGGCATTATGAGGGGTATGAGTGCAGCAGAAGAAGTGTTAAACACATTTAAGGGATAAAGGTCCTGCTGAGACAATCCTATAATCTATGTGAGATGTTCCTTAACGGTCTGTTACTTAAATAGCAAAAGCCTCAATGGGAGATTAGTGATAGGACGTAAATGTGGCCAGCAGATAAGGTGACAGCGGGGGCTGGGTGGTCACATAGTATAAAAAATATGGAGTTATTTCGGTGTGGCGGGAACATCAGACGTGGAGTATGATGTAGAGAGGTTTGTCTTCTGATACTCCAGCAATGGAAACATCATGCAGGTTTATTTGTTTTGGACGTTAGATGTAAAACTGGTTATTCGAGTAACGGGAGGACAGATTACATTTAATTTGGTCTATTAGCAGTTTTATTGTCTGTCCCTTTTCAGAATAATTGGACTAGTTACTACTGTCACTGCTATTATACTGTAACATATATATAAGGCTGCTGAAAGGCTTCCGCAATTATCCCTAAGTAGCAGACTTATCATTGCTAACTAAGTATGGAGTACTGCATGCCTTCTAATTATCTGTATTAGAAACCGTAGAATGAGGGCATTGTTTACAACGGCTTGTATCCCCATATTACCTGCCACTAGGCACTCTTCTACAACTTACCTATAATTTTATTTTATTTAAAAAATATTATGCACAGAACATTACTATTGCACTACCCCAATATATAGTTTTATACTTTGCCTTTCCTGGTCCTCCTTTCTCCTCGCTGACGTATTGATAAAATTATTTAAAAAAATCATCACTAGGTCTCTGTGCTTCTCCATGCAAGGCAGGCAGATCATGGCTGTTGGGAGGGGTCGGCAGAGTGCTGTGCATAGTATCAACCTGAAAACAGAAAGCTGTGACACCCACATGTCATGCTGAGCCTCCATGATTGAAAGAAATTCAATGAATGAAAGGGGCGGGCCACAAACAGTCAGGCTGGGGAGGAAAGAGAAAAGTGATGCTGGATGTTTTCCTGCAAAGAAATGAGGCGGGCAATAGTAGACTTGCTGCAGCTTCTAATTGACATGGTGTAAAACGTACAGTGAAATCAGAGTAAGCAGTTTTAGGAGAGGAGCCTGAACAACTGTGATTGAATAAAGGCACAACAAGAGTTCAGCTTTTGGCACAAGAAACCTCAATATGAAGCTGGAACTGTGTGTGTTGCCACAACATCCAGTAGGTATCCCTTTCCTTCAGCAGGAAGAGAGCTTCTAAAATGTTACGTTGTGTATTTGCCTATTTTGGTTAAATATTACACAAATACTCCAGGTTAATTATAGATTAAGGCAAAACTCCAGCTAAAAATAAACAGCCTAAAACAGTAAAAAAACGCGTTTGCTGCAACGTTCACCTGAAGTCTAGAGATTTTCCCCCCGCAGTACATTTTTCTGCAGCTAGATGTCCTCAGTCTGATGGCTAGTATCATTCAATCAACTTCCTCTGAGCCCAGGGTGTCCTGGACTCACCCCAGCCTGTGTTTGGACAATGAAAGGAGAACAGCAGAGTGATGAGCTCCTCTCTTTGTCCTTTTTCTATCTCCTCCTATCAGCGTACTTCTTGTTAGCACATGAACGGACTGGCTGCTTTGTACTGCTCCTACCTTTCATACTAAAGTCCTGCTGTACAGGAGCTGCAGGAGGCCGATACCAGGCCAAGTACTGACACTGCTTGTATTAAACAAAGAATATAGGAATTTGGGCTTCCCTGTAAATTTCTCATCTTGGAGAGCAGTTCAGGAGACAAGACTGGTATTTATAGACCATAGGTTATATGTTATCTTATGGCGATTGGACACCGGGGGGGAGGGGGGTGCAAGGAACTCACAAAAACTGTATACCACGCATGCGCCATTTTAGCCCCAAACCTCTGGGGGAGTGGCTTGGTGCCGTAATAAAGTCTCAGGTCTGTGTGCTCACTCCTTCCATGTCGGGCCGTGAACTTTTGGGGCACCCCTCATATTAGAAAATGCTATAAGCAGATACTATGGAGCCTGATCTCATCACTCCAGGACACTCACATCATCGATGGTCACATAGCCATAGACGTTTCTGGTTAGGGCCCCTTTCACACGGGCGCCTCCATTCTCTGGGATCCGCTTGTTCAGCGGGGGGGGGATCACTCTGCTGATATCCGCTGAGCAGACGGATTACATCTCATTGTGCAGATGGACAGAGTCCTGTTCACCTCTATGGAGAGACCGGATGAAAACGGACCGCTTTCATCTGATCCCATCTGATTGGCCAGGCGGATGGAAAATAGGACCTCCATCTGTCTGGTTTTGGTGAAGAAGATCGGATAGCAGCGGGTGTTAGCAGACATGGCACTGCTGACATCCGCCGCACCATAGAGGAGAATGGAGTGTCTGATCAGATCTGATTGGACAGCCCGTGTGAAAGGGGCCTTACTGCTCTAAGTGAGGCTTTCATTCGGCAATGTGGTCAAGAAGTAGAAGAGATAAAGGGCGTTAAACTGCAGCAGACTTTTCACCCTCTACATGGTTTTGTTGCTAACAATTTCCCGAACAATTTACTGCATTACAATAACCCAACAACTCAATTCTTATATCACCCAGCAGTCTGATCACAACCCTCCAGCGCTTGTGCCATTATATCCTTCAGTGCCAGAACCACTGGTTGCCCCAACTGCCAAGGTCTAGCAACAGCACTGGAGGGGAAAGGATGGGGGGCACAATAATGCTTCAGTACTCATGATGCCAGCTCCATCAAATTTACAAGCACATCTCGTATAGTGAATCATACATTCAATGCCAATTAGCATGTGTCAGCTAAAAGAGATGTCACTCTGCATTTTTATGCAAGTTTTTCAAAATAACCTGAGGCAACTAATAGAGCTGCAAAAAAAAAGTAATAATTGGTGCCTTAACTGCAGGTACATCAATCAAAGTAAAACATAATCATTTAACAAATCAAGAGTGATGGCAATAAAAATAATGACTGCATTTGCCAAACATGAGCACACTGCATGGTTAGAGAGGAACTTCTGACAGACGAAGTGTATCTGTGGTCAACATGTAAAATCATACATTCATTTCAACACTGACTATCTATTTTTTTCCTACTCCTATTAACCTGAACAAGCTTTGCTTACTTTTTAGGCACTATGTCACAGAATTCACAGAACCGGCCTTCTGATCTACAGAGGGGCTGAGAGGGGGAGTGTCAGGAGGCGGAGTCAGTACAGGAATCACTGCTTGTCGGCCGCAAGGTACCATGGGATATGTAGTCCTTAGAAATAGTAAGGAAACAGCAGAGGACAGGCTGGAAAGCGTAAAGGGAATCCAGGTAGTTGTGGAGAGATGGTCAGCAGACAGGCAGCACTAACAACATGAAAGGACATTTTCTAAGTAAAATGTATTGGATTACCCAAAGATAACTATTACGTGTGTTGATATTACAATACTAATGTTACAAAATGATGTGTATGGTATGACCACACAACTCCCTTAAAGCTCAGCAAAGGGCAGATAACAGGATTGCCGCTAAATGCAATGAAAGTGAGGCCGCCAAAATAATCAGAGAACTCAATCGGCAGCTCTGCAACAAAGTATGCAACAAGTGTGCATTGCCCCACAAAGCTGACATTTATGACAAACCTCCCATTTAAAGAGCATTTGTGTCTGAGGACAATCCTCTTGGATGCATAACCTGGGCCAAGTAGCACAAAGTTTCAACATTTGAGCAACGGAAAAAAAATATTCTTGTCTGAGTCAACATTTACCTAATTTTCTACATCTAAGCAGGCCTATGTTTAGATAATGACAAAAGATGGCCCATAATGCATGTTGACCAACTGTAAATAATGACAGAGATAACTAATGCACAGTACAGAGTGCATGTTTGACAGATTTGGGACCCTCGGATTTTAGGTGTGCATGCCAGCTGGTAGAAGTTTCACACACCTCCAAACAACTTGTAGGGAAGACCAGCGGTAGCAATCACATTATACTACACAGCATATGGCTGTCAGTCTAAATCCGGCCACAGACGGTTCAAATCCCTGCTGATCCGAACCATGTATATGCAGGCTAAATGTATCCAATTTGATTGATCGATGAACATGGATATTACCCAGCCTCTCAGATTTACATGCGATTATTGCTAGCTGCTATTATAGCCAGCAGAAGTAATCATTGTGTTCTCCAGGTGGGGATGGCTCCCCCTGCCAGGAGAACACAATAGCTCTACGGGAGGGATTCCCCCATCAACACTGACCATGTTGATGGGGGAATCCAGCAAAACCTGTGGTTTCAGAAAAGAAAATTGCTTCCTTTATTGCCTGCTTAAGGCTGTGGAAAGAAAAGAACAAGCAGAGCTGTGCCTCCAATGAGGCCAATTCGGATGACCACTCCAGACGGCACTTTTGGAGACATGGTGGGGGGGCAGTACTGAGGACAGATATTCCATACCAGACACTCTGTCCTCAGTGCAGCCCTGTAACACTGAACCTGATTAAATCGTATATGTCTTTCAACTTAGTATTCAGAGCTGTTTGACTAAGAGTTTTAGCCTGTCAAAAAAACATCAGGCTAGACACATGTCTTTAAGGCTTGTTCCATTCTGTGCTTTAAATGTCATACACCAGACTTTAAATAATGCAGGTGATGAATGAGATTACTGAGACAAGCATCCAGTGCATACAGTCCTTCCTTGGGGCATACACTGAAAATACTACCCTTGGCCTTATGTCTGGCTATGTCATGATACTAAAGATCAGTGAGGTTTTATTAAAGGAGTTGTAAACCTACGTGCAGCCTATGCTGCATTAAGATGAAAAAACACCTGTCAGTAACCGGCCCCCCAGCCCCCCCCCCCCCCCGTTTTACTTACCTGAGCCCTTGAACTTCACCCACGGGGACGCGCTGTCTTCTCTGCTAGGGGGTTCTCTGCCTTTGATTGGATAGATTGATAGCAGCACAGCCATTGGCTCCCGCTGCTGTCAATCAAATCCAATGACATGAGCGCCGGGGGCGGGGCCGAGTCCTGCATTCGGTGTCCAAATGCTGGACTCGGGAGTGCGCTCGCAAGGTAACACCCCCAGGAAAGCGCTTCTCCTAGGGGGTCATCTGTTGCAGGGAGGAACTACGAGAGTCGCTGGGGGACCCCAGAAGAGCAGGTTCGGGGCCACTCTGTGCAAAACGAGCCACACAGTGGAGTAAGTATGACGTGTTTTTTTTTTTTTTTTTTTTAAATAACAAAGGTCTTTACAATCACTAAGTTTCTCTTACTACTTCCCAATAACTGGGATTTCATGTGGTCACCTAGAAAAACTACATGGGTAATGTTAGAGGAAAGATTTACAGCAGGTTTCAATTCTCCAATGAAAAAAAAAAGCTCATAGAATGCTCATCCATTTGTACGTCTTCAGTAGCTGTAAATGCTTTCCGTGCCATCGTCCATAATGCAGCTGTGTAAAGGACACGACTCCACACACAAGGCTGGCTTAAAGGGACACTTAGCTCTGTTTTTTTTTTTTTTAAATAAACCTATTCAAGTATGTATTCTTAACTCACAAACAGTACCTTCTATTGCTGTCAATCTCCTCCAAATTCCTTTTTTGCTGCTCAGATCCCACTTCTTGTTAGAGGGTGGCTACATTCATTCATCCACAGTTCCACTCTATGTAGGAGTGTATCCACCCTCACTTGCTTGTTCTCAAGGTGAACTAGGAACTATGGTATCTGTAGTGTATACAGAACACAATCAGAACTACTTGTTCCAAACAAACGGAAGTAAAGGGGGGGGGGGTAGCACGATTTCAAAAAATAGAAGGTCAGCGCTATTTCAGTTGCTACTTGGCTGACATCAGTGCCACTTCATCCACAGATGTCTATGCAAGTCGCACCTGAAATCACAAAAAAATAGTACAGGAATCTTATTTCCAAGTCGGTGCGGCAGCACAAAGTCGGAGTCGCACTGATTTGATCGGTTCCATTGCCAACAATAGGGTGCGACTTGTTTGGAACGGTCAAATCGCATGACAATTTGCACCGGTGTGAACGGGCACTAAAAGGAGATTGCAAATACCCATTAAATTTTCATGAAAAATACATTATAGGATCAGTAAATAGTGGGCGGCTATGGATTATTTTTTTTTAAATAAGCATATCGTCAGTGTCAGTTTAAGACGGAGTACCGATACTTTTTCTCGCTGATACCAATTACCGATAGCTATTTTTAGAGATGTAAACTGAGCAACACCACAACACTGGGTATAACTTACTTGGCACAGTTGGCAGTAGGGGTTGACAAGCATCTACTGAAGAACCCTGTGTATTTCTAATGCCGTGTACACACGGGCGGACTTTCCAACCGGATTGGTACGACAGACTTTCCGACGGACTTTTCACAGACTTCCAACTGACTTTTTTTTTTACGAACGGACTTGCCTAGACATGACCGGACTACGGACGGACTTGCCTACACACGACCGGACTTTCCGGCAGACAATGTCTGCCGGTCTTCCCAACGGAGTTACGATGGACTTTCTGAATGAACGGACTTGCTCACACACGAACAAGTCCGTTCATTTTGAACGTGACTCGGGTATGACGGAACTAGAAAATGAAGTCAATCTCGCCGCTTTTATCAGCGAGATTGACACCTTGCAAGCCCCGTCGCGGGGAATACCAGGCCCTTAGGTCTGGTATGGATTTTAAGGGGAACCCCCTATGCCAAAAAAAAGGCGTGGGATTCCCCCCAAAATCCACACCAGACCCTTTTTCTGAGCACGCAGTCCGGCCAGTCAGGAAAGGGGGTGGGGACGAGCGAGCGCCCCCCCCCCTCCTGAACCGTACCAGGCCGCATGCCCTCAACATGGGGGGGTGGGTGCTTTGGGGGAGGGGGGGCCCTGCGCCCCCCCCACCCCAAAGCACCTTGTCCCCATGTTGATGAGGACAAGGGCCTCTTCCCGACAACCCTGGCCGTTGGTTGTCGGGGTCTGAGAGCGGGGGGCTTATCGGAATCCGGGAGCCCCCTTTATTAAGGGGGCCTCCAGATCCCGGCCCCCCACCCTATGTGAACGAGTATGGGGTACATCGTACTTCTACCCATTCACCTAGGGAAAAAGTGTCAATAAAAAAAAAACACACTACACAGGTTTTTAAAGTAATTTATTCGACAGCTCCGGGGGTCTTCTTCTGACTTTACCGCTCTCTCCAGCCTCTTCTCCCGGTTTCTAGTTCTTCTCCTGCTCTCCGGTCTCTTCTCCCGGTGTTCGACCTCTTCTCCCAGTGTCCAGTTCTTCTGCCGCTCTTTTGCTAGCGGTGGCCCGGACTTCTGCGTCGTCTTCTTCCCTCTTCTCTTCTTCCGATGTTGACACGACGCTCTCTCCCACTGTAATGCTGTGTGAGCGCTCCGCAATGACTTATATAGGCGGTGACCCCGCCCCCTTATGACGCCACAGTCCCGGGGCATGTTGGGACTGTGATGTCATAAGTGGGCGTGGTCATGGGGTGATGTTGGCCATGCCCCCTTATGACATCACAGTCCCAACATGCCCCGGGACTGTGGCGTCATAAGGGGGGTGGGGTCACCGCCTACATAAGTCATTGCGGAGTGCTCACACAGCATTACAGCGGGAGAGAGCGCCGTGTCAACATCGGAAAAAGAGAAGAGGAAAGAAGACAACGCAGAAGTCCGGGCCACCGTTAGCAGGGCACCCCCTTCCCCCAAAACACCCACCCCCTATGTTGAGGGCATGTGGCCTGGTACGGTTCGGGGGGGGGGGCGCTTGCTCGTCCCCACCCCCTTTCCTGACCGGCCGGGCTGCGTGCTCGGATAGGGGTCTGGTATGGAATTTGGGGGGACCCCGCACCGTTTTTCCGGCGTAGGGGGTTTCCCTAAAAATACATGCCAAACCTAAGGGACATAGTTACCTCCCCCTCGCCGCAATAGGAAAATTTGTTTTTCCTATCGCAGCAAGCACGAGATGTAGTACTATCCTTGCGTTGTATCTGGTCCGTCGGACCAGCATACAGACGAACGGGCTTTCCATTAGGGACCGAGTCTGGCAGAGTTATGACGTAAAGATTTGAAGCAGGTTTCAAATCTAAAGTCCGTCGGATTTTTGACCGAAGCGGTCCGTCGGAAGTCTGATGCCCACACATTGCCGGATTGTCCGCTGGATTCGGTCCGTCGGACCAGTCCGCCCATGTGTACGCTGCATAACACTTAACAAATCTCTAAGGTTTTAAATGAACTGCATGTTAAAGTGATACTAACCACACACTGTTTAATTTACTTTCTTTGTCCCTTATATTTCTGTATATGGAGGCTGACACTAATTATTTTAAAGTGGAAGTCCAGTTAAAAAGGAAATTTTTTTTATTAATTATATGTAAAATATCTTTGACATTATTCATTTCCTGTATAGCAGTTTTTGTCGCTTAGAAAGTCTAATCAAAGCCAGACAATCAGCTTCTTCCTGTTCTTCAGGGACAACTTTACTTCCTTATTTCTGAATTCTGCATGGGGGCCTCTCACTTCCTGAAAACGTTGTCCTTCTCTTCTACACGCCCCCACCACCATCCCTCCTCTCCTTTTTAGACAGACATGCCTAGACCTGCCCAGCCCCACCCACATCCCTCCTCTCCTTCTCAGATCTCCTCTGTCTTCATTGCCTTGTTTTAGGATAGCAGTTTCTCCTGAGAGAGAGAGGGGGAGGGCAGGCTTTGGAAGTCTGTTCTGTTTGTTAGAAACTGTAATAGAGAGATTACAATGCAACACGCTGCAGATTTTCCTACATTGTACAACCACGTAGTTGTTTCTGCATGGCACTGTGTGCATGGTGTGGCACTGTGATGACACTGTGTGCATGGTTTGGCACATGCCCAGCTGAGGGAGCTACATGTGAGTAATGAGTTTAACCACTTGCTTACTGGGCACTTAAACCCCCCTCCTGCCCAGACCAATTTTTATCTTTCAGCGTCGTCACACTTTGAATGACAATTGAGCGGTCATGCTACACTGTACCCAAATTACATTTTTATCATTTTTTTCACACAAATGGAGCTTTCTTTTGGTGGTATTTAATCACCACTTGGGTTTTTATTTTTTGCTAAACAAACAAAAAAAGAGAGAAATTTTTGAAAAAAAACAAAACAAAAAAACTTGTTTCATAGTTTGTTATAAAATTTTGCAAATGGGTAATCTTTCTCCTTCATTGATATGCGCTGATGAGGCTGCACTGATAAGGCTGCACTGATGGGCCCTGATAAGACGGCACTGAAAGATGTCACTGATGGGCACTGGTAGGTGGCACTGATTGGTGACGTTTATAGGTGGCACTGTGGGCACGGATAGGTGACACCGTGGGCACTGATGGGCGGCACTGTTGTGCACTGGTAGGTGGCACAGGTGGGCACAGAAGCCTCTGCAGAGACTCTCCACGATCGGACTGATATCCTTCTCACAGCCGCCGGTGATCGTCTTTTTTTTTTTTCTCCTCACACTACCAGCGTGAGGAGAAAAAATAGCCAATTACCGGCTCTGTTTACATCACGTGATCAGCTGTCATTGGCTGACCGCTGATTATGTGGTAAGGGGTCGGGATCGACCTCTTACTCCGATCTGTGATCAGCCGAGTCCCATAGACTCGCTGATCACAGAGCACGCCGCGCATACCTAGCCGGGAACGCGCAGGCCGCTCGAGCACGGGAGGACATCTATGGACGCCCTGCCGGCAAAGTAGGTCCACGCTGTAGCAGTCATTCGGCTATAGTGCGGATGGGAAGAGGTTAAGGACAAGTCACAGCCCATTGATTTTAATAGCAAACGTTCCTATCTTTGCGAATTTGAAAAGGTGCCTGCATTACTTTAATGCGACTTTAATCCAGAGTGTAACTTTGGATAAGTTGCACTCAAAGTCACACTCTAAAATCACACAGCTTTGGAGTTGCACTAGTGGAAACGTAGCCTAAGGCTAGAGTACGACTTCGGAGTGTGGTTTTGATGCAACTTTACATTCTGGATAAAAGTCGCATCAAAGCATTGCAGGTACCTTTTCAAAGTCACAATGATACGAACGGGTACCATTAAAATCAATGGGCTGTAACTTGTCATGCAACTTTGGATACATGGTCACATGACAAGTCATGTTTCCACTATAACAATTCATACTAGTGCAAACGGAGCCTTGGTCTACGTTTTTACTATGGCCCCTTTCAAACTGAGGCGTTTTGCAGGCGTTATTGCGCTAAAAATACCGCCTACAAACCGCCCCTAAACAGCCTCCGCTGTTTGTTCAGTGTGAAAGCCCGAGGGCTTTCACACTGAAGCGGTGCGCTGGCAGGAGAAGAAAAAATCTCCTGCAAGCTGCATCTTTGGAGCGGTGAAGGAGCGGTGTATTCACCGCTCCTGCCCATTGAAATCAATGGGACAGCGCGGCTATACCGCGGCAATACCGCGGCTATAGCCACGCTGTACGAGTGGTTTCAACCCTTTTTCGGCCGCCAGCGGGGGGTTAAAACCGCACCGTTAGCAACCGAATACCGCTGTAAAACAGCGCTAAAAATAGCGCTGTTTTACCGCCGACGCCCCCTACCGCCCCAGTGCGAAAGGGGCCTATTACGACCACAAAGTTGCATGATTTAGAGTGCAGCTTTGATCCAACTTTACACTCTCTGGATCAAAGTCACATCAAAGTAGTGCAGGCACCTTTTCAAAGTTGCTGATTTCCAAAGTTGCATACCCTGTTTCCCCGAAAATAAGACCTAGCATGATTGTCAGTGATGGCTGCAATATAAGCCCTACCCCCCAAATAAGCCCTACCCTGTTTCCCCCGAAAATAATCCCTACCCTGAAAATAAGACCTACAAGGACTTTAACTAGGGCTTATTTGGGGGGTAGGGCTTATATTGCAGCCATCACTGACAATCATGCTAGGTCTTATTTTCGGGGAAACAGGGTAGATGGGAACAGGTGCCATTGAAATCAATGGGCTGTGACTTGTCATGTGACTATGTGTCCAAAGTTGCATTACAAGTTGCACTAATGGAAACAGAGCCTAATGGCCCTTACACACAATCCGAAAATTGGACAACAGATCGTCCAACTTTTTTCGCTTAATAGTCGCAAGTAGAAATTGAATAGGGTACTAAAGTCACGAAAATTTTCGTACGACAGAAAAAAAAACTGTACTGACTAAATGAAAATCGTACGATCTGGTATCTTACAAGGAAAAATTCTGTGCTTGTCCGATCGAATAAATTGTCGTGATCAGCTCTCGAAAGCTCTGTACTGACGATCCGATTATCGAATGATCGCGTCAAAATCGGTATTTTTCATCCGATTTTGGGATCATGTGTAAGGGCCATTAGCGTGGTTGCCTGTACTGTGATCATTGTAGGTTGAGCTGAGACCCCAGAGCACTTCCAGCTACACTGACAGTCTCCCCCCCCCCCTTCCCATGTCCAGCTCCCTTCTCCTGTGCACAGCAATGCTGTATATCTGCCCCGCAACTCCCCCCCGCCCCCCCCCCCCCGTCCTGTGTGGATGGGGCTTTTTATTTCTGCATTTTCTCATGAGTTAGGATGTACATTGAGAGACCAATGGGCGGGAACCTATAATCAGCTCCTCCCATCCTGGCTACACAGGAACATTTTCCCTCCCAGGAAGTGATGTTACTAGCTTTCAAGAACCACACCCACTGGCTGACGGCACTGGATTCTGCAAAATAAAGATAGAAAAACTTGGATATTTTCATTTTGAGACATAAGGCTGAACTTAGCTCACATTAATGATTGCAGGGTGAGAATTTAAGTGTTAGGGTGAACTTCCACTTTAAATTAAAAAAAAAAAAAAAAGCATCCAAGTACCTTTTTCCCAATTGATATACATCTGTCACATGACCCAGCTTCTTCCCAGCCTGTCTGCAGGGAAACATAAGCAGGAGGAGCTTCTAGTCCTCTGCTGCTGGTCACATGTTCAGAATAAAAAAAGAATACAGAGTAAAAATAAATAATATCAATAAACGGTTTTTACTTTGAAATCAAATCTTTATAATTTTTTTGTCAACAACATGGTGTGGGGGCGTATTACTGCCAGTCACAGGCTGTGTCATGTCCCTCCAGCCTCTGTCTTAGAATAAGATGGAAGTGAAGCCTCCATAAAATCTAAATGTAATATCCCGCCCCCATTGTGTTTAGCTGCTTAGTGGGCATAGAGGAGGAGGGAGGGAGCGGGCTGTCATTTATCACTGTGTATACGCCCACCTGTGTGACGCTATAGTGACATGGGCTTTTCAGATGTTATAGTGAGGAAATGCTCAGCATAGAAACTGACTGTAAACTAAGCATGTGCAGAGTTGCCACCACAGCTGAATTGGGGACATGAAAATGAAGAAACGGCTGCACACCGGCAAAAACGATCCAATGTAGATTTATTGTGACACACTGGTATACCGACTGCCAACAATGGAGAGGGATGCGTTTCACACTACTAGAAGCACTATTGCAGTGTGAAACGCGTCCCTCTCAGTTGTTCTTGTCTTGGTTGGCAGTCATGAATAACAGTTTGTCACAATAAATCTACACTGGATCGCTTTTGCCGGTGTGCAGCAGTTTCTTCTTTTTTTGTTACTAATCGGTGGCGAGCTGTGGGTTGCGCCATTACACTGGGATCACCTGGAGCCACGTTACCTTCTTGGACTGTATTGGGGACATGAACAGAAGGTGGAGATAGAGAGCAGGAGGATCAACCAGGTTTTTTGCAGAATACAGAAAACAAATCTTATAGTGACTGAGTGAATATAAACAGCATGTAATACAGCATTTATTGATAGTTTTTTATGATGTAGGCTTAGTGACACTTAAAAGAATAATATTCTTATTTAAGTGCTATTTAATAATCTTTATTTCTGATAAACAAAGTGAGTAATTTACGAAAGGCAAATCCACTTTGCCCTACAAGTGCAAACTACAAGTGCAAAGTGCACTTGAAATCGCACTGAAAGTGCACTTGGAAGTGTAGTCGCTGTAGATCCGAGGGTGACATGCAAGGAAAATAAAAAATACAGCATTTTAGCTTGCACATGATTGAATGATAAAATCAGCAGAGCTTCCCCTCATTTCAGATCTACCCCTCAGATTTACAGCGATTACACTTCCAAGTGCAATTTCAAGTGCACTTGTAGTGCAAAGTGGATTTGCCTTTCATAAATAACCCCCAAAGTCTTTATTATTATCTTCTTTAGTCTGAAACCAGATCCAAGACCCATACAATCTAACCAGTTACCCTTAACTGCTCTAATCTGTTAATATACAGGGGTGGTGGAGAATAGTTACATAATTACATAGTTAGTCAGGTTGAAAAAAGACACAAGTCCATCCAGTTCAACCATAAAAAAAAAATATATTGTACAATCCAATATACCCAATACTATACCAACAGTTGATCCAGAGGAAGGAAAAAAACCCCAGCAGAGCATGCTCCAATTTGCTACAACAGGGGAAAAAATTCCTTCCTGATCCCCCAAGAGGCAATCGGATTTTCCCTGGATCAACTTTACCTATAAATGTCAGTACCCAGTTATATTATGTACATTTAGGAAAGTATCCAGGCCTTTCTTAAAGCAATCTACTGAGCTGGCCAGAACCACCTCTGGAGGGAGTCTATTCCACATTTTCATAGCTCTTACTGTGAAGAAACCTTTCCGTATTTGGAGACGAAATCTCTTTTCCTCCAGTCGTAAAGAGTGCCCCCTTGCCCTCTGTGTTGATCGTAAAGTGAATAACTCAACACCAAGTTCACTATATGGACCCCTTATATATTTGAACATGTTGATCATATCCCCCCTTATTCTCCTCTTCTCAAGAGTGAATAAATTCAGTTCCTCTAATCTTTCCTCATAGCTGAGCTCCCCCATGCCTCTTATCAGTTTGGTTGCCCTTCTCTGCACTTTCTCCAGTTCCCCGATATCCTTTTTGAGAACTGGTGCCCAAAACTGAACTGCATATTCCAGATGAGGTCTTACTAATGATTTGAACAGGGGCAAAATGATATCTCTCTCTCTGGAGTATAGTATAAATAGTATAAAGGTCTTACCATTCTTAGATTCAGCCTGGGTATTCTTCAGACGTCTCTTCCACCAGCAGTTATAAATTATCAGACAAGTCATTCTAAGCTAAAGCAGCAAAATGTTTTTGAATGCTTGCATCTGTCTATAAGTAACCCCCCACACCCCCCTTTACCATCTACAGTACACACACCCAAAATTCCTAGTTCATTAATCGGTCAGCCAAACATAGTTTGGTAAATGGTCCCCTAGCAAATAAACTGAGTTTACTCTCTGCACCGACACCTAAATATTCTTCAACAAAACGGACTTCAGCTCATCTAAGAGGTGTAAATGGATCTTAAGGTAGCGAGCACTGTGTTCTCATAAGGTGCCCAAATATATTGGATGGTGGCCAGTCATGCATGAATGTCTTAGCTGTTAAACAAGCTTTATATGAAATTATTATTCTGTATATTCGGGTGGGAGGGATGTTGCTACGGACATCCACCTGTCCAGAAGGTAACAGTAAAATGCTTGGAAAGTCTATCCAGGCTGATGGCCTTATCTTCATGCAAACTCAACTGGGGAATGTTCTGGCTAGATCATGGTGGGGGCTACAAACATTTGAATGTTCTCCAAACAGACCATAACCTAATGGATTGGGTTAAAATTCTCTAGTGTCTTTAAGCACCATTAGTTTCAAATTCAAGCTCAGTAAACCTACTATTGGATACAAAAAATCCCTATTATAGAGATTAGGAATTTACTGTACATGAGGTCTGGTAGTACAGTTTGTCAAAATGGCAGGTTTATTGCCACAGTTCATTGATAATACTGAAGTCTGATCCCTTGAGGCCATTTCTTTGAAGACAGCTGCACTTGAGTGGAAACAGAACGGATTACTGCTCACATCTCCAAGTAGAGGCAACTGCATTTTCATGGTCATTCTCATTTTTATTTATTCTAAAAACAATTATTTTTCATCTTGAGAGGAGACAGCTAAAAATACATAACGGGCCAAATGTGCACTGTAGTCAAAGTACCTTATAGTCTAGGCCAGCCTTTTTCAATCAGGGTGCCCAGGCAAAGTGCCTAAAAATTGATCAGATATTGTATATAAGCCAGCAGGTGGATCAAGCCTGTGTTTTAGATACACATAGCCTTTCTAGACACTGGCATGTTAACAACCAATGACACCAGTTAATAGGCCGGATGTCTGTTGCCTCCATTGCATTCTTGCTTGACCCTGCTGTGCCCCTCTCCCTCAGCACTGCAGTGACATTAGCTGACTGGTGGAAAGAAATTGAGGGAGAAGAGAAACATTGGAATACTAGTCAATACCAGTGTGCAAAAGTGTATTTGCTTTGAAAAATTAAATCACCTCTAGCATTGGGTGCCCTACGTGTGGATGCTGCATTATATGAAAGCTATGAGAATAGCTTTTTACATTTTAGAATGGGGTGCCTCAAGTCTCTCCATAATTTTAAAGGGTGTCTTGAGATTGTCTATAATTTTAACATGTGCCTCAACTGAAAAAAGGTTGAGAAACACTGGTCTAGGCCATGCCTGCCATGAGGAAAGCTGACATTTTTCTTCCAAGGGCAATTTTTGGGTCCCTATGGGGCAGCGTTGGTTTTTTAATGGCATGACATTACTCTTGAATAATGCAACAATACTATTGAAGTTACTGAAGAGCATAAAGGAAACTTTCTTCACCAGACAGATGCTAACCGTAAAAGTAAATGGGGGAGTTTTCTGATAACAACTGTAGCGTGCTAAACACATGCTTGCCAAATGAGAAATGTTTGATTATTTAGAATAGCAAATAAAATGTATTCTCCTTAAAAAAGGCTTTGAAAGATGCCATTTTTTTGTATTAAAATAGATATCTACAGGTGATACTTGAAAAATTAGAATATCGTGCAAAAGTTTATTTATTTCACTAATGCAACTTAAAAGGTGAAATACATGAGATAGTTCAAGCCATGATTTGTCATAATTGTGATGATTATGGCTTACAGCTCATGAAAACCCCAAATCCACAATCTCAGAAAATTAGAATATTGTGAAAAGGTGCAATATTCTAGGCTCAAAGTGTCCCACTTTAATCAGCTAATAAGGCCATAACACCTGCAAAGGGTTCCTGAGCCTTTAAATGGTCTCTCAGTCTGGTTCAGTAGGAATCACAATCATGGGAAAGACTGCTGTTTGTTCAGGAGTGGCTTGACAAGAGGAATACGACATTTGAAGCCCATGTGCAGGATCCGTCTGTGTGTGGTGGCTCTTGATACACTCCAGCCTCAGTCCACTCCTTGTGAAAAAGTCCCCAACACTTTTGATTGGCCTTTTCCTGACAATCCTCTCCAGGCTGCGATCATCCCTGCTGCTTGTGCACCTTTTTCTTCCACACTTTTCCCTTCCACATAACTTTCTATTAATGTGCTTTGATACAGCACTTTGGGAACATCCAACTTTTTTTGCAATTACCTTTTGAGGTTTTCCCTCTTTATGGAGGGTGTCAATGATGGTTTTATGCACAACTGTCAGGTCAGCAGTCTTTCCCATGATTGTGATTCCTACTGAACCAGACTGAGAGACCATTTAAAGGCTCAGGAACCCTTTGCAGGTGTGGCCTTATTAGCCGATTAAAGTGGGACACTTTGAGCCTAGAATATTAATGGTAATTAATGGTGTCAAACACTTATCCAAATATATAGCCAAAGGTGCTGTAACAGATTCAGTGCTGCAGACAATTGGGTGACCTGGAGGATCATTTAAATTCTTATGGATTTTAGGCAAAATGTAAATGACCAGTGTAATGGGAAATTCCGCTATTGAATATGACTGTGTCATTATCGATTATTCTATCATTTACAGCTTGTTTTACAATTTTCTTAATTCTATTTTGTATTTGAAAAAATCAAGTTGGGCATAACTTTGATCATCAGATAATTGTCTTATTATTCCCCTTTCATATTTAACCGTATCCATTACAACAATGGATCCTCCTTTGTCAGCTGGCTTGATGGTTATATCCCGCCTGGCCAACAAGGAGGCTAATGCTAGTTTTTCAAACGGATTTAAATTGTTAGGTGTATGGTCAATTATAGGTTTGTCATGCAAAAAAGGCTTTAGTTCTTGGTCAGTTTTTATTTTTTATTTTTTTATGTATAAAATTCTACTCCTGGAACCAAAACCAAATTAACATTTTTAGGCCTGCATAATCATGGATCATATTCATGTTTGAGTTGCATGCATTGCAACTCTATGATAAAAAGCAAAACGATTTTTACACATCCCCATCAGGTTAGAACATAGATATTAAAAGGGTATTATACATGTCAATCATCATATGTTATCTATATAAAAAAAAATCCATGCGGTCTTTTATGTGTGGGGGAAACCACCCAAAAGGTAAAGGAGAGAATAGCTAGGCATAAATACTCAATAGGAGATAAATTAACAAAATTGCCCCTTGCAAGACATTTTGTTGAAATGGGTCACACTGCTTCACAACTCCGGTATATGGTAATTGATGTGGTTCCTATAAATAGACGAGGGGGAAATCGGGAATTGAAATTAAGAAAATTAGAAGTACATTGGATACATTACAACCTAAAGTTTTGAACTCTGACTTTGATTTGCATTTATTTTTATAGAGAATAAATTTTTCTGAATTTGCTCCTCAGGGATATAATATAAGAGTAGTAAATATACATATGATTCCGAGGGGACATTTGTTAATATATTGGGTTTCTTTTATAGGTAAAAGATGTACATATTATGGATGGGATGTTCCCATTGGTGGTAAATAAAGTTGTCCCGATACCGATACTAGTACCGGTCCAGATACCGAGTATTTGAACGAGTACTTGTACTCGTGCAAGTGCTCCTGATGCCTAGTTTGATACCTGGACACTCAGGAACAATCGGTGTGGCAGCGGGGAAGTTATAATCACCGACCTCCCTGTGTGGCTTTCAATAAAGCCACAGAGGGGAGAGGAGGAGAAGCACATTATCAGTAATAATAACTTTACCCGCCGTCACACCAATTGTTCCCGAGTGTCCCCTGTATCCTTCTGCAGCTCCTCTCTGCGTTTCTCCGTGCGCTTATCCGGTCCCCCCCCCCCCTGTCTTGCCAGCTCCCCCTGTGTTTACGATGCTTCAATTTATGAATGGAGAGGAGCCGCTGTCTTCTCTTCGTTCATCTTCAGTGTAGCTGAGGCTGCTGAGAAAGGGACTGGGGAATCTGTGTCCTCATCTCCCCTTTTGAGACATGGAAAGGGACTATCAAGGGTCTGTTTAGACCCCTGACATCTCACCAATCTTTGTTGTATTCTCTGATTCGCCCACTAGATGGCGTTATCCATCGGGTGAGGTGGCCGGTGACTACAACTGCTAATATACCCCACTTCCGGTTTAACAACCCCGGTATATGGGGTAGTGAGGAGTTTGTTTGGAATTTTTGGATTGTGCTGGAACCGTTGGATGCTGGATCCTTGATGATCCCCCTTGCTCCAGCTTTTATCCATCCACCTAGAGGCAATGGGGTTTTATGAATAATTTTTTATTCTAGGTTATTTTATTTTATTTTTATATATTTTTTATTTTATATTTTTTATTTTCATTTTTATTTATCTTTTGCTTAAAGCCAACCCTCCCTCCGACTATTAGGGAAAATGACACACGCCTTTTGGCGCTGTCGTTTGCACACGATGGGACTATGGCAGAGGCACATATCGGCCTCTCACTGTCCCCTCGTTTGGAGGCTTTTATTAGTCCACCAACTCTCCCATAACGCCAAAAAGATCTCGGTTTGGCTTAATTCCCCCAACTCAGATCGCTTGTGGTTGATTGGAGAGTCTATGGTGGCACGAATCGGAGGGACGGTTCATTTTTGTATGTTCCGTCCGTCTGGTGTGGAATCGTGCACATATATGTACATATACATTGGTTAATAAGTGCATTCTGTACTAAGTACCCTGTTGGGTAACAATTTAATGTGCTAGTCTTTATGGAAATGTATTGATTAGATGTGCTGTCTGGGCTATATGGTCTCCGGGGGTTGCTGGCACTGTGGAACGCACTCCAGCACCGGAAGTGCGTGCGATGGTTCGTGCGGTCCATTGTGCACAGCGATCCAAAGTGAGGCTTGGTCCAGCTCAGCGCCTATTTAAGAGGGGTGACGCAGCGCGCCGCCTGTGCCCCTGGAAGACGTGATGTCACGAAACGCGTAGGGCGGAGCCAGACGACGCGCTGACGTCACCCCCAAGCGAGCTGTTTTCCAGCTGAACGGGTTTGTCCGCGCTCCGGTGGCCACGGAGCCGGACTTAAGGCTGTCTTTTATCCAACACTTTGTAAGTGTATATCCTTATTTATCTTAATAAAATGTAAAGTGGTTTTACACTATGTGAGCCCCTTTTATTTTTTGGTATCCATGCCTTGGGCCATTGGAGTGGCTGCTGACGAGATGACCCCTAGTGGACACCGCTGGTAATCCCCACTTTGGTTTCAAAGATCTCTGCTTGCTGTGATCCTCTGTAGTAGGGGGTCATGGCCTTCTGGTAAGGAGTAACCCCTTCAATATCTGGTGGTGGACCCCTTCCATTTACACAGTTTTTTATTATTTATCACTTGGATTTTTTTCATCAATCTTTACCAATTTCTTTGGTGATTTGGACGTTTAACAACACTTTATTGATGTTTTATTCCCATGGACTTTTTCACAGCACTTGAGTGATTGTTTTATTTATGGACTTTTATATACAATCTTTTTCACTGAGTTTTGCACATTTATGTGTTTATAATCCTCATATGAATTCTTTCTTCACTGTTAAGTATTTATTGTGTTTTTAAGTACTAGCGCAACCTCTTATTTTCTCTATCTCACCAAAGCCCCCCTACCCGAAGATTATATACAAAAAAAAAAAATGGAAACGTAATAAATAAATATTCTAAGGTAAAATTGTAAAATAAAAAAATAAAAATAAACATTATTATTGACTGTCCACTCCCCCCCAAAAAAAGAAAGCACCCAAAAAATAAAATTGTAAACTTTTTAAAAAAGCTACTGACTGTGCTGCATATTAGTGCCACTATCACATGACATTAAAAAAAAAGAAGTATCAGTAATCGGTATCGGCGAGTACTTGAAAGAAGTATCGGTACTTGTACTCGGTCTTAAAAAAAAGTGGTATCGGGACAACCCTAGTGATAAAAATAACAAATCTTTTCATATATATATCCTTTTATATGTGCACATTTATATTTATAGATGTTTTTTTATGATAGGATATTGCTGGAGTGCTTCCTACGTGACGTGATTTGGAGGGCGATTGCATCTGGTCAGGCTGTCTCTCTAAGAATAGGATGAAGTTATGCAAAATTTCCTTTTCTTGACCTAATTGTTCAATGATTACCCAGTGGTGTATTTAAGTTTTGTGCTGCCCTAGGCCTGACTAAACTCATGCACCCCCCTAATTTAAATACGACCCACCCCTTGCTGCCGAGGCCACACCCCTTCCTGTTTAAGACCCGCCCTATTATCTGTAAACCACACCCCTTCCTCTTTAGGCTCATTTGGCACCTTTCAGGGGGGAGGGGGGAACAGGTACCCTTCCCCACTCCCTGGAGACTGCAACTAAATGTGGACTGTTTAAAGGGTTTGCATTGATTTTAGTATGCATGGAGCACTTTGCGGCGGCTGGTGCTCAAAATTTTTGGGGGGTGCAAACAAACTAAGAAATTCAGAAAAAAAGACATCAATTGCAGCCTCACTGTGCCCCATCAAATGCAGCCACTGTTCCATCAAACGCAACCACTGTGCCCATCAATTGCAGACACTGTGCCCACCAAACGCAGACACTGTGCCCCATCAAACGCAGACACTGTGCCCCATCAAACGCAGCCACTGTGCCCATCAATTGCAGCCACTGTGCCATCAAACGCAGCCACTGTGCCATCAAACGCAGCCACTGTGCCACCCAACACAGCCACTGTGCCCACCAACACAGCCACTGTGCCCATCAATTGCAGCCACTGTGCCCATCAATTGCAGCCACTGTGCCCACCAAACGCAGCCACTGTGCCCACCAAACGCAGCCACTGTGCCCACCAAACGCAGCCACTGTGCCCACCAAACGCAGCCACTGTGCCCACCAAACGCAGCCACTGTACCCACCAAACGCAGCCACTGTGCCCATCATTTGCAGCCACTATGCCATCAAATGCAGCCATTGTGCCCCATCAAACGCAGTCACTGTGCCCCATCAATTGCAGCCACTGTGCCTTTAAATGCAGCCATTGTGCCCCATCAATTGCAGCCACTGTGCCATCAAATGCAGCCATTGTGCCCCATCAAACGGTGTCACTGTGCCCCATCAATTGCAGCCACTGTGCCTTTAAACGCAGCCATTTTGCTCCATCAATTGCAGCCATTGTGCCCCATCAAACGCTGTCACTGTGCCCATCATTTGCAGCCACTGTGCCTTTAAACGCAGCCATTGTGCCCCATCAAACGCTGTCACTGTGCCCCATCATTTGCAGCCACTGTGCCTTTAAACGCAGCCATTGTGTCCCATCAAACACTGTCACTGTGCCCCATCATTTGCAGCCACTGTGCCTTTAAATGCAGCCATTGTGCCCCATCAAACGTATCACTGTGCCCCATCAATTGTAGCCACTGTGCCATCAAATGCCAACACTGTTCCCATAAAACGCTTATAACATTTTTCAATAACTTTACCTGCTGTGCCGAGGAGAGGGGTCAAGCAGTGTGGTGGAGGGTAGGCGGTGCATAAGGCTTCACCTCTGCCAGTCATCGGCCGCTTATGGGGGCGTGAGTCACACGCCGCCCCCCCGCATGAAAGTCCCCCCACCCGTCTTCCTGATTCCCGGCTCCCGCGCCTGCCCCCGCACACATGCAGCCCACGGCAGCCGCCTTGCTGTAGCGGGCGGCGCTGCTGTGTATGGGCGTGCTTGTCAGAGGGTGGAGGGGCGTGAGCTCTGCTAAGCACGCCCATACACACGGCCCTCCACTCTCTGCCAAGCACGCCCATACACAACAGCGCCGCTACAGCAAGGCGGCCGCCGTGGGCTGCATGTGTGCGGGGGGCGGCCGTGGGAGCTGGGAATCGGGTGGGTGGACTTTCTCTCATGCGGGGGGGTGGCTTTTTTTGCCGCCCCCCGCAAAGTGCCGCCCTGTGATTGCCCATTTGATTCCTGGTGTGTGAAATGTGATACTGTAAGAGAGATGTGAAATTATTTGTCATTATCATTTTGTTCCATCCTGGAGAACGGCGTAAGCTTTGCAGCCCAAAACTGTTGAGAATTGGAACTGGTATGATATGCAATTCACTTCTATGTGATTATTTTTGAATAAATGATTTTAAGTGCAGCAATCCCTTGACTGGTTTCTATATATGGCCGAATGGGAAGGCCTGATTGCATGCACTAGAAGACTGCTGTGTGCTGTTCACTCCACCTTGAAGCTATAAAGAAAAAAATATTTATATAATATATATATATATATATACATATATATATATATATATATATATATATATATATATATATATATATATATATATATATATATATATATATATATATATATATATATATAATATTTTTTACTTTTTGCTATAATAAATATCCCCCCAAAAAATATATATAAAAAAAAAATTTTTCATCAGTTTAGGCCAATATGTATTCTTCTACATATTTTTGTTAAACAAAAAATGGCAATAAGCGTATATTGATTGGTTTGCACAAAAGTTATAGTATCTACAAAAATAGGGGATAGATTTATGGCATTTTTATTATTTTCTTACTAGTAATGGCGGGGATCTGCGATTTTTTTTATTTTTTTTATTTTTTTTTTTTATTAGGACTGCGACATTGCGGCGGACAGATCGGACACTTTTCACACTATTTTGGGACCATTGACATTTATACAGCGATCAGAGGTATAAATAGCCATTGATTACTGTATAAATGTCACTCCTTCCATTCTCTCCTTCTCAGAAGCAATCGCGGGTAGCTGAAGTCATCGCGGCTGCACACATGGGCTCCTACGTCACGCGGTGGGCGTGAATGATGCCGCCCTATACTCCGTACAGCAACAGCAATTTGCCCAGGAGTGCCATTATGCTGCTGTCAATCAACGGCGGACGGCCGGCAAGCAGGTAATGTCTAAACCACTGGCAACAAAAGTGAGTGTACCCCTAAGTGAAAATGTCCTAATTGGGCCCAAAGTGTCAATATTTTGTGTGGCTGCCATTATTTTCCAGCACTGCCTTAACCCTCTTAGGCATGGAGTTCACCAGAGCTTCCAGAGTCCTCTTCCACTCCTCCATGACATCACCAAGCTGGTGGATGTTATAGACCTTGTGCTCCTCCACCTTCCGTTGGTGGAGGAGTACATGTTGGCATTCATGGTTCCCTCAATGAACTGTAGCTCCACAGCGCCAGCAGCACTTATGCAGCCCCAGACCATGACACTCCCACCACCATGCTTGAACTGTAGGCAAGACATACTTGTCTTTGTACTCCTCACCTGGTTACCGCCACACATGCTTGACACCATCTGAACCAAAGTATGTTTATCTTGGTCTCTCCAGACCACAGGACATGGTTCCAGTAATCTATGTCCTCTGGTCTGATGAGACTGTCTCGCTGTGGGCGCTTCCATAAGTTTGACATCTCAAATGCAAGAATATAGATTGGGTATGTCGGGCCATATGTCCAGAGGTGATCAAATATCTAGCGGCAGTAAATAGATACAAGAGTAACTGTCTAGCCTCTTTAAACACTGTAGATTAGCACTGTAGAATGATTAGCACAGACACTGTTACAGTATAAATGACTGGCCTCCATAGAGAGAGGCTGGAAAAGGGAAGTGGCTAGAAATGTGTGGGTGTTGGTTAACCATGCAGTTGCTAGTAAGAAAAGGAAGTGGCTTACACATGGCTTGGCTGTTATTTTGATCCAAAGCCAATTTGTGGTGTTTAGTAACCCTATCATGTTCGTACATGTATATGAAACTGTGAAAAGGTATGACATTTTCACAACTTTTGGAGCACATTTTGTACTGATGGCAGGTCAGTGTGATATGTTGCAACAACCACCACAGGCACAGGATATATGCAGCCCACTCTGTTATACTGTATATACTTATTTCCTTTAATTTAAAAGTGAAAAACATATTATGCCGCATTGTACAGAGCACATAAAGCCATTCCCATCATGCCTTGTCCTTAAAGCAATTCATGTTTAAAGTGCTTCTAAAGGCTGAAGGTTTCTTTTTACCTTAATGCATTCTCTTCAGTAAGGAAAAAACAAAAACCTTTGTGCAGCCCCCCACCCCCCCACCTTATACTTATCCGAGACTGATCATGATTCCCTGATGTGCAGCAGCTCTCTCCCTCCTTATTGGCTCAGAAACATTTGCCACTGCTGTCAACCACAGCCAGTGAGAAAGAAGTGGGGCCAAACTGCGCTCTGTGGGTCTATGGATACACAGTGCTGGCTTGGGAGTCAGTCCACACAAGTGCCCCCATAGCAAGCGGGGGGAGGAGCCAAGAGCGCTGGCAGAGGACCCCAGAAGAGGAGGATCTGGGCTACTCTGTGCAAATCCTTTGCACAGAGCAGGTAAGTATTCCAAGTTTATTTAAAGTAAATAAATAGGGTTTACGATCACTTTAAGTATTAGTAAAATAAACTAAACACGAAAGACTCGCTGCTTCAGGTGAGATGTAGAAGCCTAATGGAATTGGTGGGTGCCCTCCCAGCAGTGAACAGAAGCACTGTGTAAAACGGGTCTACCAGGCATTCTGGTCCCGTGGTGTTACTTGGGATGTCCAATAAAGGATCTTGGATCAATACTGTGGTGTGCAGCCATTTCTTTTTATTCATTAGTAAAATAAAGCCCAAGAATTGTTTGTTTGTTCTCATTACTTTTTCTCATAAAGCCCTCTAAACAGATCAGTCCACCTTTTCAGCTCTGAGTAGATGCTGGTAGAGCAAACCGCCAGTTGGCTTTCCTTATGTCAGCAGTAGGCATGAGAACCTTAGCAAGAAGTTTTTAGCATGGGAATTTCCATGGGATGATCAATCACAGGCCTGATAAGTGAAAAATCTATAATAGGAAGAGTGACCCTTTAAAGTAGAACTGAAGACAAGCCGTCAGGGAGGATTATAACCTGCCAGGTTTTTTTTGCCATCTGTGTTCAATAGGGGAGATTTCTCTTCACTCCCTGTCCCATAACGGCAGGAATTGAGAGGAAATCCCTCCAAAGTGAGGAAAATCATCCCTAGTTGTTACCAGGGTCACCAAAGTTAGTGCCCTCATTGTAAGATTTCCCCTCTATTCTTGTCCTGGTGACCACATTTAAAATTTCTGATTGTCTTTCACTTTCAGTGATAACAGCCACCAGGACAAACAGGGCCCCTAATAGGGACACAAACAGAAATAAACACCTGACAGGTATTCCAATCCTTCTCCACTCTATCCAAAGCTAAAAAAAAAAAAAAAGGAAGAAGAAAGAAGTTTTGCCTTCAGTTATGCTTTTACCCTTCTCAACAATCAGTGTACTACTGTACCTGTATTCACCCTTATAGGTCTGTAGACTCAGACACCACTAATGGCCCATACACACAATCCGAATATCGTACAACTTTTTTCGCTTAAGAGTAACAAGTAGAAATGGAAAAGTTTACTAAAGTCACTAAAATTCTTGTATGACAGAAAAAAAAAATAACAAAAAATCGGACGACAACTGTACTGACTAAATGAAAATCATACGAGGAAAATTTTCGTGCTTGTCCGATCGAATAATATCGGCTCTGTACTAACAATCCGATTATCATACGATCGCAAAAGCGGTATTTTTCATCCGATCTTCGGATCGTGTCTACTGACCTTAAGCTATGGAATGTCCATATCAATTGAATAAGAGGTCTCTTTGATGGAAATGAGTACAACGCATTCACCTATTACATAATGTTCTCTTCTGGTTCAGCTTATAATGTGCGTCCTTTGATTTCTGATAATGCTTTCAGTACAAGATATTGATCTGTACCTTTTCAGCTAACTAGAGCACCTGATTGCACCATTATCATCATCATGCTTAAAGACATTTTTATATTCCAGTATTTCTACAGTTCCAAATTCATCATGTTTTCTTCCTTGTATATACAGTGGGGACACAGTATTCAGACCCCCTTCAATTTTTCACTCTGTTATATTGCAGCCATTTGTTAAAATCATTTAAGTTCACTTTTTTTTCATCATTAATGTACACACAGCACCCCATGTTGACAGAAAAACACAGAATTGTTGACATTTTTGCAGATTTATTAAAAAAGAAAAACTGAAATATCACATGGTCCTAAGTATTCAGACCCTTTGCTGTGACACTCATATATTTAACTCAGGTGCTGTCCATTTCTTCTGATCATCCTTGAGATGGTCCTACACCTTCATTTGAGTCCAGCTGCATTTGATTATACTGATTGGACTTGTTTAGGAAAGCCAAAACACCTGTCTATATAAGACCTTGCAGCTCACAGTGCATGTCAGAGCAAATGAGAATCATGAGGTCAAAAGGAACTGCCTGAAGAGCTCAGAACCCTCCCTAGAGCTGGCCGTCTGGCCAAATTGAGCTATCGGGGGAGAAGAGTCTTGATGAGAGAGGTAAAGAAGAACCCAAAGATCACTGTGGCTGAGCTCCAGAGATGCAGTCGGGAGATGGGAGAAAGTTGTAGAAAGTCAACCATCACTGCAGCCCTCCACCAGTCGGGGCTTTATGGCAGAGTGGCCCGACGGAAGCCTCTCCTCAGTGCAAGCCCGAATGGAGTTTGCTAAAAAAACACCTGAAGGACTCCAAGATGGTGAGAAGTAAGATTTTCTGGTCTGATGAGACCAAGATAGAACTTTTTGGCCTCAAAGCGGAGTTCCACCCTAAAGTGGAACTTCCGCTCATCGGATTCCTCCCCCCCTCCGGTGTCACAATTGGCACCTTTCAGGGGGGAGGGGGGTGCAGATACCTGTATAATACAGGTATCTACACCCACTTCCGGGTATAGCTAGCCGCAGCTAGCCGCAGACTCTCCGCCCACCCCCGTTGTGTTGTGGGAAATACACAGCTCCCACAACACAACGGGGACCAGTGTAGACGCGCAGCGCGACTCGTGCATGCGCAGTAGGGAACCGGGCAGTGAAGCCGCAACGCTTCACTTCCTGATTCCCTCAGTGAGAATGGCGGCGGCAGCACCCGAGGATCGAGGGACGGCTCGGTCTCGGGTGCCGACATCGCTGGACCCCGGGACAGGTAAGTGTCCTTATTTTAAAAGTCAGCAGCTGCAGTATTTGCAGCTGCTGACATCTAAAAAAAATTTTTAAGTGAAACTCCACTTTAATTCTAAGCGGTATGTGTGGAGAAAACCAGGCACTGCTCAGCACCTGTCCAATACAGTTCCAACAGTGAAGCATGGTGGTGGCAGCATCATGCTGTGGGGGTGTTTTTCAGCTGCAGGAACAGAACGACTGGTTGCAATCGAGGGAAAGATGAATGCGGCCAAGTACAGGGATATCCTGGATGAAAACCTTTTCTAGAGTGCTCAGGACCTCAGACTGGGCCGAAGGTTTACCTTCCAACAAGACAATGATCCTAAGCACACAGCTAAAATAATGAAGGAGTGGCTTCACAACTCTGACTGTTCTTGAATGGCCCAGCCAGAGCCCTGACTTAAACCCAATTGAGCATCTCTGTAGAGACCCAAAAATGACTGTCCACCAACGTTTACCATCCAACCTGACAGAATTGGAGAGGATCTTCAAGGAGGAATGGCAGAGGATCCCCAAATCCAGGTGTGAAAAACTTGTTGCATCTTTCCCAAAAAGACTCATGGCTGTATTAGATCAAAAAGGTGCTTCTACTAAATACTGAGCAAAGGGTCTGAATATTTAGGACCATGTGATATTTCAGTTTTTCTTTTTTAATAAATCTGCAAAAATGTCAACAATTCTGTGTTTTTCTGTCAATATGGGGTGCTGTGTGTACAATAATGAGGAAAAAAATGAATTTAAATGATTTTAGCAAATGGCTGCAATATAACAGAGTGAAAAAGTTAAGGGGGTCTGAATACTTTCCATCCCCACTGTAATAAGGGCATGCTGATTCAGCATTTGAACACACATTAAAGCATGTGTTTATGTACATTTCAAACTCAGAATCTCAATGTTCTTTAGTTCATGCGTTTCACAAAGCGAGGAGAATAATTCATTAGAATCTTTATATTTAAACGGTGCTGAAAAAAATTCACAAAAATGTGATATCAGGGCTCTTCAAACTTTCCAAACAAAGGGCCAGTCTACTCTTCAGATTTTGAGGGGGCCAGACTGTGGCCAGTGTAGAAATTGACCTGAAAATAAAAGCATGCCTCATAATTGGTATCCGCGGGAGGAATGGTGCCCCATTGTTGATGTAAGTGGGATAGGAATAGTGCCCCATTGTTGGTGTTTCATGCCGTCTGTCTGCTTACCTCTTTGGTCTGTGTATCAGTTTAACCACTTAAGGACTAGCCTCGTTTTGGATTTTAGGTGTTTACATGTTTAAAACAGTTTTGTTTTCTAGAAAATTACTTAGAAAAAAAACAATTTATAATGTTTGGGGGTTCTAACACCCTAGAGAATAAAATGGCAGCCAATGCAATACTTTTTTTTGCACCGTATTTGCGCAGCGGTCTTATAAGCGCATTTTTTTGGAAAAAATTCACTTTTTTGAATAAAAAAAATAAAACAGTAAAGTTAGCCCAATTTTTTTTTATATTGTGAAACATAATATTACGCCAAGTAAATTGATACCCAACATGTCACGCTTCAAAATTGCGCCCGCTCGTGGAATGGCGTCAAACTTTTACCCTCAAAAATCTCCATAGTCGACGTTTAAAAAATTTTACTGGTTGCATGTTTTGCGTACAGAAGAGGTCTAGGGCTAGAATTATTGCTCTCACTCTGCCGGTCGCGGCGATACCTCACGTGTGATTTGACCACCGTTTTCATATGCGGGCGCTACTAACATATGTGTTCACTTCTGCGCGCGAGCTCGTCGGGGGGGGGGGGGGGGGGTTTAAAAAAAAATTTATATATTTTTATTATTTATTTTACATGATTTTATTTAATTTTTACACTGTTTAAAAAAAAAGAAAAAAAAAAACGTGTCACTTTTATTCCTAGTACAAGGAATGTAAACATCCCTTGTAATAGAAAAAAAGCATGACAGGACCTCGTAAATATGAGATCTGGGGTCAAAAGACCTCAGATCTCATATTTACACTAAAATGCAATAAAAAAAAAAAAAGTCATTTAAAAAAATGTGCCTTTAAGACGTATGGGCGGAACCAATTACACCATCGCTGGTGTAATTGGTAAGAATAGTGCCCCATTGTTGGTGTAAGTGGGAGGAATAGTTCCCCATTGTCTGTGGGCAAAGTAGGGTTCTTTTGTTGGTGTCCGTGGGAGGGAATAGTGCCCCATTGTTGGTGTCAATGGAGACCACTGATTTAATTCAATGGGCCTGCTTAACATGGTAGTTATATCAAAGTTTTAAAAAATGCTCACAGGCAGGGCATTTATAACAAAAGAGACCCTAGATCTGAGAGACCTGTCGTCTGATTGTGTGCATACTTTATTTTCACCTGGTGATCTGGCTAGTAAGCCTTGTTTTTCAACTGAACAAGTTCTCCTGCAAATGTATCAGTAAGAGTGTTGAGACAAACCATTTGCCACTGACAGGGGTGCTTAGAATGATCAGCTTTTTATTCATTTAAAACCTTTATCCCCCCCCAAAAAAAATAAAAAACTTGCTGTAATTGCTTATAAAACGTTAGCTGGAGTTGGGCTTCAAATTATTACTGTATCTAAATCTGTTAGTACATCCAACACTCCCCTGTCCCCCAGACTGACAGTGCTGCTTTTAGCAGAGTTTAGGAGCTGCTGCGGTCAGGTGTGGTTCAATTTCCCTCAACCTTGTTCTCCTGATCACAGAAGAATCTTGTTCAGGATAGGAACGTTTTGACCGCAGACCATGGGAAACCACAAATTGCCGCAAAACCATGGTAAAATTGAGGTGCGATTTTGCAGTGTTTTGCGTTTTCCCGCGGCCATTATAAATAACGGCCAAGTGTACATGAAGCCTTATGCAGCAGTGTCTGTGTAATCTAATACCCAGCTATTTAGAGCTTTAAATCAGTAGTAAACCAGCTATTTGAAACATTTCAGCACCAAACTGCCACCTTCTGTCTGCCAATGGTAAACATTATAGTAAAGAAAGAAAAAAACGCGCTATAAACCTATTAATCCTATGTATAAAGTCCAACAGTCATAAATCATGAGTAAGTGACGTGGAATTCCTCAAAATTCGAATCCTGTTGGTGAATAATCAGGTGAACATATTTAGAAGGTAGCGCGCTTACCAGAAGTAAGCCAAAATGAGCGAGTGGCTTAAAACCCAGCCGGGGCCTTTGGAAATCGATCACAATGGGATAGAAAAGTCACACTCGAGCCGTAGGGGCAGATCCGTCAGATACTTAAAGGCTAGTGAGCATATAACCGACACCAAGTAAAGCAGTATAGAAGGGAATCCCTCTGGGTGCAACGAGTGACTTATAGAATCTGCTTACCAGATGTCTAACTAAAATATGCAGGTTCTTAGGGCTGAAATCCACACACCATAAGAAGTGATACAAGGTAAGTAATCCAGCGTGCCTGGTGAAAGTCCTGCTTACCAGATGACAGATATGGGTAGGCAGACTGACTCATACACAGACCAATGTCCCGGCAGGAACAGCGTGGGTACGTCTTGAAAATCCCGACTCAAGCTCGGCAGTGGAAATCAAATAGAAGAAATGGCCAATAGTGTGATACTGTATAAAACCAGGGCTTTATTAAAAAGAATAACACTTACAATAGATGAAACGATAACATGCGTTGCCGGCCGTCACTAAAGCAAAGCTCCCGTCCTCAACAGGGTGACGTGGTGACGTCAGCACGTCCCTCCCAGATGCGTTTCGTCATACGTTGACGTTCTCAATGGGGGGCCCAAAAGAAATATCACCAAAAGAAAGCTCTATTTGTGGGGGAAAAAAATGATCAAAATTTCATATGGGTATAGTGTTGCATGACCGCGCAATTGTCATTCAAAATGTTACAGCGCTGAAAGCTGAAAATTGGCCTGTGCAGGAAGGGGGTGAAAATGCCCTGTATTGAAGTGGTTAAAGGAACAGGATTTTTTTTTTTTTTTTTTTTGGGTAACAAACTTTAAATGTTCATATGTAACTTTACGTAAAAAGGCATCCAAAATGTTTTTATTCCTGCATAAAATAAAGAAAACAAACAGAAAACACAATTGTACTCCCTCAAAATTAAGTACGAAATCCTACCTTATACTTTGTGAACCTAATTCCGCGTACACACGACCAGACTTTACGGCATACTTTGCCCGGCGGACTTTACAACGGACTTTGCAAATGAACGGACTTGCCTACACACGATCAACCAAAGTCCGACAGGTTCGTACGTGCTGACGTACAACCGGACTAAAACAAGGAAGTTCATAGCCAGTAGCCAATAGCTGCCCTAGCGTTGAGTTTTTGTCTGGACTAGCATACAGACGAGCAGACTTTTCGACCGGACTCGAGTCCGTCGGATAGATTTGAAACAGGTTTCAAATCTAAGTCCATCAAACTTTTGAGAAAACAAAGTCCGCTGGAGCCCACACACGATCGAATTGTACGCCGGACCAAGTATGCCGTAAAGTCCGATCGTGTGTACGCGGCATAAGGCTACCCACAGTCATGAGATGATCATTAGCCAACTGGCCACTACTAGTAAGACCAAGAAATGATCACACAGTTATGGACAATCTGTGACTTCAGCAGACACCCCTTTGGATGTCTGATCTTGGGGCAACAATAGATTACCTCGGATGCATCCCCATAGGTGTTTCCATAAGACAAAGCCAACTCCAGAGGTTTCTTCTCCCTTCATAAATATCCATGTTTCCCTGAAACTGTCATACAGGTTTATTCTATGCCTGGATCTTACTACTACACTCTCTTGCCTATAGCTATTCTTTCCCATACAATAGCTGCCTTGGATACACATAACGTTCTTTCTGTCACACTAACAAAGCCTGTTCTCATTTAATCTTATTTAATAAAAAACTCAGCATCTTGGCCCGAGATTACACACAGAGCACCAGCCTCTGTCCATTGTCCCATTCATCCCTCCCCTGCCCCCCTTTCCCAGTTCTTCACCTACATTCCTCAGTGCACAGGAATGCAGACATGGCATTTGTCTGCTACTGATACAGCCCTAAGTCCTCCTGCACTGAGCCAATATAGCCATTATTAGATAATGAATAGATATTCAGATTTTTTTTCAACAGCACCCCATGAATGTTATTTTAAAAAATAATCTCAGGAATGTCTGCATGCAGATGAAATGATTAAGAAGGATGCCTTGACGTGAACCTGTAGCAATATAATACTGCTAAAACAGCCATTTATGCTGCAGAGCAGGCACCGCCAGCTTCCTACATGTCTGGACTAGGCTTTCTAGGGGCTTCAATAACCTGGACATCATGATACACAAAAAACAACCAACACCTCAACATGGCTGCTTCCACCTCCTGTCCATCACTCTTGGTTAAGCTGCCCATATACTGTAGAAATTTCATACAGTACTTGTACTCTGCCAGGTGACATCTGTTGCTCCATGCTCAACCTAAAACCACACAAAACAAATTCCTAATTTTCCAATCCAGAAGAAGAACTACATTTGAGGACAGTGTCCTCACACCCCTTAACCACTTGCCGACCGCCGCATGTACATATACGTCGGCAGAATGGCACGTCTCCGCAAATGGGGGGTACCTGTACGTCCCTTTGAATTTGTCCCTGGCGCGCGACCCTGCCGCGAGCAGGATCGCACGTCCTGCGGACTCGATGTCCACGATGATATCCGCGATAGTCTCACAGAACTAAAGAACGGGGAGATGCTAATGTAAACAAGCATCTCCCCGTTCTGCCTAGGATCGGAAGCGGTGATCAGTGACGTGTCACTCATAGCCACGTCCCCCAACAGTTAGAATCACTCCCCAGGACACACTTAACCCTTTCCTAGCCAGCTAGCGGTTAACCCCTTCACTGCCAGTGTCATTTTTACAGTAATCAGTGCAATTTTATAGCACTGATCGCTGTAAAACTGACACTGGTCCCAAAAATGTGTCAAAATTGTCCGATGTGTCCGCCATAATGTCACAGTCACGATAAAAATCGCAGATCGCCGCCATTACTAGTAAAAAAAAAAAACTTCATAAAAATGCCATAAAACTAACCCCTATTTTGTAGACGCTATAACTTTTGCGCAAACCAAACGCTTATTGCGGTTTTTTGTTTTTTTATAAACTGAGGAAAAAAGTTTTTTTCTTTTTTTAATATATTTTTTTGGGGATAATGCGGTTTTTTTCAAATCTGTTGCTCTATTTTTGTTTTTAGCGCAAAAAATAAAAACTGCAGAGGTGATCAAATACCAAAAGAAAGCTCTATTTGTGGGGGAAAAAAAGGACGTAAATTTTGTTTGGGAGCCACGTCGCATGACCGTGCAATTATCAGTTAAAGCGACGCAGTGCTGAAACGCAAAAGGTGCTCTGGTCTTTGGCCAGCCAGATGGTCCGGGGCTTAACTGGTTAAAGCCATATCTCATACCCCCAGTTTTGGAACCTGCTGTACCAAATTCAACAGTTTCTTGGCCATTTGTAGCCAACAATGTTTCACAGAAGCAGCCATAGCAGCAAATATATTTTTGAAATTTCCAATTTTCATGATTCACAATTGAGATTGGCAATCAGGAGAGTGGCTTGAGTTCATGCCATACTTTGATACATATAAATTTAACATCCAACAATGTAATGTTGTGCATATTCCACAGAATTCTATTGAAAAAAAAAAGTTTTTGACAAAAGAAAGCTGGAAGGTCTCAAAGGGTATCTGGTCACTTTACCAGTCACATAGAGATACATTTGATCAAACATTTTTACCTTCAAAACTACCCCGTGAAGGTTCCTCGAGACAGGGACCTTGATCGTCGTCTTCTGTAGTTTTCAATGCACAAAGGTCCTGGGTCTCCTCTTCTGCTAAGGTTCCATCTTTGCATCTTGCAGACTGGGACACTGAAATTTGAACATCTTCCTGGATATTTCTGTTTCCCTCCATTTCTGCGGTTTGGGATTAGTGGTCTAAAACATAGCCTAGTACAGAATTGTCCTCTAATTTATAAATTCCTGCAAATAAAAAAAACATAATCTGTTAGAATCACACTAAGCACCAGGAGAATGATATCCATTAGGTAGCATTCTGGTATTTAAAAAAAACTAGGGTCCAGGATCAAAAAAAGCTTCAATAACCGCATGGAGTTTGCCGGGGGTTTTCTCCAGGTTCTCTCATTTTATTTCGTTACACTAAACATGCTGGCAGGTTTGTGTACCAAGGGCAGGGTGATGGTTTATTTATTTTTCCCTTCTAGATTGTAAGCTTTATCGAGCAGGGCCCTCTGATTCCTCCTGTATTGATTTGTATTGTAAGTGTACTGTCTGCCCTCATCTTGTAAAGCGCTGCGCAAACTGTTGGCGCTATATAAATCCTGTTTAATAATAATATTTAGTACAGGTACTTATATAGCGCCATCATTTGACACAGCTTCACATATATATTGCACATTCACGCTCATACATACACTTACTAACCTACCAGCATGTCTTTGGAGTGTGGGAGGAAACTGGAGTACCCGGAGGAAACCCATGCAGGCACAGGGAGAACATGCAAACTCCAGGCAGATAGTGCCGTGGCTGGGATTCAAACCGAGGACCGCAGTGCTGCTAGGTGGAAGTGCTAACCACTTAAGCACTGTGCAACCCCTCTACACCAAGATCAGTAAATTTGGGGGTACACTGCATCGTTTGTGTGCAGGCCATTCAGGAAGATTAATCTTTTGCCGAATAGTGCCTGCATAGTTTTGGTGCTGACTTTAGAGCCAGCAACAGGAAACCAGTGAAGCATTTCCCCACATCTGTTAGGTATATAAACTCTGAAACATGTTTTTTTAGATATTTGGTCTATAAGAGGTCATTCTTCTGACTAGCCGCCAGGTAATGGGGCATTCTGTTCACTGACCACCAATGTAAGGGAGCACCTTTCCATTGACCACCAATATAACAGGGCATTCTTCCTATTGACCACCAACATGAGAGGCATTCTTTCCAATAATCACAAAGTTAAGAGGTATTCTTCCCACTGGCCACCAATATAAGGGACATTCTTCCCATTGATAACTAATGTAAATGGAATTCTTCTAACTGGCAACCAATGTAAAAGGACATTTTGATCACTGACCACCAATCAAGGGTGTCAAGCTGTGACCCTTGTAAAACCAAGGTGGCACAGAAAGACCCTTCCTTAGGTGCAATTTCCTTTATGAGAACAGCTGTTTGCTCTACATAGTCCAACTGTGTGTGGGCATCTAGCCACCTTCCTGTGCTCACTTCCAACATGGACTAGAATTATACGTGCCAACAAAGCCAGTGCTATCTAGTAACAGTAAAGAAAAAAAAAACATTTCCATAAAAATGAAAGGGATTATTGCTTCCCATCTATAACATCTCTGACCATGGTCTTCAGAGTAGAAGGACTAGAATACAATGGGGCATGAACAGTAGGAATTGTAGTTTGAAAACAGTAGTGCACATGACTGCAATACGCATACACTGCTCATACGTCTTTACTAGAAATGAATGTAATGCAGGTGCAGTGAGAAGTGCGGGGGGGGGGGGGGGGGGGAGGAGCAAGAAAAAACAGCAATATTTCAAACGTATAAGGAAAATCTTGTGAGCCACAATAATCCAATGCTCAATGTGCACAAAATGTGAAACTCAGAAAATAAAACATATAAAAATAAATATATATATATATATATATATATATATATAAATATATCTAGCAGCAAACGCAGTTCACGCATTCAAAATCGTGCAAAAAGTGTAGATAAAAGATATTTGCGCTGCGCTTGATAATCTATTATAAATGGTGTCAAAGATCACTAATAAATAAATATCAAATAAATAAATACAACTTTCCACATAAGAACATCCTATGTATAGTGTGCGTATTATCTTCTACATTGTGTATACATATCAAACAATTAAAGTGCAATGTGCATGTATAATAACGCCAAAGTAAACTTAATCCAGTGATGTATTAGACAACATGCAATATCTCGCATCTAGTGCAGCATGCAAAAAAATAACAAATAGTATAAAAGTGCTCAGTGCGTCTTAAACGCAGTCAATATAATCTGCGTTTTGTGATCTCCATATTAAAGTGTCCATAAAATGTCCAAATCAAATGTGCATCTGTGTCCAGCAAAATCCAAAACATCCAGTGCACTGAATTCGAATGCTGCAAACAATCGTGACATCAGAAAGTTTCTGATGAAGCTATACATCAAAATGCATAAAGGTTGGATTGCTGTCGCTATTCCCGTGGACCGCTTGTGATGTCACGTCCGTTTGAGCAGTGAGACGCATGCCGGAATTTGGATGTCTATGGAGCCTTTTCAACCCAGAGTGAGTGGAGATCGCATCTAACATACCTTGCAGAGCCCAAGGGGTGGCTACCAAGCGTGATTTGACATAGCTAGCTACTGTGTCACACGCTCTGAGGTGAGCGCAATCACTTTGGGGAGTTACCAGAATACACCACGATTGTTTGCAGCATTCGAATTCAATGCACTGGATGTTTTGGATTTTGCTGGACACAGATGCACATTTGATTTGGACATTTTATGGACACTTTAATATGGAGATCACAAAACGCAGATTATATTGACTGCGTTTAAGACGCACTGAGCACTTTTATACTATCTGTTATTTTTTTGCATGCTGCACTAGATGCGAGATATTGCATGTTGTCTAATACATCACTGGATTAAGTTTACTTTGGCGTTATTATACATGCACATTGCACTTTAATTGTTTGATATGTATACACAATGTAGAAGATAATACGCACACTATACATAGGAAGTTCTTATGTGGAAAGTTGTATTTATTTATTTGATATTTATTTATTAGTGATCTTTGACACCATTTATAATAGATTATCAAGCGCAGCGCAAATATCTTTTATCTAATATTTCAAATCGCAAATGTAAACCCAAAGCCGTAGTTGAGAAAACGGAACTTGTAAGTCTGTTTCACAGGGATCTTTATTGACATTTTAAAGTTGTCACACTACCTGTGAAAGAAAAAAAAAAAAAGAAAAGAAGAAGCGTCACGCTCTCCCAGTAAAATGTTTAAGTGTTTATACATGCATAGACCAATAATGTGTGAATCCAGGTGTGAGAGAGTTACACCTTTATTATGGCTCCGTGGGAGTGGGTGTTGGCAAAACTACAGTGAAGGAATACCAATACTGGTGCCCCAGAAAGAAGTCCAAAATTCAAATCACCATCTTGGGTGGTGGTTAAAAAAACAAACACACACATTACAATTCAGACAAGGATGCACTTTTACAAAACAGGCTGGTTTTATTTTACACAGACCTGATGTAACATATTTCCAACTCTCCTGAACAAATTTCAAAGCATATACAATTAATTATACTGTGGGGTTGATTTACTAAAGGTAAATGGTCTGGGCACTGCAAGTGCAGTTGCTCTAGATCTAAGGGGAACATGCAAGGAAAATAAAAAACTGCATTTTTCTTGCATGTGATTGGATGATAGAAATCAGCAGAGCATCCCCTCATATCTAGCGCAACTGCACTTGCATTGCACAGTAGATTTGCCTTTATTAAATAAACATCAATGTGAGCAATGCAGCTTTGAGACATCAAAACTTTATAAACGCAAAGCTATAGATGTGACAAGCCTTGACTGTCCCATAAATGTCTGACCAACTAAAATATGTCTCATAAAGCACACCATAGCCAATAAATGACAACTACAGAAAAAATATACTTTCACATCAATTCACTCATTACCACCTGATTCAGAAACATGTATGTTACAATGACATTTATTGAGACACATACTCAGCATTTAGAGCCCATAAATGTGGTCAGGCAGCAGCAACTATTGTTATCAGTACATGCGATATGTTTTGCAAAGCTGCCCTTTGGGGATATAGGACCAGTTTTATAAAAGGCTGAAACTAATATCTGACCATAAATTAGTGTATTTCTAATGCTGGCCATACACTATACGAAAAATCGGCTGAAATTTGGTCATTTAGACAGTTTGTCTGTTTTTTGGCCAGTTAATGGGCACAAAATCGATAATCGTTGGGACGTTTTTGAGCCTAAAAAAAAACCAAAAGGACAAGTTTGGAAATTTTCTGCCGAACGAACGATAAATTGAAAGGTTAATGTGTTTCCTGTCCAAACTGTTTAGGTATATGTAAAAAAAGCGAACAAAAAAATGGATTAATTTTTGTCCACTGAACGATTTATCGGTCATTACATGATGGCACTATCGTTTGCTCTCACGGCCAAATGTTTGTTTTTCAAAAATGGGTTCAGCCGATTTTTCGCATAGTGTATGGCCAGCATAAGTCTGCTGCTATTTTGTTACTATACTTTGGAAACAGTGAAAGCCATTTTGTATTAAAAGCAATAAGCAGGAAGATTTTTGCAGAAGTCACATTCTCCTAACCACTGCACAATGTCTGCTGGACTGTGTGTTATGTACTTATGCCTGGAGGTCAACCGAAATATCGGTGCCAATCAGTGCCACCTGCCAGTGTCAGTGCCAATCAGTGCAAACTGCCAGTGCCACCTGTCAGTGCCGCCTAATATCAGTGTCAGCCAAGACCACCTATCAGTGCCAGTATTTATAATCAGTGCCACCTACCAGTGCCTATCAGTGCCAGTATTTATAATCAGTGCCACCTACCAGTGCCAGTATTTATAATCAGTGCCACCTACCAGTGCCTATCAGTGCCAGTATTTATAATCAGTGCCACCTACCAGTGCCTATCAGTGCCAGTGTTTCTAATCAGTGCCACCTACCAGTGCCAATCAGTACCAGTGCTTCCAGTGTACTGTACTGAGGACATCAAGTGTGTGATAGAGTGACAGGAGCAAGAAGGGGGGGGGGGGGTGGAGTGGGTGAGTTTATGAGATGGAGGAAAAAGAAAAAAGAAAAAAGAAAAAAAAAAATCGGCCTAAAATAAATTGGCCGCAAAAATCAGCATCATATATCGGCCATCCCGATTTCTAAATATCGGCATCAGCCAGAGAAAAACCCATATCGGTCGACCTCTACTTATGACGCCTGCGCTTATTTGCATTAAGCACTCTTGACCCTGCGGTCTGTACTTCTGACCCCTGCGCTGTGTGTTATGTACTCTTGAACCTTGCACTCTGTTATGTAACCCTAACCCTTGGGGCTCTGTGTTACATACTTCTGAACCTTGTGCTCTCTGCAAGACTTACTTCTGACCTCTGCATGCATTACATTATGTACATTTCATCTCTGCACATTACATACCCCTGACTCCTACACTATATAAAAGTATGCTGTACATTACATACTCCTTGACCCTGTGCATTGTTTTTTTTTTGACCCCACAGGTTTTGTGTTCCTGCAATCTTCACTGTGAATGTTACATACTACTGAACAGTACGTACCCCTGATTACTGCATTAAATTTGCTATTTTGTCATTACATTTTTTCTGACCAAACTGCTCATTGTCTCAACAGTTGCTGGTTGCGAAGTAGCTTCTAACTATTTTAAGAAGCCCTTCTTTGAGTTTGGCATATACAAAGTGTCAGCTCTCCATTTCTTGTCTGCATGCAGAAATGCATATGGAATGGAAGAGTCACTTTTTTTTGTGCGCTGAGGTTTATATGGATCTTTGAGGCTCTCGGTCACGGACAGTAAAGCTTATTTTGTGGGTACAAGAACTGTGGTACATGTGTGCCGTGTATACATTGAGTAGGCTCTGGTTTTATTTTTTTAACTATATCCCATTAAGCCACTCCCACTGTATTGGCGTGGAAGCTCTCCCCCATTCTGTATTGGCATGGAAGTTCTCCCCATCGGTGTGGGTACACCTCCAGCTCGATTGGCTCATTGGGCATATGCCTAAATCCACACGTTCCGGTAAGCCTTCATCTAATCAGTGGTGGATATCTTCTTACTTCATGTGACCATCCTTGCCGGCATTGGGATTTCATTTTTCACAGCAATATCACACTTATGTCATTAAGTTATATTGACCTGGTTAGCATTGACCAGGTGCACTGTATACTAGCACCTTGTTTGTTTAGAGGTAGTTTTCATCCATTAGCGCTGCACTTTTAATTATTTTTTTACTATTTTTTTTATTTAATTTTTTTTTTTTATTATTGTTGTGCTGACTGCTACACCATCACCTTGGGGCATCAATGTGGTATTATCCCCTGTATTATATGCAACTACATAGACAATCAAACTTATTGTCCCAGTGTATTACTCTCTAAAAACGCTAAAGTTACTGAAGTAGTGTCGTGCTACTGACAGAAATAGCAAAAAAGCCTAAAATTAAGCACTTTATGAGAGAAGAGCGAACCATTCACATTATTTCCTGCGGTCCAAAGAACTTACACTCATACACACATATACCGGTATATTAATAAAAAGCCAGAAATCTGAGAAGATCACTTATCTTCTTCCGGAGAAACGCTTGGAGTCTTGTCGTGTAATCTGTCTACAAGGCCCCCTAAGCCATCATTGGAACAGAAGTCACATGGCGTGTAGCTGACAGGACCGCCAGGGGGAAGAGCCATCTCAGTCATGATTTATCTCTGTGTGATGGACCCCCTGCACTGTCTGCTCTGCAATCACATGTTATTGCTATAGTTACGCCCTTGTTATGTGTATATTTGTAAGTGACAAGCAGAGACCAAACCAGTTCTCTGGTCATCAGATGTCTTCTATTACTGTAAACAAATTCCTGATTTTATATTTAGAATTTAGCAATAGCTGATAAAAAGGTTAAAAAAAAAAAAACTTTCCGGCATTTAAGAAGAATAATAGGATTACAATAAAATTCTCTTTGCAGCAAGACTTAAAATCAGCATTCTTTACTATGTCACAGCTTGTAAAAAATGTAAATTCAGCACAAAAATCAATTACGTAGGGCTCTCATTTTATGCATATTTATGCGAATTTAGGTTACTGTGATTTGCTCAATCTGCCAGAACACGGGAATTACATGCTCAATTCAACATGACATAATTCACTAAAGGGTTTAGTAGAGATATCAGGTCTATGGAAGAATAACGGCCCGTACACGCGATCCGAAAATCGTACGAAAAATACCGCTTTTGATACGATCGTACGATAATCTGATTGTTAGCACAGAGCTTTCGATAGCCGATCCCAACAGTTCATCGGATATTATCCGATCCGACAAGCGAGAAAATTTTCCTCGTACAATACCAGATCGTACGATTTTCGTTTAGTCAGTACAGTTGTCGTCCTATACAAATACACCACAACACATGACATCACTTCCGATTTTTTTTTTTTTTCTGTCGTACGAGAAATTTTCATGACTTTAGTAACCTATTCAATTTCTACTTGAAACTAGTAATCGAAAAAAGTCGGACGATCTGTCGTCCGATTTTCAGATCGTGTGTACAGGGCAGAAGTCCCATTATTGTAGTACTATACATGGGGGGCAAGGTCTAGCCAGGGCTCCTGTGTCTGAATGGACACACAGAGCTGCAGCTTGGCTCAGGTGCCCCCCATAGAAAGCTGCTTGCTGTGGTGGCACTTGTCAAGGGTGCCAGGAGAGCTGAAGAGGGACCAGAGAACAGGATCATCCAGGATGCAAAACCACTGCGCAGAGGAGGCAAGTATAACATGTTTGTTATTTCTAAAAACGAGACTTTACAATCACTTTAAGTAAATCTATTTCCACAAAGTTGTAATTTTAACAAGTTCTTTCTCACACAGCATTGGCATACTTACAATTACATCCAAAAATACATTCTGCTATGCCTCCAGAGTATGGCAATACTACATGTGATACCTTTTCGCACCCTAGTTCTATAGAGGGGTCCAAAATCCAGGGAGCACCTTCATGCGTTCCAGGAGCATAAATTACGCATCAAATATAACTATCGCATTTTTAGAGGCCCTGGAGAACATGGTAGATTTGATTTAACCCATTACTGACCGGGCTAGAGCCAAATGACGGCTACAGCGTGGTCTGATTACTCTGGGAGGGCGTAATATGACATCCTCCCAGAATTGCGCTCCCACGCACCCTCTGGGGCGTGCACCCGGGAATGTACATGACTGCCAGGTCCTCTGCATCACGGTAAAGGGCCAATGACAGAGGCCCTTTACAATGTGCTCGCACCGTCCAATGACGGAGCGATCAGTTGTCAACAAGCCGGTGCATGCCCTGTTCAGCTCTTCCCCTCTCCGTACCGATGGGTACAGCGTGTGAGGAGAGGTCGAGTGCAGCAGCACTGTGGGCTGGATCTGAAGTGCCCACAGCTCTGATCTGTGCCAATTCCTGCCTCATCCATCCCCATCCATGGCTCATTTATGCCTCATTCATGCTCATCTGTGCCACATCCATGCTACATCAGTGCCTCACAAAAGCGCAATAGGTAGTCAAATTAGATTTGAAATTTATGCCCCTGGAACACCTGCTGGTGCTCCCTGCATGTTGGGCCTCTGTATGTAGTCAGGCTGTGTAAAAATCTCACATGTGGTATCGCCATACTCAGGAGGAGTAGCAGAATATATTTTGGGGTGTAATTTTTGCTATATACATGCTATGTGTTGGAAATATTGTATAAATTGACAACTTTGTGTAGAAAAAAAAAGGGGGGTTTATTTTCTTTCCACATTTTCCAAAAACTTGTGGACAAAAAAAAAAAATGACATGTTCAAAAGACTCATTATGCCTCATAAAATATACATTGGGGTGTTTGCTTTCCAAAATGGGGTCATTTTTTGGGCGTTTCCATTGTCATTGTGCTCCAGGACCTTCAAAAGTGTAAGAGGTAGTCAAGAAATGAAATGTGTATTTTATATCCCTAGAATGCCTGACGGTGCTCCCTGCATGTTGGGCCTCTGTATGTGGCTAGGCTGTAAAAAAAGTCTCACACATGTGGTATCGCCATACTCTGGAGAATGTATTTTGGGGTGTAATTTGTGGTATGCATATGCTGTGTGTGAGAAATAACCTGTTAATATGACAATTTTGTGAGAAGAAAAAAAAATCTTCATTTTGCAAAGAATTGTGGGGGAAAAAAATGACAACCTCAAAAAACACACTATGCCTCTTACAAAATACTTTAGAATGTTTACTTTCCAAAAATGGGTCATTTGGAGGGTATTTGTACTATCCTGACATTTTTGGGCCTCAAGAAATGATAGGCCAACAGTGCATCAGGTGTGATCAATTTTCAGTGATTTGCTTGTAGGCTCTAACTTTCACAAAGACTAATATACACTGATTTGGGTTATTTTTTACCAAAACTATGTAGCAGTATACATTTTCGCCAAAATTTATGAAGAAAAATTACTAATTTGCAAAATTTTATAACAAACGAAGAAAAATGCATTTTTTTTCTTTTCACAAAATTTTCGGTCTTTTTTCATTTATAGCACAACAAATAAAAAACCCAGTGGTGAATAAATACCACCAAAAGAAAGCTCCATTTGCATGAAAAAAAGGAAGCAAATTTCATTAGTACAGAGTTGCATGACCGAGTAATTGTCATTCAAAATGTGAGTTCTGAAAGCTGAAAATTAGTCTGGTTAGGAAGGGTGTTTAAGTGCCCAGTAGGCAAGTGGTTAAATCAAGTCGATTTAAATCATAATTTTTAAACAGCAACTGTCATCTCTGTCCTGCAGCGGCTCCTCCTTTGACCCACTGTTGACTCACAGACAGTCCCATTTACTTTAATGGGACAGCGGCAGTGACACAAGGTGAGGGACATGGTGGCAGCAGGTGAGTGGATGCCCGCTGCCATGATGGATCTGAAAAGACAGGTGCTCTCTAAGGCTGGGTTCACAATGCCGTAACGGAGCGGCTCACGGTTCGAATTTTTGGCTGAATTCGGACTTGAAACGGACCAGAAGACGCACAGGACTCATGTTCAATTGACTCCTGAGATGTGTGAGCCGGCTCCATCGAGAGAGTCTGTCACAATCTCCTGACATGTGAATTGGATGTCGGAAACTCACAATAGTAAAAAAAAAATATTTTTTTTTTTTAAATTGTAAAAAGAAAAAAAAAATTCGGATTTTTTTTTTTTAAATCATCTATTTTTATCCACCCTGCTGGAGAACCAGGACAGTTGACACACCCACAAAAATTACCATATTTTGGAGAGCATAAAGGCACGGTGAGTCTTTTGAAGACTTAATTTTTTTGCCAAACGTTTTTGGAAAATGTAGAATAAGATCTCTCAAACACAGCATGGGTATACTTTGAATTACAACCCAAACCACATGGGAATGTAGGCTGTACAAACGAATATTATATAAAAGAAAATAATACAAACACACAATTCTTAAATGGTTATAAAATGGCCGCGGCACCTCTATTGGTACATAAACTTTATAAATCCTTATCTTTATTAAATTCATCAATAAATAAAATTATTTCAAATTATTTTTATTTATTTTTATTAAAAACATCTATCAATATCTCGCTCAGTTATAGAACTCGAGCGAGTACCAGAAGTAGAAACATTCAGCAAATGTCCCCCCTTGATCCAAGGGTGACAAACCACATAACAGGTGCTGCGACAGGGTGGGAGGGAAGGGCAGCTCGCCAAGCCACTATGGGGTCAACTGTGACTGGAGCTTAGATGCAAGGGTCTTATATAGTCCCCCCAAACACGTGTTTTTCCCGCCTAGTATCAAGTTTTTCCCGCTTGGAATCCACATGCCTGTCAGATTTGTCAATTTAAAGGGGCAGTAACAAAAAATTTTTTTGTATGATTTCTTTTGACCGCCACAATCCCATGCTGTGGGCAGTTTAATCAATGCCCACTTTTTTCATTCTACTAGTGCTCCCGAGTATGGTAAAACCACATAAGACTTTTTCAGTGTATGAACGAATTATGTACCAGACATTGTATCTTTTGTATCACAGAAATCAACCAATTGTATCACAACCAATGTACTGTAATGTTCGCCTCTGTACAAGTGATCAGGGAATTTAGATTAGTGCAGCATCACCTGTAGCAGTCCCAGTTCCTATAAGCCAAGCAAGCCTAGCCTACTGAAACATAGCTGCCGTGTTCACTGGCCAGGAAGTAAAGGAGGCTGAAGAAACGATAAACAAAAGAGTTCCTCTGGTACCAGGAGTGCAGTTGTCCACAGGGGATGGTTCTGACTGGTGTCTCACAGGAACATAGTCAGCGGGATAAGTAGATGGGTCATTTCATGCTCCAGGTAGAGACATGGTCAGCAAACAGGCAAACGATTGGTCCAGGTGCCAACGTGGTGAATAAACAGGCCAGGGTTAGTACAGGCAGCGACAACACTGCAGTGGTGTGGAAGTGATCGGGAACGCTAAAGCTGGCTGCACTGGTCTGGTCTGGTGACAGTGGGACTTGTGTAGCAGCGATCAGAAACACTGCTGACGACTTACACTGATCTGGTGACACTAGGACTGCTGTGGCGACAATCAGGAACACTGTTGCTGGCGTACATTGGTGTGGTGACACTGCGAATGGTGTGGTGGTAATAAGGAACACTGTTGCTGGCGTATACTGGTCTGGTGGCACTAGGGTTGGTGAGATTTGGGATATTGGGACAGGTGTAGCAGTTATCAGGGACACCTGTTACCAATCAGAGAAACTGTTAGCGATGTGGCAGTGATCAGGGACAGGTGTGGAGGTGATTAGGGACACTGACTGGCGAAAGTAAAAAAAAAAAAAACACACATTTTATTATTTTTTTTACATACCGTCACCAGAGCAGTACAGTGTCACTAAAGTTGTCCCTGTACCAAGTGATCTCTGTACCCAATACCACGGATCACAGTAGTAAGCAATAGAGCCATGATTGACAGCAATTGTTTACTACTGTTATTGTGATCGGTGATTGATCACATGATACCAGGGCCACTCACAGTGTCCAGCGGACACAAAGGACAGAGATAGATTCCTGGAAACTACAGGCTTGTCAGTCTAATATTTATAGTATGTAAACTATATATAAGGGACCATATCCAAAAATGGAGGGGAAAGGGGGTTACCCTTATTTAGGCCCCCCTTTTACCTTATGGGGCAGTGATGTCAGCACTCTAAGATTAAAGGTTTTTTAATAGGTGTTTATCCATTGGTCAGTTTAGGTCATGTGGTAAGGAAGGTTCTGGAAGGTCAGAAGGTCAAGTTATGGCTGGTCATTAAAGTCATATGACCGTTAGAAAATTCGAGAAGCGGGTTTTGTGCCTATATAAAGGGGCCAGCTGACAGGATTCTTGGCCAGTCGCCAGAGAAGAAGACGTCGCAAAGAGCTCCCCCCCCCCCCCCCATCGCGGCCGGTTTATGTGGTGAATCCCTTTCGATTAATTTAGCTAAAGGGGATATGTAAGGAAATGTTAAACTGAAGGTTGAGTCAGCTCGAGTTTCAGAGTCTGAGCTGAGAGTTGTTTAATTTATCAGTATTTGTTGATGATTTTAGTAGATGAAATACATTTTATTTATTACATACTTAAATATTTTTTTAAAACCAATAAACCAGGCCGTGGCCTAAGTTGATCCAATACTGGTGTCTTGTTCATTCTTTATTATCTCATATGCATGCAAGCAACAAACACTAAACATTCTCCCTGGAGAAGAGATGCTTGAGAGGAGATATGATAGCGATTTACAAATATATCTTAATGGTGATCCTAGTTTAGGTAGGAAACTATTCAGTCTCAGAGAGTGCAAGGCACGGGGCCACACAATGAGATTGGAGGAGAAGCGGTTTAACCTTAAAGTTATTGTAAACCCTTGTGTTTTTGTTTTTTGTTTTGTTTTTAAAACAAACATATCATATAAAATGGCCAATGGCTGCGCTGCTATCCAATCAAGAGCCGAGAACCCTGAGCAGAGAGGTACAGCTCGTCTCCGCCGAGAGAAGGAAGGGCTCAGGTAAACCAAAGGGGGCTGGGGAGCCGGTCAGTGTCAGAAGTTTTTTCACCTGAATGCGTACGATGCATTCAGGTGAAAAAACAACCCCTTTAAGCTGCGTAGGGGATTTTTCACAGTCAGGGAGATAAGGATGTTGAACTCTTCCATAATTGGTGGTGTCAGCAGGAATTGATAGTTTTAAAAAACTAATGGATGTCCATCTTAGCGAACACAATATACAGGGATATTGGAAATGATTATCGACATGAACACACCCACAGAGGTTGAACTGGATGGACTAGTGTCTTTATTCAACCTTATCAACTATGAAACTTTCAAAGATTGCACTACTGCGTGCTCCAGGGAGCACGCAACAGTAACTGATGTGGGAGGACATACGTACAGTATATACAGTGGCCAGACAGGTGGCATTTTAAAGTGGGGTTGCCTCCCACTTCCTGCCCTATGCAAGGGTGACGTAGTGATCAACTACTGCAGCCTCCTGGGATATACCCATTCTACATCACAGGAGGCTGTAATTAAGTATCAGAAGAAATGTCTCTCTGTTTGGATCCTGGGTGTGATTCGAGTCTTTAGAACTTGCTGCATATCTGCACATGCATGGGATCAAGTGGCTGCTAATAGGGGATTCAATATGATGACACAGAAGCACAGCATTGCAAGGAGAGTTTTGGCTGCAATGAAGACAATGCTAGACTTGATGGACTGGTAAATATGTTTTTTTCATATCATACAAGGACACTTATTAGAGAAGCTAAATACGCATTGCATACAAAAGAGCAAGGTCCTCTTTTAGTTCAGGTTTAAGGATTTATTTATATTTTTTATTTATAAAAGCACATCTGGTAAAGCACAACCATGACATCACACTGGATATTTATCAATAGAGAAATAGTCACACATACCTGAAATAAGTTGGCAAGTTGACTGGTGGGTTAAACAGTACTTGGCATCGTTTCAATAAAATACTGTCTATTTCGAAACTAAAAAGTGTATTCACCTCTCCCTCAAATCAAGGATCTGGGTTTCATAAACTCTCTAATGTTCCATGTCATTAGTGAACAGAGAGGACTCTGCAGAATAAGAGGCAAAGAAGGGAGAGGAGGGGTCTTAACTTGTCAATATTTTAGAGGCTTTGACCAGTGGTTATCTAGCTGTACTTGCAAAGAGATGAGTTTGATACATTGCAGAGAGGACATAAAGTCCAACTAATAGGATCATCTCTGTCTCAAAGCATCTACTCCTCTCAGCGCCAAGATAAGGTCTTCCATATATTTTTATAGCATTCAATTTTAGAAAACCATTGTGCTATTGTTGGAGGCTCCAGCTGACACCACAACATGGGGATGCAGTCTTTAGCTGTGTTGGCCAAGTAGACAAGTAAAGATTTTGTAGATTTGGCAAGACATTGTGTTGTAATGGTGGAGAAAGAAGACCGGATCATAATGTATCCAGAAATCTGTGGGTCCCAGGTCTAACTGCTGTCCAAAACGCATGGAGTTGGGGGCTCCAACACTACCCATTGTTTTTAGTGTTTGTCTGCAGAAATCTATAATTCTGTTCACAAGGATGGCTGCATGGTAGAGAGAAATATCTGGCAGCACCAGACCAAACTCAGACTTGGGCAGCTTAAGTATGTTATGTCGAAGCCTAACCAGTTTATGAGACCATATGAATTTTGAGAAGATGGTCCTGATTTGGTGTAAGAATGTAGAGAACATGGACTGGATGTGTCTGTTCTGAACCCGGAGTGGGTATATCTTAGGGAGGACATTCACGTTAATTTTTATATTGCATTGCTCACACCACAAAAATGTTCCTGGAGGTCCACTTATTAAGGGTTTATTAATGAATGTGTTTTCTTACATTTTGTTGTTTGGCAATGCAGGTAAAACACAAGGACATAACAAAAATACATTTAAAGTAATGAATTGCTATGTCTTGTTAAAAAGTCACGTAAGCTGCATCTTGGATGTAGTATCTAAACCATCTGAATCGAGATGCAAAAACTCAATTTCAATACATCTAAAACCACATGGGAAGGTGTAAGCACAATGCACATTACTCAATGCATTCATAGTGAGAATGAGTCGTAATGGTTCTGATAGAATGTGCTATATGTATAGGAAGACTGATATTTATACACATCACAGAAAAAGCTGCTTTAGCCCAGGTTTACACTGACAACGGGAATGAAATTGTGCGAGTTCAGTTGAACGCGCACAATTTCTTTCCCGCATGTCAATTCCCTACTTTTGGGAATCGATTGGTTGCCGCAAATTCAGCGTCTCACCGATTCGGACTGTGCAATTGCTGCTGATTTGCCATGCAATTTGACATGTCAAATTGCATGCCAAATCGCTCCAATGTGAACCTAGGCTTAAAGTGCTTTAAAGCAAGTCTGTCACGACCACAACCATAAAGCAGGGGTAGGCAACCTCGACCCACCAGCTGTGCTGAAACTACAAGTCCCATGAGACATTGCAAGACCCTGACAATCACAGTTATGACTCCTAGAGGCAGAGGCATTATGAAATTTGTAGTTTCAAAACAGCTGGAGTGCCGAGGTTACCTACCCCTGCCATAAAGGATCAGTTTAACCAAAACCAAAATTCTGGGAGAGTAAAAGCCACCTATTTTCTCTCTCTCCAGGATGCTCTGGTGGCAAGATTTTTGTGCTCGAGATCGAAGACCATCACACCTGCCAAGGAGATCTTTTGACTAGAGTCCACTTGGCATGTGAAACAACAGCTACTGACTCAGCCCATCAGACTGCCTATAAATTAAATACTTTAAGGTGGGGGTGGCCTTTTAATAAACTAGTCACACAGAAGAAAAACACAAACCAGCAGATGAAATTAAAGACTGTCAGCTTCCCCGAATTTACTACTCTGCAAACATCATCCATCTATGTTAAAGCAATTCAATTCCCCCATAAAAGCACTGGATTCTTGGGAGAGGGTGTGCCCAAGCTCTAAAATGTAAAAAATTGGCTTTTATGCAGTATGGCTTTGGGCCAGTATGGATTTATATGCTGTCCTACCCTGATGCCTTCTGTATGCATGGTCATGACTAGTTTTTGTTTAAAGGCTCAGTTCACCTTTTTTTCCCCTCTAAATTCTAGCTCCCCTTTGTACCAATATAGCAATAATATACTTATTTAGCAAAAATAAAACAGCTTTCCATTAATTTTACACCAGTTTACCTCACTCTCTTCATAGCTGCTTAAAACACACTGCTCGATTACTTCTGCCTTACTTCCTAGATAGACTGTAGGTCATGACACAGGAAGGAGTTGACAGCTGATCTCATTAACACACACTGCATCATTTACCCTCAGCTGGTCAACTCCTTCCTGTGTCATGACCTAAACAGGAAGTAAGGCGGAAGTAATCGAGCAGTGTGTTTAAACAGCCATGAAGAGAGTTAGGTAAGCCGTGTAGAATTAATGGAAAGCTGTTTAATTTTTGCAAAATAAGTACATTAATGCTATATTGGCACATAGGGGAGTTGGGATTTCGAAAAAAAAAAAGTGAACAACAGGTGGACTTTGCCTTTAAAGCAACTCTGTCAACTAAATAGAAGTGCCAATAAGAAATGTCCCTGTAATATACCTCTCTGACCACCCTCAATGCTCCAATGAAGAGAAATCGTCCAAAGTCTTTTTAGAAACCAAGACTTCCAGGAGTGTTGATCCTTTAGTCTAAATGACACACTAGTCACAGGAATCCACAGAAAGGAACTGCTAAGTGTAGAAGGAGACCAGGAGATCAACACTCCCTTAACTGTCAATTTTTGAAGAAACTTAGGAAGCTAGGATTTCCTTTAATTTGGTGGCAGGAGAGGCAAGTATTATTGCTTTAAGGGCTTATTTTCACCAGGGTGATCTGATGTAATGCACTAAATCTGTCTACTCCATTCTCTACCAGATTAGGGCTGGCTTTTTTTGTTGTTGCTTGTTAAAAAAAAAAAAAAAAAAGTACGTCCCGGCCCCCCCTCCCTTTTGCACATCATTTGCCTAGGCAAATGACGTGCATTGTCCTCCCTTTGCCTCCTTGGATATGCACGTCACGCATCCCAGGAGACATAGTGCTTCATTCACAAAAGGAGGAGGGGGCGTACCTAGCACCTCATCATCAGGAGGCATGCCGGCTGAACCAGGAAAAGTCGGTGACCTCTTGATGATGTTGTAAGCAATATGTCGCTGTGGGACCGAGAGGTGACAGAGAACCAGAGGATCTCTGCGGGACAACACTGGATCCCTTGGGTGGGTCTGTATCGGAAATGGAAGCAACAGGCCACCCTGTAAGCTGTCAGGGGGAAAAAAAAGGGGGGGGGGGGTGGCAAGCAAAGATCCTCTAACATACAGAGTATAAGAGCAGCCCATTCTTTTGATATGTAAAATAGTACCTGCTACATTTTTTAAATAACATAACAAACCCCACAATAGTTCATCACCGTTATGGTGCAATGCAATGCAGGTGCACTGGGTGCCATTCAAGATGAGGGACCCCATAGTTCGTTGGTACTTTTAGTTTGGTTTAGAGAAAGTCGCTTATTAGGTGCATGTTACATCTTGTGCTGATGATCTCTCTGGGAAAAACATGATTATTTTCTCTTTTCTAAACAGAGAATTCCAGTCTTGAGAACAGCAAGTTATGAGATATGAAATGTTTATATCTGACAGATACACAGAACCCAAGAGGAAATCAAAAGCTTTATCTAAATGTGAGGAATATGAAAACACAGCAGAAACCTGAAAAAAGTAGTCAAAATCCCCACTGTGATACATGCCATTGGTGAAACAAAACTGAGAAATAAAGGCCCCCGTTTGCAAAATTAAAGTACATCTATGGGCAAAGTAAAAGTCTGATTTCTTGCCCCCAATCCTTAAAAAAATGTTTAATGGCAATAAGGGCCCAATTTACTACAGTGTAGATCAATATGAAGGTCTTCTGTATTCACTTTAGTTTACTTTTTCCATATATGTGCAGGAAAAATCAGAAAAAACGTTTCCACTTCACTTTACACTATAATAAATCACTCCTTGAAACGGGGTCCTCAAACTTTTTAAACAGGGGGCCAGTTCACTGTCCCTCAGACTGTTGGGGGGCCGGACTCCTCCCCATCACAGGCTCCTCTCCCGTCATCTCACAGAGAGAGAAACCTGCAGTTTCCCATAGCCTATTTCCCACATTTTCTGAAAGCGCAATGAAAGTTCTGGATGCTGCATCTTTGGTGCGCTTTCAGAAAACCAGCCAAAAACAAGGGACCAGGGCTCAATATTTCAAGTCCTGAGCTACCAGCCAGGCCTTAAGGATTGAAAGATAGAAGTCTTGCGAGCCACAATGCTCCTATGCTCAATAAACAAACAGTAACGAGTCGTTGTATATCAGAGATAAATATCTAGCAGCAGACGCAGTTGACGTACTCATAACCGTGCAAAGAACATAACATAAGAAGATTTACGTTGCGCTTGATATTATACGGGGAAATATCCAAAATCACTTGTGAAAAAAAAAAAAATTATATATATATATATATATATACCCCACTACTCACATATATTGTGCAAAAAAATATAATATATTATAAAAATTTATTATAAAAAAATAAAAAATATTTGCGTTTAAGCTTAATTATATATCATACGGGAAATACTCATGTGAAATTGAAAATAATTTACATCACTCACATGCAATATGCATACAGTATGTGTATAAACCTGTGAACAGTTAAGTGTAAAGTGCATACATGCACCCTAAAAGGTGCCAAAAATTATATATATATAATCGTGCATAAATTATATATCAAAAGTAGTGACAAAAACAAAAAGTAAACATGCACTGCTCTTATAACGTGCAACATGCAAAACATCTATTAAAATATTAGACTAAAACGCACACTGCGTTTAAATAGATGTAATCCACAGTTCTCATATAAGTGTCCCAAATAAAAAGTGCTTCCGTGTCCATAAATATCAATAAACGTCCAAATCCTCCAATGTGCTGAATTCCAGTGCCATAAACAGCCGTGATGTGCCTCAGTGCCCCCCCACAGTGGTTGCGCTCACCTTAGAGCGTGTGACACAGTGTTTAACTTGTGTCAAAACACAGCAGCACAGCGGTGATCCGGGTCTCATCCAGTCAGTGTCCAATCTTCTATCGCCAGTCTCTCCTTGTTTTCATGAATGATGTCTATGGAGCCAAACTAACCTAGAGTGGAGATCGATCTAGCTTACCATACATAGCCCAGGGGGTGGCTACACAGCGTGTTTTGACACAAGTTAAACACTGTGTCACACGCTCTAAGGTGAGCGCAACCACTGTGGGGGGGCACTGAGGCACATCACGGCTGTTTATGGCACTGGAATTCAGCACATTGGAGGATTTGGACGTTTATTGATATTTATGGACACGGAAGCACTTTTTATTTGGGACACTTATATGAGAACTGTGGATTACATCTATTTAAACGCAGTGTGCGTTTTAGTCTAATATTTTAATAGATGTTTTGCATGTTGCACGTTATAAGAGCAGTGCATGTTTACTTTTTGTTTTTGTCACTACTTTTGATATATAATTTATGCACGATTATATATATATAATTTTTGGCACCTTTTAGGGTGCATGTATGCACTTTACACTTAACTGTTCACAGGTTTATACACATACTGTATGCATATTGCATGTGAGTGATGTAAATTATTTTTAATTTCACATGAGTATTTCCCGTATGATATATAATTAAGCTTAAACGCAAATATTTTTTATTTTTTATAATAAATTTTTATAATATATTATATTTTTTTGCACAATTATGCACAATATATGTGAGTAGTGGGGTATATATATATATATATTTTTTCACAAGTGATTTTGGATATTTCCCCGTATAATATCAAGCGCAACGTAAATCTTCTTATGTTAAGGCCTTAAGGATTACTTGCCACCAGTTGCCCCACCCAATTCCTACCCTGCACCGATCCCAATTTCACCCTCATAAATTATCTCATGAAATGACACTTAATTGTTTTATGGATTATTAAGTTACAAAAATAAATATTAACTTCATCAGTGCCCATCAGCGCAGCCTCGTCTGTGCCCACCATTGCAGCCTTACCTGTGCCCACCATTGCAGCCTCACCTGTGCGGAGGAAGAGAGAGGGCAGCCGGATCATCACAGGGAAAGAGAGTGGAGGAAGAGGAGAGCTGGCGGATCACAGAGCGTGGATATAGCCCACTGTAACAGCTTACATTAGAATTGCCGTCTGCTCATGGTTACACACAGCTCTGCCTCCTGACCTGTGTCTGTGATATACAGAATACATCCCAGCATTGTACCGGCATTCTGTCCATCACAGGCGCAGGTCAGGAGGCGAGGCTGTGTGTAACCACGGGCAGACGGCAATTGTAATGTAAGCTGTTACGGCGGGCTATATCCGCACTCAGTGATCCGGCGGCTCTCTTCCTCCACACTCTGTCCCCGGGGTGATCGCTGGAACAATGGTTTCCTGCCGGCGGTGCTCGCCCGCCCTTTCCCAGGCAGTCCACGTTTGCAAGCCCTAATTTCCCAGTTGCAAAATGCGAGTGGAAAATTTAAGGGCTGCGTGGGACATAATAGAAAAACTATAGGAAACCACGGGTTAACCACACAAAACCCACAGTCCACCCGTGCTGCAGCAGCATGAAATGGGTTTAAGCGTACCATGAACAGTGTGCACTGTCTGGAATTCCTCTTATAACCGTGCACTTTCAGGTATGGGAGGCACTCCTGTGCCTCCAGCCTAATAGCTGTATATCTGCAGAGTAAGATCTAAAGGCACTGCTAGTCCTAGTGCCTTTTTCCAATTTTAGAACCCATCTACTTGCAATTTAAGTCCCTTGTCCTATGTCCTTCACTGGAGTCACCTCTGGGAGTGGAGACCAGTGAATCAGCACTGCAGCCTGTGCCTGCTGCTGACCGGAACACTTGTTGTAACATCTTCTGATGCCTGAGAAAACTGCGTTGCTCGAAGTGTCTGCATTACCCAGACAGCAATGCGGACATCTGAAGAAGGACCCTCCTACTCTGCAGTCTAGAAGATAGACTTGGGACATAGAGCGTAACGTAACCATGGATTTAAGTAACCAAAAGGTGCTTTTGACCAGAGTTTTTTTTTTTGATTGACACTGGATGTAAACTCTCTCCTATACCCAGTGAAGTAAACAGCCTCAGATGATACAAAGAGATTAAACAAATCTCCCTACAGAAGTTTTATTTGTATATCTGCTGTCTTCAGCTTTATATACTGTTTAGAAAGTACATGTGTTACATTTTTTTCTCCCTATTTCAGCTGTGGGAATGGAGTCTTGGCATACACTGCGTGACAGCTGATTGGAGGAAAGGCACCCCCCCCCTTCCCTCCACATAGGCAGAGGAAGGAAGGAATGTGCAGATCTGTGAATAGACCAGCTCTCTGCTACTCTAGTTATAGCAAAGTCCCCAACACAAATGTTCAGCTTCTTTTATCTCCTGTCTGAGAACTTGTCAGAAGTTATAATGCTGATAAAAGGTGAACAGGGCAGCATAAAGACACAGGTGGGACTTAGGGCTTTGGAGAGAGATAAGTAAACACTACAGATATATGTGCCCAGATCAAATTTCATGCATTGGGTTTACATCCACTTTAACTGGCACAGAGTCTTGGTGGGTGGAAACTTGATGCCCATAGGCTTTAAAATTTACATCCTACAAGAGAAGCGTGTCATAATAATGAATGAGACTTTTTACATTTTGCACTGCAGACTTGAAATTCTAGTATGGAAATGCATTTAGGGCCCATTTACACTACAGCATCATGCTGAAGTGGATCTTCAGCCTCAAATACATTATCCCTTCTCTGCACCCCTTCTCCGGTCCTATACATGAGTAGCACTTTTTTTTTTTTTAACTAAATGGTCCAGCCCCCTTTCACATCAATTCACCCAGGCAAGGATGTGAAAGGGTGGAAAAGCATTTCATTCAGTAAGGCTGCATTCACACCTGAAAGATTCGTTTTCAGGCAGAAAGTCATGCTTTTTTTCCGAGATTTTGCACAGGTCAAAAGGTCACCAATGTAAAAAGCAGAAAAACGCCTGTAATCTGCCCAAAAAGAAGCTCATGTACCTTTTTGAGCTTCAGGTATTTGGCTTCAGGCTACAAAATGCTCAGATATGAACAGGGGCCATTTAAATGAATGGGATTTTGCTTGTTGGGCATTTTTTCTGGTGTTTTACAAACTGAAAACGCTCAGGTGTGAATGCAACCTTAACCACATGCTGACTGCCGCACGCAGATTTACGTCGGCAGAATGGCATGGGCAGGCAAAAGGGCGTACCTGTATAAAGGGTACAGTGCCTTGCAAATTATTCACCCCCCCTGGCATTTTTTGTGTTTTGTTACAATACAGCCTTTAATTTAGTTCAATGTTTTTTTTAATCTGAATTATATGTAATGGATCAGAACACTATAGTTTAAGGAAAAATTTGAAAAATATATACATAAAACTATTTTTCAGAATTAAAAAAACTGATAATTGGCATGTGTGTATGTATTCACCCCCTTTGTTATGAAGCCCGTAAAAAGCTATGGTGCAACCAATTACCTTCAGAAGTCACATAATTAGTGAAATGATGTCTACCTGTGTGCAATCTAATTGTCACATGATCTGTCATTATATATACACCCCTTTTTGAAAGGCCCCAGAGGCTGCAACACCTAAGCAAGAGACACCACTAACCAAACACTGCCATGAAGACCAAGGAACTCTCCAAACAAGTAGGGGACAATGTTGTTGAGAAGTACAAGTCAGGGTTAGGTTATAAAAAAAATATCCAAATCTTTGATGATCCCTAGGAGCACCATCAAATCTATCATAACCAAATGGAAAGAACATGGCACAACAGCAAACCTACCAAGTGACGGCCGCACACCAAAACTCAGGGACTGGGCAAGGAGGGCATTAATCAGAGAGGCAGCACAGAGACCTAAGGTAACCCTGGAGGAGCTGCAGAGTTCCACAGCAGAGATTGGAGTATCTGTACATAGGACAACAACAAGCAGTATGCTCCATAGATTTGGGCTTTATGGCAGAGTGGCCAGAAGAAAGCCATTACTTTCAGTAAAAATTGTCACGATTTGAGTTTGCGAAAAGGCATGTGGGAGACTCCCAAAGGGTATGGAGAAAGGTGCTCTGGTCTGATGAGACTAAAATTGAACTTTTTGGCCAAAGAGAACACTATGTCTGGCGCAAACCCAACACATCACATCACCCAAACACCATCCCCACAGTGAAACATGGTGGTGGTGGCATCATGCTGTGGTAATGTTTTCAGCAGTCGGGACTGGGAAACTAGCCAGGTTTGAGGGAAAGATGGATGGGGCTAAATACAGGGATATTCTTGAGCAAAACCTGTACTACTCTGTGTGATTTGAGGCTAGGATGGAGGTTCACCTTCCAGCAAGACAATGACCTCAAACACACTGCTAAAGCAACACTTGAGTGGTTTAAGGGGAAACATGTAAATGTATTGGAATGACCTAGTCAAAGCCCAGACCTCAATCCAATAGAAAATCTGTGGTCAGACTTAAAGATTGCTGTTCACAAGTGCAAACCATCCAACTTGAAGGAGCTGGAGCAGTTTTGCAAGAGGGAAGGGGCAAAAATCCCAGTGGTAAGATGTGGCAAGCTCATAGAGACTTATCCAAAGCGACTTGGAGCTGTGATAGCCGCAAAAGGTGGCTCTACAAAGTATTGACTTTAAGGGGGTGAATAGTTATGCACATTGACTTTTTCTGTTATTTTGTCCTATTTGTTGTTTGCTTCACAATAAGAAAACAAAAAAACAAAAAAACACACACATCTTCAAAAGTTGTGGGCATGTTCTGTAAATTAAATGATGCAAATCCTCAAACAATCCATGGTAATTCCAGGTTGTGCGGCAGCAAAACACAAAAAATGCCAAGGGGGTGAATATTTTTGCAAGGCACTGTATACCCTAGAATGGTTGCCAGCCAATCATGAGAGCTGTTGAACCAGGTCTCTGAAATTCCCACAAAATCCAAATCCTCCTTGTACAACAGTAGCAGTAGATGTCAATAGCTGGTCTACACAATCTCAGGCTGCAGCGGGGACTCAGAAAAGGAGAGAGGGACAGTGAACTGTAGGATTAACCAGGATTTTGACAAAATGACTGAGCAATCAAAGATTTTCCTGCATGTGCTCTGATGAGCACTTTCAGTGCTTAGATGCACTCAGGGCCGTCTTTTCCATTGGGCACGCTGGGCAGTTGCCCGGGGGCCCCACCTGCCCAGCCAAACATCTATGTGTCACTCTCGCTCCAATTTTCTGTGACCCCATGCTCAGGCCATCATGCCCGGTCTTAGGGTCATGTGTGGCAGGTGCAGCTGGCCTGTCCTCAATCGTGGGAGAGCGGGACTGGCCTTCACTGTGAGTTGTGGCCGCTGTCTTCTCCTCCTCCTCTCCGGGTCACCGATCATGTCCCTGCTGGGGCATGCAGTCTGTGCCCGATGTCTTCTTCTTTTCCTCTCCTCCTCCTCTCCGGGTCACCGATCATGTCCCCGCCGGGGCAGGCAGTCTGGCAGTGTGACAGGTGGCGGCGCAGAGGCAGAGCAGATCATGAAAGAAAAAAAGGTAAGAGACTCACTTGTGAGTTTTGTTGCTGGCCCGGGGGGAGTAGATATGGTCTGGGGAGAGGGAGTAGCCATAAAGTCAGTGTATAGTGTAATGTGTTGTGTATAGTGTATAGTGTAGTGTGTATAGTGTAGTGTGTATAGTGTGTAGTGTGTGTGTATATATATATATATATATATATATATATATATATATATATATATATATATATATATATATATATATATATATATATATATAGTGTATTGTGTGTATGTGTGTGTGGTGTATTTGTCTGTGGTTAGATTATTGTGTAGCAGTCAGTATGTAGTGTATTTTGTAGTGATCTGTGGGTAGTGTATAGTATATTGTGTAGTGGTCAGTGGATAGTGTAGTTTGTGTAGTAGTGGTTAGTATAGAAATCAGGTAGGGTGGGGTGGTGTGTAGAGGTCAGTGTGTAGTGTAGTGTAGTGGTCAGTGTGTAGTGTAGTGGTCAGTGTGTAGTGTAGTGGTCAGTATAGGAATCAGGTAGGTTAGTGTGGTGTGTAGTGTAGTGGTCAGTGGATATAGTGTAGTGTAGACAGGGCCCCAGTGCACTGTATTGCCCGGGGGCCTATAATGCTCTTAAGATGGCCCTGGATGCACTTGTAATTGCTCAGGTATTCACACCTACAATTACTCATTTCCAAACGTTGCTTTTGAATCAGCCTCTTACTTTCCAATGACAAGAAAAAGTAACAAAAGATGTACCAAGCATATCTAGGATTTTAACATATAAAATTAACCCCTGTATTTTTCACCATAAACAACACGTTTGTATCTAAACAAAGTGCCTTTAATCAAATGATTCTGAATTCACAATATTAAAACTGGCCTATTTGAATGGCAAATGAACGATATCACCACGAAGATCTGAAAGCATGTTCAGACATTGTTTCCACGAACAGATAAAGTTACGGTGTTCTCCGTAAAAGTAATCAGTTACCATTATGTGGCCAGAAATAACGAGAAGTTTATTAACAATAGCATGGAAAAGAGGAACTGGGTTTAGGGAACAAAGGTGTTCATATTAATATGATACACGTTATGAATTAATAGAGGAATACAGAAACAAAATGTCAATTGTTAGCATGACCCTGTTAAACCAGCCACAGAATCTGGTGCAGCTGTGTATAGTGACCAATCAAGTTCTAGATTGTATTGTCAAAGCTTAATTGAACAAGCTGAAGTTGGAAGCCGATTGGTTACTATGCACAGCTGCGCCATATTCTGTGTGCACCAGTTTTAGTAAATCTCCTCCACAGTCTTTGGCCTTTCCTCTCTGAACAGCCACCACTAGGAAGATTCCTCTTTCACTACACAACTTGGGTGGTGTCCTCATTCAGCATTTCCATAAGGCACAACTTAGTGGCCCATAGCTTACGAATTTGAATACACTTTCACGGGTCTAACAGTCAAACTAAAATTCTATTGGAATTTAGGTCCTATAACCATGGGCGTCCGCAGAACTTTTTTCGGGGGGGGCATCATTTTGGGTCACCCATGCTCCGCCCCTTTTTTCGACAATGTAATGAAGGGGAGGGGCTTAGTCATTATCACAAAGCACAGGCATGTGCCCATCAATTGCAACCTCAATGTGCCCATCAAGTATGGCCTGTACAGTACCTGTGTATATATATAGGGGTGGATGGTATTAATATATATATATATATATATATATATATATATATATATATATATATATATATATATATATATATATATATATATATATATATATATATATATAGGAAGGAGGGTGGGTGTATATAGCTGTATACAGGACAGATGATGTATATCTGCAGTCAGTGATGATAGAGGAAGGTCTCTATATACAGGAAGGAAGGTGGGTATATACAGCTACCTGTATATAGAGACCGCCCGCCATCATTACTGACTGCAGATATACATCATCTGTCCCATCTTCCTTCCTGCATTCCCCCATCATCACCGACTGCAGATATACATCATCTGTCCTGTATATAGCTATATATACAGGACAAATGGTGTATATCTGTGAGTGATGATGGAGGCATACAAGAAGAAAGATAGGTGTATATAGCTGTATACAGGACAGATGATATGATCTTTCCTATATCTGGCACCCCCCTACACTGATCATAAGTGTATGCACTCAGCTGTCCACCTCATCTGTATATAAGTCAGGCCCTTACACACACACACACACACACACACACCTGTAAGCACACACACACACACACACAGCTCTGCCCCCCCCCCCCCCCCCTTACACAAACAGCCTCCTCCCTTCACTTGTACAGCCCCCGCTTATAAGCTGGTCTTCCTTCTCCCAAGTCCTGTTTCCACATGTCCCTGTGAAAATACAACAGGCAGCAAAGCAAACACTATGGGCGCACATACAGGAAGCAGACAGAGGTGGCAGTAAAGGGCTCTGTAAGCTCAATGACACAGATCTGCAGCAGCTGTGGAGCCGACTCGCACAAACCCAGAGAGCCAGCACAGCTACAGATGCCGCCACTGCAGACCCTTGCCAATTCCAGGGGGGGTCGTCCGCCCCCCCCCCCCCCCCCCCTCTGCCCCTACCTGCGGACACCCATGCCTAGGACTGTAGCACACCTAATGCTCAGCAAGAACTTCTTGAAACTTTCCAAGCTGAACAATGGAGATGATAATGGTTTTCAAGTGCAATCATGTTCATTGTGCTCACTGTCAGCTTGTTGTACTATTTCAGCCAATAGTTTTAGCCTTTTTACAGGTGTCTTAACTTACAAGAATTTACCAAAATAATAAATAATCTCCACTCAATTACTAAATTTGATTATCAATATGGCCAATCTGAGCATCGCTATCAATACGATTCAAAGATTCTGTAATTTCAAGATCAAGAGATTGCCGATAGTCTAAAAAGTAATAGGAAAAGCTAGAATTTGGATGCTTGTGTTGTGAAATCTGACAATTTCTCATCAAGGTGTCCGTTTATGAAGCAGTGAAATCTATTCACTGCTTCGTTTTCGGGCATTCGCAGTGGAGATCGTTCTCCTCTGTGTGCCAGTTTATGAAGCTTTGTAGATCGCTTCACCTTTGGAGGAGTGAAGTGATCTACAAATGCTTCAAACAGTGGAGAACGCCCCCAGATACTGGAATCTCGTGAGACTTTCAGAGATTACAGCACCAGAAATTCACAGAAACACAGAGATGTCAGTTTATTAGGCAGTGATACATTTATCACCGCTCAATACACTGACAGACGGCGTGGTTAACGTTAATAAAATGAGTCCCCCTACATGCGGCCCATATTGGGAAAAGCATAAGACATCTTGGCCAAAGCCTGGGAGTGGCAAACAGGCTTACTTTGACCAAGCTTAATTGCGGGGTCACATTTTCCAAGGTGAGAGTCCATTCACAAGGGGGAGCACCTGGGGATGACACACTGACAGCATTAATGAGCACCAAAAGGAGTGTAAAGGGAGCAGCACATATATAGGAAAAGAGCTAGAATTTAGATGCTTGTGTTGTATAATTTGACAAATAATTTCTTATGAATGCTTTGAGAAAACAGAGATAAAAGTGCTTGTTCTGTATACGTAAATACTTTAGTGTGCATGATCTGGCCCTAGGTTTACTTTAAACCTTTTTTTAATTATCTCATCTGAAGCACACTGAAATCATTACATTTTTGGTTTAATTGCCACTATAGTCCTAGTCTTTGCGTGTATATGAGCAGAAAGCACTGTATTCAAATAAAAGTCAATGCTGGAGTCTATACATAATACACAGCATTTATTTAATAAAAATAAGGTATCCCAGTATACAGCAGAAAACTGACGCATTTCAGCTTGCATAGCCTTACTCCTGCCTGTTGCATGATAATAGCCAGGAGCCGAGGTAGAGCTAAGCTTCTTTGTTCAGAAAGCGCCGTACTTTATATTTCAACAAATTTTCAACATTCTGAAAACATAAGCAATTGATCTTCCCTGCTAAAAAATAAAAATATATTTAACTGGTAACTAACAAAAATATAAAGCTGCTTAATAGGTTACAGAGTTTGTTCTGATTAATATTAAAATGGAAAGAACTGCCTATATGGTTGCAACTTGCTAACTGAATGTTATATGCACAATGCCTACACATTACTGTATAGAAATGCCAGCAATGACACCTGGTGGTTATACATGGAGCATACCCCTTATGGATACCGTACATAGCACTAGGAGACTGACAACTAGATTTCAGAAATCATGAGCCTTTGATTCAGTCTATAATTCAGTGGTTATGTTTAGGTTCTGGGAAGAATATTTCATTAGAACTGCTTATTCACAAGCCCTTCCACTGGGTGCAACAGCACAGGCTCTGGCATTAGGCATTAGCCCACTTACATTAGCTATCTGGTTAGAGGGATATATTCAGTCCTGATAAAATACTGTTTTATAACACAATTACTTGTAATATTTTAGGGCAAACCATCCAGATTTCACTTAGAAACTCCCACTACCTTTTAACTCATTGTGTACCAAGAGTATGTTATGTACATCCAGGTGGAGAGTCCACAGGTTGCACGTAGAAAGACTTATATTTTCCATCTGCCATCACAAACAAAAGGATGCAGAGGCCAAATGCATACTGAGGATGTTTTATTTAAAAAAACAAAAAAAAACAAAAAAAAAACAAAAAGGCATTCTCTCAAAAGCCGTAGGCTAACCAGCATTGTACATAAAACCAAGTGGAAAGGTGGTCCTTAACTCATACGACACTGATGTCTATTAGAGTTGCCAGCTAGCAAATGGGGGTAAAAAAGATCAACCTGCCTTTTTACCTCCTTCCCCCCACTGCTTGCCTAAAGCCTACCAAGGGGGTGGCACCTTCAAGATTTAATTAGGCTTGTTGATTTTGACATGGCCTGTCAAACTTGTTCATGGAGGTCAATAAGACTGTGCCACAACCACAAGCCAAACCACACGGTTGCATCAGGGTACTCCAATTTAAAATCCCCTTGGGATCAAAAGATAAAACACATACATTTCAGGGGTGGCAGAAAGAAGCACCTCCTAAATGCCTGGAAGCCATTGCTTTACCACCCACAATCTACCATGAATTGCTTTTAAAAGGGTGGTAGAGACTGTCGTCCTTGTAAAAGGGGCTTTAAGGCCATGGTTCATGTTAAACCCATATCTGGTTGTAACATTTTTGCATTCCCAAATGTTAAAAGGTTTAATATGTTGTTTTCAGGTACGTTGTCTACTAGTGCCAAGAATATATATTATGTACAAAAATACAAAGAGAAATGTTTAGCTAGGAAACAAGTGTCTCTCGAAGATTACCATCTCCTGGCCAGAACATACACCAGTGAAGCGGTGGCTGCCGTCCATGTCATTATGGAACTTTGGAAGTCTGTTAAATTAATGAGATCTCCCTACAATAGAGGCCAGAATCACTGCCTGCATGGCTCACCGGATTTCTGGAATGTCCCATATCTCTACAGCACGTAACTCTTCAAACCCTCAAAAACCAATTATTATTCAACACCATGCAATGTGCAAGGCAGCAGTGTTTCCTACAAATATACACCAGACATAACTCATTTCTATTCCTCCAAAGTATTACGTAAGATCCAAATAAACATTACCAACGCCTTATTATACAATTATGATTGAAATATGTCCAGACACATCTTTGTTGGTAGAACACATATCCCAGTTCCTCCCAGTTTACTAGTAAGCAGAAACTGTAGAACTGACGCAGATCAGAATTATTATTTTGGCTACTACAAGGAAAAACTGGCACCAATGTGTATGTTTCATCAGAGACACTTTCCTGACTGGTTATATTTAATGATTCACAAAGCTATACTCTACTACAATAAGATTGCGTGAAATACACAAGAAAATACACAAACAAGCAGATTTTAGCAGAACACAGCACAGGCCACACAATAGGCAGGACCTTCAACTGTCACATGCAGACCACAATAATGCAACTATTCTGGTGGCTGGATACAGAGAGCATTGTGAACTCAGCACAAAGTGAACCCAGCTTCTGCTATATAAAAGAAATTATTGTTTTATCTGGTGTCCTTTCATTCCCCTGGGCGCAATGCTGGTTAACCCATAGTCTGCTGTTATCAACCACTTCCTGCTACTAGCAAGGAGGTAGTGTGTACAGCCATGACCCCATCACCACACAGCAGTGGTCCCAATACAAAGTACTGTGACAACATGTGGCTGTCAGGCATCTCAAATGTTACTCATGGCAGCAGGGTTTAGACTTTAACCATCTCAGCTCCGGAAGGTTTTACCCCCTTCATAACCAGGCCATTTTTGTTTACTTAAACTGGTACTTGCGGAGTCATGCAATGCTGTACCCAAATGAAATTTCGATCATTTATTTTACACAAATAGAGCTTTCTTTTGGTGGTATTTGATCACTGCTAGTTTTTTTAATTCTTGTTATATAAATGAAAATACTGAAAATTTAGAAAGAAAAAATAATATTTTTTACTCGCTGTTATAACGGTTAACTGTGTGCCTAACAATGTATAATGTGTGCTATATGTGCTGATTTTTACTAATAATCTCTTCGTTTTTTATCCCTTTTCAGGGATAAGAAACAGACTGTTCCCTCTGTACAGAGCCCTGTGTTGATTGTCAACACAGTGCTCTGGGCTGTGATTGGATGCAGCCGATCAGCAGGACCCGGCCATGAATCATTATCCAGGACCTGCTGACAAACTCCTGCTGTGTACAATCACAGCGGGTGACGGTGATGGGGGCATGCCGGTGTCTTGTCGAATAAGTTCCTTCGGCGGATAGGTTCCCCCCCCTGTACTGCGCAGGCGCAGCGCCTGCGCAGTACGTACTACTGTTGGCCGCCGGAGATAGCCGAAGCTCAAACGCTTCGATCAGCTGTACACGGCGCCTGCGCTCTGGGTCCAGATTCCTTCCCCACTATCCAAGTGGACCTAGAGGGGGAATCTAAAAGTGCCGAGCGCAGCGAGGCCGTGCCCAAAGCGTGGCGAGCGAAGCGAGCCCGCGAGGGGCCCTCTTACAGGCGCCGTGTACAGCTGATTTTCAGCTGTTCCGCTTCGGCTATTTCCGCCGGCTTCTACTGCGCATGCGCAGTAGAGGGGGGGAACTAATCCGCCGAGCGGAACTTTCTCGGCAGAACACCGGTGCACGCCCTAAACATGGAAAACGGCAGCGATGTATCAGTATGGCGCTTTGCCTGTATGGGCCACCTGTTTGCAGTACATTGCATGGCAGGTGGTCCAGAAGTAGGCAAAATGCCTGTTCTTCTGGTTACATCATACAACTCTAAGGTCTGTTGCACATGGATGCCTAAAATGGCACATCTTTTGGTATTCAGGTTTTTTCTTTTTTACGGATCTAAATGCAGCCTGTTGTTTTTAATGAGCCTGTACATACAGACACGTAAACTTGCGCTGTGTATAGATCAGTAAAAATATAACAATCCACTTTGCTGTTTAGGATTTTACGGGAGTTCGTGCATACAACAGGCCCCAAAAAAAGCTAGAAGAATTTTTACATGCATGTACACTCAAATACACGCATTATACAGCCCATCCTTTTTTTTGTATATCAATGTTTTCTGCCAGGAACCTGACGATTGCATGTCCATTCCGTGTGCAAGTACCATAACAAAATAAGCACTGTAAGCCCATACCTATTAAAGGCATGATAACCTTCCAACCTGCACCTTGCATTTTTCAGCTGCATAAAATGTGCATTGATCATTTAGTATCATGGTGTCATTTGTTGCTCTGTATGCACAGGAAACGTGTTGTAGTACAGACTTCTTACGACTGAACTTTGTGTTAGGGTCTTTTCACACGGGCTTGTCCATGTACTGACTCCGCTTTGCTCAGAAGGGATCGATCCGCTGAGCAGGCGGATGACAGGTCCGTCTTTACTCACTGTGCGGAGACAGACTTGTCAGAGCCCCGCTGTCCTCTATGGAGATCGGATGTAAACGGACTGCCTGTCCATTTCATCCAATCCGATTCTCCAGACAGGTGGAAAATCGAATACCAGCGGATGTCAGAGGACATGTCACTGCTAACATCCGCCGTTCCATAGAGGTGCATGGAGCGTCCGATCAAATCTAAAAAACTGACAGGCGGACCTGATCGGAGAGCCCGTGTGAAAGGGGCCTTACTTATTACTGACCTCTGCATTTTGCGATCCCTACTACTTACCCCTGCACACGCTGCTTTACTTATTCCCAACCTTTGAACCTTCCATTACCTTCCACTGACCTCTGCCTTACCCACCTACTGACCTCTAACACTCGTGTAGAGTACACTGAGGGGACAGAGTGGGCCAGGAGGTCACTGTATGCATAATGTTTTTGGTGGGTGAACTGCTACTTTCTCAATCAATCGATGGAGACATCTTAATCCAGGTATTAAGACCAGAAGATCTGATATGTTTATGGATATTTGAGTCAAATCTTTTAGATATCCAACAGGAACAAGGTTATTAACCCCATTTTCAGCTGTTCCTTGAGGATCTCCATAACTATCCTATATCGCCATTAAATCTAATGATTAATAGCATGTACTGTATATACAATAACAGCATTACTCTGTTCATATAACTACTCCAGCAGCAGAACAGTATTCTTCAGGATGGGTATTGACCTGGAAAAGAAAATATTGCTGCACTGTTTATAATTGGTGGTAGCACAATCTTCATATTTTTTCAATATTTTTCTACATGCCCCTTTGCTTATATGATATTTTGGAGATGCTCTCTCTAACCGACATTGTGTATATGCATATTTGGGGGATGTTGTTTCCAAGAAAAGGGTATACCTTATTACAATTCCAGAACCACACATGGCACTAATTACGTATATGGGTACTGTTTATGACAAGTGTGGCCCTCTTATATTTTAATTGGTTTTAGCGAAGGTGGTCCCTTTTTATGGGAGATCGGAAATATCACAACATAAAAAACCTAATAAACATTTGTATCTCTTTTGTATCTTCCCCACTGGGTAGATTCACCCTCTGTTTGTCCCGGTGATCACTGTCATCAAGACAAAAAGTGATGGGGAACCCAAAATTTTTCAGATGTTACCAAAAAAAACAAAAAAAAAAAACCTTTTCCTGTGAAAACTGCCTAAGGCTAAGTTTATTTATGCGTTTTTAGTGCATTTCCTGAAGCGCAAAGACGCCCTATAATACATTTAACATTATTTCCTATGGGTCCCGCTTACATCTATGCGGTTTCCTGCAGTGCGTTTTTTTGAAAGGTGCAGCCGTTTTTTTTTGTTTTTTGTTTTTTATACACGTAGGACAGTGCATCTTTGACTTCACAAACTTCAATGGAAGTGTAAAAAAAATGCATGTACACGTGTTTTTGGTGTGGTTTTGGTAGGTTTCTGCTTTTATCTCCTCCTCCTAAAAAACAAATCCATGAAGCATGAAAATCCATCAAAAACGTGAGAAAAACATGCTGCAAAAATGCATCAACTTCCCATAAACCGATGTAAACTAGCCAAAGAGGGGAATTTATTTCCGTTTGGTACAGACTTTACGTCCGGTTGTGTGTCCAAGACAGGAAGTAAGGCAAAATCTCACCATCAGGACACAGATAGCAAAAAAATGAACTAGAAGAAATTTTAACCCTTCCCTACTCTAATTTAAAAAAAACACTGCAAAGTGCTGTACACCTCAGCACTTACCTAGATTGCAGAACTATTTAGAAATTATGCCCACTTTCTAGTCCTCTATAGGAGGCTCTCCCTCTCCAGCTGCAGTCTTCTGCTGGCTCCATCCCCTGTACAAGGATCCATGGAGCCACCTTTGTATGTGTGCTTGTTATCCTCTGGGGCAAGCCATGTCCCTGCTCCTCCCTCTAGCTGATTATTGACAGGGACTGGAGCCTGTGTTGTCTCTGCTGCTGTTATTTACATATTATAGAATTAAGAAACTGGTTAGATACATTCATGTGATTGTTTTTAACATAGTTTTAGGGTTGCTCTAATTTTTTTCTTCTCCTACAGATTCAAGGATGGTGTAGGGACAATTGTTGAAGACTTTAATGAACATGGATATCTACAGTATGTCAGTTTTAGGAAGCTGTCTGGCTATATAAAGTCACCGTGTGTCTCTTAGATAAAAATATAAATAGCGCTTGCAAGATATAATGAACACCTACAACTTACTACAAGTGCAAATGAATTACGTGCCCAAAATATATGAATACTAGCAGTGATAAACAATAAAAAAAAACAAATACTCAAACATCCATATAAACAAATTGTGAATGAACACAGTCTATTTCCAAAGTGCCGAGTGCTTCAAATAAAGTGCATATGTGCTCCAAAAATTGCAGGTGTGGTGTGCCACACTCCCCTTTTGTGACCCCACCAACCAAAATTCATAGATCCTTTATCTATCTCATGAGGTTTTAGCACCTTTGTGACAGCAGCTGCAGGCCTTGGCCTTTCTTTATATAAATAAAAAAAAATGCTTTTGGACTAAAAAAAAAATCTTAAGATTGTTTTCTATTTGAGATGCATTAATAATTTTGTTTATTCAGCATGAAATGGAGCTTCGTTATGTAGCATGAGGTTGTATATTCTGCAATATTTACATTTTTAGTAAACTCACTCAATGAATCCAAACTCCGCAAGCGATAACATGCAATGCATTGATGCAGTCACACAATTTTACAGTAACTATGAGATAAAACAAAGTTCAGGAAAATGCCTTTATCCCATCGTTTTGCAAGTCTATGTACACTACAAACTGTATGATTGAATCGGTTCTGATATCGCTGTTTTACTAACCTGACAACTTATTATTCTAAATAAGAAACCTTTATTTTGTTTGCAAATATTAAATATTCTAACTAGGGCTGGGAGATTTTCTTAAAAAAAAAAAAAAAAATCTTTGATTCTCTTAAAAAAAACTGGATTCACGACTCGAATCGAGTTTTTTTTTTTTCTTTTTGGAAACCGTGCCGGTCCCGAGGCGCTGTGGGCATGAGCTTTTAGGCGAGGCCGTGGCTTCGGCCTAGACCGCGGCGTCCGGCCTCACGGACTAGACAGAAGCCTCACCTGAAAACTCCTTGCCCGCAGCTCTTCAGGCCCGGCGCGGTGTCCGGGCTGGTCCGGAGGCGCTGCCCGCAGCGCCTCGGGACCAGCGCGGTGAAAAAAAATCGATTTGCTTAAATTTTTAATCGATTTGACCTCTCAACTCGATTCAAGATTTAAATAGATTTTTTTCCCAGCCCTAATTCTAACTACCAGCAAGAATAAGTCCTTATAATTTAAAGAGCACCTGTCATTTCAGATCCATCATGGCAGCGCCGTTAGCGGGCATCCACTCACCTGCTCCCGCCACGTCCCTCACCTTGTTGTTTCACTGCCACATCACCAACCGTCCCATTAAAGTGAATGAGACCATCGGGGAAGTCAACAGCGGATCAGAGGAGGAGGCTGCTGCGAGACAGAGATGACAGTTGCGCTTTAAAAATTATGATTTCAATCAAATCCATCCCGTCTTTAGCGTGAGTATTTTATTTATTTACCTTGTGTCTCTTGCTATACATTATTGGAATCCATTTCCATCAATGTAATGTCAACTCACAAAATGTAGCGTCTGTCTATAAAAGTTAGAATACAAATGACCCGGACTTCAGACATGCAGCGCCTGGCCTTAATAAAGTGAGGAATCTCTGCGTCAATGAGTATACCCAGGTTTACATTTCTTAAATATCCCTAAATGTATCTGCACATTGGAATGTAATATTTAAATATAGTTGGCCATTATGTTGCAAAGCACAGAGTAGTGGTATGCGGAAAACGACTGAAACCAATCACAAGGTAGTTCTGAACAAACGACAGAAAATTGATTGGAGTAAAATGCATATTTATCCGAATACAAAGCATAATTGGTTTGTACTACATCTGCCCATAGATGCGTCAGTTTTTTTGTTCATCCAGCCAGTTGAATGATAAATACAGACTCGATTCATTGAGTGATGCATTGAATGTGTGGACGGGGGAATCCTCCCCGAGTTACTGTAGTCTGACAGTGGGGAGACTTCCTACAACCCGCAGCGCTGATCAAACTGCTAAAATCACACAGGCCGGTTGAACAGAAGTTAATCAGTAGATCAACGTTTTAAAACACAGCGGCTGCTGAACTGGCCAACTTTCGATCCATGTATGGCCAGCTTAAAGCTGACAACACACCACTAAATAGTAGATATTCAAAATTCCTTTGAAAATATTTTGTACATTAGATGATTGGACAAATGTCATTCAAAAAAGTACTTCAAAATGTTGTTTGCTTTTAACATTCGATATTGGAATAAATGCGTTCTCCTGAATGAAAATCACATTTCCTATTCGAAATTCATTTGTTCAAGGTAAAATATCCATCCTTCGGATTTTCTCATTGCAGAGGTTGAAAACAAACGTTGATTTGACCCTACTATCCATAGGAAAAGGTAATAAACATTCTTAAATCTAAAAATGTATTACCATTTTACTTGCATATAGCTTAGAGTATAAGTAAAGGCAAAACATTTTTAGTTTAGGATGGAGTGGAGAGAGAGATTGGATCATCTTTCAGGTTTTTATTACTCCCTGTGCCCCCGTTAGGGAGATTCACTCTCTAATTGTCCTGTTAACATCAAAAGTGAAAATCACAATTTATGGGTTGTCCTCAAACCATTATTAGTGGGAAATCTTCCGATGGGGATACTACTTCTGGTGACACCCTGAGATTCCTTTATTTTGCAGGGATTTCTTGACATTTTCTGTTTTGGCTATGGCACAGGAAGTGAAGGGAAATCTCCTCAATGGGACACAGATGGCGAAAAAACTTGACAAAAGGTTATAACCCTCCCGTCTCCTTTTTAGTCAGCAGGTGGAATATTCCTTTTAGGTTTTCCTGTTAAAATGTTAGGTCTTCAAATATATCTAAAGCAAAATATCTTTTTTCTATTTTGGAAAGAGTAGGTAATAGTTAAAATATATGTCAGTTTTTTGCTTCCTGCGTTCCATTAAATAGATATCCCCTCACTTTATGTCCTGTAGATATAACAGGAAATCTCTTCAAAGTGATAAAATGCCTATTTTACCTTGGGTTTACACTGCAATGTCTGTGCGATATGAAATCGGCCATACAGATTGTACGGCTGAATTTGCATCACATTCGCACCACAATGGTGCAGGACCCTTTTATTGGTCCCCTCTGGGATCGGACACCCATGCGATCCGATTCCTGCACCATTTGGCAGTTTGCACTGCGATCCGATCTTGGGGGTGTCATTAACTTTCATTGACACCCGCAGCGGTTTGCAGATGTCAGTGTGAACCGCCAGCAGGTGACATGCGATGCGGGAACCTGCACTGGAATCGCACTGGTTCCCGCATCGCATAAATGTGAACCGGGACTAGGACAGTTGTCACTGGAAACAAGTGTCCCCACTGAAAGATTCTCTGTTCTACTTTTTTTTTTTTTACAGTATCAAATAAAAACATAATAAATACAACAGGATAAGTTTATTGCAATTTCTGTCCAGTTATAATTTTTAAACTTACATATAATGGTTGGGGAGATTTCCCATCATTTCCCGTGTCTGACAGCCTGTGAGAGCCGAGCAAGTAATCAGAGGAGCGGCTGTCACTAGGACAGGAAGTGGTTCTAATGTTTCCTCATTTTACCTCAAAATGTGATTTGTTGCAGTTTGTGTTCCCAATGGAGAAACCTCCAAACATTAAGTAAAGAGAACAAATGTATCACCCCAGGAAAAAAAAAAAAAAAGAAGAAAGGGGAATTTGGAGATTCAGAGAATGCTGAGAGAGACAGATGTACTTTTTGCATTAATCATACCTACTTCAATACAACTGTCTTTTTTTTAACCACAGTTTTGTGTCACTTTAATTGTGAAGCTACACACAAAGTTACAAAATGTTGTTGCATTTGGCAATTGTCAAATAAACTTGAAAAAAAAATGTGATGCCAATTATAAGCAATTTGCAGATATTATCTTGCTTGAAACTGTTTTGCGATAAAAAAATCTTTTGCCTTTATGCGTAGTAGATACATAGTGAACATTGAAACTGCCAAGACAGTCCCCGCTCTGTGTCTGCATAGAAGATAAAATGGCTTCAAGATGTTTCCTCCCAGGAAAATCATGAGCAAAAAAAAAAAAGCGCACTATTAGGCCCCATTCACTGAGGCATTTTTCAGGCATTTTAGCGCTAGAAATAGCGTCTGAAAACCGCCACCCATTCATTTTAGTGACTTTTCACACTGGGGTGGTGCAAAAAGCCCAGCATCTTTGGGAGTGCTGTATTTAGCACTCCCAAAACGCACTGCACATTAAAATGAATGAAGAGCGATTCGGAAGCGCAACATGGGCGCTTTTAACCCCGAAAAGCAATGCTTAAACAGCGCTAAAGCGCCGCTATAACGAGCGGTGCTTTAGCACCAACATGGCCGCGGCCCCAGTGTGAAAGGGGTCTAATAGATTTAAATTTACTCCAGCAAAAGTACAAGTGCTCCTTGACCATATGCTTTTGCTTTTTGCCTTTTTAGTATCTCTATTTCCCTGACAATCAACTTACTGCTTGTGTGTTTTAGGTGCAATAAAAAAAAAAAAAAAAACAACAACAACAACAACACACACACACAACCCTTGCTTGCTGCATCTTCAATACACTTTTATCAAAACACATTATGCATAGAGTTCAATGCTAACGCACCTAAAACCCATGTAAAATACACTGCACAGATGTGGACCGGCCCTTCAGATCCTTTCACACAAGGGTTATCGTCCCACCATGAAAACTCATTTAAACAATGCATTAAAACTGAATTCTTTACATCAGTTCATATCAGTGGTCTCCAAATTGCGTCCCTTTGTTTGCCTTTATCTGGCTCCTGGGGCCCTATTCATCCCACTGACACCGACCATGGGGCCCTATTCATCCCACTGACACCGACCATGGGGCCCTATTCATCCCACTGACACCGACCATGGGGCCCTATTCATCCCACTGACACCGACCATGGGGCCCTATTCATCCCACTGACACCGACCATGGGGCCCTATTCATCCCACTGACACCGACCATGGGGCCCTATTCATCCCACTGACACCGACCATGGGGCCCTATTCATCCCACTGGCACCGACCATGGGGCCCTATTCTTTCCAATGATACCGATAATGGGACATTATGCATCCAAGTATTACCAATGAAGGGACACGATTCCTCCCACTGCCACCAACGATGATGTACCGTTTCTTCCACTGACACCAACAATGGGGCACTATTCCTCCCACTGACACCAGCAGTGGGGGCACTATTCTTTACAATGATAGCAATGATAGGACAGTATGCCTCCCACTAATACCAGTGATGGGGCACTATTTCTCCTCTTACTGACCACAAGCAATATGTAATTATTTTACTCCCACTGACCACCAAGCCTGAGACGGACACTGTCTGCTCCCACTGATGGTGGGCACAGTTCACCGTTCACTAATGAAAAAGGGGAAGTTCCGCTTGTCTGCCTCCACCCCCCCCCCCCTCCCTTGCCACATTTGACACCTTTTTGGGGGGGGAGCAGGTCCCTGGTTTTGACAGGTACCCGCTCCCACTTCCGGCTGAGTTTGCCACAGCGAACTTAGCCAGAAGTTCGGCCTCTCATGCTTCCCCCACAGCCGGCCCAATAACAGAGCACAGCGTGCTTCATGCATACATAGCAGGGAACCAGCTATGAAGCTGTAAGGCTTCACTGCCAGTTTCCCTTAGTAGAGATGGTGGCGGCAGCACCCAATAGCCAATCTACAAAATCTGCTCGGATGAGGACACCGCCGGATTCCTGGACAGGTAAGTGTCCTAATATTAAAGGCCGCAGCTACTGTATTTGTAGCTGCTGACTTTTTTCTGAAGGACCTTGGAGCTCCTCTTCAAAGTCTGAAGGACAGTGACCTGGTCCTTTTTTAGAAAAGTTTTGAGACCCCTGGTTTACTCCAGTTTATATATTTGTCTTCGGTTTAGTTCAGTTCAGATTAGAATACATCAGATTTTCAAATGTTCTTTTTTTAAGTTGTTGAAGAGAATATCATGGGTGACTAAAGCATGAACACAAAATATGTTCCTGCTGTTTAAAAATGCATTTCTGGGAACCGCATTTAAAAACGCAGTGCGCTTGCGGGATCCACAGAGAAATTGCATGCTGCAAAAGCACCATGCAATTTCCTGGTCACTGCGCTTTCAAAATGCTGCATGAACCTTTTTTTCTGTAGGAAACGCAGGCATTCATTTAAATGGGCTGCCGTGCCCACGCAAACCCGCATAGATGTGAACCAGGCCTAAGGTCTCATACACACTGGGCATTTACCAGTGGGTGCATCGCCCAGCCCCTTCCACCCTCAGCAGCTGTCAGTCTCTCACAGGGTATGACAAGCCGCTGCCAGCAAGGCTGGGCAGTGCAGCTGTGCCCTCTGACTGCAGCTAAACGCCAGGGCCCCATCCACCGGGGATAAACGCCCGATGTGCATGGTGCCTTAGACATACATTGTGGTTAAGTCTTCATCTGTCTGAATAACTGACAGATGGATCCAGGCTGAATTCTTGTGTGAAAGAGCCCTAAATGTACTTTGTATATTGTACAGGGATACTTTACGTTCTCATATATCTGGCCTTCTTCCAGCTGTTTATAATAAGTCACAGCACATGTCAGACTACAACACATCAAACACTTGACATCTGAATCGCTGGGATCTCTGGATCAGATACCCGACCTCACATCTTTAGGGAAAGCCACGTTTCCTAAATGTAACGCTATTAACCCTTTGCCTGTTAACCTGGGTGCTATGGCATTTAAAAGGTTAGGCTTATACTTCAGTCATTTCCTGTGATGTAGTCTGTACTTTTTTTCCATGCATCCTGTGTCCATATGGGAAAAAAAAAAAAAAAAACATTTCCCTTGTTAAGCGATACAAAAATAGTTTACTTTCCCACGGTGGCTGCAGCGGAAAACGAGATCAAATTTCCACACACCTAAACTGTTTATCAAGGATAAATGAGGCTATTAAAGCAGCAGGAGGGGTGGTGGTAGGTTACAAATACACGGCAGTTTAGGACCACTATATTAAAAGGAAATCATCCTAATTTTTTGGCGCTGCTTGTGTCGGAGCGATCGGCAGAAGGCAATTTAAAGCAGTATTAAACCCAAAAGCAAACATCCATTATATTGCGGCTTACCAGTTCTTAGATGTGATGACTCTATTTGTTTCCTTTTTTAGGCTTTCTATTTTCAGCTGCTGATCCAGCCAGTAGATCTGTTTTTCAGAAGCACAAGCTCTCCAGCAGAATGTGGCAGTTTATATGGATGAGACAAACCACTTAACACTGGCAAAAGTGGATTGTCCAATGAGCAGCGGCTGCACCCAATCAGCTGTAACAATGACTTGGTCTTAATACAAAGTTCCACCGGGGGGGATTGCTTTAACCACCTCATTCGGCCAGCCTTACAGAGGCTTTATAAATAAATGAAGTGGTAAATGAAGTGGTTTTAATCCCCAAAAATGTAATGTATGCCAGTACCATTTTGTAAGGCTTTTTTCCGTTTTCTCTTGGTGATCTAGCCAGTAAAACACCTACTGTATTAGAGTGACCCCACTCTGGATGAAGGAGGACAGGGGGCACAACAGATAGCAGCATTGTCAATCTGGGGGGGGGGGGGGGTGTTAAATGTATTAATCAGCTTTAAATACACTGACAAACTGAAGCCAAACTCCAACTTACACTTTACAATAATTGGTTACAGCAGTTTTTTCTTTTTTGGGATAAAGGTTTTACATTAAACAAAAAGCTGGTCTTTTTAAGCACCCCTGCCAGGGTTAAATAGTATGTCTCATCTCTGTAACCGATACATTTTGCTGGCAAGTGTGTGCTTTTGAAAAACAACAGACTTAGGCTCCATGCACACTGGACGTTAAAATAATATAAAAACCGCAGTAGCTTTGTAGTGAATCTTTCAACATTTTTTAACGTTTTTGCAATAGCATTTTTTTTGCGTTTTTTTTTTTCGCCAATGGATCAAAAATGTTAAAAAAACGCTGGTGAACTATGTTTTTGAGTGTTTATCGACGTTTATGAGTGTTTGACGTTTTTTGTGGTCAGAAAAATAACTCCTGAACGCGATTTTATGGCTTTCAAAAAACAACCCATAAACCCCACTGCTGATAAACATCCAAAAACATCCCTGTGTGCATGGACACATCGTATAACATAGACGGGAGTTTATGGGCTCTTAAAAAAAAAAACAAAATAAAACGTCCAAACTCCCAAAAACGGCCGTTTATGAGCTTCAGTGTGCATGGAGCCTTACTGGCCAGATTAGCTGGTGAACACAAAAGAAAGAAAGCCTTAAAAAGAAAAACTAATGCAGTCTAGAAATTGGTTAGTTACAATATAATTGTTTTCTCTTGGGTTTAATACTGCTTTAATGACATAAAGTGTTGTATATAAAGTGTTTTGTTTAATAGCAATCATAATTGAATTGTTCCTTCCCAGTTCAGGTTTGCTATAAAAAAAAATAAAAAAATAAAAAAAAGGAGGAAGAAAAAAAGCTTAATGTTTTGTTCTTTTAATAAAGAACGGCCATTGACTTCCTTCACCCTCCAGCTTGAACTCTCCACCAAGATATGTATTGTTCATGGTTCACACACACATTTTTGTTTAATCTGACATGATTTGGGCCTGTTATAACCTGTAGGCCAGGGATGTTGATCCTAAACTTCATGTTTCAGCTACAGACTCACGTACAGCAGCAGTGTCAAACTTTCCATCCTATATGTGACACTAAAATTATGTTGAAACTTTTCAAAATTATAATAAAAAAGGTGTCAGCTTCATGGTTCTGGGTTATACAAATGAATAGACACTTTTCCTACTCATGTGAGGACCACCAATGTTACTACTCGGACCTCCCAGCACCCAAGAAGAGGCAAAGTAATGTAACCGGCCTGAATAAATCTCAACTTCTTGCCAGACACATATCACATATATACTGCAGCATGAAAGGTGGCCATTTGTGTCCACAGTGCCACAAGGTTGTGTGCTGAGAGGGTGCCCCCAGCTCATTGACCAAGCTGCCAATGACATCCTTGTTCAAGGCTTCCGATCAAGAACCAGTGGACAGGCTCCGGATTATGTGACCGATGTGAGAGCCAGTCATATAATACGGAAGCCACACCACATCCCGGGCAATAAAACCTAATTATAGGGCCACCGGTGGGCAGCGTTAAGAGATTGCCAGGGGAGGTTAGTCATTTAAGAGGCAGAGGTCAGAGCCCAGAGTTGGACTCCAATTGGATTTACCCTTGTATTAGGAGCAGCATCCCAAAGGGAACACAACATTGTGTATCGAGGAGGCAGGGGGATTTTGAAAGGTGTAGATATATTTTTGGACCCTGGAGACCCTGTGCCAACACAAATGTTCTGACATTTGGGGTGTGACCAAGACAGGCATGCGAGAGGATGCATCTCCCACAGCTCCCGATAATAACCCTGTGACCAATCCCAATGTGTCCCCCAGCCTTCCTACCAACCCCTCACCGATCTATGCAGCAGGACTACACCCCAGGGACCCCTGTGGACCCTCCGTTGGCTCTCTGCACCAGAGGGATGACCCGAAAAAGTCAAAAACGGAGACCGTGGGTCTGGAAATCCAAGATGGCACCGTGGCGTCCTCAGTGAAAGGCACTCCTTGTGGCACAGACAAGATGAAGGACCTGGGACCCAGAACAAGTAAGCTAACTAAGCCCCAAGGCAAGGAGGCTCCCAAGGATATGATCTATTATGCCCAAAAGATGTCAGGGACCCTGGGGACGGAGCAGCCATCCCGCTCTGAGGGGAAACACCAACAGCAGCCAGACATGCAGGCAGCCACTCACTCTGAACATTGAGGGGAGGAAGAGTTGGAGCAGGCCGATCCCATGGCAGGGACACAACCCAGACTCACAGGACACAGCTCAACCCACCCTGGCTGATATCCTCAGGGCAGTGAACAAATGCACAGCATCAGCTAATACATTACAAGAGCAGTTTGGAGGTTTGAGGGAGGATGTGTCATTACTGAGACAAGACAGGCAAAAAATCCAGGAACGTACCATGGCTGTGGAGAGCAGGATTAGTGATATGGAGGATCAGATCCATCCTAGCGAGGTTGCTCCACTACCGTGACAGGGAAGTTGCGCTGCGTCAAGCACGAGAAAGGGCAAATATTTAATACAATAGCACCAGGGTGTCATTTTACCCTGACTTTTCGGCAGAAGTCTAAAGAAGCAGGGCCAAATTTACTGATGTCAAACGCCGGCTGCGGCTCCTTCAACTACCTTACGCCATGCTGTACCCTGGCAAAGCTCCAGATAGCCATGAGGGGCCAAGCTCAGTTTTTTGAATCTGCCAAAGAAGCCTCATCGTGGAACGAAATGAGCAGGCCTTAAAGCAGCAAGCACATGAGGAAGAGGACCGATACCTGAATAGTGAGTGAGCCTGCTGGCTTGTGCAGTACAACTTCATCCCTACTGCTTGCTACCCTTGAATAGGGGGGGATCCCCTTCTACAGGATAGGCTGCTGTTCTCTGGCTGGGGGACAAAATATTGATACTGACTGCAAGGTGAGCGACTTGACATGATCATTGGAATTACATCAGACAGGGAGTAGCACTCTACTTGTTGCCCTCTGCTGGCCAGGAAACTGGCGGGAGGCCCAGAACCCATGGCTGCAAGGGAAAGTACGTGCCCCGGACTCTATACTTATCCTTTCACTTGATCTCTGCTACCTTTCGTCATGGCAAAGGTACCCATTGTCTCATGGAACGTTAGAGGACTTCACTCTCCTTTAAAATGCACTATGATCCTTATGTGTTTGAAAAAATTTATCCCGGGTACTTTGCTTCCAGGAAACTCACTTGACAGCAGAGACATTGAATTCTCTACGGTACTCGTGGGTAGGGAGAGCCTACCACTCCACACACACCTCTACTCCAAGGGGGTCAGTGTCTTGATACATGGAGCCCTGGACTACCAGGAATATCACAGTGTCATAGACAAGGAGGATCGCTATGTCTTTAGTCACTGTGGACTTAATACATAGTCTTGCATGTTGGCATGTGTTTATATCCCTCTGCCTTTTACAGCGACAGTGCTCAGACTCCTGCTCTCATTCTTAGATGGCAGGCCTGATGTACCGCTGTTCGTAATTGGGGACTTTAGTTGCTGCTTGAGCCCGGCTGAGGATAGACATCTATACAACTGCCCACTCCAGGGGTACTCCCCTGGCATGGTTGTTGAGGTGGGCTGGATGGATGTCTGGCCACATCGCAACCCGGTTGTCAGGCAGTTTACTTGTTTCTCAAAATCGCATGGTTGTTTATCCAGAATTGACCTGGGGGTGAGTAACTTGAGCATGCTCCCGTATGTTGCTGATTTGGTACATAGACCCCGTGTATCGGACCATTCTCCATTAGTGGTACATCTCCTAGTAGCCCCACCGGCTACGTCAGTATAACAGTACATCCATAAACCCCCTTTCACCCACACAGGGGTGTAAATTCAGCATTTGCGGTGCTTATGATAAAGAAGGCTTTATCAGAGGATTAGTACACTTACCGCGTAACCCCCGCCACCAAGTGGCAGTATGGAACCAGATGAATAGACCGACTCACATCTTTTATATTCCTTCTAGATCAATTCAATAATTGACAAGGCAACTCTAGGCTATATTTTGTTTACGTATCTAGGAGACCGTGGCAGGGTCTGCAAGCCACTTGGCCCACACTTTGTCATATTTGATAGGGCATCCCCTATTCACGTAGGTGTCCTTGTAGAGTGAAAGGTTGTTTGTAATCAGTTTTTTCCAAAAGGAGGTGCAAGGGGGGGCTTGTTTCTTCCAATGCAAGGTGGTGGCCTTCCTTGCATAGAATAAAAGGAGGCTGACAAGGGTTTTTTCTGCTCTGGTATGGAGTAAATTGTCTACCAGACCCAATACACAAAAACTTCCATAAACTAGAGGTATTGTTGTTGATGTGTGCTTATTGGTGTCTGCTAGTACCTCTAACCAATAGCTCCTTATTCTAGGACACGACCAAACAATGTGTTTAAAATCTCCCTGGGAGTTACCGCACCTCCAACACTCCGAGGAGTGGGAGGGATTAATCACATGAAGCCTAGAGGGGGTGAAATAAGCTCTGTGTACAATTTTAAATTGGATTAATCTGCCCCGTGTGGAAACTAATGTTTTAAACAGTAGATCCCAGATATCATCCCAGTCATCATTGTCTAGGTGTGGTATATCCCTCGACCACTTCGTTCTCAATTTATCTAGGGGAGCTGATGCAATCGTAACCAGATGAGCATAAAGGTGAGTTGTGGGCTTCTCCGCACAGTCAGTTCTCAGTGTGTGTTCTAACTCTGATTCGATCATATTAAAGGGGTTGTAAAGGTAAAAGTTTTATCACCTTAATGCATTAAGGTAAAAAAACATCCGACAATACCGCCCCCCCAGCCCTCCCGTTTTACTTACCTGACCCCTCGAAAGTCCCGCGCTCGCCCCCAACATCCTCTTCGCTGCTCAGCCTGGCCGTTGATTGGTTACAGTGGATGGATTGAAAGCAGCGCAGCCATTGGCTTGCGCTGCTGTCAATCACATCCAATGACGCGGCACGCCGGGGGACGGGGCCGAGTGATACAGTGAGCGGCTATGGCCGCCGGCTGTATCATGGGAGGCCACCGCCCTAGAGCCCTGGTTAATGTGTGGAGCATGAATGTTAGAAAACAACCTGCAGAGATTTTTATCTGTAGACTTGTTTGCCATAAAACCAGTTTGATCCGGATCCATGACAGAAGGTAGTATTTTCCTTAACCATAAAGTGAGGAGCTTAGTCAGGATTTTGATATCATTATTTAGTAAAGAAATGGGTCTATATAAAGCGCATAGGCTCGCATCTTTAGGGTTTTTATAGATCAGGATTATGTGTGCATGACTCATTGAGTCAGGTAGTGTGCCATCTGTAAGGCAATGTGTGTACAAAGAGGCCAAAATAGGAGCCAGTATCATAACGTTTTCTTTATAAAAATCTATGGGGAGGTCGTCTGGCCCGGGTGCTTTACCGGACAGAAAAGAACCAATGACCTTGGCCACCTCATCAGCTGTGAATGGAGCCACTAGAGCTTCTTGTTCTGTGTCCGAAAGCCACATGGTCTAGTGTGGAAGTCAGAGAGGTAAAGTCGGAGGGAAGTGTGGAGGTATACAGGGTATGGTAAATACTACAAAATGTCCTCACGAGTAGATGCAGTGCTCCCAGTAGGAAGTCTGATTTCAGATATGGTCATGGTAGGACGGTCATGCTGTGCCAGTAAGGCCAGCAAGCGACCGTTTTTGTCCCCCTGTTCAAAAAAGTTTTGTTTAGTTTGATATTGAGCAAGGCGGGCAAGCTCCGCCAGATGTAGATTAAGGTCTCTTTGGGAGGCCTGTAAGTGGATATAGTTGGTAGCAGTAGGATCTGACCCATATGTTGCAGTGCAATTCGTCACCAACTCCTGTAGAGTGCGGGTGGTGGAAGTGAGGTCCGCTGGTGTATGCCTTCAAGGCGTCCCATATAACCTCAGGCGAAGATGACCTGGCATTAATGTCCCAGTATTCCGTTAGCTGTGAGGGAATGGTTTCCGTCACTTTCAGATGTGATACCCAGTGAGGAGCTAGGTGCCACAGTGAGGCATTACGGGAAGCTGGGGTACAATTCTAGAGGATTGTGATCTGAGAGACCACTGGGTAAGTAGGAGGCAGCTACTGCATCTGACAGTAAGGCTAGGTCTATGCATGAGGCAGTTTTGTGCGATGCTGAGAAACAGGAGTAGGCCCTAAGAGATGGGCGTTTCCGTCGCCATGCCTCTGTTAAACCTGCCACCTGTGCCCAAGCACAAAGGCCTCCATAAAATTGCTTAGGCACTAGGGGTCTATCCAATGCTGGAGATTATATGGCGTTGAAATCACCCATTAAAAATATCTTAGCTGGGGAATACACCGCAATTTTTCCTATAACATTGTACACAACACTGTCTGAGAGAAGAGGGGCGGTATGTAGATATTAACTATGACGTACCTGCAATTCCATAATGTTAGAACCAGAATAAGATATTTGCCCTGGGGGTCAGTGTGCACGTATTCCACAGCACAAGGGAGGGTTTTATTAATCAAAATGGAGACCCCTCTGGCGAATGTGGAGTATGTTGCATGATATGCTTGTTTGACCCAGGGTTTCTTTAGAGCTAAAATTTTGCTGCCCATGAGGGGAGTTTCTTGAAGAAGTAGCAAGTGGGGTTTATGAGATTTTAAATATTGAAAAAGTGGGACCTGTTTAAATTTTGAATATAATCTGCGAATATTCCACAATACTATTTTTATAGTTTCAAAATCCAAAGACGCCATAAGGTCAATGGTGTAAAATGTGGATTAATGATATATCGAGGGGAAGATAGGGTCAGCTCATGTGCAGCAAAGAAGGTACCGGTCAGTGCCAGAGGATTATATGGATGCACTAAAACAGACAATACAATACAGTTAACTGTGCGCAATGGCGCATACCCTGCCTTCACCAGCTCCTCTTCCATGGAAACTAAGAGAGCAGGCGGTGAGGCCTATGCCCAACATAACAAAAAATACCTCTGAGAGCCCAGGGCTTTGTGGTAGAAAAATTAGAAAGGCGTGGTAGAAGAAAAAAAAAAAAAAATAAAACATCCAGCTTCTCAAGTCAGAGAAAGAAAAAAAAAAAAAGGGTTTAAAACAATAAAAGTGAAACAACCCTCAAAAATACCGGAAGAAAATGGTAAGAAAAGGAGGACTGTAAACTTCTGCAGGAGGGCTCCGGTCCTAACATAATGTTCCAACGCAGGAGGAGAAAGTTTGTTTAGTCTTAGCAGGGTAGCGAAAAAGGATGTAGTTCAGGATACTTCCAAGACCCACCAAAGCCAGCTGGCATGTGAGTTTGATCTGAAACTAAAACAGGTTCATCCATGCCAGTTTTTTCAGCAATCCAGGAACCCTTACCGAAGACGTCCATTAACTCCTTCATCTAGAATATTGCAGGAAGGCTTATGCCATGGTATCTAGCCACTCTGATGCATCCGATGGAGATTCAAAGAATTTAATCAAGCCATGGTGTTCCACACGTAGCTTGCTGGGATAGAGCATGCCATAGGTTAACTCTTTTTCACGAAGCCATTTGCAGACCTCCACAAAGGAATGCCTATGCTTCTGAAGTTCAGGAGAGAAGTCTGGGAAAAAATGTAGAGTGGTGTTTTCATACCGGAGCTGTGGGTGTTTCCTGGCTTCTGCAAGTATGAGATCTCGGTCCCTATAATTGAGAAAGCGGACTAGAAATGGCCTGGGCGGGGATCCACGGGGCCTGTTGGGACCCTGTGGGCCCTTTCCACAATGTAAGCGGATGAGACTTGCATTAGGTTTAGGATGTCTTTGAAAAAGGATTTGGAAAAACTGGTGGGGTGTGCACCCTCAGAGCCCTCAGGGAGCCCCACCGCATGTTATTTCGACGGAGCCTGTTTTCCGCATCTTCTGACCGGTCCATCAGGATTTTTACAGTGCACTGCAGGTCTGTGACATCGTGATGTATATTGGCGGTGGTGTCTTCCGATTCTGATAAGCGGAATTCGGCAGTGGTGAGACGGCCTCTAATTTTGTCTAGATCCTGTCGGATGAGTCCACACTCCATGGCTAGTGCGTCTATGCGGCTCATCAGTGTGGTCTTGCTTGCTTCAATAGCAGCCAGGATGGTGGGAAGGATGGCAGAGGTAGGGGAGTCCCCTGCTGGCTGTGATATAGTGGCCTGTGCTAGAGGTTCCTCACCTGCAGGATCCATGTCAGCTAGCAGCCAAAAGACCGTCCGGACCACCGCTGTCAGCCCGACTCCCAGAGCTTGTGGCAAGATGGCCGCCGCACGTGTCCCGGCCGGGGAGCTCCGCTGCTTAGGAGGCAGCTGTTTCTGGCTAGGTTTCTTCCTGGAGGGCACAGGAAAGATGGGGGGGCGATCCCTGACCTTGCTGGAGGGGTTTACTGAGCAGGATGGAGCCCCTGCACAGAGGATTAGGCAGGATAATATCTATTGGGACCGGAGCTCTCACCAGCGCGTCTTCTCTCCGCTTCATCCGGCCACGCCCAACATTGTATTTTTTTAAATGTAACTGCCTACTCCCAAACTGTCATTTGAAGTAAAACACACAGCCAAGTATTATTCTACACATTTTTTTTATTGTGCGTTAAAAAAAGAAAACAAATAAAATTAGACATGCTATCTGCCAATAGAAATTAACCAAAAAGTGCATTCTATGTATCCAAAAATATAGAAAATATACCAAATCAAATTATTATTCAACCAAAAAATAAAACAAAAGCCTCATGCATGTGTCCTGCTTCTTAATATAGGGGGTCAACAATGCCAAGAGTTGGTGAAAGCAGGATTATTCTCCTGGAGCTCCTGCAGCAAAGGCATATGACATAATCGGTCACGATTAATAAAGAAACCAATTTTTGGTCCAAGAAATCCTCCTTTTCCTGTTCCTGGACTTGGGTCAAAGCAATAACTTCAAGGCCGATAATAAATAACACATTAGCTCCTCCGATTCCGCAACATCTCTGGTTGAGGAACGGCTGTTCAGAAACGAAATGAAAAGGGCAAAATGAAAAGCACGAATCAACAATCAAACGTCTACTAACACGAAATTAGCAGAAGGAGCCCAAAGGATGGTGCTAAATAGCTGAAAAACCATGTAGTACGTCACTACGTTCGTGTTTGTTGGCCGACAATTCCTTGCCGTTTGCATGCAAGACAAAAACTTACACCGAATTGCAGTCTGGAGCTAGGTGGAAAGCATACGGCGTCACCCATCTTAAACAAATTTTCAATAACAGGGTACTATGCACCATCACTAAAGTACCTCCCTCAATGCATTTCCAATACTTACAACTCAGTCACGCAGTTGCAGCACAAGGCTGGTCTTCGGAGTGGCACCTATCCCTGACTCCAGTGCTTAGCCTCCTTAGGGATGCTGCTTCATCCAAAGGATTTATTTCCTAATGGTGTGCTATACTGCTACAATCTGCTCTGAAGCAGCACCTTCTGACAGTAAGGGAGAAATAGGATACAGACGTTGGACAGTTAGATGGGGAACAATGCAACAAGATTTTTCAGGCGGTGGATACTTGCTTACTGAATGTATCTCAAAGACTTACACAGTTACACATTCTGTTACATATATACTATACCCCTTAGACTCCATCTGATGAACCTACAACCCGACTCAACCTGTACAAAATGTAAACTAGATCATGGGGACCTCATACACCTACTATGGCACTGTCCCAAATTACACACATACTGGGCAGGAGTAGTGAATATGGTCAACTCCGTATTTAAAGTATTTCTTCCACAGGACCCGAGAGCTTGTCTCCTGGGTGCATTGGAAGAATATGAATGGGAAGAGAGGCTATCCACAGAGGTTTATTCCTGGCTAGGAAACCAATTATGACACATTGGAAACTTGAGGATCAATTTGACAATGTTAAGAATGGAAAAGCTTATATCTCAGCACAGGGGAAGTACATCCAAATAGAGATGCGCCGAAACATATCGGCCGAAAATGGCCCTTTCGGCAAAAAGGCGAAAGAGAATTTTTGATGAACACTGGCTACATTACAGGGGACACTTTCTGCACTACGGGGGACACTGGCTGGCTGGATCTGACGGGCACTGGTGAAGATGCAATGATCTCCTGTACCATGTCTGCAGTCTCTGACCATCTCCTGTACCATGTCTGCAGTCTCTGACCATCTCCTGTACCATGTCTGCAGTCTCTGACCATCTCCTGTACCATGTCTGCAGTCTCTGACCATCTCCTGTACCATGTCTGCAGTCTCTGACCATCTCCTGTACCATGTCCGCAGTCTCTGACCATCTCCTGTACCATGTCCGCAGTCTCTGACCATCTCCTGTACCATGTCCGCAGTCTCTGACCATCTCCTGTACCATGTCCGCAGTCTCTGACCATCTCCTGTACCATGTCCGCAGTCTCTGACCATCTCCTGTACCATGTCCGCAGTCTCTGACCATCTCCTGTACCATGTCCGCAGTCTCTGACCATCTCCTGTACCATGTCCGCAGTCTCTGACCATCTCCTGTACCATGTCCTCAGTCTCTGACCATCTCCTGTACCATGTCCTCAGTCTCTGACCATCTCCTGTACCATGTCCTCAGTCTCTGACCATCTCTGATCATCTCCTGTAACATCTCTGCAGTCTCTGATCATCTTCTGTACCATCTCTGCAGTTGCTGACTACCTCCTGTATAAAAATATTTGTAAAAACAATCAGTTTCGGTATCGATGTTGTTTCGGTATCGGTTTTCGGGATCAAGGAAGATTTATTTTCGGCACCAAAAAAACCCATTTGGTGCATCCCTACATCCAAATTTGAGAAACTATGGGCAATGTGGCTGGACGTGCCGGGACTAGTCCAAGTGGATCTGGTGGCAGACAGACTATTGGGAAACAATGTTGGGTGAGCTAAGGAGTACGAGATATAAAGAGGGACAACGTAAAATTGTCGAAGATGCTATGTTGTGTGTATTAAAACAAAGAAAAAACGAATGTTCTGAAATAATTATGGTTATGCCCCCCAAATGACAGTGTTAGGACCTGGCAGCAAGTTGCTCACATATACCATTCCAGGCTTTTTGGGGGCACAATACGTATATTTAATGTAAATCTACAAGTGCAACGTGTGATCTTATTGTACACATTATTACATCTTCTATGAAGCAACACCTTTCTATTTAGAGCTGAGATGCCGTTAAAGTGCATGTAAAGGAAGGTGTCCCAATACTTTTGATAATCTAGTGCATCTCTCACGGGCAACAGCAGAGATACTGTATGCCATGAAAGTCCAAAGTCAGCACATGGCAGGATCTAATAAAAACAAAGGCTTTATTAAGAAGTAGGGTTAAAATCTAAACAAATCACTCCTGCTTAAATGTTTCAGACAAGTGGCCTAGCCATAGCCATGCCCTGACTTTTGCTGGACTCTCTTTGAACCTTATCTACAGGAGGGGTTATCCACTGGTTTTCTTTGAGTAAATAAAGAACACAGATGGAAGGATATATATTCACCAGCTGACCTAAAATGCCTTGGAATCCCCAAAAGGTCTAGTATGTATCGCTGGGCAAAATGAGGTCTGGACTGACCTGCTCAACCTGCTTCCCCACCACCCCTACAAGACTAATGTGTCTGAAAACTATAGTGAGGACCATTCAGGTGCACTAATTCTCTCATCTAAAAACAGAAAAATGCAAATCTAGTTTTTCAACGTATTTATCTCGACAGTTACACTTTTTCTACAATTATTTCATCTTGTACAATAATTGTACTGAATAAGAAAAGGTTACAAATTTATTGGCTTCCTGGAAAAATAAATGTGAACGTTCCCAAAGGACGATCAACAGAATCAAACAATTAACGGAGATACTTCAGCAAACGTTAAGAGACCTTATATGGCAATCCCTGCAGGAGGACTGCTCCGGCCAGAGAAGAACCATTTCCACTAAAAACAAAGCAATGGAAAAATCCAAGTGCTCACTTAAAGAAAACTGCCCCGAAAAGGAATATGAATAGATGGGATATCTGGGATATCTGGGCAATGAAATTCACAAAAGCAGAAACAACATTTGTGATAATCTCCCAGAAAACTTTAGCAGGATCTTATAGAGCTTGCTAGCATGACTGGTCCTACTGCAGCTGATGGGCTAAAGCCAGCCGGCATGCGAGTTTGATCTGAAACTAAAACAGGTGTAAGTATATGTATCCGCACAGAGGGCTGCCTTCTGTATTCTCAGCCTCCCATTGTGCGCAACTTAAATGACTGACGTATCTTTCCTCAACCGCAGTTCATCCCTGTGTATACATTCCATTATTGCACAATACCACTGACATTCTGACATAGTACATAAGTAATATATTCTGTTAATTTGGCCGTCCTGAACAAAATACTTTTTATGTAGACAAAAAATATGCATAAAATAAGAATTAGGATGAAAATGGCTGTAATCATTGAAATATTGACAGATTTCCCTGCCCGTGGGCCCACATGTACTGCGTATGGCCACCTACAGAAGTCAATGGCTGTATACTGCTATACGCATTTTTATGCAAGTACTTGTATAAACACATGTATGTATAGGGGCGCACAACTCGGGATGCAGAAATTTGCATTCAGCCTGGGTTCACGCATATGCTATGTCAGATATCGCATGTGATTCGCATTGAATTGCTGTTCAGATCACATGCGATGTCTGTGCAATGTGAGTTCAGCCCTACACTTGTAGGGCTGAACTCTCATTGGAGTTGCAAAAAAATGAGCAGAAACCTTTTTTTCCCCCATACTGGAATCAGATCCATGTGATCCAATTCCTATCCGAATTCATAGTTCGCACTGAGATATGCGAACTGATCTGGGGGTGTCATTAACTTTGCATTGACACCAACAGCAGTTCACAGAAGGCATTGTGAACTGCCTGTGGGGGAGAGGTGATGTGGGAACCGGTGTTCTATCGAGAAAGTGCCTTAAGTAATCTGCCCCTTACCAACATGAACACACCTAGCCAGCGCGAGGCACAATATGACAGAAAAATGTCTTCCGCTGACTATTGTGCGCAGGCGCCGTCTCAACAGCTGATCGTAAAATAAGCTGTTGTGCTTTTCTGTACGGCGCATGCGCCGTACATCCCAGGCACTTCTCGATAGAGGGCACTATCTGACAGAACGCCAGCACTGGAATTGCGCTGGTTCCCGCATAGCATATGTGTGAACCGGGGTTTAGAGTTGTACCGTGCACATTTTTACACAAGTAACTGCATATACATACATACATACATACATACATACATATAGTAGGAAACTGCCACTAACTTCTAGCTGTACGCAGCATGTGGTCTACCTGGCAGGAAAATACACCCATGTGAGGTGACCTGCGTTATCTGCATAGATCAATGCAAGTTCACTGCTAGGGTACAGAAAAACAAATGTTTTCTATGTTCCCTATTGACACCACTGCCTTGAGGTGGGTACTGCAGCATTGTATGGAAAATGCATGCATTGTGCTGTATTGGTCAACGCAGTCCCAAGGTATGGACAAGGGAAAAAGCTTTGTTTTGTATTCTGACAGTTCACGCTGAAGCAATGCCAGTGCCATGTCAGTTTTAACCACTTGACCTCCGGGAAGGTTTTACCCTCTTAATGACCAGGTAATTTTTTTGCTATTCAGCAATGTGCTACATTAACTGGCAATTGCGTGGTCATGCAACACTGTACGCAAATGATACGTATATAATTTTTTTTCCACGCAAACAGATATTTCTTTTGGGTGGTATTTAATCACCACTGGGTTTTTTATGTTTGACGATTTGTGTGGTAGAATAGGCCAAAATTACACCTGAGCAACGCATGCGACTAGTTTCTCCATACAGGAGGCGTCTTGAAGCTGTCATTACAAAGGATTTTGAACGAAGTATTAAATACATTTCAGTTTGCATGTTCAATGCCTTTTCCCCATGTCATTCCATTTTATTAGACATAACTTAAAGTTCTGAACTTATTTGTCGTGGGGTTTTTTTGTATTTATGGATTGCATGGGTTGTTACTGGTAAAAATCTCATGTCAATAGCACCTTTAGAAATATATTCACCTAAAAAAACGGTGACGTGTTCAATGCTTATCTTACCCGCGGTATATTTGAAAATTGATCAATCCTGATGTACTCCCTGCCCATCTCATTTCTTGAGGCCCTAAAATGCCAGGACAGTACAAATATTTCCCAAATGGCCCCTTTTTGGAAAGTAGATGTAAGTTTTTGTCACAATTTTTTGTAAAATGAAGAAATGAAATAGTTTTTTCACTTTTTCTTTTTTTATAACAGGGCATCCTTGTTTTGAATGGCATTTTATTAATGTTAACACTGATATTGTATGAATCTCACATCTTCACCTACATATCCCCTGTCACCTCTGCTCCATGGAATGATCTTTTTTACATTCTTTGGCAGAAGTTAAAGTCTACATGTTAGTATGTGTATTTTATTTAAATAGCTCTTCGCTGTTTCAATAAAATACACATACTATTACGTAGCTCTTAAAGGATAACCAAACCCAAGAACAAGCATTTCATATATTTTACCTTACAAGTCCTTAGATGTGGCTACATTCGTTTACATTTTTGAGAACAATTTCAAGCCCCCTCTACCTCTCATCCTCCTCCTAACCTGTCTGGCTTAGTGGAGTACCTACCTTGTGAAGCTAGCTAGAAGTCTCCCATCCAGGTCCAAAACCACTGTTGTTCCCAGGTGGAGGGGAACCACTAATTCAATGCTGCGATGGCCTAGAGACCACCAGTCCCTTCCATTGAGGTCCACTTTACGGAGGCAGTTAAGTGGTTACATGAAGAGGGACCTATGCAGGAACTAAATGGAAGAGAAGGCTTGTGGCTGGAGTGTTAGGTGACTGTGGCTGATGGTAACTAACAAGGGATTTTAGATAGTGTTGTCATTTTTTTAGTATAGCAAATAGTTAGAGGCTGGTGGGTGGCAGAGGTTGTGATTGTAACCCAATATGGGGGCCTCCAGAGAACATATAAAATACTTGATTATCTAGCCAGAAATTCAGGGATCTTGTCACTTTGTGAGCTGACCTAGAAGCATAAAACAATGTTCTCTTCCTTCTGTAAACTACTAATCTTCCTATCGCCCATGTAAGCAATGGCAGACATGTTTAACCTGCAGTCTGAGTGACAACAATGGGCTTCCTTCATAGATACACTAACTGAGCAAGAGTAGCCACCCCAAAGGACAGTTGAAGTGGTTGTTATTGGTAAAGATAAGCATTTTTTTTATATATATAACACAGACACAGGGGAAGTTATTGTTATAATACAGAGGGGATGGGAGCTGTTAATATTAAATATGAAAGCAGCAGGTGCGCTGATACGAGCAGTCAGAGAGTGGAGGGGGAGAGGAAGGAGAGGACACAGGAGACAGATAGCTGGCTGAGGGTGATGGAGGCATGTACGCTGACCACGGTGTCAGGGCTCAGCAGCCCGGATATATCGGAGTCAGCATACAGGGGGGAGGGTATAGCCAGGCAGGATCAGCCAGGTATTACAGGTGTTACAGGGAGCCAAGTGATGTAATATACCGGAAGTAATGTAATATACCGTATTGTATATTCGGACGAATATTGTACTGATTGAATGAAAATTGCACGACCTGGTATAAAGCGAAAAAAAAAAAGTTATATTTATCCAACAGCTGTGTACTAACGATCAGATTATCGTACGTTCGCGTCAAACGTGGTAATTTTTTGTATGATTTTCTGATAGTGTGTTGTTTGCACAATCACCAGGTGAAAATAAAAGTAAAAAAAGCCTGGGAAAAAAAACAAAAACACACTAATACAGCCATCATATCTACTGCAAGGGCTAGAAAGCAGCAACATATTATATTTTGCTTTTTTTTTTTTTTGGTTTAGATATTTTATTGGTCTGGCAAATACAAACATTCACATGAACCCCATTTGGCTTTGTGACACTAAGTACGTGTGAGTCTGCAGGTCTTTTTTTTCTGTTTTCCAGTAAAATGCTATTTTCTACTAGAAGGTAAATATTTTAGAAATCTGATAAATGCAGTGTCTAACGTGTAAATTTGTTTAACCCCTATCGTCATCAGTGCTAAACTGGAAGATGTAAACATACATGTGGTGACGGAGAAATCCAGATGGTAACAATCACCTTGGAAGATGTAAGCTCCATCTGTTTAAACACTCTGCATGTGATATAAACAGTGAGCCACCATGGGGTGAGTCTTATCAGAGTACTCAGACAAGCCTCAGCAAGAACTCCATACCAGTGTTCAGGAAAGGGAATGCGGAACATTCTGCTGGGAAACTTCTTCAAGTAGGCATGAAAACACAGGTGGGGGTGTCATTCAATACAGCATTTGACACCTCTCTGGTGGTAGGGTCCCTTAAAAATGGCCTGCGCCTAATTCAGGAAGGCTTGCAACAGCTTAGTTCATAGCTCGACACATGTGACACTTTAAAGGGGTTGTAATGGTTCGTGTTTTTTCACCTTAATGCATCCTTCATGCATTAAGGTGAAAAAACATCTTGCAGTGTCCGGCCCCCCAGCCCCCCCCCCCCCCCGTATTACTTACCTGAGCCCCGAACTTCCGTGGGAGCGATCCCGCGTCGCTCTCTCCATGGCTTCTCGGCTCTCCATTGGATAGATTGATAGCAGCGCAGCCATTAGCTCCCGCTGCTGTCAATCAAATCCAATGACACGGGCGCCGGGGCCGAGTCATACACTCGGCAGCTATGGACAGGAGCACGGGAGCGTGCCCGCAAGGTAACCCCTCGGGAGGGAGCTTCCCAGAGGGGGTTATCTATTGCGGGGAGGAGCCGCCGAGGGACCCCAGAACAGGTGATTGGAGCCACTCTGTGCAAAATGAACTGCACAGTGGAGGTAAGTATGACATGTTTGTTATTTAAAAATAAATAAATAAATAACTGTACCTTTAGTGTCATGTTAAATTTGGGCAAAAGTTCTTGCACTGCACAGGTTAACTGCTTTATTATTTCTAGGGGAAAGAAGAGCAGAGCTATACCTAAACCTTTCAACCCTCCCAGCACAAGACCAGTCCGGAAAAACCATGATCCAGCAATTTTGAATAGTAGACTGTTCTTGACGATGTCAACCCCAGAGCAGGCTCTATAGACCAGGAACAGTCCACCGCTGGACTGTGGGGGTTCGCTGTTTTCTGGAGGATTGAAGATCCGGTGAATATATGCTTTCTGCTTCCCCCTAGACAAAACAAGCAGTTGACCCATGCAGTGTGGGCACAACCCACAGGGGCGAGGGATAGGGTGAGTAGACAAAATGAGCTTTAACCCGTGCAGCAGAGGTTCATGGGCTTCTGAAAATACAGCAAGGTCCTGCCATTGTGGAGGTGTCAAATGTCAAAGTTTTCCACCAAGAGAAAAGAAACTGGCTCCTTGATTACTAAGAATACATCAGAGATGGATCATCCACAAGGCAAACTTGACAAGAGTCTAGGACCCAGTGGATTTCAAAGGGGCCCAGCCCCATTCACAATACTGTAGAAAAACATCAGTTGTCACACATATGCATGTTTTATGCATGTAGGGAAGCAAATTTATTTCAATGGGCTGCCCTACATGCGACACTCACGATCGAAGCTCAAAAAAGGTGCATGAGCTTCTTTGACATAAGTTATCCACAGGTTTTTTTTTCCAAGTTCAAAAGAATGGCACCATAACGTGCATTTTTCAATTTTCACATACATGCTACACTAGTGTAAATGAAGGCTCATTTGTAATCTCACTGAAGCCAGACTGCATGTCAGCCAAGACCAAAGTGTAATTGGGCCTTGACCAGCCTTTGCTCAACCTTTTTATCCATTGTAACCTGGGGGAGAGGTAGGCGGTACAAAAATCCCTGGGATAAGCAGTCTTTTAGGCACAGATACCAAATCCAGTGAAGTAGTAACAAACAGTATGGTGTTTATTTGTGATATATACAAGTCTATATACAGGTGCTATACAGTGTTTCAGAAAAACAAACAGAGCAAAAATAGTCAAACAAAAACCTAGCCGTGTCTCAGCTCTAACTACACAATATATACAGGCCCTAACTACCAGACTGAGCAAGCCTACAGCTGGTCAGCTTCCACAGATACAACTTTTTACCAACCTTTTTCTCTCAGACCAGTGTTGTCTGTTTCCCAGGCAGAGAGCGATGGCTGTCTGTCACAGGTGAGTTTAAATTGGCCTGTGGGAAAGGACCAAGGTCCGAACTGGATCGTGGATCAGATATCCCTGAACGTGTATGAGAGTAGCCTTGGAGACGTATAAACCCGGAACAGGACTTTTCCCTGCTCTCTCTACTACACCATTGAAGGAACGTTGAAATATTTTTCAGGTTTTGGGAAACCCCTGCTAAAAATAATACCTACAGTTTGCGGCACATTAGCACAATTATTAAACATGCATATAATCTGTATGAATGTGAGTTAGGAACCTTAGATTGTAAGCTCCTTGAGGGCAGGGACTGATGTGAATGTACAATGTATGTAAAAGCGCTGTGTAAATTGATGGCACTATAGAAGTACCTGTAATGAAGAAAAATAAATAATATGGCATAAGTAGTATACTTGACACACTAGACCAGGGGTAAGTAACCTACGGCCCCCCACTGGGAGGCCGAAGCGACCAGCCAGCACATGCGCCGGCTGGCCAGAAACCCAAACGAAGCCATAATTGGCTTCGATGGAGTCTCGGATTTAGTAACCCAGAAGCGATGTCATGACATTACTTCCGGTTTACAGAAGACTTAAAGGCGTCAAATAAAAAAAAAAAAAAAAAGTATTCAAAACAGCTAAACTTGGTGTTTTGAATGCTTTTAGGTGCAAAGTAGGGATTTGGGGTCTTATAGACCGAAAAACCCTCCATAAAGAGTACCTGTTACAAGGGATGTTTACATTCCTTCTGACAGCAATACAAGTGATCAGAATTTTTTTTTTAAAGGGGCAGTTTAATGAATAAAATACGTCTTGTTACATTGATTCATCTTTTAGCCATGCTAGATCTACCTCATTTAAAGTCCCAAACCCTCTTTTTCTTGCATACAGATAGGGATGGAGCTGTGTGATCCCACACACCTCATTTAAAGTCCCAACCCCCCCACTTTTTGCTTTAAAGGGACAGTGTAAAAATAAAAAAAATAATAATAAAAGAAAAAATAATAAACAAAAAAAATTATTTAAAGCACCCCATCCCTCACATACGTAGTGAACACATACGCAAGTCAAGACTGCAAATGTAAACCGTGTTCAAACCACACATGTGAGATATCACCGCAATCGTTAGAGTAAAAGCAATAATTCTAGCACTAGAGCTCCTCCAACCTGTAGAAATCCTGTGTGGACCCCTTGTGGCGGATTTAACGGGGGTCTTGGTGACGCCACTGGTTGAGTCAATGCTAGGCGCACAGCAGCTTATTCATTTCTATGGCTGAAGTCAAGCTGGCCCAAAAGAACTCTGTCCCTCATTAACATGTGAGGCCCCTGGATATGCAGTATAAACTGTATGTAGCCGAGGCTTCATACAGCATACCAACCTGTGTTCCGGGTACAAGCCGAGACTTTCTGTCTCATATCCGGAATACAGTAGAGTCTATCTGATTGGCGCTCAGCCATTCATAGAAAGGAATGTATTCTAGCAACGAATACAAAGCTTCCTCTGACTGGCTGAGTCAGAGAGGCAGACTGATGATGTTACAACCTCTGACTATGTAAAGTGTATCAAAAGCTGGAGTTCAGCTTTAAAGTAGAACTGAAGGCAAACTTTTTTCATTTTGGATAGCGTAAGGGAATGTTATAGCCTCTGTCAGGTTTTTTTGCCATCTGTAGGCAACTAGCTGTTTTGGCAGCAGTTAAAGAAATCCAGTCTTATGTGGGGTACACACTAAGAAAAATTGGGTGAGTGATTTTCCTCATTGTTGTACAGCAAATTGGAAGCGATGAAAGAAAATTCTCATACAACAATAGGCTTTTTTTTTTGTTTGTTTATGGTTTCTGATCATGCACAGTCTTTCGTTTCTGATCTTCCTCGTACGAAAACGGTACACGTTAAGCGAAAACCGTTCGTTCTGTTCCCGTAAGAGAAAAATTTTGGAGCTTGTCCCTTCGAAAATTTTTGTTCAGAAGGTTGGAATCGGTTGTAGAAAGTTGAGTACGCTCTATACGAAAATCGTACGAAAGTTCTTTGGACAGAAATTCTCGCCCGATTTTATTATAGTGTGTACGAACCTTAAGGGATGACTGTATGAAAAAAAAAAAAATTGAAAAAAAATACCGGTAGTTACAGAACTGTTCATTCTGTGAAACTACAAAATTCATTTATTCTGTGTGAATGCCATCAAAATCAAATGTTATTAGGCTAATTTTTCTTCAGGTTGAATGTTATTCATTTTTTAGAAAATAGAATGGTTTAATGGCCATAATTTTTTTTTTTTTTTTTAAATACACCTTCTTTAATTACAGGTTTTAATCGACTGGAAACAATGCTTTTTGTGCCAATTTTACTTTAGGTCTTTCTCCAATTAAAACTCTACATGGAGCCATATAAACTCGCAAGAGGTGCGATAAGTAATTGACACATTCAGCTGTGTAATCTAAACTTCATGAAGCTCTGTAAACAAAATGCTTCTTTTAGCAAATTCTTGTATTTTTCTTCAGTATGGTAATCATGGGGAAAAAAAGGAGCTCATAGATTACACATTTGTAGTGGGGCACATTCAGCTTGACTTTTCGGGATACTTTGCTACTCATTCAAATAGTTATTTTCAGTTCTAAGGAGCATCAGCCACATACCCCAGCATTTATAGCCTTACAAATCAAATCTGTTGCTTTAAACAGTTAATATGATCTATTGTAATGCAGTATTTCATATTTACTTTACTGAAAAACAATAAAAACATATTTTATAACTTAAAGTGGAGTTCCGACCAAAATATGACTTAAAAATAAGTCATAAAAATACATATAAAACATATACATAAAAAAAAAAAAAAAAATGCATAAAAAAAAGATAAAAATACCCCTAGAATACTAATGCCTTGTGCAATGTAACAAAGGTATGCTGTAAACTATCCCCAGTTTTCTATTTGTGCAGCATCGTTGGTCAGCTTGACAGGGCACGGCTCCAGTAACATTTAACATTGGCTTCTATGGAAAATCTTGGTCAGCGTGCCATGTCAAGCTGACCAAGATTTCCCATAGATGCCAATGTTAAATGTTACTGGAGCCGTACAACGTCAAGCTAACCAATATTTTATGTTACGGAAGCAGTGCCATGTCAAGCTGACCAAGATCTCCCATTGATGACACATCTCCCAGTAGCCAATGCAAACCGGAAATGACGTACATCGCCCCAGTCCCTAAAGGAGGAAGTGAAATTAGATATAGACCTAAATCAGGTAAGCAAACAGGAAAAAAAAAATAATAAATTGCCAATTCATTTTAAGGATGCACATTAGTGCCGCATGGTGACGAGTGAAAAATGTGGGTCGAACTCCATTTTAATATCATGAATAAGATGCATAAAAAATACTTCATATTCTTTTTAACAAACAAGTCACAGGTGTGCATGCACAGCTGGCAAGGCTTAAGCCTCGTACACACAATCGTATTTTCCGCAGACAAAGCGCCAGACTTTTGTCCCAAGGACGTGTGCCGTGAACTTGTCTCGCATACAAACGGTACACAATTGTCGGCCAACAAACACGAACGTAGTGACGTACTACATGGAATTTCAGCTCTTGAGTGCCACCCTCTGGGCACCTTCTGCTAATGTCGTGTTTGGTGAGCATTGATTCTGAGCATGAGTGTTTGTACTTTGGACTTTTGTGTGACGGACTTGTGTACACACACACACACACACGATACGAAAATCTGACAACAGACCGTTGTCCACCAAAAATTTACTAGCCTGCCAGCCAACATTTGTTGGCGGAAAGTTGGCCAACAATTGTCTGATGAAGCGTACTAACAGTCGGATTTTAGGCAAACAGTCTGTCATCACACAATTCCCAGACGAAAATTTGATCGTGTGTACGAGGCTTTAGCATGGTAGGAAGCTGGGAAGTACCTAGAAGATATTCACGTGAAGCTGAGATAATTATACAACCAGATGTCTGAGTAATATTGCAACAGCAGAGCCAGACGATGGAAAGTTGTACAAATTCCCAGATTTCAGACATTTCTATAGAGTGCAAACTTGTGCTCCAGCTGTCTGTGGTAAAATCCATAAACTGCAACACATTTATATAGTATTAATTATCTGAAACAATTATTACATCACAGATCTAGAAAAATAGCAGCTGTTAGCAATGTTCTGTTTTTACAATTAGTATATTCTGATTTCATGGAATAATGCAGCATTTTCACGACTATGCATTATGTTCAAATTTTACAAAAGAGAATCGTGGGTTCAAATAACGTCCGCATGCACAGGAGTTCCTTCATTCCTGTGCCTGCCAATCAGGATGGATGAAGACCTGGCACCCAAAAGAAGTGAGGGACCTATGCAGCTGTGCATAGAAGCCAATCAGCTTCCAGGTTTTTTGTCAACGCTTAACTGAACAAGCTGTGAATGGAAGATGATTGGCTACCATGCACAACTGCACCAGATCTTGAGTGATCCAGTTATAGTAAATATCCCCCAAGGATATCTTATTCATGGGTCCTGTGAACAACCATCAGCCCGAATTCACACTGTAGCAAACACAGACATCGCATGTGATTCGCACCCGCACTGCAGTGTCGATCACATGCGATGTCTGTGCAATGCGAGTTCAGCCATACAGTTGAGTGCAGGGACCCCCCCCCCCCCACTGAAATCTTATCGCACTGATGAGAACACCCATGCAATCCGATTTCTGTCCGAATCCACAGTTCGCAGTGCGATTTGTGAACCGATCTGGAGGTGTCATTAACAGCATCCTGAGGGAGAGATGCGACGAGGAAACGGGCGGTGGAATCGCGCTGATTCCCGCATCGCTACAGTGTGAACCCAAACTCAGTGAGCCACAAAAGGGGAACAATTCAATGGTCAGATTAGAAAATCGAATTCTTTTTACCAATAGATAAGTTATAACGGGTCACATCTGTCACCATTATTCATCCCATTATCCGCTCTCTGTTCAACTAGTGACAAGGTTTAACCACAATAAAAAGTGTTTGAGAGTAACATTTTTGTGTTGATGGACTTAACAGACAAAAGTGGCGGAGGGTTGTTTCTGCACATGTGACTGTTCTACGATGACCTGTCATTTGCAGGTGGCAGTGTACCACCTTTATCCCCTTGCCATTGGTTCTTCTGCTGAGCTAGTGCAAACTAAATTCTAATACTAATATTCACCAAGCTCAACTTACATTACCAGCTGCATTTTAAGTGAAGCTAGTTAAAGTAGAAGTTCACCCCAACACTAAAATCCCTGCATCTAGACATCTACATTCTAACACTATCTTATCTACTATCCCTGTAAAGAAGAAATCAGTATACAGTACATACCTTTTTTTGAAGCCGATCCGACTCGATGCCACGCTGAGCTGCGGCTTCGCTGTGGAGGTGGGTGCAGAGGACACAGCCGACAACGGAAGCCCCATAGTAAGTCTATGGGTAACGTCACTCCCCATTCATTTCAAAGCTGTTGTCGGCTCTGTCCTCTGCAGAGCTTCCGCCGCTGAAGATCGGATTAAAAAGAAGATATGTATACTGATTTCTTCTTTACAGGGATAGATAGGTTAGTGGAGGTCTGTAGATGCAGGGATTTTAGGGTTAGGGTGGACTTCTACTTTAAATAGTGGTTAGGCACAATGAAGTCCAACTTGGGAACTGCCAAGCTAAATTTTATAACTCTACTGTCATAGTTAAGACGTTCTCATAGAAAGAGCAACATTCTCACTTCCTACATCAGTAGAGCCAATTCAGTGATTCAAAGACCTTGACTATTTACTCTCCATGGAGTGCTGATGGCTGTGAGACAATGGGCTGCAAGGAAGATCTCAAATCTTAAAGAGATGCTCCAGGATCCCCCCCTAAAAAATTGAAAGTCAACAGCTACAAATACTGTAGCTGCTGACTTAATATTAGGACACTTACCTGTCCAGGCATCCAGCGGTGTCCACACCCGAGCCGATTCTTCAATCTGCTATTGAGTGCTGATGCCGCCATCTTGACTAAGGGAAACAGGCAGTAAAGTTGTGTGGCTTCACAGCTCACAGCCGATTTCCTACTGCACATGCGTGAAGCGTGTGGCATTCTGCGAATGGGCTGCAGTCTTCTGAGACATGTGAAATGTGCCAGAAGGCTGCAAGGGAAGAAGAGGGGGCCGAAATCACAACCAACCAAGTCAAAACCAGGTACCCCCTCCCCCCCAAAAGGTGCCAAATGTGGCAGCGGAGGGGAGAAGGGAGACAAGCGGAACTTCCCCAATTCGATAGAGCTTCGCTTTAAGCTGACCATACATGGATCAGATCTTTATCCCAGTGTAGCCCTCTCTGCTCAACAGAAGGCGTACATAAGGCCAGCTTTTGTTATTATACAGGATTTATATAGCACCAACAGTTTGGTATTGCTTTACAATTTGAGGGCAGACAGTACAATTACATTATAATACAATTCCATTCTGCACATGTCTAACTACTTTGTAGAGCACAAACAAAACAATCATATTGGTCAGAGCCACAGCCGTAAAAAAGCCACATCAAGTCGCTGGGTAAAGTCGCAATGGAAATTGCACAACCGTGAATGCAGTCTTAACCTCACCTAAATGCGGCAGCTCCTAAACTTTGCTAAAAGCTTATGTGTACATGGACACATAGGTATTTATGGAGTGAAGTTTAGGAGCGTTGGCAAAAAAAACAGACAAAAAGACCAGTAGCTACTAGTGTACATGAAGCCTAACATTGGTCACTAAAAGGTTAAAACTCTCTACAACCTACTTATTACACAAATGTAATACAAGCTAGATTTTATTTTTAGGCCCCTTTCACACTACCGCGACTTTGTGCAATTTTGCCACAATTTCAGGGAATGTCTGCGTAAACTTGAGGTCTATGGACCTCAATTCTCATTACAGTCAGGCCACAGTAGTACAGGGACTACTTTGAAGTTGGTGTTACTTGAAGTAGCACAGATATGAATAGTACTCATTGGAAAATCAAGGGGTTCGACTTTGCAGTCCCAAGTCGCACAAGTGTGAAAGGGGCCTAAAGGGCTTCCCTGAGACCTGAAAACTTTTTCAAGGGTTTTCCTTTGTTAAAAAGGTTCAGAATGACTGCCGTACACTATATTCTTCCTAAATCATTAGTAAAAAATTTAATTTGTTTTGAAGCCAAAAGTAAATGTAACCACAGTAGTAGAGACAACCAGGGGACAAAATCCTATGGAAGCCCCAAAGAAAAGTGGTTAGAAAGGCAAGAGAAATGAAGCAAGGAGCATCTCGGGAACACCTATTCTGATATAAAAAGGGAACAATTATTTTGGTAAACTTTGTGAAGAGACTTAAGATCAGCCAGTGTTATAATGACAGGATTACCAGTTAAAATAAAAAAGGAAAAGTGTGGAGGAAAAAAAAAAAAAAAGAAAAACTGAATGCAGTCACCACATCTAAGGACAATGAAGCAGCAAAACTCTACATTTTTGTTCTTAGGTTTAGATATACTTTAACTTTTGTAAAAAACAGCAAGAAGCGCCAATCTGAGTGCAGTATCATAAAACTTTAATGAGATTTAATAAACGGACAACAGCCAAATGGCTACTCACAAAGATGAAATAGGTTAAGGCAAGGACAAGTGATGGGTCCAGGGACGTCCTCCTCAGATGTGGGCAAAGTGCATGTTCTCATGGAAGCGCTGTTCACGTAGTGATGTGCAAATGGTCCACGGGGTCACCACTGGGCGCTGGGCAGCAAAACGATGGAGGTGTCCGCAAAGGCAGCCAGCATCAAGGCGGACATGAAGAGCAAGGAACCAACAAAGCGGAAGTGACGTATGAACGTCCATACGTCACTTCCGCTTTGTTGGTTCCTGGATCAGTGCTTTGCTTTCCACGCTCGTCTTCCGGTTCCTGTCTACTGCGACGGCTCTGGCTCTCCATGTCCGCCTAGATGCTGGCTGTCTTTGCGGACACCTCCATCGTTTTGCAGCCCAGCGGTGACCCCGTGGACCATTTGCACATCACTACGTGGACAGCGCTTCCATGAGAACCTGCACCATGCACTTTGCCCACATCTGAGGAGGACGTCCCTGGACCCATCACTTGTCCTTGCCTTAACCTATTTCATCTTTGTGAGTAGCCATTTGGCTGTTGTCCGTTTATTAAATCTCATTAAAGTTTTATGATACTGCACTCAGATTGGCGCTTCTTGCTGTTTTTTCAGAGTTGCCTGCTTCCACTCTCAAGTGAGCTGCCGCTGGTGCTTAGTATCAGATCCTTAATTTCAGTGAATATAATTATATATATATATATATATATATATATATATATATATATATATATATATATATATATATATATATATATATATATATATATATATATATATATATATATATATATATATATATATATATATATATATATATATATATATTTATATTATATATATATATATTTATATATTTTTTTTTTTTTATTGACTATCACACCCTGGATGTTTCCACATTTACTCTGGACTCTTTATATGCATGTTTATTACTTCATTCTAGCTTGTTTGCATGTTCTTGCGCCATTTATCCTTTTTGTATACTTTAACTTTTACTTTAACTTAGGTTTAGATATACCTACTTTAATCAAATAATCCCTCTTCATCCTGTGATAACAGCCACCTTGGTCTGTATCACTACTTTGGGGAGGCATACCCATACACACTTGGGTTGCTTTTCCTAGATTAAACAGTTTATTTCTCCATTTACTACGTCTTATTTTCTTTACAAGGAATTGTTTGTTTGTCACTACTTTGCATATTTAGGCCCCTTTCACACAATGCCATCTAGATGCTGCGTGTTCTCCTGGCGATTTAGTGCACTCGGTAGGCACAGGTGCAGCACCTTGCCTCTCTGCCTGCAGCCTGTCACTATAAATGATGATCCTGAATGCTGTACCGAGTAGTATTTGCATTCAGGGCCCTATGCCTTCACGGACGAATGCCCAGAACACAGATCAGAACACCAATAGTTTAACAGAGAAGGTCCTTATTTTGGGTTATGTGCATTCCTCTCAGTGTTCTAATCTAGTCAACTAAAATTGTCCACAGACAGAAAGATAGACGTATTCCTCCATCCTCGACTACTGCAATTCCCTCCTCATTGGTTTACCTCTAAATAGGCTATCCCAACTTCAGTCCATCATGAACGCTGTTGCCAGGCTCATCCACCACACAAACCGCTCAGAGTCTGCCACACCCCTCTGCCAATCCCTCCATTGGCTGCCACTCAGTCACTGAATTAAATTCAAGATACTAACTATAACTTACAAAGCCATCCACAACCTGGCCCCCAGCTACATCTCTAACCTAGTCACAAAATACCAACCTAATCGTTCTTTTCGCTCCTCCCAAGACCTCCTGCTCTCAAACTCCCTTGTCACCTCATCCCATGCTCGCCTTCAGGACTTCTCCAGAGCCTCCCCCATCCTCTGGAATGATCTACCCCAATCCGTCCGATTTTCTCCTACTTAATCCACTTTCAGATAATCCCTGAAAACTCATCTCTTCAGAGAAGCCTATCTGGCCCCCACCTAACAACTGTACATTTATCTTCTCAATCAGCACATCACCCATAGTTATTACCTCTTGACCTTCCCTCTTAGATTGTAAGCTCTAAGGAGCAGGGCCCTCTGATTCCTACTGTATCAAATTGTATTGTATTGTCTACCCTCAATTTGTAAAGCGTTACGTAAACTGTTGGCGCTATATAAATACTGTATAATAATAATAAGAATAATCAACACAAACATCAAACATCAGGAGGTAAGAATAGATGCGTTTCACTTTATATTCCAATACGAGAGATATGGGATCTTGTATGGCTTTAAGGATAAGCCGTGACTTTGTTTATTGGAATTTTTGTAATAAAGGATGGGATTTTCTTCGTATTTCAGTATAAAAAAAAACAAAGGGTTCAAAGCGTTGTCAATTTATTTTTTGCTGTCTGTGTACCATTGGGTAAATTTCCTCTTACTTCCTGTTCCAGAGATGCAACAGGAAGTTGGCAGAAATCTACCACAGTGAGGGAGAATTCTCCAGATGTCCCTGGAATAGGGGGTCCCCTTTGAAAATTTCCTCTTGTTTTGTGGACAGCTATAAAATGTTGCATTTCTCTGTGACAATAATCACCAGTACAAATAGAGGGGCAAATCTCCCCAATGGGGACACGCATCAAAGATTGCAGGTGAGCTGTATTTCACATTCTCTGTACATGTAATTATCTATTAACACGCTTCACTACATGGAAAGCGGAAGAAATTTAGACAGTTTAAGCTCCGTTTCCACTAGTGCAATTTGTGTAAAAAGTCGCATGACAAGCCACAGCCCATTGATTTCAATGGCACCCGTTCCCATCTATGCGACTTAAAGTTGCAGCAACTGAAAAGGTTCCTGCACTACTTGCTTCCAGAGATTGTAAAGTCGTACTCCAAAGTCGCACTCTAAATCATGCGACTTTGGGGTCGCAATAGTGGAAACGTAGCCTGAAAGCCCTGGCAAACTTGTAGAATGTGTATTACTGAAGGGAATGCTAAAAGTGGTAATTTACAATTCATAATAGATCGCAGATAAAGGAAACTATACTGGTTACTGCCACAAGCAATGGATAAACTCAGAATTTTACAGTCACAGAAATAAACTAGTCTGTGCAGTCCTATACAGCCATTACAGTAAGCCTGTTTTACTAGGGAGGTTTCCCAAATATTCTACAGCTTTCTGAGTGGGTAAATGACATTCAGAGCACGACTGACTGCCAAGCTGTCTGGGCTTCAAATCACACTTTATAAAGCCGTCACAAAAACTATATTCCTCTATACTCCATCTTTCCCCAGGAAAAATTCTGGCCCCATTTATCTTCTCTCAGACCTGTATTATTTCTGGCCCCATCATGTATACCTGCTGTCAGGCCTGTATATCTGGCCCCATGTATACCTTCACTAAGATCGATCAATCTGGTCCTATCTATACTATCTCTCAGACTTGTATATCCGACCCCATTTGTACCTCATCTGAAAGCTGTAAATCTGCATCCCTTTTAAACCTTCTCCCAGACCTCCATATCTGGCACCATTTATATCTTCTCCCAGACCTCCATAATCTGGCCCGATTTATATCTTCTCCCAGACCTCCATATCTGGCACCATTTATATCTTCTCCCAGACCTCCATAATCTGGCCTGATTTATATCTTCTCCCAGACCTGCATATCTGGCCCCATTTATAGCTTCTTTCAGACTTCCATATCTGACCCTGTTTATACCTTTAGACCTGTATATCTGGCCCAATTTATACTCTCTCACAGATCTCCATACCTGGCCGCATTTATATCTTCTAATGCCACGTACACACGGTCGGACTTTCCGGCATACTTGGTCCGGCGGACCAGAGTCTGCCGGACAATCCGCCCGTGTGTAGGCTCCGGCGGACTTTTCAATGTTTCAAATCTAGGTCCGGCGGGCTTTTGGGAAAAAGTCCGCCGGACCTAGATTTGAAACATGTTTTAAATCTTTCCGTCGGACTCAGTTTCGGGCGGAAAGTCCGCTCGTCTGTGTGCTGGTCCGACAGAAAGCCTGCTCGTGTGTATGCTGGTCCAACGGACCAGATACGACGCGAGGGCAGGGTATTGCATTTCGCGCTCGCTGCAATAGGAAAAACAAATTTTCCTATTGCGGCGAGCGCGAGGCATACCAGGCCCTTAGGTCTATTATGGATTATAAAGGGAACCCCCTATGCCGAAAAAACGGCGTGGGGTCCCCCCTAAAATCCATACCAGACCCCAATCCGAGCACGCAGCCTGGCCGGTCAGGAAAGGGGGTGGGGAGGAGCGAGCGCCCCCCCTTCCTGAACCGTACCAGGCCGCATGCCCTCAACATGGGGGTTGGGTGCTTTGGGGGAGGGGGGCGCCCTGCTGGGCCCCCCCCACCCCAAAGCACCTTGTCCCCATGTTGATGAGGACAAGGGCCTCTTCCCGACAACCCTGGTCGTTGGTTGTCGGGGGTCTGCGGGCGGGGGGCTTATCGGAATCCGGGAGCCCCCTATAAGAGGGCCCCCAGATCCCGGCCCCCCCACCCTATGTGAATGAGTATGGGGTACATGATACCCCTACCCATTCACCTAGGGAAAAAGTGTAAATAATAAAACACTACACAGGTTTTTAAAATATTTTATTAAACAGCTCCGGGGGGGGGGGGGGGGGGGATCTTCCTCCGGCTTCGGGGGTCCCTCCGGTTCATCTTCTCCCGGCGTCCGGTTGGTTCTTCTCCCGGTGTTCCAGTTCTTCGGCCGGCTCCTCCGCTGTCTTCAGATAGCTCTCTTGCCAGCAGAGGTCCGGACTTCTGGGCTTCTTGTCTTCTCTTCTCTTCTCCAGATGTTGACACGACGCTCTCTCCGGCTGGACTGCTGACCACGCCCCCTAAAACGTCACAGTCCCAGCATGCCCAGGGACTGTGACATCAAAAGGGGGCGGGGTCTCCGGCTATATAAGTCACAACGCAGCCCTCAGAGAGCAGTCCAGCCGGAGAGAGTGTCGTGTCAACTTCTGGAGAAGAGAAGAGAAGACAAGAAGCCCAGAAGTCCGGACCTCTGCTGGCAAGAGAGCTACCTGAAGACAGCGGAGGAGCCGGCCGAAGAACTGGAACACCGGGAGAAGAGAGCGGAGGAGAACCAACCGGACGCCGGGAGAAGATGAACCGGAGGGACCCCCGAAGCCGGAAGAAGAACCCTGAAGCCGGAGGAAGATCCCCCCCCCCCCCAGAGCTGTTTAATAAAATATTTTAAAAACCTGTGTAGTGTTTTATTATTTACACTTTTTCCCTAAGTGAATGGGTAGGGGTACCATTTACCCCATACTCATTCACATAGGGTGGGGGGGCCGGGATCTGGGGGCCCTCTTATAGGGGGCTCCCGGATTCCGATAAGCCCCCCGCCCGCAGACCCCGACAACCAACGGCCAGGGTTGTCGGGAAGAGGCCCTTGTCCTCATCAACATGGGGACAAGGTGCTTTGGGGTGGGGGGGCCCCGCAGGGCGCCCTCTCCCCCAAAGCACCCACCCCCCATGTTGAGGGCATGCGGCCTGGTACGGTTCAGGAGGGGGGGGGGGCGCTCGCTCGTCCCCACCCCCTTTCCTGACCGGCCAGGCTGCGTGCTCGGATCAGGGTCTGGTATGGATTTTAGGGGGGACCCCACGCCGTTTTTTCGGTGTAGGGGGTTTCCTTTATAATCCATACCAGACCTGAGGACCTGGTATGACCTGATGGGGCTCGCAAGGTGTCAATCTCGCCGATAAAAGCGGCAAGATTGACATCCTTTTCTAGTCCCGTCGCACCTGAGTCACGTTCAAAATGAACGGACTTGTCCGTGTGTGGGCAAGTCCGTTCATTCTGAAAGTCCGCCGTAACTCCGGAGAAAGTCCGTCGGAAAGACGGGCGGACTTAGCCCGCCGCAAAGTCCTGTTGTGTGTGGGCAAGTCCGTCCGTTTTAAAGTCCGGCGCACCTGGCGGACAAAGTCCGTCAGAAAGTGTGTCGGACCAAGTAGGCCAGAAAGTCCGACCGTGTGTACGCGGCATTAGGCTGTATATCTGGTCCCATTCATACATTCTCTCTGACCCTCAGATCTGGCCCAATTTAGATCTTCTCTCAGACCCGTATATCAGGCCCCGTTTATACATTCTTTTAGACCTATTCAAAAGGTCATATATAGATCAAGAATCTCCTAATGAACACCCAATACTGTATGTTTTTATCCTTATATTTCAAAGTCATAACCGTAATGGCACAATGGAACTTTTTATGTAAACTGATGACAGACCTAAAAAGTGTTTCCTTACTTATTTCACAGGTCAGTGCATGCAGGAATAGTATACCTGAACATTACACAGTCATTTTCTGGTGTGTAAAGTGTATATGGAAACACAAATAAACCAAAAGCAATCCCTTTCTACCAGACAGATCTTTTAAAATACGATAAATTCAAGATGCTGCAAACTCTGGTTACAGTGAGTATGTAGGTCTCTTCCTAACACCAACGCAAACACAGCATTCTAAGCACAGTTTGTTCCCATCAGTGGCCGATAGTATGACGTCGACCCAGACTGTAGCTGTCTATACTAAGTGAACATATCTGCTGAATATACCCAATGCATTGCACACAGCATTGTGATGTGTACTGAGAATCTGAACCCATTTATACCTTCTCTCAGATCTGTATATCTTTCCCTATTTATACTTTCTCTCAGACCTCAGTATTTAGGCCAGTTTATACCTTTTCTCAGCCCTGTACATCTGACCCAATTTGAATCTTCTCTCAGATAGGGATGGGCCGAACACCCCCCAGTTCGGTTCGCACCAGAACATACAGAACAGGCAAAAAATTCAGCAGAACACACGAACACCGTTAAAGTCTATGGGACACGAACATAAATAATCAAAAGTGCTAATTTTAAAAGCTTATATGCAAGTTATTGTCATAAAAAGTATTTGGGGACCCGGGTCCTGCCCCAGGGGACATGTATCAATGCAAAAATTTTTTTTTTTAAATGGCCATTTTTTCAGGAGCAGTGATTTTTTTAATGCTTAAAGTGAAACAATAAAAATCAAATATTCCTTTAAATATCGTGCCTGTGGGGTGTCTATAGTATGCCTGTAAAGTGGCAAATTTTTCCCGTGTTTAGAACAGTACCACAGTTAAATTACATTTCTAAAGGAAAAATTGTCATTTAAAACTGATCGCGGCTGCAATGAATTGTCGGGTCTCCGCAAGATAAAAATCATTAAAAGAAAAAAAAAGGAGCATGGGACCCCCCCCCCCCCCCCAGTCCATTACAAGGCCCTTTGGGTCTGGTATGAATATTAAGGGGAACCCCGAACGAAAATTTAAAAAAAAAAAAAAATTGTGTGGGGGTCCTCCTAAAATCCATACCGGGGCCTTCAGGTCTGATATGGAAATTAAGGGAACCCTGCGTGAAATAAAAAAAAAAAAAAAAATCCATACCAGACCCTTATCCGAGCACGCAACCTGGCAGGCCAAGAACCGTACCAGGCCACATGCCCTCAACATGGAGAAGGTGTTTTGGGGTAGCCTCATCCCCACAACCCTTGCCCGGTGGTTGTGGGGGCATGCGGGTGGGGGGGCTTCTCGGAATCTGGAAGCCCCCTTTAACAAGGGGATCCCCCCCCGTGTGAATTGGTAATGGGGTACAAGTATCCCTACCATTTTACAAAAAAAGTGTCAAAATGGTAAAAAAGACAATAACTGGTTTTTGACAATTCCTTTATTAATAATGTCTTCTTGTTTCACCCGCTTCTTCCTCCATCTTCTTCAGGTCTTCCTTCAGTTTTCTCCTTCTTCCTCTCCCCCCATGGGTGACCCCGCCCCCCTCTGACGCCACGGGAAAGCCATAGGGAAGTCCCCGTAGCATCAAAGGGGGCGGGGTCACCGGGTGGCCCTGCCCTCAGTTATATAAGAACTGTCACAAGCACAGAAGTGTCACGCAGTGGGATCCTCCCAATGAGGCGGATCGTCCGGAGGACAAAGCGGGGAAGAAGAAGCTGGAGGAAGAAGCAGAGAAACGGAGGAAGAAGCAGAGGAAGATGGAGGAAGAAGCGGGGGAACGAAGAAGACATTATTAATAAAGGAATTGTCAAAAACCGGCTATTATCTTTGTCTTATTTTGACACTTTTTGTGAAATGGTACTTGAGGGCATGTGGCCTGGTACGGTTCAGGAGAGGGGGGGGCGCTCTCATCCCCCCCTGTTTTCCTGCGGCCTGCCAGGTTGCGTGCTCGGATAAGGGTCTGGTATGGATTTTGAGGGGACCCCTAAGCCATTTTTAAAAAAAATTTGGCAGAGGGTTCCCCTTAATTTCCATATCAGACCAGAAGGGCCTGGTATGGATTTTGAGGGGGACCCCCACGCAATTTTTTTTTAAAATTTTGGTTCAGGGTTCCCCTTAATATTCATACTAGACCCAAAGGGACTGGTAATGGACTGGGGGGGGGTCCCATGCTCTTTTTTACAATGATTTTTATCTATATTGCCGAGACCCGACAATTCATTACAGCCGCGATCAGTTTTGAATGAAAATTTTTCCTTTAGAAATGTCATTTTGCTGTGGTACTGCTCTAAACACGGGAAAAATGGGCCACTTTACAGGCATACTATAGACACACCCCCCCCGGCACGATATTTAAAGGAAAATTTCATTTCTATTGTTTAACTTTAAAGCGGGATTCCGGCCAGCTACAAAAATTTTTTAAAGTCAGCGGCTACAAACACTGTAGTTGCTGACTTTAAATAAGTAGACTTACCTGTCCTGGGTGCCGCGATGTCCCTCGGCTCTCGGGTCCCGGCACTGCCATCCTACGTAAGGGAAACAGGCAGTAGAGCCTTGCAGCTTCACTGCCAGTTTCCCACTGCGCACGCGGCGATCTGTGAATGGCCCCGAACACCGCATATTGTTTGGTGTTCGCAGAACATTCTTACAACCAAAGTTCGGCCCAAACTTTTGCTCGGGCCGAACCATTTTCCCATCCCTACTCTCAGACCTATTTCGCTGTCCACATTTATACGACCTTTAGACCTGCATATCTGGCTCCATTAATATCTTCTCTTAGACCTCTATTTTTGGTCCAATGTATACCTTTTCTCAGACATGTTTATCTGGCTCCATTTATACCTTCTATTGAATCTGTAAATCTGGCCCCATTTATACCTTAACTCCATATCTGGTGTCATTTATACTTTCTTCCAGACCTGTATATCTGTCCTCATTCATACCTTTCTCTCAGACCTCCATATCTAGCTCCATTTATGCCTTCTCAGATCTGTATGGCTGACCCTATTTGAACCTTTCCTCAAGCGTATATATCTGGCCACATTTATACCTTCTCTTGGACCTGCATATCTAGCCCCATTAAACCTCCTCTCAGACTTCCATATCTGGCCCCATTAATATTTTCTCTCAGACCTCTATATTTAATCCAATCTTCTCATAGACCTATATAACTGGCCCTACTTACACCTTTTTCTAGACCTGTGCATGTAGCTTTGTTTATACCTTATCTGAGACCTTCATATTTGGCTGGGTTTATACCTTCTCAGGCCTGTATATCTGGTCTTATTTAAACTTTCTCTCAGATTTGTACATCTGCTCCAATTAAATCTTCTTAATCCTAACGTCATATCTTGCCCCATTTATCTCTCCTCTCACACATCTGGCCTTATTATTTATACCTCCTCTGAGACCTTCAGATTCGGCCCAAATTATACCTTCTCATACCTGTATATCTGGTCTGTTTACCACCACAATTTTAGCATTCCAGATTTGCATGCGTGTTTAGACGTGTTTTTAATGCGTTTCTAGTGTGGTTTTTTTCCCCTTTTTTACTTTGACACTTGAGAAATCTTGGGACAATAGTTTCTTATGTGCATTCCAATGTGTTTACAAGCACTCTGATGCATTCTGGAATAAAAAAAAAAAAAAAAATGCAGCATGTTATACTTTTGTGGAAAGCACTGGAACTGACCGCACTGGTGTGAACTAGGGCCTTTGGAATACATGGCAATTACTGTACATGTGTTCCAGATGCATTTTAAAGGGGCTCTAGAAAGCATCTGGTGTGAACCAGTCCTCATACCTTCTCTCAGACCTGTACATCTGTATGATTGTATATCTGTATATCTATATTATTTCTGGCCCCATTTATACATTCTTTTAGACTTATACGTGGGTCACGTATAGATCAAGAAACTTCTAATAAACACCTGGATATGTTTTTCTCCTTACACTTCAAACAGCAATGGGTACAATAGAACTTTTCGTGCAATGCGATGACAGACCAGGTCAGTACCTGCAGGAACAGTATACCTGAAAACTACGCAGTCATTTTCTGGTGTGTACAGAATATGTGGAAACACAAATAAACCAAAACTAACCATTTTCTACCAGGCAGATTTTATAATATATGACAGGGGTCTCCAAACTTTCTAAACAAAGGGCCAGATTACTGTCCTTTAGTCTTTATGGGGTCGGACTGTGGCCAGCAGGAATAGAACATTTTTCTGGCATCAGTGGGAGTAAACACTGCCCCATCTTTGGTATTGGGGGGAGGAATAGTTCCCCATTGTTGGTGTTAGTGGGAGAAATGGTGCCCCATTTTGGTGTCAGTGGCAGGAATTATGCTCCATTTTTGGTGTCAATAAGCGGAATAGTGTCTCACATTAGGCTACACTGGGGCAGGGAGTTAGCGGTAAAGCGCCGCTAATTTTAGCGGCGTTTTACAGCTGTTATAGCGGCACTTTTCAGGGGCTAGCAGGTTCTTTTAACGCTTTTAATAAAGGGTTAAAAGCGCCCGCAAAGAACCACTGCCGAATCACTTTGCAGGTGCTTCGGCAGCGGTGCCCACTGATTTCAAATGCCAGGGGCGGTGTATACACTGCTCCCCCCACCGCCTGAAAGATGCTGCTTGCAGGAATTTGTCTAACGTCCTGCAAGCGCACTGCCCCAGTGTGAAAGCACTCGGGCTCTCACACTGGGGATGCAGGGGAGGCATTTTTTCGGGCGCTTTGCAGGCGCTTTTTTTTTTAAGCCCAAAGCACCTGAAATATGCCCCAGCGTGAAAGGGGTCTTAGTGGGATGAATAGTGCCCCAAGGGCCAGAAAAAGGCAAGCAAAGGGCTGCATCTTGTCCCGGGGGGCTGCAGTCTGGAGACCTCTGATATACAGTATCTGAGATGCTGAAAACTCAGGTTGCAGTGACTATGTAGGATGCTTCCTGACACCAACACAAACACAGCATTCTAAGCACAGACTGCTTCCGTCACTGGCCGATAACATGGCATCTACCCAGACTGCAGCCGTCTGTACAGAGTGATAGTGTTGTATTCACTGAATATGCCCAATGCAGTGCACACAGCATCCAAGATTGTTTTGTGATGTGTTCCGAGATCCAAGAACTGACTCAAAGGTAGTCTACAGTCATGTTGTAGTGAGTACAACCCCCCCAGCAAATGGGAATTAAAAAGTGTGATTTTCTATGGGCTATTTTATTACTTTTACTTTTTTACTTTTATTTTATTAAGTAATACAAGTGAAAATATGAATATGTGCACGTACCATTAATCCTAATACTTTTCTGCAGGGTCCACTGCATCCTGCACAGCGGTCAAAATTACTCCTATAGGAGGGAAGCTGTAGGCTGGCATAAGTATGGCTCTCCCATAAGAATGAATGTGGCACAGGATGCATGCACAAGAAGGAACCAGCAGGGTCACACAAGGAAAAAAAGGCAGTGTGGCTCAGGGCAGGTTTTCACAGCGAAGATGGCTAGATCAATGGACAAGGTGGGCTGCATTCATTAAAGAACAACTTGTTCTAACCCAACATCGGTCCTTACCCTTCTTTATTCTATCCAAAACATTTAAAAAAATTTGGATTCTCACTTTATTACATTTGTACTACAACCAATGCTTAGAAGCCGTTTATGTTGAAGCAGATGCACATAAATATAATGTGTTATTGTGGCAACACAGTGGCTTAGTAATTATAGCTCTTCTGCCTGGCAGCTCTAGAGTCGTTGGTTCAAATCCCAACCATGTCACTACCTGCCTGGAGTTTGCATGTTCTCCCTGTGCCTGCCTGGCTTTCCTCCCACACTCCAAAGACATGCTGGTAGGTAGGGACTGTAGATTGTAAAATCCTTGACCGCAGGAACTGATATAGATATAGAGATCATATATATATCCATATCCATATAGATGGATGAAGGGGTGGGGGGTCAGCCTGTCAGCTGTCAGACCATATGCTGCATCAAATTGGTCTGCATGGCTGTCATCCCATACGGAAGCCTCTTCTAAAGATGATGCACAAGAAAGCCGGCAAACAGTTTGCTGAAGACAAGCAGACTAAGGACATGGATTACTGGAACCATGTCCTGTGTACTGATGAGACCAAGATAAACTTATTTGGTTCAGATGGTGTCAAGCGTGCGTGGACGCAACCAGGTGAGGAGTACAAAGACCAGTGTGTCTTGCCTACAGTCAAGCATGGTGGTGGGAGTGTTATGGTCTGGGGCTGCATTAGTGCTGCCGGTGTTCTGCCGAGAAAATTCCTCTCGGTGGATAAGGACCCCCCTCTACTGCGCAGGCGCCAGGCGCAGTAGGAGCCGGCGGAAATAGCCGAAGCAAAATAGAGAAGAAATCAGCTGTACACGGCGCCTGTAAGAGGGCCACTCGCCACGCTTCGGGCACGGCCTCGCTGCGCTCGGCACTTTTTTATTCTCCCTCTAGGTCCACTTGGATGGTGGGGCTTAAACCTGGACCTAGGGCGCAGGCGCCGCGTACAGCTGATTGAAGTTTTTCAGCTTCGGCTATTTTCGGCGGCTCCTAGTCATTTGTACTGTGCAAGCGCAGCGCTTGCGCAGTACAGTGGGGTCCTTATCCGCCGAGCGAACTTTCTCGGCAAGACACCGGCACTGGGGAGCTACAGTTCATTGAGGGAACCATGAATTCCAACATGTACTGTGACATACTGAAGCAGAACATTGTCCCCTCCCTTCGGAGTCTGGGCCACAGGCAGTATTCCAACATGTTAAAGACCCAAAACACACCTCCAAGATGACCACTGCCTTGCTAAAGAAGCTAAGGGTAAAGGTGAAGAACTGGCCAAGCATTTCTCCAGACCTAAACCCTATTGAGCATCTGTGGGGCATCCTCAAATAGAAGGGGGGAAGGAGCGCAAGGTCTCTAACATCCACCAGCTCCGTGATGTCGTCATGGAGGAGTGGAAAAGAACTCCAATGAAGCCCTGGTAAACTCCATGGTTAAGGCGGTGCTGGAAAATAATGGTGGCCACACAAAACATTGACACTTTGGGCCCAATTTGGACATTTTCACTTAGGGGTGTACTCACTTTTGTTGCCAACGGTTTAGACATTAATGGTTGTGTGTTGAGTTATTTTGAGGGGACAGCAAATTTACACTGTTATACAAGTGTACACTCACTACTTTACATTGTAGCAGTTTCATTTCTTCAGTGTTGTCACATGAAAAGATATAATAAAATATTTACAAAAATGTGAGGGGTGTACTCACTTTTGTGAGAGAGATATCTATATATCTATACAGATATAGATATAGATATACATACACACACACACACAGTGGGGCAAAAAGTATTTAGTTTAGTATTTGAGTGGAGGACAGAGGAGCCTCTTAAAGAAGAAGATACAGGTCTTTGAGAGCCAGAAATCTTGCTTGTTTGTAGGTAACCAAATACTTATTTTCCACCATAATTTGCAAATAAATTCTTTCAAAAATCAGACAATTGATGTCTGGATTTGTTTCCACATTTTGTCTTTCACGATTTTTTATGAGAATCACAATTTTTTGCTTAGAATAAAGATCACGATTCACGCAGTGTAACATCATCTTTCACATTATACAAAGAAAAAAAAATTGGGCTAACTTTACTGTTTTGTTTTTTTTTCTAATTCATTAAAGTTTATTTTTCATTAAAAAACTGCGTTTGAAAGACCGCTGTGCAAATATGGTGTGACAAAATATTGCAACAACCACCATTTTATTCTCTAGGGTCTCTGCTAAAAAAAAATAAAAATAAAATAAAAATGATATCACGTTTGGGTGTTCCAAGTTGTTTTCTAGCAGAAAATAATGATTTTTAGTAAGCAACAAATGTCAGAAAAGGTTTGGTCTTTAAATGGTTAAACCTCCCTCATTTACCCTAGAGTTCTTTCCTTTGATAGAACGAAAAGATACTTTGTTTCTACTTATTGTTTATTGTGATAAAACTTGTCAGGCTGCCTGGATTTTTCATTTCAGGGTGAGAACTCTCTGCACTTGTTAGGCCCCTTTCACACGGGGCTGTCCGTTTTCACTACTCCGCTTGCTCAGCATGGATCGCTCCGTTGATCCCCGCTGAGTCGGCGGATGACAAGTCCGTCCCTGCATAGGGACGGACCTGTCAGAGTACGCTCTCTCTCCTATGGGGGGGGGGGGGGGGGATTGGATGATTACGGACCGCCTGTCCGTTTTCATCAGATCCGATCCACCAGGTGGATGGAAAATAGGACATCCATCCATCTGTATTTTGCGGAGCGAATCGGGGCAGATCGGATGTCAGCGAACAAGTCACCGCTGACATCCGACGTTCCATAGAGATGTATGGAGCGACCGTTCACATCTGCCTGAAAAAACTGACAGGCAGATTTCATGTGTGAAAGGGGCCTTAGAAAGAATTGTGACATGCTGTTTTGAAGATTGGGAAGGGGAAAAGATCACAATTTCGATTCTTAAAAAGTGGAGTTCCACCCACTTTTACAACTCTTCAGCATCCCTCACTAAACTGTGCACTGTAAACAAATTGGATATTTATTTTTTTTCTCAGCACCTACTGTATATCTGCTGTATTCATTTTCACTTCCTCCTCCCTGGCCACGGCCCATCGCATCATTTCCTGTTTGCAATGCCTTCTGGGAAGGGGCGGATACTTCCTTTGAAACTGCCGTTGCTAAGGTAACCTGACCTGAAACCTATTACACTGCTTGTGCTGCACTGAGCATGTGCGAGATCTGCAAGGATGATATCCAGGAAGAAATACAGTCTGGCTTCAGATGCCCACACTTAAGATGGCCACAGCCTGCTGTAAGTTTATAAAATAACAAACTACTGCTATAAACTAACAAAACAGACCTTAGTTTACAGACTAACTTTACTAGAATACATTAAGCTTGTGTATTATGGGGGTATTTTTATTTAAAAAGTATAATTTCGGCCGGAACACCACTTTAACGATTAATCATGCAGCTCTAACGCACACACACATCTCTGTGTAAACTGCCAGCGCTAAAAAAGTACCATAAATAAATAAAAAGGAGGCATCATCACAGCAAGTTACAGCCCAACAGTTACATTTTGATTCTAAAAAGCTATCACCCAGAACAGTATAAAACAAACAAGTAGGGATGTCCCGATACCTAGAATTTGCCCGAGTACTTGTACTTGGGCAAATGATCTGATACCTGGGCAGTCAGGGGTGGAGTTACAATCACTCATCTCCCTGTATACATTTCAGTAAAACAGCTGACAGACGCTTCTCCTCCTTGCACTCCCGCGGCTTTTAGTTGCTTTATTGAAATCTATACAGGGAGATTAGTGTTTGTAACTCCCCCCACCGCCGCACCAATCACCCCTGACTGTCCCCCATATCCTCCTCCAGTCCCCCTCTGTCCTCCATCTGTCAGGATGGAGAGTGCAGGAAGGAGCCGGTATATATGTCACTTACCGGCTCCTTCCTTTTCCAAATGCACAGAGTCAGTGATCACAGACTGTTCATTCAGAACTGTCACTGAGTATCGTAAACTGTGTTTATGAGGTTTCAGTTTATGAATGGGGAGGAGCCTCTGTCTCCTGTCCATTCATCTTCAGTGCAGCTGAGGCTGCAGAGAAAGGGACTGGGGAATCTGTGTCCTCAGTACCTTTCCCTGTCTCAAAAGGGAGATGTCAGGGGTCTGTTAAGACCCCTGATATCTCACCAAAGCCACCCCCCAACAGAGCTAAAAAAAAAAAAAAAAAAGGGGAGTTGTAATAAATATTGAAAACGTTAAATTGTAAAAATAATAAATAAAATTAAAAAAACCCACACTGACAATCACTGTGACTTTTATGAACATGGAGGCACATTCTGTAAGATATTCTCTGCCTATGAAATGTCATGACAAGAGCTATTGCACTAAATCAGATGCCCGTATCCAAATCCATTGAGGAGTCTTGTGCATTCTTATGCTGTGTACACACGACCGGAGTTTTCGATGGACTGAATCATGTCGGACTTTGAGGGACTTCCGTTGAATCGGTCTTGTCTACACACAATCACACCAAAGTCCGACGGATTCGACCATGATGACATACGACCGGACTAAAATGAGGAAGTTCATATCCAGTAGCCAATAGCTGCCCTAGCGTCGGTTTTCGTCCGTTGGACTAGCATACAGATCAACTGATTTTTCGACCGGACTCGAGTCCGTTGGAAAGATTTGAAACATGTTCTAAATCTAAAGTCTGTCAAATTTTCGACAGAAAAGGTCCGCTGCAAGTCCGATGAAGCCCACACACGGTCAAATTGTCCGACGGATTCGTTCCGTCGGACAAGTTTGGTTGAAAAGTCCGGCCGTGTGTACACGGCATAAGAAATATTTCACAGCTCTCAAATTGTAAGCTGCCCATAGACTTTAGAAGGCATGATTCAACTACCTCTGACAAGCTAGGAAAATCGCTCTACTAACTAATTACGGTAGCTTGTATAAAAGAAGAAGCCAAGGTGCTGGATCACTAAAGACACACTAAGCACTCACAAAGAATTGTTGATTGTGGAGTTCGTGTCCATATAGTTAGGTGGAAGTGGCAGAAGATCCGCACGCAACAACTTGAACTTACGAACATCAAATAGGGACCAATGTACTGGGAATTCAGCAGGGAAATGAAACCAGACTGTGATCCACAGCTCTTAGCAGATCAGACCAGGGTAAGGATGAATTTAACATGTAAGAAAAGCAGAAGCCAAGTCACAGGATCTGTAAAATCGCACCAACATTCATTAAAACATATCCAGACTTACACATAAAGTAGAACTCCAACCACAAAGGGAAGTTCCTCTTTAAATCCTCCTCCCCTGCCACATTTGGCATGTTGGTTTTTTTTGGGGGGTGGAGCGGGTACCTAGTTTTGACAGTTACCTTCTCCCACTTCCCCTCCCTCCTCGCAGTTTTCTGGGACACCTCACAGGTCCCAGAAGACTGAGGGCCATTCATAAAGCACAGCACAGCTTGCACATGCGCAATGGGCAGCCACCTGTGAAGTCTAAAGCAGCATAGCTGGCTGCCCAAACTTAGGATGCCGGCTCCGGGAAGTCTAGTGAAGAACTAGTCCGGGGGAGGAGAGCGCTGGATCTTTGGACAGGCAAGTGTCCTTTTATTAAAAGTCAGCAGGTAGAGGATTTGTAGCTACTGACTTTACTTTTTTCCCCCAGTGAACCTCTTTAAGCTGATGGGAGGCAGCTCTGCCTTCCCTCGTTTTTAGGGTGCAGCACTAAGAGGTTCTGAGAACTGTCGCAGACATTGCAAACCATTCGGTTTCCTAGCAGGCCGGCTTACCATCCATCGGCTCAGAGATCCTCCGGTGCCCTGCCGTGTTCAGTGGATTTCACTTCTATTCCTGGAGGTGCCTCCCATCAGCTTAGTTGTAAGTCTGGATATGTTTTAATCAATAAATGTTGGTGAATTTTTACTGATCCAACGTCTTGGCTTTTGCTTTTCTTACATGTTCAATGGATCCTTCTGAAGTGCTGATCACAGTCTGGTTTTACTTACCTGCTGAACCCCCAGTATATCAGTCCCCATTTGTGGTTGGTAGTTCAAGTTGTTGCCTGTGGATTTTCCACCACTTTTTTTACTGCCAATTCCACCCAACCATATAGACACATGAACTGTACAATCAGCAATCCATTGTAAGCACTTAGTTATTGTGTCTTTGGGCACATGTTAATTATGTTTGTCTAACTAATTAGCTTGGCCAATCTCACTATTACTTCAATCCAGAGGAAGAGTGGAATGGGGTGCAGGAGCCTCTCGCCACCAATCAGAAGAAACAATAACCAGGATGGTCTATAACCATTGAATGGTTCCCGACAGCAGAAGACTCAGGGGCCACCTGCAGCCATGAGACCATCACCCCAACATTCCTCTTCTGCATGACAAGCTGGGTTCTCAGATCAGACTACTGACCAAACCAGAGGTGGGTGGCTGCACTACAGCCGTGGCCTGATGAAAAGCTTACTAGATTTGATGTTCACTTTTTACTGCAGTGTACCTATAAAATATTAGGGAGCTCATAAACAACATGTGCTGGTGACAATGCATCATAACTCTTTTACAATACACCATTTTTTATCAGCGAGAATGTGGTAGTATGCAGTTCTGGAACTGATGTATGCACCGGTAAGGGGTGCTGGAGCTTCTTTTGTCTATGAGAGTGGGGGGGAGGGGGGGGGGTAATTGTTACTGTGGGGGTCTATTATTGCTAGGGGATCCCTTGTTGAGACGGACCTATAGGGGGGTCTATTTATGTTGGGGAGGATCTACTGTTGCTGGGAGGGGTGTATTGTTGCTGGGGGAGGATCAGTTGTTGCTAGATCTGATCTTTTTGGGGGGGTTATGTTGGGGAGGATCTATCGTTGCTGAAGGGGGATCTATTCTTGCTGATGCAGGATCTATTGTTGCTGGGAGGTATTTTGTTGCCGGGGTGATCTATTGGGGGGGGGGGGGGATCTATTGTTGCTGATTGGTACTGGGAGGTGGGTAGAGACAAGTGATGGAATTCAGGATTTAGATTTAGGGTGGAAACAAGAGACAATTTGGGGGGAGGGGGGGGGTTGGTATACCTGCACCTCTTCTCTGCCAGTAATTGAAGAACAGACAAGGATTGTATAGTAACAATCAGAGATCATCAGAATATGAATAGCACAGTTCCCTCTGCAGCCATTTCTCCTCCAATATAATCCGGACACATTACAGGGACTGAGCCCCCCATACATCACTTATATATCCCGATTCCTCCGGTGATATGACAGCTGTGATAAGGAAAGTCACAGGCAGCTCTTCCCATCCATGGAGCAGGCTCCCATCCCTATCAGACAATCCCGGCCATGCACTGCCCCAGGCTAGGATTACCGGATTACAGCCGGCTCTACTCACCGATCACCTCCCGTCCACCATCCTCCTCCGAACCTCCGCTCTCTCTACACACACCGCACCCACTGCACGAGTCTGCCTGCCACATATGGCCACACCCTCTACGGGCAGGCCGCTCTGCCCGATCCCGCCCACTCCTATTCAAACCTACAGAAAAGTTCCCCGCCTTCTGTGAGAAACCACGCCCCCGGGCCATCCATCAACACGTTTCAAAACAAACCCCGCCCACCGGCACATTCCAGGACGAGCATCTCCCAGACAGGACCGTCCATCTCTGTGTGCTGTGTGATGGCAGCACCGGGAATACACACGGGACCTCAGGATCACATGACACCTCCTGTGCTGACTTGTCATGAATTGTCCCCATGTATGTGAACTCCACCTATGGATTGGATAGAACAGTTACATTGGTCTGGCTTTATATAGTTACATACTGTAGTAGGTGAGGTTGAAAAAAGACACAAGTCCATCAAATCCAACCTATGTGTGTGATATGTCAGTATTACATTGTATATCCCTGTATGTTGTGGTCGTTCAGGTGCTTATCTAATAGTTTTTTAAAACTATTGATGCCCCCCACTGAGACCACCGCATGTGGAAGGGAATTCCACATCCTTGCCGCTCTTCCAGTAAAGAACCCTCTACATAGTTTAAGGTTAAACCTCTTTTCTTCTAATTTTAATGAGTGGCCATGTGTCTTGTCAAACTCCCTTCCGTGAAAAAGTTTTATCCCTATTGTGTGGTCACCAGTACGGTATTTGTATATTGAAATCATATCCCCTCTCAAGCGTCTCTTCTCCAGAGAGAATAGGTTCAGTGCTCGTAACCTTTCCTCATAACTAATATCCTCCAGACCCTTTAATAGCTTTGTTGCCCTTTTTTGTACTTGCTCCATTTCCAGTACATCCTTCCTGAGGACTGGTGCCCAGAACTGGACAGTATACTCCATGTGCGGCCGGACCAGAGTCTTGTAGAGCGGGAGAATTATCGTTTTATCTCTGGAATGAATCCCCTTTTTTAATGCCAATATTCTGTTTGCTTTGTTAGCAGCAGCTTGGCATTGCATGCCATTGCTGAGCCTATCATCTACTAGGACCACCAGATCCTTTTCCATCCTAGATTCCCTCAGAGGTTCCCCCCCCCCCCCCCCCCGGTGTATAGATTGCATTCATATTTTTGCCACCCAAATGCATTACTTTACATTTTTCTACATTAAACCTCATTTGCCATGTAGTTGCCCACCCCATTAATTTGTTCAGATGTTCTTGCAAGGTTTCCACATCCTGCGGATACAGAGATTGAACTGTTAACCCCATCCTCCAGGTCGTTTATGTATAAAATAAATAGGCTTGGTCCCAGCACAGAACCCTGGGGGACCCCACTACCCACCCCTGACCATTCCGAGTACTCCCCCCCATTTATCACCACCCTCTGAACTCACCCTTGTAGCCAGTTTTCAATCCATGTTACTCACCCTATGGTCCATGCCAAGGGATCCCTCTTTGTACAGTAAATGTTTATGGGGAACTTTGTCAAATGCTTTTGTAAAATCCAGATACACCACGTCTACGGGCCTTCCTTTATCTAGATGGCAACTCACCTCCTCATAGAAGGTTAATAGATTGGTTTGGCAAGAATCATGAATCCATGCTGATTACTGCACTCAGTAAATACATACTCCATACCTGTGGAAGCGGACAATCACTTTAGTAGCCGGTGCTCAATTGTCTTTCTGCACAGTGAACACAGGGGGTCACTCGCTTGGCACAGCTGCCATTCATGGAACTCTTTGTATTTTTCTCAGTTGATGCAAGACATTCTCTGATTGGAGGAGGTGTCGCAGTGACTTCATGATCTCCCCTGTTATCCTGTCAGAGAATCCTTTCTATTCACTGAGAAGAATACAAAGCAATCTGTGAATGGCACCAATGCTAACAAGTGACCCCCTCGGTTCACAATGCAGCAGGGCAGCCACAGGGCACAGGACCAAGAAGATGTTGGTGATCACTCTAATAGTTGTGCCACTACCTCCACAGGAGCCATTTGGTAGATTGGGTTCTCTGTTCTTTTGCCTCAACTCTGTGAAAAACCTTGGCCCCTCTAACACAGATTAAAGCGGTAGTAATCCGCAGCTAGCAAAAAAAATAAACAAAGAAATCCACTGCAATGGCATAATGTGCTAGTATGCATCACATACTAGCACAGTATGAAATACTTATCACAGAACGAAGCCCTCCAGTGGTGCGCTGTTACCGCTGACAGGGCTTCCATCTTCACCCGATCTCCCTTCCCACTTCACGGGCTTCAGCTGTATTAGTGGCCGGAGCCGTGATGACATCACTCCTGAATAAACGGACGACAGCCATCGGCTGTGGCGTGGTACTCTGAAGGTTTTGCACAATATGCATGCGCTGGTGATGTCACCGGCTGCATCCATTGGGGATATCTCATAAACACTGCAAGAGATATTCACTGTACCTAGAGGTAAGCCTTATCATAGGCTTACCTCTAGGTACAAGTCCAAAAAAAGACTTTACTACTACTTTAAAGCAGAGCTCCACCCACAAGGGGAAGTTCCACTGTAAGGACTCGTTCCCCGCTCCTCTTGAAGAATTGGCACTTTTGAGAAGTGGGGGGGGGGGGGGGTACCTGATTTTGACAGGTACCTGCTCCTACTTCTGCTCCGACCACCTAGGAAAACGGAGCAGTAGTTCCCCCCCCCCACCCTGCGGTCTTTTAGGACACATGACAGGTCCCAGAAGACTGCATCCACCATTCATGATGCGCAGGTCGCGCATGCGCAGTGGACACCTGGCTTTGAAGCGCCAAGCTGTCACAGGCGTGTGCCCATGTTGAAGATGCCGGCACCGAGGAAAGAAGTTAGCAAGTGAAACTTGCTGGGGTGAGCACACTGCTGGATCATGGGACAGGTGAGTGGCTGTTTTTTAAAAGTCAGCAGCTACAGTTTTTGTTTTTAGACTGATGGAGGAGGTGTGGCTATCTTCCAAAGTTTGCCATAAACGAGGACAATTGGGAAGCAGAATTCAAGGCACTATTGTGAACAAACTCCGCCCACAGCAAGAGGTCTGACCAGTTGTTATGATGGTCAGAAATATAGCAACGTAGGAATTGCTCCAAGGACTGATTGGCTTGTTCTGCGGCCCCATAAGACTGTGGGTGATACGCAAAGGATAAAGCAAGCTGAATTCCCATCTGTATACAAAAGGCTCACCCGAACTGGGACACAAACTGACTACCCCTGTCAGAGACGACCACCTTGGGTAGCCCATGTAAGCGAAAGATCTCCCCAGCAAAAATGGAAGCCAGTTCCTTAGAAGTGGGCAATTTCTTAAGTGGGATACAATGAGACGTTTTTGAGAATCGGTCAACCACCATAAGCATAACTGTGTTGCCCTGGGAGTTGGGTAACTCCACAATGAAATCTATAGACAGGTGGGTCCAGGGCCTCTCTATATTGGGTATGGGTTGTAGGAGGCCCACTGGAAGGTGTCGTGGAGTCTTATTCTGGGCACACACGGAACAGGCAGCTACAAAAGAGGTTACATCAGCACTTAGACTAGGCCACCAGAATTGTTGGGAAATGGCCCAAAAGAGTTGATTCTTCCCAGGGCTGCCAGCCTTGGGAGAATGTTAAGTCTGCAGCATGGCAGTACGGAGACTCTCTGGGACAAAGCAGCAGTCACAAGGTTTCCAGGAGGAGCATGGACCTGAGTGGCAACAATTTTGTCACCCAAAGGAGAAGTGAGACTGGTGCAAACCGCAGCCAGAATACGATCAGAAGGAATCACAGGAACCGGAACCGACTCCATCTTGGAAGTTGAGGAAAATTGTTGCGACAAAGCGTCAGCCCTTATATTCTTAGTACCGGGTAAGAATGAGACAATGTAATTGAAACTTGACAAGAAAAGAGCCCATCGCGCCCTTCTGGGAGAGAGGCATTTAGCCTCAGACAAGAATGTGAGATTCTTATGGTCAGTAAGAATGAGAACCGGCACAGTGGTACCTTATAGGAGATGTCTTCATTCTTTCAGGACTAAAATGATTGCTAACAGCTCTCTGCCCCCAATCTCGTAATTGCACTCTGCAGGTGACAATTTCTTGGAAAAGTAGCCACAAGGATGCATAGCGTCTTTAGAGGTATAACGTTGAGACAGAAGGGCGCCAACTTCAGTCTCAGAAGCATTAACCTCAAGGATAAAAGGTAACGTAGGATCAGGATGTGCCAATACAGGAGCAGAAACAAAGGCAGCCCTGAGACTCTCAAAGGCCTTAATGGACATATCAGTTAGGGGCTGGACCAGAGACGAGAAGTTACAAATAAACTTACGATAATAGTTGGCAAAGCCAAGAAAACGCTGCAGAGAACATAAACCCATGGGTCAGGGCCACTGTACGACTGCTGAAAGTTTCTCTGGGTCCATCGAAAAACCAGCAGTGGAAATGACATAACCCAGGAATTTAACCTGTTCACGATGGAATTCGCACTTCTCCAATTTACAATAGAGATTGTTCTCTCTTAGTTTCTGAAGCACACGACAGACATCTGTGTGGTGGCTCTCCAGGGACTTGGAAAATATGAGCATATCGTCGAGATAAACCACCACACATAACTGCAACAAATCTCGGAGGACATCGTTAATAAATTCCTGGAAAACCGCTGGAGTGTTACAAAGGCCAAATGGCCTGTTCTGGTATTAAATGCAGTTTTTCACTCGTCACCCTCCTTAATCCTCACAAGATTGTATGCCCCTCTCAAATCAAGCTTTGTAAAAACCGTTGCTCCCTTGAGGCGGTCAAATAACTCCATAATCAACAGAATCGGATAAGCATTCTTAATCGTGAAACGATTGAGACCCCTATAATCAATACAAGGTCTCAGTTCACCACTCTTCTTCACAAAGAAGAAACCAGCACCAGCAGGAGACAAGGATTTGTGAATGAAACCTTGAGAAAGTGCATCTGCAACAAACTCCTCCATGGCCTTATCCTCCAAGACCGACAAAGGGTAAACCCGGCCATGAGGGGGTATGGCACCAGGTTGAAGGTCAATTGCACAATCATACGACCGGTGTGGAGGCAAACTACAGGCTTGACCTTTGTCAAAGACATTGCTAAAATTGCAGTACTCCTCCAGCAGAGAGGAGAGTGAAGAGGTGCACAGGACCTTGGCTACCTTCTGGAAGCATGTCTTACTGCATTGTGGGGACCAGGAGAGAACCTCAGCATGGAGCCAATCAAAAGAGGGGTTGTGCCTCTGTAACCAGGGATAACCAATAACCAGTGGAAAATTAGGTGAGGAAATAACTTGGAATTGGATTATCTCATGGTGAAGAGACCCTACGGCCATAGACAACGGAACAGTCTCATGAGTCACATGGGCAGGCTGTAGAGGTCTCCCGTCAAGAGCCTCAATGGCAAGTGGAGTGGCACGCAGCTGCAGCAGAATTGAGTGCTTCAATACAAAGGCACAGTGGCGGCCTGTCCATAGAGGGCGCATGGGCGCCGCCCCCCTCTCCCCAAAAAAAAAAAAAAAAAAAAAAATGTCCCTTTAAAAAAAAAAAAAAACTTCCTTTAACTGCACTGTGTTCCGGGCGGGCGCCGGACACGGTGCACTATAGAAACGTCATGCCAATGCAATCCCGTGATTGCAGGCAAGACGCTTCATTTGCGGGGTTTTTTGATGCCCTGTGGCGCTATGCAGTGCGCCTCTACACGCTGATTGGGCCATTCTCGTGTGTGTCTTCCTGTCTGGGCGGTGCTGTCTCCCGGCGGCGTGTCACTTCCTGTTTCGGGCCGCTCTGTGTGAATGGAGAAGGGAGAAGACAAGGTACTGTGTCACTGACAGCCTATTCTTCTCAGTCTGTGATCGGAGGGTGGAGGGAGCCGTGCTTCACCTCTGCCCTGCCAGGCATCACTCTCTGCTCCAGCCCTTTACAGGACAAATGTGCTGGAGCCTTCATTACACATCTGCTGTATGTGTAAATCACGGGGGCTCCCAGCACTGCGTCCTGGAGTCATGCTGTGCATTCACTCTCTCTCTCTCTCTCCTCATCTCCATCTCCATCTCTCTCTCTCTCTCTCTCTCTCTCTCTCTCTCTCTCTCTCTCTCTCTCTCTAATATGTATATCTCTATCTAACTGCATGTCTATCTATCTGTATATCTATATAACTGCATATATCTGTCTGTCTGTCTATCTATCTATCTATCTATCTATCTGTCTGTCTGTCTGTCTGTCTGTCTGTCTGTCTGTCTGTCTGTCTGTCTGTCTGTCTGTCTATCTATCTATCTATCTATCTATCTATCTATCTATCTATCTATCTATCTATCTATCTATCTATTTATCTATCTATCTACA